>CM016621.1:78082255-78743089 GCA_005393395.2 Gossypium australe | reverse complement strand
ACCTTTTCCTCCTATATGAATCAATATTATTACATTCCAATTCCTTACTGATACCCCCCAAGGAAAATCCCGAATTGGATCCCAAATTGACGGGTTAGTGTGAGCTTATCCATGCGGTTATGCACACTTCGAATAGGAATCCATTTTCTGAAAGATCCTGGCTTTCGTGCTTTGGTGAGTCTCCGAGATCCTTTCGACGACCTATGTTGTGTTGAAGGGATATCTATATGATCCGATCGATTGCGTAAAGCCCGCGGTAGCAACGGAACCGGGGAAAGTATACAGAAAAGACAGTTCTTTTCTTTCTATTATATTAGTATTTTCTATTCTATTTTTTCTATTCTATTAGTATTAGATTAGTATTAGTTAGAATAAGTTTTTTAATTGTCAGGTGCTCTGTTACCTTGGAAAATCATACAATTACCTCATGGAGAGTTAGCCGCACCCACGAATGATATAAATACTACTGTTGCTTTAGCTTTACTCACGTCAGTAGCATATTTCTATGCGGGTCTTTCAAAAAAAGGATTGGGGTATTTCAGTAAATACATTCAACCCACTCCAATTCTTTTACCTATTAACATTTTAGAGGATTTCACAAAACCCTTATCACTTAGTTTTCGACTTTTCGGGAATATATTAGCTGATGAATTAGTAGTTGTTGTTCTTGTTTCTTTAGTACCAAATACACCTCTAGAAAGATCAGAAGTCATCAGAGCTGTAATTGTACGTACTCGTAAAGAACTCAAACGCGACAACGGGATGATAATACGATATGATGACAATGCTGCCGTTGTCATTGATCAAGAAGGAAATCCAAAAGGAACTCGAATTTTTGGTGCGATCGCCCGGGAATTGAGACAGTTAAATTTCACTAAAATAGTTTCATTAGCTCCCGAGGTATTATAAGACGAGACCCAAGTATAGTTAGAGTATTTAGAATATTTTAATGGCATAGATTAATTAGTAGATTGTGTCTCACGTATATACCTTTACTAAGTAAAAAAAAAGACCACGTTGGTTATATCAAAATTCGGGAGCAACAAAAATTTTAGTTTACCATGGGTAAGGACACTATTGCTGACATAATAACCTCTATACGAAATGCTGATATGAATAGAAAAGGAACGATTCAAATAGGATCTACTAACATCACTGAAAACATTGTTAAAATACTTTTACGAGAAGGTTTTATCGATAACGTAAGGAAACATCGGGAACGCAACAAATATTTTTTGGTTTTAACCCTACGACATAGAAGGAATAGAAAAGGACCACATAGAACTATTTTAAATTTACGACGGATCAGTCGACCAGGTCTACGAATCTATTCTAACTATCAACAAATTCCTAGGATTTTAGGGGGGATGGGGATTGTAATTCTTTCTACTTCTCGGGGTATAATGACAGACCGGGAGGCTCGACTAGAGGGAATCGGTGGAGAAATTTTGTGTTATATATGGTAATCCGTCCGGTATACGAATTGTAACCGAAACTCTCCATTTGTGCAAAAAAAAAAAGAAAAAAGCATGGGTTGTCTAATAGAACTCCTCCTGCCCTACGGTAGTTGATACGTCAAGGAAGTTTTACCTGGAATAAAAGAACAACAAAATGGATTCATGAAGGTTTAATTAGTAAATCACTCCCACTCCGGATTCCTTTAGATAATGAAGATCTGATTTTAGATTATGTTTCGGGAGAGTTTTACCAACGTGGGATAGAGTCAACAAAAGTGAAGTAAGTGCTTATGATTCAACCAGGGGGCGTATAATTTATAGACTTCGCAACAAGGATTCGAACGATTAGGTAGTTTTTTCAACTTTCAGGGGGATCCAATTCAAATTTCAAGAAACTTATTTTCTTCCAATAAGCGAATTCGGAAAAATTTTAGGAATAACAACTATGAAAATAAGAGCTTCCGTTCGTAAAATTTGTGAAAAATGTCGCCTAATCCGTAGGAGGGGACGAATTATCGTAATTTGTTTTAACCCGAGACATAAACAAAGACAAGGATAATCTTTCTATTCTAAAAAGAACTCCTGAAAGAAAAGAAACTAATCTTAAAGAAAGCGATAAAGAAATAAAAATAGAAGATCTGTTTTGACATGAAATGGATATATCCATATATCTCTGACTTATCTTTATGAAATGATAAAATATGGCAAAACCTATACCAAAAGTTGGTTCACGTAGGAATGGGCGCAGTAGTGCACGGAAAAGTGCACGTAGAATACCAAAAGGAGTTATTCATGTTCAAGCAAGTTTCAACAATACCATTGTTACTGTTACAGATGTACGGGGTCGGGTAATCTCTTGGTCCTCCGCCGGCACTTGTGGATTCAAGGGTCCCCCTTCTTGATATATATCTCCATTCAAATCTATAGGATAGATTAGGATCTATATCTATTATGATATATAAATCGAATTGATGAAATCAAAAAAACGTAAAAAAAAAAGTCTTTCTTTTTCTATCTCCGCCCAGTTTTTTGTTGTCTTACATTTATAATTTATAAATGGAGATGCATAAATTCAATGCAAATTCTTCTTTTTTTTCTGGATAGTGTATGGAATATAAATAAAACAAGGGTTATATCATATTGTTTTTTTTGTTCTAGAATAGAAGCATTTTATGCGATTTTACCATCTCTATTCATTTTTTTATGCAATTTGTATTGTAGTATATATAATTATAATTTATAAAATCTATAGGAATAGATAAATAATGACATCAAAAGACCGAACGTTTTGTTTTAAAAATAGATGTCTTTGACATCCAACTATAGCACTGAATAACTTTATTTTGAATGGCAGTTCCAAAAAAACGTACTTCTACATCAAAAAAGCGTATTCGAAAAAATGTTTGGAAAAAGAAAGGATATTGGGCGGCCTTGAAACCTTTTTCATTAGCCAAATCTCTTTCTACGGGGAATTCAAAAAGTTTTTTTGTACGCCAAATAAATTTGGAGTAATCTGAATTGGTTTAACTCGAATAAGATACAAAGGTTTTGCTTTTTGAATTTTTGAATATCTTTTTTTCATTTCCGGGGGGGGATTCTTATTTTCCCCATCGCCCCATTTGTATTTGTTATGTTAGTGTTATAATAATTTGTCATTTTTATAATATTCAATTTATAATAATAAATTTAATAATATAATAATTTTTTATATTATACTATAGCGGATCGCGGAGCACATATATATAAGATATATAAGAGCTTTAACTGGGTTGTCGAAACTAACCCATTAAGTTTCAATTTTGTAACTTTATGAATCATTATTTCTCTGAATTACTATATCTCCTTCCCCTGTTTTCAACCCAACGGAGAAAACCCCTTTTCTAATTTAGTGTATATACAAATAATGTATCAATTTGAAGTGATCTAAAGAAATCCTATGTTTGTATAATAAAATGTAAGAAAAGAAATCAAGACATATTTTTAGAATTCGAGATTCGAAATACTTTTTTGAAGTATGGTACAATTATGACAGGAATCGAAACGCTTTTTATATAACGTAACGGGTACAACCCAATATCTAGTTGGTTTGATAAATCCTTAAAACAAACGCAAAATGCTAACGATTAATACAAAAATTAATTTTAGCGTTACAAATATATATAATTTTTTTCTAGTATTTTATTTACTAGCGTGTTTATTTACTAGCGTATTTATTTACTAGTGTATTGGCTCTTTCTTTCCTTTTTTTATTTCTATAGTGGAGATAGTCGCACGTAATGACAGATCACAGCCATATTATTAAAAGCTTGTGGTAAGAACGGGTTTCGTTCTAGTGCTCGAAAATAATATTCTAAAGCTTTTGTATGCTCTCCATTACTTGTGTGGATAAGGCCTATGTTATATAGTATATAACTTCGATCATAGGGATCAATTTCTAGTCGCATAGCTTCATAATAATTCTGTAAGGCCTCCGCATAATTTCCTTCGGATTGAGCCGACATCCGTTACGGTCGTCATTCGATTCAAAGAATTCTCCGTTCCAAAACCGTACATGAGATTTTCACCTCATACGGCTCCTCCTTTATGTGCATAATGAGAATAATCCATGGAATTGAAAAAAAGGTCGAAATATTGTCATTATGAACTGAGCGGGGCTAATGTTTTTACAAGAAATCTCTAGCCAACCCTCTTGCAAAAGATCTTTTCTTACCATCAAGCGTGTTCGTACTAGATAAAAAAGTAAACTCCAACAATTTCTTTGTTCTCAACGCTCCTTAATTTCCAGGAATTAGTCACTTCAACAATCTTCGATGGTTATATGGGTATCCAAAGTACGAACAAGATGGATGTTTGTTGTCCCAACCATTTCTCTTAGTTCCGATCCTGATAAAGAAAGGGAATCATTAATAACAAAGTTTTCGTGTTGTTGATTCCTAGGCGTAGTGCTTCTTCCTCTATGCCGCCTATTGGTACTAGTGTAGTAGGGTTGACCCACAATACAGACCCATAGGTGTAACCTTTCGCTCAATACTCGAATCAACAATTGAAGCATCTGAGGTTGCATTAATCGGGGATACACGACAGAAGGAATTGCTTTATTTATAAACTTCACCTTCAACAAGCGTAGATTTATTTTTTGTTTTCAATAGCCTTTTTTCTATTCTGAATAATGTGTCTTTTTCCTAAGACTAAGAGTGGTAAAGTAAATAAAAAACTAAAGTAAATAATAAATAAAGTAAAATATATATATAATAATAATATCTTTGTAAGTGTGAGTTCTGGCTAAGGGAAGTAACTTTCTTAGGACATGTGGTTTCTGCAGAAGGAATTAGGGTTGACCCTCGGAAGATAGAAGCTGTATTTGATTGGAAACCGCCGAAGTCTGTGGTGGAGATTCGAAGTTTCTTGGGATTGGCAGGGTACTACAGAAGGTTTGTTGAGGGGTTCTCATTAATTGTGGCACATTTAGCTAAGTTGTTGAGAAAGGGAGTACTGTATGTTTGGACTGACAAACAACAGGAGAGCTTTGAGAAGCTGAAGAAAATTTTGACAGAAGCACCGGTGTTAATTCAGCTAGAGGCGGGAAAAGAGTTTATCGTCTATTATGATGCGTCACACACGGGGTTAGGATGTGTGTTGATGCGAGATGGAAAGGTTGTTGCCTATGCGTCTCGACAGTTAAGACCGCATGAGTTGAACTACCCCACGCATGAACTAGAATTGGCTGCGGTGGTGTTCGCTCTAAAGATCTGGAGACACTACCTGTATGGGGAGAAGTCTGTTATTTACACCGACCATAAGAGTCTGAAGTATCTCTTTACCCAGAAGGAGTTGAATCTAAGACAACGTAGGTGGATTGAACTTTTGAAGGACTATGACTGCTAGATCGAATATCATCCGGGCAAGGCTAACGTGGTGGCGGATGCGTTGAGTCGGAAGGCGATAGCAGATCTAAGGGCGATGTTCGCTCGTCTCAGCCTATATGAAGATGGCAGTTTGGTAGCTGAACTCCAAGTGAGACCAGTGTGGACTAGTCAGATCAAAGAGAAGCAGCTTCTAGACGATGTCTTGAGTGCTCGACTCCGGCAAGTGCAAAGTGGTGAAGGAAAGGACTATAGTTTGAATGGTGAGGGGGTTCTATGTTTCCATAAGAGAATTTGTATGCCAAAGGATGTTGAGTTAAGGCAGATGATTCTGCGGGAGGCGTATAGTAGCCCATGCGCTATGCATCCTGGAGGGGTTAAGATGTATCAGGATTTGCGAGAGCAATTCTGGTGGCCAGGTCTGAAGCGAGACGTAACAGAATTCGTGGGTAAATGTTTGACGTGTCAGCAGGTGAAGGCAGAACACCAGTTGCCTTCGGGGTTATTGCAGCCGGTGAAGATTCCGCAGTGGAAATGGGAAAGAATCACGATGGATTTTGTTAGTGGGTTACCTCTTACGCCCACTAACAAGGATTCGATCTGGGTGATTGTTGATCGGCTGACGAAGTCTGCTCACTTCATACCGATTTGTGTTGATTATTATCTGCAAAGGTTGGCTAAGTTGTACGTGACTGAGGTTGTGAGACTACATGGTGTACCTGTGTTGATCATATCAGATAGAGACCCTAGGTTCACGTCACGATTCTGGAAGGTTCTGCATCAGGCAATGGGAACAAGGCTAGACTTCAGCACCGCCTTCCATCCGCAGACTGATGGTCAGTCTGAGAGGGTAATCCAGATCTTGGAGGATATGTTAAAAGGTTGCATCATTGATTTCAAGGGTAGTTGGGAGGAGTATTTACCTCGGGCAGAATTTGCGTATAATAACAGCTACCAATCTAGTATTCAGATGGCGCCTTATGAAGCGTTATATGGACAGAGATGTCGTACCCTTACTTGTTGGACAGAGTGGGGTGAGCATCAAGTGTTAGGTCCAGAACTAGTTTTGGAGACAGAAGAAAAAGTTAGGTTAATTCGGGCTCGGTTGAAGGAGGCGTCTGATCGGCAGAAATCTTATGCGGATCTAAAGCGTAAGGAGTTGGAATTTGTAGTGGGAGATCAAGTCTTTTTGAAAGTGTCACCGTGGAAGAAGGTAATGAGGTTTGGTCGGAAGGGTAAGCTAAGTCCCCGATTTATTGGACCTTATTGGGTACTAGAACGTGTGGGGCTAGTGGCGTATCGTTTGGAGTTGCCCCCAGGGTTGGAGTAGATACATGACGTGTTTCATGTCTCGATGCTAAGACGTTACCGTTCTGATCCATCGCACATTGTGCCAGTGGAAGAGATTAAAGTAAGGCCAGACTTGTCCTTTGAGGAGGAGCCAGTGCAAATTTTGGAGCGAGACGTAAAGGTGTTGAGAAGGAAGTCTGTCCCTTTGGTCAAGGTGTTATGGCGAAACCACGGCGCAGGGGAAGTGACATGGGAGCCAGAGGATGTTATGCGACAACAGTATCCCCATCTCTTCTGATCAGGTAAATTTTGTGGCCAAAATTTCTTTAAGGGGGGTAGAACTGTAACATCCTGAATTAGTGGGCCTGTGCATTTTGTGTGTTGTATGTTTAATGTGTTAGTTTGAGAATTTGAGGTGCGAATTGGGCTCAAGTTTGGGCTGAGGCCTTGGTTAATTTTCTGTTGGGGCACTATAGGGTTTAAAGGTAGGTATCTGTGTTTAAAAGTAGCAAAGTGGGCTTGTGGCCCAAAGTTTGGTGGCGCTACAAAGAAGTCAGAGGGTGGCGTCACTAGTGGATGGAGAGGGCCCAAGTGTTGGCCGCTTGGAGCCCATGTTCTTGGGCCAAATTCGGCGCTTAAAGGGGGCTAGGGGGACGGCATCAAGGCTAGAGAATAAGGGTTTTTAATGTTTTAAAATATATGATATTATTCTGATAAAGGAGGGAGGAAGTGGTGTGATGTAGGACACTTTTGGATGGGTGTTTTGATAAATATAAGGGATAGGATGAGGATCTATCAAGAAGGCTAGTGTTGGCCGAAAATCAAACACAGGAGAGGGGGGAGAATCGGTTTAGTATAGGCAAGGGGTGTGCCGAAAATTTGTTTACTGAGTTCTTGTCATCTTTTTCTTTTCTGCCGAAATCACCACTTCATTCTCCCTCTCCACTTTCTTTTCTTTTTCCTTCTTGTCGAAGCCCTCTGAAGTCTCATTAATTGCCGAACCTCTGCTAATTGCTTTCTCTTCTCTTTCAAATACTTTAGCCGAAATCTCTAAGTCTCAGCATCACTCTATTCGTTCTCTTTCCCCGAAGTGACCTCCATAGCCGAATCATCATCTCCGGGTTGAAGCTGAAAATTCCTAGATCTCTAATTTTCTACGCTTCAATCTTCTTCTGTGATTACCGAATCTTCCTGCAAGGGGGTAGCCGAAACCATCTGTAGAGGTAAATGTCGATTTGTGTATTCTTTCAATCTTTTCTGGCTTTTGGAGACCATAGCCGAATGGCAAAATAGTTGACTAATCTCGTGTTTTCTTTCATGGGCGGCATTCCGGGATTTGAAGGGGATCTAATCGCTTAGGTTTCTAAATCGATAGCATCGAATCATACTACTTCCGGGATTTAATCGATTTGGGTAAGAAGATTCATCTTAGTCGTTTTATTAATCGATTTATCTCCAATCTGTCAATTAACCTTGTTAGGTGATACTCAAATCGTATCTCTTGTAGTGAGTTTTTGACCGGCAAAATAGTGGTCGGATGGTTGCGGTACCGGCTAGGGAGAGCACCGACTTCGATAGTATAGCGTTGAACGTAATCAGGTGTGTAATTTCTCACACCATCTCTATTGTCTGTTAGTATATTCAAAGATCTGTTTATATTCCGTTAAATGCCGAAATCCCGGCATGGCTGTTGAAAACCCGTGGAGGGTAAGGGCGACTCATCAGGTTAGCGATTTCTGTGATTTCCCTTAAGGAAATGATTCTGTTGAGTTGATATGATATACATGCATGCCGTTTTCTATGTTTGCTCGGGGTTGGGCGATTTATGTATATGAAAGGGGAAGTGTTTTGTTGTAGTGGCAGACGATCTGTTGTAGTGGCTCTGCCACGATCTGTTCTGGTGACTATGTCACAAATTTGACGATGAGCAGCTAACTGCAGCATGACTGCCATCGGTGTTGTGTAGCGGTGAGGGTGATTGTAGAAATCCCCATTGGTGTGATTGGCAGGTAAGGGAGGTGTGTAGCGGATGGATCTAGGATTGGGATGGGCTTTGCTTAATTCTGATATGTGATATTTTGTTATTCTGTTCTATGGGGCTAAGGCCCAATCTGATGGTGCAAGAGGGATTGCACACTGAGTCTTGTGATTCACCCCGTTGTTTAACATTTTTTTCGGGTAGCACTTAGTGCATCGGACCGGGCTGGAAAGGAGCGCAAGGTGGCCATGCATGGATTTATTTTGACTCAATAAAGGACGTTGTTTTAATTATGTTCCCTTAATTATTTCAATTTGTTTGGTTTTATATTTTATTATAATAAGGCCACTGGCTATTGTTTATCGGTTTTATGTATTCGTTTCCAGGTTTCCACACCCTTAGATTTTATGATTAATTGAAATCAAGGCATGTATTTAAATAATAAAACTCAGAGACAAAATTTTGGTTTTTATTCATTAAGGCATTAATTAAAATTTATTGCTTTTACAAATTATCCAAATTATTAAGTTTTCCCGTATAAATGCTTAAACTATGCTTTTAAAAAAATGCGACATGTTTTATAAAATCTTCTTAGTGACATGCCAGATCCGGTCGGGGTGTTTGGGCCGGGTTTGGGGTGTTACACAGCCTCTTTAGTGGGGTTTTCAAACAGAAGTAAAGGTAAACAGTACCCAATTTCTAAAGCTCAGACCACTTCGATTGCTAGTGTTGGTAATGCTCGACCAAGTAGACCGGAATGTTCACAATGTGGTAGACGTTACCCAGGTGAGTGCCGAGCAAATGAGAGAGCTTGTTTCAAGTGTGGTTCCCAAGATCACTTCACTAGAGACTGCCCCGATATGGTTGAAAAAGATAGAAACCAGAGTGTGAGATCGGGCAACACTACTAGTAAAGGGAGACCACAAAGAAATTCGAGAAATGGAACAAGTAGTTTGAATACACCTAAAGAGTAGACTATAAGATCCGAGGGTAGAGCACCTACGAGGACTTATGCCATTCACGCTCGCAAAGAGGCGTCATCCCCTGATGTGATTACGGGTACATTTTCTCTCTATGATACTTATGTTGTTGCTTTAATTGATCCGGATCTACCCACTCGTATGTTTTTATGAAATTAGTATCTAGTATGAACATGCCTGTAGAGTCTATAGAGTTTGTGATAAAAATGTCAAATCCCTTTGGCAAATGTGTGTTAGTTGACAAGGTATGCAGAGATTGCCCTTTGATGATTAGAGGCCATTATTTTCTGGCAAATCTCATGCTATTGCCGTTTCATGAATTTGATGTAATTCTTGGTATGGATTGGTTAAATGCTCATGATGTGATAGTAAATTGTGGAAGGAAATTTATTGAATTGAAATATGAAAATGGGAATACTCTTCGTGTTGAATCAGATGAACAGGACAGTTGCCTGTAGTGATTTCTTTTATGTCTGCTCAGAAATACATAAGAAACAGATATGAAGCTTATCTTACCTTTGTGATGAATGCCAAAGATTCAGAGTTAAGAATTGAATCAGTGCCGATAGTATGTGAGTATCCAAATGTATTTCCGGAAGAATTGCCAAGGTTGCTGCCGGTTAGAGAGATTGAATTTGGTATTGAGTTAGCCCCTGGTACTGCACCCATTTCGATTGCTCCGTACAAGATGGCTCCGACCGAGTTGAAAGAATTGAAGGCTCAGTTACAAGAGTTGACGTATAAAGGTTTCGCAAGAGCGAGTTATTCTCCATGGAATGCTCCCGTATTATTTGTGAAAAAGAAAGATGGTTCTATGAGGTTATATATAGATTATCGGCAACTTAATAAGGGAACCATAAAGAATAAGTATCCCTTGCCAAGGATTGATGATTTGTTTGACCAATTGAAGGCAGCCACTATGTTTTCCAAGATAGACTTGAGGTCTAGTTATTACCAGTTGAGAGTCAAAGACTCAGATGTGCTGAAAACCTTATTTCAGACAAGGTATAGTCACTATGAATTTTTAGTTATGCCTTTTGGTTTAACAAACGCCCCTACTATGTTTATGGATTTAATGAACCGCATCTTTCGGCCATATTTGGATAAATTTGTTGTAGTCTTTATTGATGATATATTGATTTACTCTCGTGATGAGAACGAGCATGCTAAGCACTTGAGGATAGTCTTACAAATATTACGGGATAAACAGTTATATGCCAAGTTTAGTAAAAGTGAATTTTGGCTTAAAGAAGTGAGATTTTTGGGGCACATTGTTTCGAGTGATGGTATTCGAGTTGGCCCGAGTAAGATTTCAGCAATTGTTGATTGAAAACCGCTGAGGAGTGAATCCGAGGATAGAAGTTTTCTAGGCCTAGCTGGTTATTACAGACGGTTTGTTAAAGGATTTTCCATGATAGCTACTCCAATGACGAGGTTACTACAAAAATATGTAAAGTTTAAGTGGACAAATAAGTGCCAACAGAGTTTTGAGAAACTAAAGGCATTGTTGACTGAGGCTCCAGTTTTAGTACAACCTGAATCAGGAAAAGAATTTGTGGTTTATAGTGATGCATCCTTGAATGGATTGGGTTGTGTACTTATGCAAGAGGGCAAGGTGATAGCTTATGCCTCTAGACAGTTAAAGCCACACGAGAAGAATTATCCGACCCATGATTTAGAATTAGCCGCCATTGTATTTGCATTGAAGATTTGGAGACACCATTTGTATGGTGAGAAATGTCGGGTATTCACTGATCATAAAAGTCTAAAGTACTTGATGACTCAAAAGGAATTGAATCTAAGGCAACGAAGATGGTTAGAGTTGATAAAGGATTATGAGCTAGTGATTGACTACCACCCAGGAAAGGCGAACGTGGTCGTCGATGCCTTAAGTAGGAAATCTTTATTTGCATTGAGAGCTATGAATACACGGTTGGCTTTATTGGCTGATGGTTCTATTCTAGCTGAGTTGAGAGCTAGACTGATGTTTCTCCTAGAGATTTGTGAAGCTCTGAAAGGCGACAGTGATTTGCAAGCCAAAAGAGTTCAATGCGAATTGGGTATGGAGTCAGACTTTCGTATTAGTTCTGATGGATGTTTGATGTTCCGAGATAGGGTCTGTGTACCAAGAGATGATGAACTTATTCAAAAAATTTTGCACGAAACACATAGTGGATGTTTACTTGTACATCCAGTCTGTGTACCAAGAGATGATGAACTTATTCAAAAAATTTTGCACGAAGCACATAGTGGATGTTTACTTGTACATCCAGGCAGTACAAAACTGTATAATGACTTGAAGAAATGGTATTGGTGGCCGAGTATGAAGAAAGATATTTTCGGGTTCGTATCGAGATGCTTGATTTGTCAGCAAGTGAAAGCTGAACACCAAGTACCTTTGGGTTTACTTCAGCCGGTGATGGTTCCCAAGTAGAAATGGGATAGAATTACTATGGATTTTGTGATGAATTTTCCTTTGACACCGAGTAAGAAAGATGTCGTATGGGTTGTGGTTGATAGGCTTACAAAGTCGGCTCATTTTATACCGGTACGCATTGACTATTCGCTTGATAAGTTGGCAGATTTGTATGTTTCAGAAATTGTAAGACTTCACGGGGTACCGTTGTTGATTATTTAGGATAGAGATTCGAGATTTACATCACAGTTTTGGAAAAAGTTGCAAGAAGCCTTGGGCATAAAGTTGAATTTTAGTACAACTTTCCATCCGCAAACCGACGGATAGTCGGAGAGGGTGATACAGATACTTGAAGACATGCTTCGATGCTGTGTTTTGGAATTTCAAGGTAATTTGGAAAAGTATTTACCGTTAGTGGAATTTGCCTACAATAACAGTTTTCAGTCGATTTAAGAATGGCGCCTTATGAGGCATTGTATGGGCGTAAGTGGCAAACGCCCTTGTATTGGACCGAACTCAGAGAAAATTAGATTCACGGGGTCGATTTGGTCAGAGAATTCGAAGAGAAAGTATAAGTGATTCGTGATTGTTTAAAAGTTGGTTCGGATAGAGAAAAGTCCTACACGGATTTGAAACAGAAAGAAATTGAGTTTCAAGTTGGTGATAAGGTATTTTTGGAAGTGTCAACATGGAAGAAAGTTCTTAGAATTGGCTGGAAAGGCAAATTGAGTCTGCGCTTTATTGGACCGTATGAGATTACTGAAAGAATAGGACCGGTAGCATATCGGTTGCCTTTGCCATCTAAGTTGGAAAAGATCCATAATGTGTTCCACATGTCTATGTTGTATCGTTACCGATCAGACCCTTCGCATGTGATTGTACCGACAGAGGTTGAAATTCAATCGGACATGACTTATGGCGAAGAGCCAATTAAGATTTTGGCACGGGAAGTCAAACAGTTGAGAAATAAAAGTATAGCTCTTGTGAAAGAATTTTGGCAAAGACATGGGGTTGAAGAGGCTACATGGGAGCCTGAGGAGGCTATGAGAAACCAATATCCAAACCTTTTTATCAGTAAGATTTTCGGGGACGAAAATCCCTAAAGGAGGAGAATTGTAACAGCCCGATTTAGGGCCTAGTCGGAATAGTGGTTGCAAGACCACAAATCCGAAGTAGAAGTATATGTTTTATGGTTTTTATGAGGTCTATGACATGTTTGCATGGTTGTGTGAAAATTTCATGAAGAAATTTTATAATTTAATGATCAATTTATCTTTTAGGACTAAATTGCAAAAAAAAAGCTTTCTAAGGGTTTGTAAACTTCCGATTCAGTCCTGAACCACTCTATATGTATGTTTCGGGTCTCATGAGCCCATAATAGGGACGTTATGAACACGAATGAAAAGTTTTAAATTTGAGCGGAAATTCATCTCTTGATTTTGTATGATTAATTATGTTAAGTCCGGTAATGCCTCGTACCCGGTTCTAGCGTCAAATACAGGTAAGGAGTGTTACATTGAAAATGCTATCGTATCTTGCTTTGGCTTCTTCATAGTGAAACTTGTTTTGTGATTCTTCAATTTGGACAGAGGCACGAGTTCTTTTGCGAGGCATGATTAACCACCTTTGTATGGGAAAAAAACTCAAAGAAAATAAATATATAGCTAAAGAGGTCGGTTTAGGTATGGTTGGAGGGTGTCTTGATAGTGTGGTGTGTGCAAGGCAAACATGAGGTGCGGCAGTGCTGGTGCACGCAGGCTGGAGCTGGTAGCGTCAATGGCCTGTGTAGAGCAGCTTGGAGCCAGGCGTGAGGGCAGGTACGGCGACAGGAAGTAGCTGTTGGGCTAGTGCTCGGGTAGGTGCATCGAGCGAGTGCGTGTAAGAGCAGCAGGGCTTGGCGTGAGCAACAATAGTAGTGTGAGCAAGCAGTAGGCAATGGCATCAGGCAGGCTAGGAACGTGCGCAAGGGAGCAATTCGCAAGGTGCGCGCAAGGGTGGCTGCTAGGAAATGAAGCTTCTAAGGGTGCCGATGGTGGGTGTTGGTGTAGTTGGTTAAGGTGATGTGAATGGTGGAGAGAGTTGGTAGAATTTATAGTGAAGGGAGACAAGGATTCAATTAGAACTCTTAGAATGATTTAATAATAAAATATTCTAAGTCCTAATTCCATACAAAGTTAAAAACAACTAATAATTAATATGATGCATATTAAAATATTATTTTCTATTAATTTATTGAAATAAAAACTATTAATTAAAATATGATCAATTTTAAACTAATCCTAATTCTATGGAAAGTTGATAATAATTAATTTATATTATAATATAATTATATATTAGTTATTATCATCTTATTTATTAAAAATTAAATTAAAAATATTTATTTTAGCTGCCTTTAAAATATTTTCAAAAAGAGACAACTAATTTTTAATATTTACAAAAAGAGTAACAAAATTTTGCAAATAATTCAACTAAGTACCTAGACTTAAAGAAAATTTGAAAATTGAGCTACAATTAAAACTTGGATCAAAATTGACCCTTTTATTTGAAAAACTAAAAATTTATTTTTCAATTTAGGGAATAATTTCTCAGAGGATTATGTTAAAATTAATTCCCATGAAAGATTGGAGGGGTCACAAGCAGTCCCGTTTAAGTTCCAATCTTCTAGACCAGTTTTGTTTTAACATACTAATCCCTAAAATATACACTAAATCATTTATTTAAAAGAAAACAAGAGAGATTAAATATTCGATAAAATGAACGAGACTTTATCGTGCTCAATTTTATCTCCCCGGTAATGTTTTAAGCACTGAGCATTAACTCGAAAATTACCTCTCTGATCTTGAAGTTCGACAACTCCATATGGAAAAACTTGGTGAATCGTAAACGGACCGGACCAACGTGATTTTAACTTACCTGGAAAGAACCTTAATCTGGAATTGAATAACAAGACTTGCTAACCTACTTCAAATTCTCGAACTTGAATGTGCTTGTCATGCCATCTTTTAAGTCTTTCCTTGAATAGTTTGGCATTCTCATATGAGAACATTTGAAACTCTTCTAACTCGTTGAGTTGAAGCATCCGTTTCTCTTTAGAAAGCTTAAGATCCAAGTTGAGTTGTTAGAGAGCCCAGTAATCTTTGTGCTCTAACTCCAAGGGCAGATGGCAGGCTTTCCCAAAAACCAACCTATAGTGTAACGCCCAGAATTTTGGGCCTAGAAGTATTGGGCCTTGTGTATGGATCAGTAAGGAGGCTGTACATAATTTTTTAATTGTGCAAGGAAATGACACAATTAAATGTCTGCTTTAGTGGTTAAGGGCCCTAAAAAGTGTTGGAGAAATCCTGGGTTCAAACCTGGGCTTTAGCAAAAAATTTGGTTTTAAGTGGATAAAACCCTGGATGCTTGGATGTAGGCCTTTTAAATTGTTCTGTTAAAAAAATGACACAAGGAAGCATGTGGTCTAGTGATTGTGGCATCATTAAGGTTGCAAAGGAGTCGGGGTTCAAGTCTTGGCTCTTGCAATTTATTTTGGTTTTTCTTTTAAAGGAACCTGGACCTTGGCCTTTAGACCTCTTAGTTAATGAAAGGTAAAATGTGACACAAAGAACTTGTTGGTGTAGTGGTGGTGGTGCTACATGTGTGGCAAGAAGTTTAAGGTTCGAGGCTTGGCGTGCGCAATTGTATGTTTATTTTGCTGCTTGTGCTGGGGAGGTGTTGGAACTGGACTGGAACTCTGTGGTTGAATTGGTCATAAGAATTTGAATGGGGAGTTGGAGTAAATCAAGGAGAAAATACGGTGGAGTTTTTGAAGGATTTTGAAATGGAGGAAGTTGGAGCCGATTGGGGGGAGTTTTCTTTAGGCAAATTCGGCTAGGGAGTGCATTTGGTGCATTTTCGGCAATTGCTTTCTTCTATGCCGATTTGTTTTAATTTCTCTCTTCTATCTATAGTGCCAAATATTGCCATAGACCTTTTTGTGTTTTTCCCATTTCGGTTTTCTTTATTCTCTTCTCCCTGTTTCCTATTCTTCGTAATGTGAGTCGAATGCAACCTCTCTTTCTCTGCCTTCATTCTTTTTCCCTTCTCTATCGATTAAACGTTTCGACCTACAAGCGTTTTGACGTATCATTTCTCCAACCTCTGAAGTGCTGAATCTGTTCTTCTCTTATAGGTTGATTGAGTTCAATTTATCTGGTTGGTCGATTGTTAGGGGTAAGTGGTTATGTGCTTTCAAATACTGGCCGAACGTCTAGTTCTCTTATTGGCCGTGTGTTTTCCTTAGGATAGTAATTGTTTAACCTTTGTTATTAATATCGATGCTTAATAGATAATGGTTGTGGTACAGATTAACCACAAGGAGGTGAAATCGATTCATAATCAAACGGCTTAGGAAGTATAAGCCGATCCAGTCAAGGTTCTACGTTCGTGGGCTACTGCGTTTCTCTCCATCAAGGTGTATACACACACTATCCGCGTTGTAGAACAGCAAATGTCAAAATGTCGGGATGCCGAAATTCTGGAAAGCCGACGATACGACAACGGCTAATACACAGGCGCACAGACACTCGTGTGGGGGAGTCGACACATTGACAAAGGCCGCCATGAGCGATCTCGTGGACTTGGCCATTATTAGGCCTAATGGGCCGATTTGGGTTGAGTGGGCCCGCGTGGGTAAATCTCGCTGTTAAGTGAGAAATCGATAGACTTGTCATGTCGCGTACATGACTTAGGTAGTTCTGGGCCTCGCTGGGCCAAAATGGGTCGTGTGGGCCCAATGGGAATGTGGGCCCCACACGGAGGAAATCTGCGGTAAGTGACTATTAATGAATCGGGTTATGGTGTACATATAGCCGTATTTGAATTTGGGCTGAATGGGCCACCCGAGCGTGTGGGCCCACTTAGGCC
Organism: Gossypium australe; assembly: GCA_005393395.2. NCBI lineage: Eukaryota > Viridiplantae > Streptophyta > Magnoliopsida > Malvales > Malvaceae > Gossypium > Gossypium australe. Next base: position 78,726,200 of record CM016621.1, on the reverse strand, counting down.
GAGTAATGGGCCTTAGGCCCATTTACACCGTTGTGTCTGTTTGGGTTACTTAAGTCGCTCGAGGCGACGGTGGACCTTCTATTGGGTCGTTAAGCCTCGGATTATGAAATTACCGAAATACCTTGATTTGTGAAATTATCGAAATACCCCCGATTTTTAAATTATCGAAATACCCTCAAATTGTGAAATTACTGAAATGCCCCTGATTTGTAAAATTATCGAAATACCCTCGGATTGTAAAATTACCGAAATACCATCGGATTATGAAATTATCGAAATACCCCTAATTTGTGAAATTTTTGAAATACCCTCGATTTGTAAAATTACTAAAATACCCTGGATTTGTAAAATTACCGAAATACCCTCAGATTTTGAAATTATCAAAATACCCCCGATTTGTGAAATTACCAAAATACCCTCGATTTGTGAAATTACCGAAATACTCCCAGTTGGCAAAATTACTTAAATATCCCTATAGGGTAGGATTATCGAAATACCCTTATAGGGTAAAATGACTGTTTTGCCCTTATGAGTAAAGGACTAACTTGTGCTATGATTTGGTTGGGATTGTATGACTGTGTTTTAACTGACTTGATGGTGGTTGTATGACTAATATGCTTTTAATAGATGTTTAAATGACTATTACTGAGCATGGCCATTTTGCATACACGTGTAATGATTGAGCATGACATACACGACATATTGCATGGGGTTGGGACATTGATACGGAGAAAGTTCTGATAAGGTCGCACGGGTCGTATGAGACGATTGTGGACCGACGGAGGGCTTAAGTCGCGTAATCTGATTTTGGCTTTGTGCCAACCTAAATATGGCTTTGTGCCATCTTGATTATGGCTTTGTGCCAATCGTATTTACCTGTGGCTATGTGCCTAATATATATATTGATAACTATGTGTCGATCGTGATTACCCGTGGCTGTGTGCCGATTATATTACCGTCGCTGATGGCTATGTGCCAAACTTATTACAATTACCGATGGCTTTGTGCCATCCTGATTATGGCTCTATGCCATCCTGTTATGGTTTATAACCATTCTGTTTATGGCTTTTAGCCGTTCTATTGACTTAGTGCCGCAACCGGTGCTAAGCTTGGTGTGTTGGCTGGGTGGGTCGATTTTATCCCCACGTAAGTGTAGGGTTGGTACGGGTGGTATGTTGGCTGGATCGGGGTGGGATGCATCCTCATACTGTTGCATATCTGTTTATGAGATCTATCACTGTACTGGGCTTAGGCCACTTGTTCTGTATTGGTTTGGGCTGGGCGTAATTGATTCTGTTATGGGTTGTGACCCAAATGATATTGTAGTGGGTTTTGGCCCACGTATGCTTTGAACTGGACTGTACTGTTACTGTTAAAGGGCTTTGGCACAAAATTTTCGATTTCTGTTTCTATATACTGACTGTTACTCTAGTAAGGGGATTACACACTGAGTTTTCGTAAACTCACCCCGTTCTTAACTGTGCAGGTAATCCCCAGTGTTAGGAGGATCAATGCTGCGAGGGACTCGGAGGTGACCACACGACTGCTGCTGTTATGCTTTGGACTTTATATATGTTTTAAATTCCATTTTGGGTTTTAATTTCTGTATAAGGCCTCTCTGGATTTAATTCTGAATTTGGGATTTTGTTACGTTTTATATCTGTTAGACGTAGACGAGTTTTCAACCCAGTTTCCGTTTTTATAAAATTGCGTTTTAAACTTCTTTACCTTAAATTAGCTTCCGCAACTAAAAGAGATTTTTAACGAAGTTAATAACGCTTTTAAAAGTGATTAACTTTTCAATGAACCATGTTTTGAAATTGAATGAACACAAACTGATACTTTAGTTTTTAAATTTTAAGGAGGGTTTTCAATGAAAACATGGTTTTCGAAAAACACTTCAATGTGACACGCCAAATTCAGGCCTAACTTCTAGGTCGGGTTTGGGGTGTTACATATAGGGTGACATCCCTAAAGGTGTCTTGTATGCTATCCTGTAGGCCCATAAAGCATCGTCCAGTCTTTTTGATACGAACTTGTTCTCGTGATTTGATTCGAGTCATTTGTTTGCCCGATCGTAAAATTAAGAAGTATGATTTGACGTTTTCGAAGTAGGTTGTAAAAGAGCAAGTTGGCTGGAAAACAAGAAAATGGTTTTAAGTGTTTAAAGATATAAGAGAGGTTTTAGTTTCAAGGCTAAAGATAGAACCAATATTATAGACAATATTGACCCAAATCTTATAGTAGCTCGAAATGGAGTTGATAGCTAATCGTGACCCACTATCTATGGAAAATAGGAACCAATGATATAAGGTTGAACGCCACACTTTGAAAAAGTGATCAGTTCAGAAAATGACAGGATTGACACCATAAGAAAGTCTTGATAAGTCAATGGAGTCAAGAGAGAACAAAGGGAGTTGAACACTCACCAATATCATATAATTCATAAAATGATCAAAAGTAATGTCTTCTTACAATCTATTTATAGGCACTATTATGACTATTTGAATGCCTATTTGTGACCTTTCACCTTCAGCAATTAACTAAGGTTATTACAAGCTTTAATTTCATTTTTAACTTATGTAGGAAAACCAATGGTCATGTCTCTTCATTTGATCCTGGTGTAGATGAAAAGGCATGACTCTATCCATTAATGAAGACTTAATGTGTTCTTATTGTGCTTAGTTGATGTCCCTTCCGCTCTATTGTAATCGAATCATAAAGCTTGTGTAACTTCCTCTTTTAATGGCGTTATAATGAAGGATAAAGACTCCAAAAACTGATCAGACTTGAAAAGTCACTCTTGATCCATTTGAAAAGCCACCATAATGAGCTTTGAGTGCTTCAATATCCACCAAAAACGTTTCCTTAATGCACCAGCAAATAAGTGACCAAGTGCACTTTTTTATGCCAAAACTAAACAGCCATTTGAATGTGACAGCATTAGATTTTTCTTGGCAAACGAACAGCTCTATTGTAGCTTTAAAATATGTGACCAGCCTTTTGGATTTTCCTACAACAAATTATTGAAACACACAATTAATTTATTTAAGGAAAACTAAACACACTATAACTTATGCATTAAAAAGTAACAGCCAAATTAAATAACATACTTATATAAATAAACTCAAACATATTTAACAACTAAGATGCTTAAATGCATGGTTTAAGATGTAAACTAAATGAACAAATGAGTTACTTAATGCATGACTTAATTTAATGGTGCAAACTTTAACTAACATGGGAGTTACATAATGCATGTCATAATATGATGCAAACTTAAGTAACATGATGTATTAATCTGGACACATTAAAATGTTGTACTAAATAACACACAATAATAGACTTAAGACACATTAATGAATGTTTGAAACTTGCGAAAGTTAGTTTAGGGAAAATCTACAAAAGCTTGATAACTGGAGAGGTTTGAATGTAATTTCACGGAAACTTCAAGGGATGATTTGCAAGTCAAATAATAAGCTAATTCAAGCTGATTGGGTCAGCATGTTGGACGGTTTTGGGCAGCCCATGTGCTCGGTTGGATCAGTCTTTCGGTTTAGCACAATTGGACCTCTTTTCAAAATTTATTTAATAATACTTATTTAACCCAAAATAAATTGGATTAAAATTAAAATTTAATTATATTATGTATTACTACTCATCAATTGGATCACCTTCGGCTGAGAAATTAATTCACCTCGATGCTTCAAAAATCGCTTCCCAGTTTTGCGCTTCTAGTAGTGTCTGTCGAGCCAATTTTCACCCTTTGTGCAAATCTATCGAAATTAAATCAAAATTTATGAAAATTTATTATAAAATTAATAAAAATTAAATATGCTAATAATTTAAGTACAATTTAATTATTTTATAATTATATTATATTTTTCGATAAGAATTACACCGAAACTGCATGAATTTGAGTTAAAAAGGGCATGAAAAAATATATATTTTTGTGTTTTCAGCGATTGGACTAGGCAAAGAGTCTTAATAATTAAATCTAAGATATCCTAAAATAATAAAGAAAAACCCTTATTTATTTAGTAGCATCCTCACTTTCCGGTACTATTTCCACTTCTTCATAACCATCTTTACACCTTGTTGCTCTTTCCGGAATGGTGAAATCATTACGCCTAGTATTTGAAGTTGGAGCCCCAGGATCTAAGATAAAATCTGGAAATTCAGGCACAAAGTCAAACGAGTTACTGTAACGTGGTTTGTGCAAGTGTACATAGTCACTGCAAGTAATAAGTAAGTAAAAGAGTTATTGTCTCCATAGGGACTGCGTATGTTAATCAATTAATTATAAAATTAATACTAACAATTTGGTAAGAAAACACAATATTTTTGAAGTGATTGATCGTTAAATTAAATTAAATAAACTAAATGCAAAGTGATCCCTAATGCAAATTAATCTAAACGCAATGTATGCAATAGAATGAATGAGATGGATTTAGCAACAATTTCACAAAATTCAACAATCAATAACATGAGTAGGCTAGAATAATCACATCATTCAACTTAATTCATTTTCATCATACTTAATAATGTTCCGGAAAATATTCCATGGCAACTCGAACTTTCATGAGCTTGAAACCAATTTAAAGTCCTTTCAGAATCTTTTACTTAGAAAAACATGCATACTACCTTGATCATATTTAACTAAAGGTTTCTTAGTATTTGAAATGTCATGCTTGCAATGCATGTTTGTAATGTACGGAGTACGGGCAGGGTGGATAGAGTTAGGAAAATTGGAGTAATGGAAGATTGGGCAGATTGTTATGGGATCCAAAGGAGTTAGGTAGCATCATGGAATGGTTATCTACTGGCTTTATAAGGCGACACTGTGACAACAGTCTATTGGCTCTATAGAGCGGCAATGTGACGATGGTTATCGATTGGTCCTTCAAGGTGACATCGTGTAAATGGAAAATAGGTAATTCGAGGCAACACCCTGTAAACTGTATATAGGTCCTTCAAGGCGACACATTGTAAACGGTTTATAAGTCCTTTAGGGCGACACCTTGTAAACAATATACAAGTCCTACAAGGCAGCATCTCGAAAGGGGTTTATTGATTCTTCGAAATCAAGAGTCCATGAATGGCCATGGCATGACCCAGTGATGGATAGGTACAAATTAAGTCCAAGTGGAAGTCCGCCAGAATGCTAAACAGGGAAAACCCACCAGAGCACAAAAGTGGAAATTACTGTATAACTCGTGTGGCGAGCAGTATGACAGGATGATCGTGGTGCATCTATGAATGCAGGTAAACGTGATAATAAGAGAATCCGCCAAAAGGTCAAATTTATAGTAAATACAATCAACCTATATACATGCTCCTAACCAAGCACTTGTATTTCTACAAGCTCAAGCACACATCTGACAATAAAATTTAAAAAAAAAAAAATCTTATGTTACTCCCCCCACACGTTAGATAGCACATTGTCCCTAATGGGCAACCCTAAAAAGATAGGGAAAGAAGTTACCTGATTGATCGTGACATTCTTATAGACTAATAGTGGGTGCTCCCTATCCTTCTACGTTAAAAGCTTGAATTTGTCATGCTTCTTTCGTATGGGGTTCCTACATAGAAAACTTGTAACAAAAAATAAAACAAATAAACACCTACTGTTAATCCTACTTTTAAAATGAAAAAAATGAAAATTATCCCAAAATTAATACAATTCTTTCAAAAAAAATAAAATTTTAGTCCAATCTTCATCCTCTTCCTCAAAGTCCATCTCATTACCTTCTTCTTCTTCCTCCTCGTTCTCACTATCTTCCCGTTCCTCGCTCTCTTGCTCCTCTTCTTCATGCTCAGAATGCATTGAACCAAACATATCCAATGAATAATTTGGTACTCTAATATTGTTTTGTTGTGCAAAGTCATGGAAAATCGAGCCCTTCTCTTGCATCCATTTTATCATCCAATCTAGTTTATATTATTGCTTTCACCAATTTCTTGTCAAGTTGTCGATTTTGCTTTCCTTTTAGATGAAGCTAGATTATTTATCTTCTCTTTTTGGCATTTGTTCTAATCCTGTATCTGTTTCGCACGAAGCTCTGTGTACTGTATGCAGAGTGTATCTCCTATAATACTTTTGGACGGCTTCATAAATTGCTCGGTAGTCGTAATTGGTACATCAGCTCTTTTGCATAATGTTGTTACTATGTGGGGAAAGAAAACCCCAACTTTTTGGTCGCTAATGCGCTGTTTCATGTGATGGTATATCCATGCTCAATGCATACTTGTTTTCTCTGCAAAACTGCTTGAAAAGTATTGACATTAGAGACATTTACTGTCGGAGCGATTCGGGTGCATAAAAATTGGATCCATATTTTGGCTACTGGGAACATAACTGCCTGAGTAAAGGACGTGGGTACTTCATAAATGGGGAGACATTTCCATTCACCCCTACCCTCTGTTAGGTAATTTATAATGTTATCCATATTTATGTCTCTAGAATATTTTAAATCAATTTCTTCTACAAAATCATTTTCATAATATGAAGTGTTATAAAAATCACAAATAACTCGAGGGGTGACTCATACCTCCTTCCCTCGTACTGAAATTATTTACCATGTGGCATTTTCTAGTCTCTTAGACTCTCTGTCCGTTAAAGATGCATAAAATTCTTAAACTATTGGGACCATAGCAGAGTCTTTGGGGATAGTGCAAAGACATCCCTATCTATGATATTGAGCCAAAAGCCAAACCTGCTGACATAAAACCATTGACGGTTCAAACCCTTGTTCTTGAATAAATGTTTTTCCTTGAAGTTCTAAGAAAAAATTTTGATGTTCGAGTTTGGAAAATTAGAGGGGATTGTACTTGTCGATAGTTCGGGTTCATTAGTTCTCCTAGATTTTCTTGCAGGCATATTTGATATTTTTAAATCTAGAATAGCTAACAAATTTCAAACAATAATCAATGAAATAGTAAAACAAGATAGGAACCCTTAACTTCAGTTTCTTTTACTTCTAATTCTTTGTGGAGATTATGTTGATCTAACTCTTTTATGTTTCACTTCTGTTCCTGCACCACTTGGAATACCAAAAGAAAGAAAGAGATTGCAAGAATACGAATTTGAGTAGAAAGAGGGTTTCTAGAGTTTAAGAAATTTAAGAGGTTTTAAAAGGGTTTAGATGTTGTTAAGGATTTAAAACTAAGTACGAATGAATCTAAGTTAAAACTTTTATGTTTTTAAGCTTAAAAATCAGGTTAAAAAAAGTTAAAATCAACAGGTTGTGTAATGGGTCTGGTTGACCCTGCAAAAAATTGTAGCAATGTGACGACATAGAGGTTCCGTGTCGCGACACCCCTGACAGGATGTCGATTTCACAACTTGGGGGTTCAATGTCGCGACACACCTTGAATTTTTTTACTCTGAAGATATATTGGATGTTGTGTCGTGACACAGAGGTGTTGTGTCATGACTTCGAGATAGATTTCTTAATTTCTTAAGTCTGTGGGCGGTGTCTCAAAAAAGAGATTTTGTGTTGCGACATCGACTCTATTTCAACCCCTTTTCTCATTTTTCAAAGTGTTCGATAAAAAATTTTGATCATTTTAAGTAAAAATAAATTTTATGCTACTTGCTAACATAATATACACTAATATAACAAAATTTTCAGTTCAGTTTAAAGAGGTTAGGTTTTGCTACTAGATTCATCCATCAGCTCTGTTACAGCACATATAAATGCTTTGTCAGTTCTGTTTCTATCAATGTTCATCCAGCATCCATCGTGCCACTCCACCTTTCTTTGTTTCTCTCGCTCTTTGAATTTGCTCTTTCAGCCTGCACTAATCACAAAAAACACCCTTTCTGGCTCAAGGTAATTAGGGACTTTTACAGATATCTCAAAACTTTAATTCCCTAATGTTTCCCTGTTCACCTTATTCTGTAGGTGACCACATTTGAAAATTTTGGTCTCACCATTTATCTTCATCGTTAATTCATTCTTTCCTAGGTTAATGGTGGATCTCGATGTTGCTAAAAATGGTCTACCCAACAAAATGGGTATTTCACGGTCTTTTTCAAAATCTAAAATTACAAAAATTCGACCAGGATGATAAAATTTTGCACCTTAACAAAACACACCTTCAATTACCCCTTTTGGTTGTACTAAAGACCTTTCGACTAATTCTAGTGTAATTTGTGTATTCTTAAGCTCCCCTAACCCAAGTTTTTCGTATATAAACAAAGGCATCAAATTACTACTGGCTCCTAAATCACATAAAGTCTTACTAAAATGAATGTCCCCTATCTCAATTTGTATTGTAAAACTCCCAGGGTCTTTTAATTTTAGGGCATCTGTTTGGATATAATTGCACTACAAGTGGCACTTACATTTACTTGCTCTCCTATTTTTATTTTCCTATGCCTAGACATAATTTCTTTTAAATACTTGGCATATTTAGGAATTTTTTCAATTAAATCAATTAGGGGCAAGTTAATGTTCATATAGTTAAATAATTTTAAGAATCTTACAAATTTTACCTCATCCCATTTTTTTTTTCTTCTAACCGTGAAGGGGATGGTACCCTTTTTAGTGCAGATTCCTTGATTAGCTCTTCCTTCGACTTGGCTACTTCCTCTGGTTCTAGTTCATTCTCAACTTGTTGGGGGTCCTTTTGAAGATCTTCGGTATCCTCTTTGATCTCCTCTTGAGGTAAGTTGTCTAGGCAACTCAGTACTTTACCCGAGTAGAGCGCAATGGCTTTTACATTCTCTTTCCCTTCCCTCCGAGGATTATTATCAGTGTTGCTTGGCATGTCGCTGCCAATTTGCCTTTTGATGTCTCCCATCATACTCATTAATTGGCTCATCTGATCTTCTAGCTTAGTCAATCTTTAGTGTTGGTGCACTCGGACTGCACCTATTTTAATTCAATCCTCATTGACTGCATTTCCCCCTCAATTCGATCCAGGCATTGACCACATATAGCATCATCATTCGAGTTGGCCCTTTTCTGAGGTTTCTGTAAATAAGGATATTGGTAAGTATTATTTTTAGTAGATTTAGAGTTAGTACTTCCTCCCTGGTTTCCACCCTATCTCAAGTTTGGGTGATCTCTCCAGCCAAGATTATACTTATTTGAATAAGGGTTTCCACCTCTAATCCCAATATAGTTCATGTCCTCAGTTGGATTATTGAGATAATGGAAGAGAGGTTTGTCTTCTCTAAATGTTGACGATGCATTAGATGAGAACTCTATATGGTTAAGTCTATCCAAAATTTGTTGACATATGTCATCTTCTTGAACAACTTTTATCGTGGATGGCCTCTGGTCATATGTATATCGTTCGGTTGGCCACTGACAGGAATTCATTGTCATATTTTCAATTAGGTCATATGCATCCTTGTTTCTTCTATTCATCAGGGCTCATCTTACAACTCCATCTAGTGCTGAGCGTGCGTGTGCATCCAACCCGTTATAAAACATCTGCAGTTTTAGCCACTCGGGTAAACCATGGTGTCGGCATCTTTGGATTAACATCTTGAAACGCTCCCAAGCTTCATGAAAACTCTCTACTTCTAGTTTCTTAAATGTAATGATCTCTCTCCTTAGCTGGATTTTTTTGCTAATGGGAAAGAACTTTTGTAGAAATTTCTCCGTAAGTTCATTCTATGTCGTAATGGATCCTGGTGCCTATGAGTCTAACCAAGTAAAGGCGTTATCGATTAGGGAGAAGGGGAATAGTCGAAGACGTATAGCATCGTCAGTAACCCCATTATATTTAAATGTATAACAAAGTTGAAGGAATCATTTTAGATGCTGATTTGGGTCATTCGTCATTGGGCCTCTAAACTACAAATTGTTTTGGGTCATCTGGATCAGAATCAAATAGATTTCAAAGTTATTTCATGTGATGGTTATGCCATAGGTGGATGTGTTGGTAGCTGTGGTGGTGGTGGTGGTAAATCTTGGATGTTAGAATTGTCAACCTCGTCGAACATTGAGTCCTTGTACGGTGATTACCTACAGCAGTCGGTTGATTTTGCATCTCCTGTTGTTGCTGTCAATAATTTCTAAAAATTATTCTTTTTGGATCAGTGGTCGGCTCTATAGGTGTTCCCCTAGTACGAGTCATACATTGAACCCAACCTTTTTACGGGTGTAGAAGAAGCTACGTGGAAACCAGAAGAAGCCATGAGAGAACAATATCTAAACCTTTTTATCAGTAAGATTTTCGAGGGCGAAAATCTCTAAAGGAGGGGAGAGTTGTAACAACCCGATTTTGGCGCTAGTTGGAACAGTAGTTTCAAGACCACTAAATCGAGGTTAAAAAAATTTATTTTGATGTCATTCTATGTGTTATGGTATTATTATAAGGCTATGTGAAAATTTTGGTGAGCGATAGCATGCTTAATTGTGAAAAAAGACTAAATCGTATAAAGTGCGAAAGTTCTATTTTTCAAGGTAGAAGAGTCCAATAGCCATAGATTACTAAATTGGAGGTCCTTAAAGTGCAATTAGGCCTTAGAGAATGTGTTGACTGACCATAGATAGCAAAGGGGACAAGAGCATTAATTTTAGTCAAAATTGGGTGAAATTAGGTGAGAAAAGATGAATAAAATATGGTAAAAAGAAAAGCTATCATCTTTCACTATTCACTCTTCATCTCCACCAAAAATTTCAATCTTAGAGGGGTTTTGAATGCTTTAAAATTTCAGCCAAGTTATCTCCCTACAAGTAAGTGATTTTGGTAGTGTTATTTGATCATTTTTGCACTTTTGGAGTCCTCAAAGCTTAAGCTAGCTAATGAGGGGACTAATTTGTAATATGGTTGAAGGTCTAGAGACTTTGCATGAGAATGGTTATGTTGTTAGCTGAGTATTGAAGGAAGAAAATGAATGTTAGGGAGATGGGAAACAACTTTTGTTAAAGGTGTTTGCATGAAAACACCTAGATAGGACTTGAATGCAAAGATTGTAATTGTGTCATAAATGCATGAAATAGTTGGATTTTTTAGTAGTTGTAAGAGAAATAAATGTTTAGCTAGGCTTGTTTAATGAGAAAGTTGAAAAATGATTTACGAGCCTAAGGGCAAAATCGTAATTTTGTCATAGTACAAGGGCAAAATGGTCATTTTTGCCTAAGTCTAGATTTTGATGCATTATGATCATAGAATGATTTAAGTGAGTGAATTTTATTGTTATAGATCAAGAAGATCACGAAATTAACCTTGATCGAGAAAAAGGCAAGGTTACGGATTAAACCGCAAATTGAAACGTTTTGCACCGAGGTAAGTTTATGTGTAAACGGTGCATTTTATATACACATTGTTGTTGCTAATTGGTGCATGGCATGATGAGAACATGTATGATTCAAGTGGATTGAATTTGGTAGTTATTGAATAGATTTCATATGAATGACGAAATAGATATGTAAATGTGTAATAACAACACTTGATGGTGGGCTAAGTGCGATACCACCTTATTACACAACTACGATGGGCTGTGTGCGATACCATCGTTTATATTAATATTTGGTGGGCTATGTGGGATACCACCGTAATTATCCTTTTTGGTGGGTTATGTGCAATACCACCGCAATTATCCTTTTTGGTGGGCTATGTGCAATACCATTGTAATTATCCTTTTTGGTGGGCTATGTGCAATACCACCTTATTAAAGACTGATGTTGGGCTAAGTGCGAAACCACCGACTGATTGTATTATGAATGGTTTATTAAGAAACTATGATATGTTGTATTATGTGACATTGTGGTGCTAAGTGCAGGGAAGCATGTTAATGAATGTAAGCATTAAGCTTGTGATATGGTGGGAATATGGTAAGGGAGGAAATGAGTAAGCATGATTATGAACGTGAATTGTACTTGTTTAGTATGTGATGCTATTTAATTATTTACATGTAAACTTACTAAGCTTAAAGCTTACTCCCCTTTTTTTCCCTTGTTTTATAGAGTTAAAGAGTCGGGTTGGGATACGAAGATAATTGGAAGATCGCCCACACTATCAGCTCCTCTCAGTATATTTAGACATAGTGTTTTTGGAGTATGACATGTATAGGGGCTAGACTAAGTATATTGTTTTATGATTTTGGCCAAGAGTGTGTTGGCCCCTTAAATGAGAAACTCTTGTGTATATAGCCATATTTGTTGGCTCTTTGTTATATATATATATATATATATATATATGAAAAGATGAAGATATTCATGGATATATATATTACAAACTCTGATTTGTTTAGTGATATGATGAATGGATTCATGTTGTGTGAGTTAGAGGGATGAAAAGAGCTTGGTGAATAGCCTTGCTCTTGTCCACACGAGTAGGGCACACGGGCGTGTGTCTAGACCGTGTGTTACACACGGTCAGTCCCATGGGTGTGTGACCAGGCTATGTGTCCCCTACATGAAAATTTTGCAAGTCAGTAAGCTTTGTAGTAAACACACGGGCAGAGACACGGCCGTGTGTCTCAGCCGTGTGGAAGGCACGATGATGGGCTCGACACTAACTAATATTTCGACAAAGGTAAGTGCACCTATCGAACAGTAGTATAGTTGTGGTGAGTCCGGAATATCGTATCATCAAGGACTAAAATTACTAGTAATAACTATCTTTTTATTATTTAGCCTGATAATTAAGGGGATTTATTTTTAATCTAAAATTAACTAACTAATTGACTAACTAAATGAATATGAACGCGACAGAGAGTGAAGAGAATAATCAAATGAATAAAGACAATACCCAAGGAAGAATCCACCTAGACTCCACTTATTGTTCTGACTCTGAATTAAATGATTTATTCACTTGACTTGATCCGTAAAAATCCCTAAATTATGTTAATATCTCTTTCAAGACTAAGAACAACTGACTCTAGGTTGATTAATTGAAATCTCTTTCTAATTAAAACCCCTATAGTCTCATTAACTCGATCTATGGATTCCCTTATTAGATTTGACTCTAATCCGACAGATTTTTGTCGTCCTATTTCTAGGATTGCAATCAATTCCGCTTAATTATGTTGGATCTTCTTTTAAACAGGGACTTTTGCTCCATTGAATAAGCACATTAAACTTGAATTAATATTCCTGAAAACATCAAAACAAGGATTAAAAACACATAATTAAAAACAAGAACAAGTGTTTATCACGTAATTCAAATTTATTGAATAATAAGTTCATCTAGGTTTCATCCTCCCTAGGTATTTAGGGAGTTTAGTTCATAACGTTAAAAGAAAACATCATAGAATTAAGAAAACAACAAGACATAAAGAACCCAAAAACTTCTAAAGAACTTGATGGAGATCTTCAATCTTGGAGTGAATCCGCCTTCTAGATGATTCCGACGGCTTCTTTCGAGTAATTTCTTCAATCTACTCTCCCTCTTTTAGGTCTCCCTCTGACGTGTATTTATAGACTTTAGAAGGCTCAAAAACCCTAAAAATTGGCTTTTTTTTCCGTGAAAACAAAGCAGGGTATGATAGGGACACGAACGTGTGAGGAGGCTCAGGCTGTGTGAGAACTTGCATGGCTCTCGATCGACACTGGTATGTGTTCAACCCGTGTGGTGCGGGCTTTGGCCGTGTGGATCCTTAAGATGGCCCGTTTTTCGTTCCTTTCGCTCCTCTATGCTCTCCTAAGTACAGAAACATGAATTTAAAGGATTAGGAACATCGAATTCCCCAAATTCTATAAATAAACATCCAAAAACACGCTAAGCGTGGGATTAAAATGTGTTACTTTTATGGTTTATCAAATATCCCTACACTTAAGCGTTTGCTTGTCCTCAAGCAAAATCCTTAACTCACAATTAAAATTAAACTTCCTTAATTCACAATTCTTATCAATAATGTATTATCATAATTCACAAATAATTTATACATTGATAATTTAACTAAAAGAGTCCTAAAGATTCAAACACTCTAAGTCACAAATTTTTGTAGCACGAAAACATAGGTGTTTCCCCTTATCTAAATAATTACCTTTGATTCAAAATCGGCAAGAATTTACATCCTCACTAAAAGTTCACTCAAATCACTCAAAGTGTTTAAGGTTCAAATTAAGCACTCAAAAGTCAAACATGAAAAGTTATTACCATAGGCTTGCATGAAAATCAAATCTCCACCACTATAAAATGAGATGATACACAAGTCAAAAGGTCTTTAAAAAGGGTTGTAACCGGGCTTGGGTTAAAGGTGTGGATAAAGGCTAAATTAGAGGGTTAGAATCGAGATTGAATTGACAATTTTATCTAACTAGAAAAATGCACTAATACTAAATAAAAACTTATCACTAATAACACGAGCTTCTTCTCAAAATGTGAAATTAACCGTTTAAGCTCAGATAACATGGAACTAATAATGAATATATTTCCAAAAAAAATTTTATGTACAAAAATAAGAAATAATTTAACAACTGAAATAAAGAACATAGTTAGGCAACTGCTCAACTCAAATCTCGACAAAAAAGGGCTAATACAATAGGAAAAATTCTCAATGAATCAAAAATAATGGGTTCTAGGTTAATATTAAGGGTGAGTCAAGAAACGGTTTATTAGGCTCAAAGGGGTTTACTAGGAGTTAATTATGAGGGTAGGCTTTTTGGGATAAGTGGGTTAAAACCGAGGTGTCTTTATCATCTCAGTATATCAAATCAAAAGTGTGGTCTCGACATGCATAATCGAAGCAAGTTCTAGAATAACAAATCAATATTGACACACTCATAACCAATAATAAAGTGAGCAAGAAAATATATGCTCTAAAAGGCTCAAAGTCTCACAAAATTTATGGTTTTTGATGTCAACCTTGCAAATTTCAAACTTCAAGATAAATTTTAAATTTAGGGAAACAACCTAATAAATTTTTAATTTGAAAATAAACTTATCATGCTTGATTCTCTAATGTCTTAAAGTTTAAACCATCAATGCACAATTACCTATGACTTAATCCAAAACATATCAATAAAAATCATAAGTTAATAGATATTTTATTCTAATAGTAATATGAGAAAATTTATTTAAGAACAAGACATAATTCAGGGATTTTCTGATAATGATATAATTACCCTCCCCACACTTACGATGTACATTGTCCTCAATGTACAAAGATAGATAATAGCAATGTATGCAAAAAATCATAAGAGAGGGAAGGAGATGAAACTTCCTAAATTACGGATGAACTCCTTAGAAGTAAGCATGATGAACTAGGCAGAGGTGAAGGTGGGAGAATACTCCAGTAGTTTGTTCGTTCCTTAATAGCACCTTGAACCTTTTGAAACTGCGGAGTCATCAGTAAAGTTTTAGGGAGTTTTAGTAATGGACTTCGTTATGGGTACTCGATAATAAACAACCAGAAATATAAAGAAATCAAAATATACTAATATAAGTTAAATACAAGAAAGAGAAAGAGAAAGAGTTTAAAAATTAAAATAAAAGAAAAAGCAAAAATAAATGGACTCAAAGGTCCTCATCAACAGATGGTTCGCGAGGTGGGGGTGGTTGTGATATGTGGAAGTACTGACAAATCTGTTGTAGAGTCGCCTCAAGGCCGTCGAATCGTCGAGTCAATGAAGCAGCCTGCAAGAACTGGTCTATAAGGAAGTGGTGGTATATCTGCTGTAAAGTGGTCGCGCATGGGGAGACCGCGCCGGGACCCTTCCGCTTTTTCGAAGCGGGGATGGCGGCCTTGGTCTTACCTCAAGTATTAGTCATTGTGTATCTAAGAAACAATAGCAAATTAGAAAATTCAGTAAAATAATACTAATACCTATTCCTGTATGCGCTAATACCTAATTATGAAAGAATTAGCAGATTAGTAGTTTAAACTGACAGCCTATGAACTAAAAAATAATAGACTAAACAATCAGGGACATTAATGCATAAAAAGACAACGAAAAGCCTAATATAATTAATAATCAAGCCACATTAAAGTTATCAAACTAGGAATATGAATGATGTAGTAATAATACGAGAAATCATAATAAAGATGGCCAAAAATAATAACTAAATAATGAAATACTGACAAAGAAATAAAGAAATAAATAAAAGAATAATAAAAAGAATAATCAATAATTAAATAATTAAATAATTAAATAAATAAAAATAATCATAATAAAAGAGGGAAAAAGGAACCGGTCGGAAGGAGGAGCGGTCGGCGACGGGCAGACGGCGTGTTGGGCGAAGAAGACGGTGGTTGGGGGGTTGGTATGTGCTCAAGGAAGGGGTGAGGTGAAGATAAGGGGTAATGGAGGCGGTGGTTGGGGTTGGGCCGCGGTATAAGGTGGTGGCTGGTGTGGTGGTGGTGCAAAGAAAAAAGGAGGGGAAAGGGGAAAGGGGACGGCGAAGCAAAAGAGTGGAGGGGGACCACGGTGGCCGAAAGTGGGAAGGAGGAAAGGAAGAATGAGGGAAAAAGGATGGGGTCGTTAGTGGCCGGGGGCTGGAGTTGTGGCAGAGGTTGGGGAGGCTAGGGGTTGGGGGTTTGTAAAGGAGAAGGAAGAAGAAAGAAGAATTTGGGTTTTAAATAGGTGACACGATCGTGTGTTGGGTCACACAGCTGTGTCACACGCCCGTGTGGCTCGAATTCCAGCCCGTGTTCATCGCGAAATCTAATAATTTGGTATTCACACAGCCTTGGACACGCCCGTGTGGTCCACACAGCCGCGTCGTACGGTCGTGTGCTAGGTTCTTCGCTTCTCCCATGCCCGTGTAGAAGTCCACACGCCCGTGTGATCACTCACATGGCTATGTGTGTTGCCCGTAGAGTCTCCTAACTTGTTTTAGATTTTGAATTTTGAAAAATTGAGCTCCAGTTTTCACACGGCCTAGGACACGCCCGTGTGATATCACACACAGTCGTGTGTCATGTCCGTGGAGCCCATTATCGATTTCTTTGAATTTTAAAAACTAAGTCCCCACATCCACACGGCCAGGGACATGCCCGTGTGTCCAGGCCGTGTAGGACAAAGAACCTACATTAAAAACATGAAGGAAGTGAAAATAAACTAATTAGTAAGGTTAGTGCTCGGGTTGCCTCCTGAGAAGCACTTATTTAGAGTCTAAGCTCGACTCACCTTACATTCGTATAATCATAGTGGTTCAAGGAGTTGAAACTCCTCATTCTTGCTATCAATTCTGTTAAAATAAGGTTTTAGATGAGTACTATTTACCTTGAAGGTGCCAAATTTGGAATGAGTTACCTCGACTGTAGCGTATGGGAAAATATTAAGTACCATGAAAGGGGTTGTTCCATTAGGTTCAGAAGTGGCAATATGAGGATCTGTATTATCCATTAGAACTTGGTCTCCAACCTTAATTTGACTCGTTTTATTTTTAGGCTCGTCATCGCTCTGCTTTGGTTCATCGTGTACGTTTAATTTCTCTTTAAACTGTGTTTGCCATTCATCTAGTTCCTCGATCTGGACTCTTCGTTCCTCATGAACAGTTCTGTTCTCTATATGAGAGCTGGACCATGGCTCTGTCATCTTTTTTTGAGGGATTTCCTGCAAAGAAGATTGAACATTAAGTTCACTTACATTAACAGGACTTGTATCATCTTGATCACTAGATATTCTGACAGAATCACGTGCTTGGAGTTTAATCATGTCATCACCTACACGAAGTATTAATTCCCCTGTACCAATATCAATAATGGTCCTAGCAGTTGCTAAAAAGGGTCGTCCTAAAATTAAAGGAACGTCACTATCCTCATCCATGTCTAAAACAACAAAGTTTACTGGAATATGAATTTATCAATTTTGACTAGCACATCTTCAATTATACCCCTAGGAAATCTAATGGTTTTATCAGCCAATTGAATGCTCATCCTAGTTTGTTTGGGTTTCCCAAGACCTAGCTGTTTAAACATTTTATAAGGCATAATATTGATACTTGCCCGTAAATCAGCTAAAGCATTATTAACAGATAAACCACCAATTAAGCAAGGAATTGTAAAACTCTCTGGATCTTTTAATTTACGGGGTAGTTTATTCTGTAAAATTGCTGAGCACACTGCATTTAGCTCCACATGCGATGCATCGTCTAACTTCCGTTTGCAAAAGCTCTTTTAAAAATTTTACTGAATTGGGCATCTGCGAAAGAGCTTCAATAAATGGTAAGTTAATATGTAATTTTTTAAAAAGTTTAAGAAATTTAACGAATTGTTCATCTGTGCGGTCTTTCTTCATCGCATTGGGGTATGGCACACGGGGTTTGTACTCTGTACTTACCAATTTTGGTTTATTATGGCTTACCTCAACCTTACCTTTATCTACCATGTTTTCTTGCCTCAATTTTGATGCATCTAACCCTTCACTATCGTGAGCAGTAATGGCATGAAGTTGCTCCTTTGGGTTAGTTTCAGTGTTGCTTGGCAGGCTGCCTTGTAGTCGTTCAGAGATCAGTTTAGCAAGCTAACCTATTTGGTTTTTGAGCCCTTGAATCGATGCCTGTTGGTTTTTAAGTGATGTTTCGGTGTTTTGAAAACGGGTTTTTGACACCGAGATGAATTTTGTTATCATCTCTTCAAGGTTCGGCTTCTTCTTCTGTGGGTAGGGTTGTTGTTGAAAGCCTGGAGGGGGTTGTTGTCTCTGATTTCCTTGACCACCCCATGAGAAGTTTGGGTGGTTCCTCCAACCTGGATTGTATGAGGTCTAGAATTATTACCCATATAGTTCATCTGTTCGCTTTCTATGCCAGGGTTGTGGGATGGGTATTCTGTATTACCCATTCCTCCTCCATTCGTATCACACTGCATCATTGGATGTTCCTGCGGAGAACCACAAAAACCATCAATCTTTTTATTTAAAAGCTCTACCTTGTTTGATAGCATGGTCACTGAGTCGAGGTTGAAAACAACAGCTGCCTTTGTTGGCTTCGTCCTCATAACTTGCCACTGATAGTTATTTAGTGACATCTCTTCAATGAATTCGTAAACAGCCTCAGGTGTTTTGTTATTTAGTGTACTGCCGGCAGCTGCATCAATCAATTGCCTAGTTGAGGGGTTCACACCATTGTAAAAGGTTTGAACCTGTAGCCAAAATGGTAACCCATGGTGAGGGCATCTTCTCAGTAGATCATTGTATCTCTCCCATGCATCGTAAAGTGTTTCTAAATCCATCTGCGCAAAAGAAGAAATATCATTCCTCAACTTAGCTGTTTTAGCCAGCAGAAAATATTTAAGTAAAAATTTTTCAGTCATTTGTTCCCATGTAGTGATTAATCCTCGTGGTAACGAGTTCAACCATTGTTTAGCTTTATTCCTCAATGAGAAGGGAAACAACCGAAGGCGAATGGCATCATCAAAAATGCCATTTATTTTGAAAGTATCACAGAAATCTAGAAAATTTGCTAAATGAGTATTTGGGTCTTCGTCCTGCAAGCCATCAAACAGAACAAACTATTGAATCATTTGAATAGTGTTAGGTTTCAGTTCAAAATTATTTGCAGCAATAGCAGGTCTAACAATACTCGATTCAGCCCCAGTTAAATTAGGCTTAGCATAGTCGTACATAGTACGAGAAGCAGGATTTTCGGCAACCACCGGAGGAAGCGGATTATTATCAGCCATCTCCTCGGTAGTATTAGTATCGTCCTCTTACTCTTTCTCTATGTATTGTAAACTTCGCCTTATCTCCCTACGATTTCTGCGAATGGTACTTTCTATCTCACTGTCAAAAAGCAAGGGTCTTGACGGGTTCCTTCTAGTCATAAACTAGCGATACCTGCCAGAAGCAAAGAAAGAGAAAAATTAGAAAAGTAACAATAAGATAAAAATAAATTGCAATAAAATAAAAATGGCTAAAGTAATAAAAATTTAGTGTTCCTAATATCTTAGTCCTCGGCAATGGCGCCAAAAACTTGATGGGCTCGAAACTAACTAATATTTCGACAAAGGCAAGCGCACCTATCGAATAGTAGTATAATTGTGCTGAGTCCAGAATATCGTATCCTCAAGGACTAAAATTACCAATAATAACTATCTTTTTATTATTTAGCCTAATAATTAAAGGGATTTATTTTTAATCTAAAATTAACTAACTAATTGACTAACTAAATGACTATGAACGCAATAGAGAGTGAAGAGAATAATCGAATGAATAAAGACAATACCCAAGGAAGAATCCACCTAGACTTCACTTATTATTCTAACTCTGAATTAAATGATTTATTCACTTGACTTGATCCATAGAAATCCCTAAATTATGTTAATATCTCTTTCAAGACTAAGAACAACTGACTCTAGGTTGATTAATTGAAATCTCTTTCTAATTAAAACCCCTATAGTCACATTAACTCGATCTATGGATTCCCTTATTAGATTTGACTCTAATCCGACAGATTTATGTCGTCCTATTTCAAGGATTGCAATCAACTCCGCTTAATTATGTTGGATCTTCTCTTAAACAGGGACTTTTGCTCCACTGAATAAGCACATTAAACTTTAATCAATATTCCTGAAAACATCAAAACAAGGATTAAGAACACATAATTAAGAACAAGAACAAGTATTTATCACGTAATTCAGATTTATTGAATAATAAAATTCATCTAAGTTTCATCCTCCCTAGGTATTTAAGGAATTTAGTTCATAACATTAAAGGAAAACATCATAGAATTAAGAAAGCAAGAAGACATAAAGAACCCAAAAACTTCTAAAGAACTTGATGGAGATCTTCAATCTTGGAATGAATCCGCCTTCTAGATGATTCCGACGGCTTCTTTCGAGTAATTTCTTCAATATACTCTCCCTCTTTTATGTCTCCCTCTAATGTGTATTTATAGACTTTAGAAGGCTCAGAAACCCTAAAAATTGGCTTTTTTCGCGTGAAAACAAAGCAAGGTACGATAGGGACACGGGTGTGTGATCAACCCGTGTGAGGACATGGATGAGGACATGTACTAGTAAAAATTGATAAATTCATATTCCCAGTAGACTTTGTCGTTTTAGACATGGATGAGGACAATAATATTCTTTTAATTTTAGGAAGACCCTTTTTAGCAACTGCTAGAACTAAAATTGATGTTGGTACAGAAGAACTCATACGTTGTGTAGGTGACGAAACGATCACTCTTCAGGCTCTTGACTCGGCTAGGACATCGAGTAATCAAGGTGAAAACATAAACTCTACTAATGACCATTTGGTTCAAACTTCTTTACAAGAAACACCACGAAACTACACAACTGAGCCAGATCCTAGACCTCGTGCCAACAAGGAAATAACTCATGAGGAACGAAGGCTTCAAATCAATGAACTAGACGAGTGGAAGATACATTTCAAGGAGAAACTAAAAATACACGAAGCAAAAATGAGGCAACTCCATGACAAACTTAAAGATGGGACACACCAATTTCAGATTGGGAATCAGGTATTATTGGATAAGACAGACCCTCGAATCGCCACTTCAAACCTTAATACAAACGAAGAGATCCTTTTCACTGTAGTTAATGTCTTCCCATACGGAACAGTCGAGGTAACTAATCCTAAGTTCAACATTTTTAAGGTAAACACTACTCGACTCGAACTATATAGTGATCATAGAACTGATAGCAGGGGTGAGGAGTTTCAACTCCTCAAATAGCTATGATTATGCGAATGAAGGGTAAGTCTAGCTTAAGACTTTAAACGAGCGCTTCTCGAAAGGTAACCCGATGATGCGAGCTCACCTACGAAGCCTGTGACGAACGTCAACCATGACCCGATGAAGCTACCTAATGGGCCAATTACACGTTCCCGTACCAAACAATTCAAAGATGCCGCAATGGTTTTGGTGGCACAAATTTGGATTGACGTTAGAAAAGAGCCCAAAAACATGCTAAACTATTACAACTTACTTGAAGTTGAATATTCCAGCTAATCCGACTGCTAGTTTATTCAACACCATAAATTACGCATGTTGAATTATTTTCAGAAATTGTTGCATTTTCTTATCCCATTTTGTCATAGTTAAATGTTAGTGTGTTTCAAATAAAGTAATTTACTAATATTGTGGGATAATTTTAATTGTGCACTTTTGTTTAGTAATAGGGATTTTCGGCTTGAGTGCTTAGCTAATGGAGAAACAAATAATTAATGAAGCATATGAAGGAATTAAAGTGGATGGACGGCAACTAGGGATGATGGTGGAAATGCAAGCCTTGAGTGGTGGGATTTACAGGATGGACATGCGGCATAAACATTGGCCATTTAAATAAAGCATGCTTGTTTTATTAAAATAAGTAAGTGGAAGATGTAAGTGGAACAAATCTATTTGGACGGCACAATGTGGGATTAATGGAGGTGTTGGACGGCATGATAGAAGTGATTAGTGGCATGGACAGTTTACCTTGGGTGGAACCTTGAATAAATTATTTTAAAGGTTTGATACATGAACAAAGCACATGAATATTAAAGAAGGAATACTTTAAGCAAAATTATAAGGACAATGCATGATGGATAAGTCAATTTGGTGAATAAACTTCAAGCTTTCATGGACGGCACAAACCCAAGACAACCACCTATGTTGCCCACGTGAAGACCTTTTTACTCTTGACCGAATATTTAAATTAGGACAAGCCACATGCTTGCATAAATTTTATAATTAGGAGCTTGTACCTTGGCATTTCTTTGAAGAAGTTGGTAGGCACTTTGGCCTATAAATAGTATGTTATTTTCATTTGTAAAATGGAACTTGAATTTGAATGAAAGAAAATTTTCTTTTGGTGAGTATTCACTCTCCTTATTCTCGAGGTTGAATTGACTTATCTAGTTTTCTAGTGGCGTCGTTCTTTCCTTGTTTTGAACTTATCATCCTCACGGGTGTGGCGTTCATCTACCTATACCATTGGTTCCTATCTCGCTAGATAGTGGGTCTCGGTTTTATCTCAAAACTCATTCCATCAATTTGAAACTTATAAGATTCGGGTCTTTAATTTTTATTAAAGGTTCTTTCTTGTTTCAAATACGTATCCATTTCAGCTTATCACCTATCTTTACCTTTCAAAGATTTTTTTTAATTCCAATAAAATTATCCCTTTGTTAACTAAACGAGAAACTACCTAATTTACGATCGGGCAATATTTACGATTCGCCTCCTAACCCGAGACGGACCGTTATCATCTGGTATCAGAGCCAATCAAATTAGGCACGTTTTGATCGTCTTGAGTATTTCTGAGTAGGTTTCAAAAAAAAAAAGAAAAAGAACCCTCTTCCTACCTTGGCCTGTTTAGATTGTCAAGATCTTCTCTAAGAAGACGAACGACATTTGCTTGCTTATATTCCCAGTGTTTTACAAAGTATACTAACTGAGACGAGCCCTTGTCTGTATAATTAGTTAGCTCTATAAGATGTTGGGAATCAACTATATTTGACTTCCCCGCAATTGTTACCTCTTCCAACATATCTTGGTCATCTCTTCGCTTTTCTACATTAAACTGCTTCCCAGCTATCAACCAAACTTACCTTTTTAACTCTCGAAACGACCTACGAGTTGCTAGTAAGTCAAAGACAACCTTCTAGAATCTAGAAGAGTGATTTCGAGCGGTAAAAGGCAAGAGTGAATACATTAAGGAAAAAGCCAGAATTGAGTAAAAAACACGAGTGTGAGTGTTGATAATTTTCTTTGTGAGTGAACAAGTGAGGATTGTAGTGAGGATTCATTTATTTTGTTTAAAAACATGTTTAGGAGCCCCGAACGTCGAATAATAAGTGACGAAGCATCCGACGCCGCCGGAGGTGGAAGAAGATTGCAACCCCGAAGGACTAATCCTAAAGGGAGAGATCCAGAATTGCAAACAGTAATGCAAGAAATCACACGTATGTTCAGAACAATCAGTGAACGATTAGATCAAAGAGATGAACGAAGACCTCGAGCAAATACTCCTCTAATTCCGAGAAGGGGACGAGAACAACCTTGGTTACGTAATAACGACGTCTACGAACCAAGTGAAGCCGACAGCAACTCGGCTTTCGAACACGATGAACGAAGAGGAGGTCCACGAGTCCGTGAGCGAAGGGATCGAGAATGGGCCAATAACGACTTAAAGAACATTAAAATAGCGATTCCTGCTTTCCAAGGGCGATCCGATCCGGAAGCCTGTCTTGAGTGGGAAAAGAAGGTGGAGTTAATCTTTGACTATCATAATTATTCAGAAAATAAGAAGGTGAAACTTGCTGCCATCGAATTTTCTGATTATGCCCTTATTTGGTGGGATCAATTAACGACGAGTCGAAGACGGGATGGTGAACGCCCAATATCCACATGGGCAGAAATGAAGGCACTAATGCGGAAAAGGTTTATCCCAACCTACTACCACCGCGAGTTGCATCAAAAGTTGCAAAGCCTAACTCAGGGTTACCGAAGCGTGGAGGATTACTACAAGGAAATGAAAGTGGCCATGATCCGGGCTAATGTGGAAGAAGAACGAGAAGCCACCATGGCACGTTTTAGCGCGGGCCTCAATCGAGATATCGCAAATATTGTAGAATTACACCATTACATCGATATCATCGAAATGGTCCACATGGAAATAAAGGTCGAAAAACAGCTAAAACGAAAAGCTACGCCTAGAGCAACCCCCAATCATGCTTCAACATCTAAGTGGGGGCAAGTGACCAACAAAAAGGACATGCCAAATCGAGCCAAAGAAACCAGTGGCGCACCCAAGTCTAACAAGCCGATCGGTGAAACAAGTAAAGGCAAAATGGAAGCTCTTCCAAATCGATCCCGAGACATTAAGTGTTTCAAATGTTTGGGACGAGGACATATCGCAAGTCAATGTCCAAACCGAAACACTATGTTTATCCGAGATGATGGCGAGATCGAATCTGAAAGTGAAAAGGAAGATGATGTCAGTGACACATCCCAAGATGAGGAAGAGGTAGAACAAGACGAAAGTGGAGAAATCTTGGTGGTAAAAAGGAGCCTTAGTTTACAAGGTGTCGAAAATGAACAACAACGCAAAAACATCTTCCATACGCGTTGCCAAATAAAGGGGAAGATTTGTTGCGTCATTATTGACGGAGGAAGCTGTACTAATGTGGCCAGCACCATATTGGTAGAGAAACTTGGATTGACTACCACCAAACATCCCCATCCGTATAAGCTACAATGGCTTAATGACGCGGGAGAACTTAAGGTCACAAAACAAGTTTTGGTTCCCTTTACAATAGGGAAGTATCAAGATGAGGTCTTGTGCGATGTGGTTCCGATGCTAGCGGGACATCTCCTGCTTGGACGACCTTGGCAATTTGACAAGCGAGCAATCCATGACGGCTACACTAATCGGTACACTTTTAAATACTTGGACCGGAACGTGACATTAGCTCCGCTAACACCCAAGCAAGTTTACGAAGATCAGTTGAAAATGAAGGCATCAATAGAAAGATCAAAAGAAAGCGAGCGAAAAAATGAGAAAGAAAAAGAGAAAAATTTAAAAAAAAAAGAGGGGCAAGAAATTAAGTGATAAAACAAGAGAGTGTGAACAAAAAGAAGAGGAAACGAAGGAAGAAAAAGAAAATGAAAAAATGAGTGTTTTTGCAAAAGCAAGAGATATTCGAAAAGCTTTGTGTGTGAGACAACCGATGTATGTCTTATTATACAAGGAATCGTTTTTGAACACTGACAACTTACCCGAGAATCTTCCTTCTTCTGTGTTGTCTCTGATTCAGGAATTCAAGGACATATTTCCAGAGGAGTTACCAAGTGGTTTACCGCCCATTCGAGTGGGGGCTTCTCTGCCCAATCGACCTGTGTGCCGGAGCAATCCCGAAGAAACAAAAGAACTCCAAAAGCAAATCACTGAACTGCTAAAAAAGGGATATATCTGAGAAAGCCTTAGTCCATGCGCGGTACCGGTGTTACTAGTGCCAAAGAAAGATGGTTCGTGGCAGATGTGTGTAGACTGTCGCGCCATCAACAGATTACCATCAAATACCGACATCCGATACCCCGACTCGATGACATGCTCGACGAGTTGAGCGGAGCTCGAATCTTTACAAAGATTGACCTCAAAAGTGGTTATCACCAAATTAGGATGCGAGAAGGCGATGAGTGGAAAACGGCTTTCAAAACAAAGTTAGGTTTGTATGAATGGTTGGTAATGCCATTCGGACTTACAAATGCTCCGAGTACTTTTATGCGACTTATGAATCATGTTTTACGAGCTTTTATTGGCAAATCATGTGTTGTTTATTTTGATGACATATTAGTGTACAGCAAATCTTTGGAAGATCAACTCCAACATTTACGTGCGATCTTAGAAACACTACGGAAAGAAGTATTGTACACCAATCTCGAGAAATGTTCTTTTTGTACTGACAAGGTTATTTTCTTAGGCTACGTCGTAAGTGCAAATGGATTAGAGGTGGACCAAGAGAAGGTTAGAGCAATCCAAGAATGGCCCCGTCCTACAACGGTTAGCCAAGTACGAAGTTTCCATGGGTTGGCTAGTTTTTACCGCCGATTCGTGCCCAACTTCAGCACGATAGCCGCTCCTTTAACGAGTGTGATCAAGAAGAATTCAGCTTTCCATTGGTCCGATGAGCAAGAACGGTCTTTTAAGGCCCTTAAAGAATGTCTTGTTAAAGCTCCATTGTTATCCCTTCCTGACTTTACTAAAACTTTTGAAATTGAATGTGATGCATCAGGAGTAGGGATCGGAGCCGTTCTAACTCAGAATGGAAGACCGGTGGCGTACTTCAGCGAGAAATTGAACGGAGCTGCACTCAATTATCCCGTGTATGACAAAGAGATGTACGCTCTAATAAGATCGCTTGAAACGTGGCAACATTACTTGAGACCGAAAGAGTTTGTTATTCATTCAGATCATGAAGCACTCAAGTATATTAAAGGTCAGCACAAGCTCAACAAACGACATGCTAAATGGATCGAGTATTTAGAATCATTTCCGTACGTAATTAAGTACATGAAAGGTAAGGAAAATGTAGTAGCGGATGCGTTATCACGAAGGTACAATTTATTAACCTTTCTTGATTCTAAAGTACTTGGTTTCCATCATATTAAGGAATTCTATGCTAACGATGCTGATTTTGGCAATGTCTATAATGCTTGTGAGAGTGGTGCTTTTGATAAGTTTTACAGGCATGAAGGATTCCTTTTCAAGGAAAACAAGATTTGTATACCGCAAGGTTCTATACGAGACATGCTTGTGATAGAAGCACATAGTGGTGGCCTTATGGGTCACTTTGGAAGAGACAAAACATTGTCCACTCTTCAAGAACATTTTTTTTGGCCAGGAATGAGCAAGGATGTTGAACAAATTTGTGAACGTTGCATTGCTTGCAAACAAGCCAAATCACGGGTCCAGCCTCACGGTTTATATACGCCCCTTCCTATTCCAGACACTCCGTGGGTCGACATTTCCATGGATTTCATCCTTGGATTACCAAGATCAAAAACCGGGAAGGACTCAATTTTTGTCGTAGTTGATCGTTTCTCTAAAATGTCCCATTTTATCTCTTGTTCTAAGACTGACGATGCTGTGCATATTGCAAACTTGTTTTTTAGGGAAATCCTACGATTGCATGGAGTTCCGAAGACGATCGTATCTGATCGGGACGTAAAATTTTTAAGTCACTTTTGGCGAACTCTGTGGGGAAAGTTAGGGACAAAACTACTATTCTCGACCACGTGTCATCCTCAAACGGATGGACAAACCGAAGTAGTGAACCGAGTCCTATCAACTTTGTTGCGAGCATTGGTGCAAAAAAATCTCAAAACATGGGAAGACTGTCTGCCCCACATCGAATTTGCTTACAACCGAACTGTTCATTCTGCAACTAAATTTTCGCCTTTCGAGATTGTTTACGGGTTTAACCCTCTCACTCCTCTGGATTTATTGCCATTGCCTTCAGATAAATTTATCCATCCTAATGCTAGGAAAAAGGCAGAATACATAAAAGAGCTACATCGAAAGGTGCGCGAGAATATTGAAGCAAGAACCAAGCAATACGTCCAACGAGCTAACAAAGGTCGTAGACGCATTCTCTTTGAACCAGGGGACTGGGTTTGGGTCCATATGCGAAAAGAAAGGTTTCCCAAGCAAAGGCGATCTAAACTTCTCCCAAGGGGAGACGGTCCATTTCAAGTTATTGAACGCATAAATGACAACTCGTATAAATTGGACTTACCAGGTGACTATAATGTGAGCGCGAGTTTTAATGTTTCTGATCTTTCTCCTTTCGATGTAGGTAATGATTCGAGGACGAATCAACTTAAAGAGGGATGGGATGATGCGAGCTCACCTACGAAGCCTGTGACGAACGTCAACCATGACCCGATGAAGCTACCTAATGGGCCAATTACACGTTCCCGTACCAAACAATTCAAAGATGCCGCAATGGTTTTGGTGTCACAAATTTGGATTGACGTTAGAAAAGAGCCCAAAAACATGCTAAACTATTACAACTTACTTGAAGTTGAATATTCTAGCTAATCCGACTGCTAGTTTATTCAACACCATAAATTACGCATGTTGAATTATTTTCAGAAATTGTTGCATTTTCTTATCTCATTTTGTCATAGTTAAATGTTAGTGTGTTTCAAATAAAGTAATTTACTAATATTGTGGGATAATTTTAATTGTGCACTTTTGTTTAGTAATAGGGATTTTCGGCTTGAGTGCTTAGCTAATGGAGAAACAAATAATTAATGAAGCATATGAAGGAATTAAAGTGGATGGACGACAACTAGGGATGATGGTGGAAATGCAAGCCTTGAGTGGTGGGATTTACAGGATGGACATGCGGCATAAACATTGGCCATTTAAAGAAAGCATGCTTGTTTTATTAAAATAAGTAAGTGGAAGATGTAAGTGGAACAAATCTATTTGGACGGCACAAGGTGGGATTAATGGAGGTGTTGGACAGCATGATAGAAGTGATTAGTGGCATGGACGGTTTACCTTGGGTGGAACCTTGAATAAATTATTTTAAAGGTTTGATACATGAACAAAGCACATGAATATTAAAGAAGGAATACTTTAAGCAAAATTATAAGGACAATGCATGATGGATAAGTCAATTTGGTGAATAAACTTCAAGCTTTCATGGACGGCACAAACCCAAGACAACCACCTATGTTGCCCATGTGAAGACCTTTTTACTCTTGACCGAATATTTAAATTAGGACAAGCCACATGCTTGCATAAATTTTATAATTAGGAGCTTGTACCTTGGCATTTCTTTGAAGAAGTTGGTAGGCACTTTGGCCTATAAATAGTATGTTATTTTCATTTGTAAAATGGAACTTGAATTTGAATGAAAGAAAATTTTCTTTTGGTGAGTATTCACTCTCCTTATTCTCGAGGTTGAATTGACTTATCTAGTTTTCTAGTGGCGTCGTTCTTTCCTTGTTTTGAACTTATCATCCTCACGGGTGTGGCGTTCATCTACCTATACCATTGGTTCCTATCTCGCTAGATAGTGGGTCTCGGTTTTATCTCAAAACTCATTCCATCAATTTGAAACTTATAAGATTCGGGTCTTTAATTTTTATTAAAGGTTCTTTCTTGTTTCAAATACGTATCCATTTCAGCTTATCACCTATCTTTACCTTTCA
This sequence comes from Gossypium australe, assembly GCA_005393395.2. Lineage (NCBI taxonomy): Eukaryota > Viridiplantae > Streptophyta > Magnoliopsida > Malvales > Malvaceae > Gossypium > Gossypium australe. The sequence continues at coordinate 78,696,677 of CM016621.1, read as the reverse complement.
AAGATTTTTTTTAATTCCAATAAAATTATCCCTTTGTTAACTAAACGAGAAACTACCTAATTTACGATCGGGCAATATTTACGATTCGCCTCCTAACCCGAGACGGACCGTTATCACCCGAGCACTAACCTCACTAATGTCATATTTTCGATTTTCAGCACCTAACTCAAAACTAACCAAAGCACAGGTTTCTCTATCCACATGACATTGCACACAGGCGTGGCCATGGCCGTGTGGACACCACGGATTTGCACACCGGCATAGCAGATATCGTACGAAGCAAGGACGAAAAGATCCCCAAACCACGGGCGGCAATAAAATGCCACGGCCGTGCGATACGGCCGTGGTCGACACTGATTCATGGGCGTGGCAACCTCTACACAGGTATGGGAGAAGGCGTAGGAAGCAACCAGGTTTATGGTTCCTATTTCAACCCCCCTTCTTCTCACCTTCTTCCCAAATTCTTTTTCAACCACTACACCCCTCTTTCTTTCTATTACCTTTATCCTCCCATTTTTCCTTTCCCCCTTTCCCTTATTCTTCCTTTAATTTACCATCACCATGTCGAAGAAGCGAAAGGAGCCTAGCACAGTCTTCTCGTACGAGACCGATCTACATAAGTTCATGTCGGCCGCTTCATTAACTTGACAGGACAAGGACCTTTGAGTCCATTTATTTTTTCTTTCTTTTTTCTCTTCTCTTTTATTTTCCATCCCTTTATCTTTCTTGTCTTTAATTTATATTATTATATTTTGATTTCCTTGAATTAGGTTCAAAAGGCTGTTAAGGAATCACCACACCACAACCCTAGTATCCACCGTGCACCTCTACCTAGTCCATCGTGCCTATCTTTCTAAGGATTTCATCCATAATTCAGGAAGTTTCACCTCTCTCCCTCTCTTATGATTTCTTACTATATTGTTATTATCCATCTTTGTACATTGAGGACAATGTACATCTTAAGTGTGGAGAGGTTATTGATTTCATTACCAGAAAATCCCTGAATTATGTCTTGTTCCTAAAGTAATGTTCTCATATTTACTATTAGAATGAAACTTCTATTGATTTATGATTTTCATTGATATGTTTCAGATTAAGTCATAGTTAGTTTTGCATTGATGGTTTAAACTTTAAGATATTAGAGAATCAAGCATGATAAGTCTATTTTCAGAATTAAAAATTTATTAGGTTATTTCCCTATCCTAAATATTACTTTGAAGTTTGAAATTTATAAGGTTGACATCAAAAATCATAATTTCTGTGAGATTTTGAGCCTTTTAGAGCATATATCTTTTCTTGCTCACTTTATTGATTATGAGTGTGTCAACATTGATTTGTTATTCTAGAACTTGCTTCGATTATACATGTCGAGACCATATTTTTTATTTGATAAACTGAGATGATAAAGGCACCTAGGTTTTAACCCACTTACTCCACAAAAAGCCTACCTCTATAATTAACCCCTAGAGAACCCCTTTTTAGCCTAATAAACCATTTCTTGACTCACCCATTAATATTAACCTAAAACCAAATTTTTACTTCCCCCGAATCCTTTAAACGTCCCCTTTGTCGAGATTTGATTTGAGCAGTTACTTAACTATGTTCACTATTTCCATTGTTAAATTCTATCTTATTATTGTATGTGCTTATTCTTAAAAAAAAAAAGAGTTGAAAATATATTCATCATTAATTATAAGTTTTATGAGCTTAAATAGTTAAATTCACATCTTTAGAAGAAGCTCGTGTTATTATCAGTTCATTGTTTCTAGTTAGGAAATTTGTCAATTCACTCTCAATTCTAACCTTCTAATTTAGCCTATATTCACACCTTTAACCCAAGCCCCATTACAACCCTTTAAAGACCTTTTGATTTGTGTATCATCTCATTTTATAGTGGTGGAGATTTGATTTTCATGCAAGCCTTTGGGATTAACTCTTCATGTTTGACTTTTGAGTGCTTAATTTGAACCTTAAACACCTTGAGTGATTTGAGTGAATCTTTAGTGAGGATGACAATTCTTGTCGATTTTGAATTAGAGGTAATTATTTAGGTAAGGGGAAACACCTATATTTTCGTGCTATAAAAATTTATGACTTAGATTGTTTGAATCTTTAGGACTCTTTTAGTTAAATTATCAATGTATGAATTATCTATGAATTATGATGAAACATTATTGATAAGGATTATGAATCAAGGAAGTTAATTTTAATTGTGAGTTGAGAATTTTGCTTGAGGACAAGCAAAGGTTTAAGTGTGGGGATATTTGATAAACCATAATTTACTTTAGGATATTTTGCTTGGCTTAATTTTGGATGAGTTTCCATTGAATTTGATGAATTCGATGCTCCTAATCTCTTGATTTCATGTTTTATACTCAGGAGAGCTTAGGGAGTCAAAAAGAATGAGAATCGGGCCAAAAAGGGACAAAATAGACCTACACGGCCTGGACCACCGTACACGGGCGGACCACACGGCCACGCGTGGCAAGTCGAATCGAACACGGCCTGGGCTATCGACCACGGGCGTGTCATACAGGCGTGTCCCAGCCGACCCTAGGAAGAATTATTCGGAATAGGATACTTGTGGGCCAAGAAAGGCATCTCGAAGCCTATATAAACACCTTAGGGGGCAACCTAAAAGGAGAGTTCGACAAGACATCGAATAGACGCCGAGTAGAAGGAGAAAATACTCCAAGACAGTCGTCGGGAACAGCTTAGGAGAAGGATCTCCATCAAGACTGAGGATCTCCCATCAAGTTTTTTAGGGGGTTTTTGGGTTTTCTTATGTTTTGTTGTTTTTCCTCTTTTATGATATTTCCCTTTTTTAGTATGAACTAAATCCCTCAAATACCTGAGGGGATGAAACCTAAGACAAATCGTATTATTAGTTGATTTATGAGATAAATACTTGTGCTTATTCTTAATTGTGAGTTCTTATTCTTGTTTTGATAATTCAGGTTATTGATTCAAAATCGAATGTGCTTATTCAGTGGAGCAAAAGTCCCTGTTTAAGAGTAGATCAATACAATTAAGTGGAGTTGATTGCAACCCTAGAAATAGGGCGACGAAAATCTGCCGACTAGGGTCAAACCTAATAAGGGAATCCATAGATCGAGTTAATGCGACAATAGGGGTTTTAATTAGAAAGAGATTTCAATTAATCAACCTAGAGTCAGTTGTTAGTAGCCTCGAAAGAGGTATTAATATAATTTAGGGATTTCTACAGATTAACCCAAGTGAATAAATCGTATGAATCAAAAGTAATAAGTGACGTCTAGGTGGATTCTTCCTTAGGTATTGCCTATCTCATAATAGTTGTCCAAAAGTATTTTCCCAATTTACTCTCTGTCGCGTTCATAGTAGATTAAAAGCAAATCCCGTTAATTATTAGGCTAGATAATAAAAAAGATAGTTAATACTAATACTCTTGGTCCTTGAAGATACGATATTTCGGACTCACCACAGCTATACTACTGTTCGATAGGTGCGCTTGCCTTTGTCAAAATAATAGTTAGTTTCGAGCTGCATCAGTGATCTAGTGGGATAAATAGTTAACCTTGGAATAGAAATGAGATTAGTGCTAAATTCGTGTGATGAAGTGGTACATGTGAGTAATTCACGAGAAAGGTTTACGATATGTGTTATGATATGCAATTGGTAAGAGTAAGCATGAGTAAGTTATGGCAATGTGCCTAAGACTTTGTGTTTTATTTGATGCCTTGGATGAATGACATTATGAGCCTTATGTTGTTATTTATTTCATGCAAAATTACTAAGCTTTATGCTTACCCCTCTCATTTCCTTCTCCCTTGTAGTATTGCCAAGTTAGCTCGAGATTTCGTGGAACGTCAGAGTACAGAAAGTACACTATCAACTACTCTTCGGTATAGCCAAGTTAGATTCATTTTGAATATGGCATGTATAGGACTTAGTCTCTTTTGTTATGGCACATTTGTTAGCCAAAGTGTTGGCTATTAGTGTTGCTAAATTCATTGTGTAAGTGGTCCTTGGAAATGGGCCAATACTTGACAAGTTTATATATATTCAATGATGATGAATTTCATGAAGTGTTTGCTTGTGTGGATGTATTGATTTTGAATCCTTAGAAGTGCTTATAGTTTTGAAATGTTGTAACATCCTGAAATTGGGCCTAGTAGGATTGGGCCCATTGGGCCTTGAGCGTAGAAGCGTTTTAAAATTTTGAGAAACAAAAGAACGGCATGTTTTCAAATTGGACTTATTAGGAAGGTGATTTTGGAAAGTTACGAGGCTTCTAGGAAGTTTGGGTTCAAGTTTGGCTATAGGTAAATTTTTGTGTTTATACACTTAAGGGGAGAAGGTAAGGGGCATCAAGATTTAAAGGAATAAGTGTGCATTTTGCTAGCACAAGGAGTCTATTGGTATATTGGTATAGTGGCAAGTGGCGTGTGGAGTGTACTGATGGCCTGAGGTTCGAATCCCACCTAGTGCAAATATTTTGGATTAAATTTTTGTGCTATATGGTAAGTGTCGTCCAAGGCTTAAATATGGTAAGTAAGACTTTTTAATTTTTGGAAAGATGGCTAAGGATTATGGTAAGGAGAAAGACTAGGGAAAAAGAGGGAAAGAAATGAAAGAAAAGGAAGGATAAGGGAACATGTTGGCTTATAGTGTGGAAGGTGTTTTGGAAAGATTTTATGTTGGTCAATGTTCATCTTTTTAGTAAAGATGAATACAAGGTTTTGGTTAGGGAATGGGGGGAGCTGAATTTTTCTTGGGTCATTTTGCAAAGCTTTGTGCATGATAAGGTTTTGGTTCTTTTAGCATTTTGGTTACTCTTCCTTGCAAACATCTTTTTCTTCCCTTTTCGTTTTGGCCTAAACACCTAGTGCATTTGTTCATCTTACTCCTTTGTTTTGCCTTAACCCTCAATTCATTTTTGGTTCATCTTCTTTTGATAGCCGAAACTACCAAGGACTTTTCTCCATCCATTCTTTTCTTTTGACCATTTCATCAACCTCTTTCTTCTTGTTTAATCAACATCACTTTGTGATCACATTTTCTTGTTCGATTTTCTCTATAGCCGAACCCATTATCATCCTATTTCTTCACCATTTCGTTCCCTATCGTGTGGGAAAATTTTTTCTTAATCGATTCGTGATCTTAGTGGGTGGTTGAATATCATTCTAGCCTTAAGTCAAGCGGTGGAAATCGAATCCAATATCGATAAGGGACTAAATCGCTCGATCTATCGACTTGTTGATCATACGATAATAGTGGTCAGTGATTCAAGTGTAAGTAATATTTTGGGTATGAAATCTTTTGGTAATCCGAGGCTAACTTTTGGTTGGTATTGTTCTAGGGTCAACGAAGAGTGGTTCTTTAGGAAATCAATCAAGTGTGTAATCCTGTACCTTTTCGAATACATGGTTGAAATGGTGTGTAATCTCATACCTCTTTGAATGTTGCGTGAAATATTCTGTGATTCGGTAGAAATACTGAAGAAAATTGGAAACTGGCATTTGTGACCACTCGGGCGTGCGTATATTCATAGTAGTAACCATATTTCGCAATGAAATAGTTTGGTCATTAGCAGTGACGTGATTTTGAAAAATCACGAAAAATAGGAGAAAGGGAATTAGGAAATGAATAAGATATCAAATTAAAGCTTACTGTGTCTATTTTTATATGGAAGAAACGGAGAAGGAAAAGGAATTTTATATTCTATGATATTTTAATTTTAGTGAGACTGGTTCTGAATGACTTCGTGGTTCCTTGATCTGTCTTGGAAAAATCGTTTAAAATTTTACAAAGTGAATTATGAGTCATAATTTACATGTATAGATTCCTTAGTGAGTCTGTTTTCAATATAAATAAGTGGGAGCAACATATGAAAACTTTACAGTGAGATATTTGAGTTTAGGGTAGGAGAGGACAGAACTGTTGGACAGTGAAATAAGGGAAACTTTGATGAATTAACTATACTAAATGGCTAAGCCAAAAATTTTGAAAAAAATTGTGACAAGAAGATATATGAGTCTAGTTTCAACGAAAATTTACGAATCTAAATTTCAAGTTTCCTAACTCGAGTTATAGTCAATTTAGTCAGTATGACGCAGATGGACAGTTTCAATTTTTATGCCCCAAATTAGTAGTTAAGTTTGAGTTGCGAAATTACCAAAATACCCTTGGAGGGTAAATTACCGAAATACCCCTGGGTTGCGATATTACCGAATTACCCTTAGTGGGTAAAATTACCGAATTATGATAATGCCCCTATGGGCCGAATTACGAAAATGCCCCTATGGGCCGATTTACCAAAATGCCCCTAATAGGCCGATTTGCTAGAATGCCTTTGTGGGCCGATTGACAAAGTGCTATAATGGACTGATTCCCCGTAATAAATTATTGGATTGATAATTTTCGTTTATATATGTGAATATTATGTTTTATTATTTATGTTGCATTTGCATATTTTGCATGGGATGGGAAAAATGTTAAAGAAGAGAATTGTAGTCTGGTGGCTCTGCCACATTCTGATTCTGGTGGCTCTGCCACATATTCTGGTGGCTCTGCCACAAATTCTGATAACGGCTATGTGCCTAGCATATGAACTAACGACCCTATATCGATCATATTTACCCAAGGTTGTGTGCTGATCATATTACCGTAAATGATATCTGGTGGCTCTGCCACAATCTGTATAGTGGCTATGCCATGCATAATTATGACTCTGGTGGCTCAGCCACAAATATTATAAATGGCATCTTGCCTGTGATTATAAATGGCCACTGGCCTGCGAATTATTATATTAAATAGCATTTTGCCTGGGATTTGGTGTGTTTGGCGGGGTGGGTTGACTTGATCCCCACAGGTGTGATAGGATGGTACGGGTGGTGTGTAGCGGATGGATTACTAGGATGGGTTGGGTTGCATACATTGCATATATGTATATTCTGTTATGTAAATGGGCTTCGGGCCAAGATTATGCTTTATGGGCTCAGGCCCAAGTTTTGCTAAATGGTTTCAGACCCAGTGGATGACGGTAAGGGGATTATACACTGAGTTCTTGTAACTCACCCCTCTTTCTTTTCTTAATCCCTGTAAGTAACGCTTAGTGACGAGGACTTGGGGCCATGGATGACTCGGTGGAGGCCATACTTCATAAATGATGTTTGCAAACATTAGTAAATTACTTTTCCGTATTATTTCGATACCTTTACTATTTTGGGTTTTAAAGTTGTAATAAGGCCTCTGGGATAAACTTTAATTTGCTTTATGTTTGGACGTATTTATCATTTTGCTTGAATTATTTTTAAATGGGGATTTTCTAAAAGCATAAACAACGGTTTTTTTTCCAAAGTTGATTAATAAATGGATTTTTATAACAAACTTTTACAAATGATTTAACTCGAACTTTCTTTTAAATTATCAACAATATTTTCAAAAGTCATGGTTTTTTTAAAGTTCACTACCCCGATTTTCGACTCATCAATCAACCATTCAAAAATAGTTGTATTTTATCAAATATTTACATGCAAAACTTGTTTATTTAAACAAAACCAAGTAACGCCTATTTTAGTAAAAATCATATGATGTTTTACACTTTCTTCATGTGACATACCAAATCCGCTCGTAACGCATGGGCCGGGTTTGGGGTGTTACATATGTGTTAGATTTAATTGGTGCATGTATGGTTGCTATACAGTGTGGCATTTGGCTTGGTAGATAGCCTTTTAAATGTCCACACGGGTAGACACACGGGCGTGTGTCTAGGCCGTGTGTGACACACGGTCAATCCCATGGGCGTGTTGATTGGTCGTGTGTCCCCATGCCTGCTAGGCTGACAAGTCAGTATGCTCAGTAGTAAACACACGGGCAGAGACACGGCTGTGTGTCTCAGTCGTGTGGAAGGCACGGCCATGGACATGGGTGTGTGCCCAGGCCGTGTGAAGTTTGCACCTAAAATTAGGAATTTAATTCGACACATGGTCTAAGGGCACGGGCGTGTGCCTTGGCCGTGTGACCATAGTGAGGTGATGACGTTATAAATAGAATGCCATGGTTTTCGCACATAGGCTAAAACACGGGCGTGTCGAGGCCGTGTGAGGGACACGGGCGCGTGTCGAGGCCGTGTGAGGGACACGGGCGCGTGTCCGGCCCTGTGAAAACCCTTATAGGTTCAAATTAGAAAATAATTCCACACGGGTTAAGAACATTGTATGACCACACGGCCTGCCCACACGGGCGTGTTCCATTTCACACGGGCGTGTGGCCTCTGTTTAGACAAAAAAAAAGTTAAGTGTGCAAAAGTTTCAGGTTAAATTCGGAAATCCTCCGTATGCATGTTTGAGGCCTTGTAGGCCCATAATAAGGATGTTATGAATATGAATGAGTAGTTTTATTTTTGAAAAGAAATTTTATAATCCAAAAGTTGTATGTTCAAGAAAGATAAGTCCGGTAATGCCTCGTACCCAGTTCCGAAGTTGAATACGGGTAAGGGGTGTTACAAAAAGCGTTAACATTAGAAACATTAAGGGCAGGTGATATACGAGTACAAATAAACTACATCCACACTTTTGCAACTAGAAACATGATTGCTTGATTGAATGATAAAGGGACGTTCATGCTTGGTTGGCGTTTCCAAACGTCTCTCTCCTTGGTAAGGTATTCAACAATGTTGTTCATATCGATGTCTCGAAAATAATAAATATCCATATCATCAAGAGTGTCCGAGACAAAGAATGGGGACCTCTTTTCCCTAAATCGTTACTTATGTATGCTCAATGCTCAGTAATTTATTATTTTCTCATTCTTTTAACGATGCATAAAATTCATAAACTACCGCATCGATCGTCGATTCTTCCGAGGTCAAGCAAAAATCGGTCCATTGATCAAACCCCCATTCTTGGATGAATGTTTTCCCTTGGAGCTGCAAGAATTATTTTTCAACCTTTTGGCTCCGAAAATGAGTGGTATCAAAATCCATCAATCCCTCTGGTTGTGTGGTGTGCCTAACTTTCCTAGGTGTCATATTTAATCTCTCTAAATTCACTATGCAAAGTAACCGAGAAGTAACTAATACGATTAAAATAAAGTAACGATTTTAGGAACGTTTTACCATGTATATAGCATTATCGTGCGAAACTCAATGTGAAAAGCTATCTATGGAGGAGTAACTAGCAATGTTGCAGCAAATAGAAGCAATAGGGGTAGGAAAGTTTGGTAAAAGTGTAAAAACCGAAAGCAATAAGGAAGAGGGGTTTGCGGCCAGTGTTTAAGAAGTTAAGGTGGTTGTTTAGAATATTTTTAGTTAAAGGATTAGGGTTAAAAACAGGTTAGATTTTATATTAGGGCTATCGAGTTGCGTAGAGATCGGGTTGAAAAATTGCAAACCCAACACTGATGTCGCAACACGGGGAATGGGTGTTGTGACATCGAACTTCACATGCTCCAAGATTTTTATATGTTATTTTGTGTCGCAACACGGGATTACGGTGTCGCAACACAAACCCTATTTTTCAAAATAATATAGGTTTGAAATGTAGTGTCGTAACACTTGGGTTTGATCTCGGGACACAAGTTTGGAATTTTGAAATTGGATGCTTCGAAGTACCATGTTGCGAGACGACCCTATTTCTCATATAACTAATGTATCCGAAGTTTCGTGTTGCAACACCGAGGTTCGATGTCATGACACGACCCTCATTTTCCCAAATCTCATTTTTTTGGAGTGTCAATCCCTTCCATTTACTCCTAATTTGAAAATACCGTCCAAAATAGCCACCCTTTGACTTCCTATGGCCTTAATCCTATCCTGATTAAAATTACTAAGCCTAATTAAAGTTCCAAAATATGACAAAAATTAAATGTACACTAATTTACAACATGGATTAAGATTTCAATGATTAAATTATGCGTGGCTATCAGACAAGATTCCCTTTATCAAATTATCATTTCGTTGTTTCTCATTGTGATCCATCTAACATATGCCCTTCCATCTGGGGTCTTTCCATTTATCGCGTTCTCTCAACCTATTAATTCCTACACACATCAAACCACAACCATACCTCTAATCGAGGTTGTTAGAGGTGATATAAAAAATTATGTAACAATTTTCCCCTAATTAATTTCTTAATTCTTCATTTTGGGAATCATGACAACATTTGAACACTTTTATCTCGCCATCGATTTTCATAATTAATTCATTTTTCTTGAGATCGATGGTCGATCTAGACGTGGCAAAAAATGGCCTACCCAACAGAATGGGAATGTCTTGGTCCTCTTCAAAGTCAAGGACAACAAAATCGATGGGTAAAATAAAACCCCTTACTTTAACTAATACGTATTCAATCACACCTTTGGGGCGTTCTAGAGACCTATCAACTAGTTGCAGTGTTATCGACGTGTTTTTTAATTCCCCCAATCCTAGTTTTAGATAAGTAGATAGGGCATCAAATTAATATTAGCCCCTAAATCACAAAGAGCTTACTAAAATGTTTGTCCCCTATCTCAACAAGAATTGTAAAACTACCTGAATCTTTTAACTTTGGGGGTTCGGGGGTATTTTTCGAGCAATTATCGCACAGTAAGAGGCGTCGATATTAATTTGCTCACACTTCTTTAATTTCTTATGCTAAGACATGACTTCTTTTAAATACTTGGCATATTTTGATATTTTATCAATTAATTCCAGTATTGGCAAATTAATGTTAATGGATTTAAATAAATTCAGAAAACTTACAAATTCTGTTTCATCCCTTCGTTATTTATCCTCTAACCTCGATAGAGGCGGTATGTGCTTTGAGGCATGCTCCGAATGTTGTACAATTTCCAATTCGGCTACTTTCTCCATTTGCTCCTCAAGTTCAAGATCATTGAGAATTTCGTTGACCGTATCGACCTTATCATCCTTCTTTTGCATAGGCTTACTCGGGTTTACATGAGTTTTACCCGAGCGAAGTGCAATGGCATTCACGTGTTCTTTTCCTTCCTTCTAGGGGTTGTTTTCCGTATTACTTGGAATACATGTGCCTATTTGCCTACGCATTTCATTCAATGCACTTACTATGTTACGCATATCTTCTTTTAATTCGACCATATCGTCACGAGTTTGTGCACATTTATATTTCACTTGTTGAATGTTAGATTTCATTAACTACATTTCTCTTTTGATTCAATCCAATCTTAAACCAAACCAACGTGATCATTACCCATGGATCTTTCTTGATATCTTTGAATATGTGAAGGTTGATACGGAGGATTTGGTCAGTTCTGACTTGGATTTCTACCACCTTGATTGCTTCCCCACTTCAGATTAGGATGGTCCTTCTAACCGAAGTTATAAGTGCTCGAATAAGGATTTCTGCCCCTATTGCCCAAGTAATTGACTTCTTCCAATTCATTATCAGAGTACAACACATAGCTTTGAGCAACATCGTTCATTGACGACTTAATAATGGTCTCCAAGCGATGTAGCTTTTCCAATATTTGTTGATATTTATCGTCCTCTTTAACCGCTTTAGCCGCCGATGACTTTCGATTATATGAGAATCGCTCATTGGGCCACATATACGAGTTCATAGCCATGCCTTCGATTAATTAACAAGCTCGCTCGTAGGTGTTGTTCATGAAGGCCCCGCTTGATGCACCATCTAATCCGGCTCTCAAGCTACCATCTAGCCCATTATAAAATATTTGCAGTTGCAGCCACTCTTGTATTCCGTGATAGGGGCACTTCCTTAATAACAACTTAAAACATTCTCACGCTTTGTATAGGTTCTCGCCCTTGATTTGCTTGAAGTTGGCAATGCCACGTCTTAATTGAATGGTTCTACTTATGGGGAAATTTTTATGTAAGAACTTTCCCGGTAATTCGTCCCATGTAGTGATGGAACTAGGCTCTTGCGAATCAAGTCATTCGTATGCGTTGTCGAACAATGAAAAGGGGAACAACAGAAGACGAATAACGTAATCAGTGACCCCGTCATACTTAAAAGTATCACATAACTGAAGGAATCGCTTTAAGTGTTGATTTGAGTCTTCCATTATATTGCCCCAGAATTGCAAGTTATTTTGAATCATTTGTATTATTTTTAATATTGTATATCATATAATTTTTTAAAAATTAAAAATTTTATATAAATAATTCAAATTGAAAAACTTAAAAATTTTATTTTGAAATTTAGAAAACTCTAATATTTTCTAAAATATATAAATGTAATTCTAAATACTCAAAATAATATATAAAAATTCAAAAAATTGGAAAATTTTAGTTATATTTTAAAAGTTACAAAAAAGAACCCTCAATATTTCCAAAAATAAATAATCTAGAAAATTTTTAATAATTCTTGTTATTTTAATTTTTGCAAAACAGCAAAATATAAAAAAAAATTTAAAAATTCAAAGCAATATATCAAAAATTCTAAAACAAATGAAACAGTTTTAACTTAAAAAAATAGATTCTACAAATTGATAAAGTTGAAAAAAAATTCTAGACAAATGTAATAATTTTAAAAAATTAAAAATATATATATAACTTTTATAAAAGTTCTTAAAATTTTTAAAATATTAAAAATTCAAATGGACATTCCACGTTCCACAATGGTTAAAGTGAATGGTATATTTTCTAACATATTTAACTTTATTTAAAATTTTAAAATTTTTTATTATCTTTCGATATTTTTAGAATTTTCATTTATTTTTATTTCAATAAACATGAGCTCCAAATGTCGCTTTTCTAAATGACCAAAATTTTTTAGAAGCAAAAGTCCAAATGATACATTTTGATTGGCACGGCATGCAGAGGTAGATTCTCATTAGGGCCTACTGCCTGACCTCCAGAGTTTTTAATTATACCCTTAAAATTTTAAAAAAATTTTAATTAAATCCTTTCAAAAATTTTAAATGTTTCAATTAAGGTTTTTTTATTTTTTTTAAAATTTTCGTAATACCTCTAAAATTTTTGAAAGTTTTAATTAGACTTATCAAAATTTTTGAAAACTATCACAAAATTCTCAAAGCTTTTAAAAATACTAATTAGACCCCAAAACTTAGTGATAATGTTTTTTTTAAGTCATTACAAAATTTGGACTAAACTGAATAACAAAAATGACAGTTTAAGTTCTAAAGTGGGGCAAAAAAGTTTGACACCAATGTTGAAAAACAATATAATTCAAGGGCTAAACTCAGCATTATGCCTATTTTTGTGGACGCATTTTTATTTAGTATTTATTTTTGGATTAATGTAATTTTTTTATCCTAAACATGAAAATTAAGTTCACTTTGAAATTTGAAATTGGACACATCATTATTTTTTTTACAAAATTTAAATTTACGGACCAAAATAAAAAAATGCTACCAAATATAGATACAAAATGAGAAAAGGAAAGAAAGTATAAATATCAAAGTGAATCTAATTGCCCCATTAACCCTTTACTTTTCATCGGATGTCTCATTTCTCCCAGTAAATCAGTCGATAGCATGTAATGTGTTCACACTGGATCATGTCAATGCTTAATTTATTTTACCAAATACATGGCAAAATTACTATACCTTCGGAGTTTTAAAGCTACAATGAACTTCCTTCCTATTGCCTCGGCAAACAAGAGGCTTCCTTTCCCTAGAACAACAAAGTATGTCCGCTCATTTGAAATTCCAGCAGCTAAAACACCGTTAAGAAAATATGAGAAGTTAATTTAGAGAAGTATTCCAAAACACTACTATGGGTTGAAAAGATCTTCAATGATTTCAGGACTTACTCAAATCTTTTGTTTCATTTGTGAAAAAACAATGTACGTTCATCGACCATACATACATGGAATAGAATAGAATATTGTTGAGGTGTGAAGGTTGATGGACTTATAGAAATATTCAAAAAGAGATAGAACTGAAACTCCAAGCATTAGGATGGTCTCAGGGCGTTTTCCAATGCTGTATGCAAGTGAAGAACCGGAGGTGTATATATTATTAGGGAGAAGAGATGGCCATTCCTCTACCCATTTCTTTGAACATCCTGCGAAACAAGAAGATGACATCGGCACATCAATGTTGATCACCTCCTGCCATCATTGAAGAAAAACCATTATTAGTTGACGAATAACCTTGAACGTCCATAGGAAGCAACTAGAGTGGTGTCATAAAACAACACACCATAAAAATGAGTTAGGCATTAACACAAACAGAAAATGGGCATTCATGTTCACGGACACGGAATGCATACTCCCATCAAGAATCAGCCCTGATATGGAGCCCACATATCAACGTAACCCTTTAAAGAACGCGGAAGCGCCTTCTTCCAGGCATCACGATCCGGCACCGCCAATTCGCCAGTTAAAGCGAGGGAACTATCATCATCCTTTCGGTTCCCAAGATTCAATACAAAAAGCTTGTCGCCAAAAACCCTATGCATGGCCTTCAAAGTCTCTTCCATCACCATCTTCCCATTTCTGTCTTCATCCTCAGCCTCCACGCAACTACCCCCTACATTCACCATGATTCTCCCGCCTTTTCTCAAGCTCTTCCTTAACTTGTGCCACGTGCTTGGTTCCTGAAGCTCTGGTATCAAACTACCTTTACTGAATAAATCCACTAAAATACCTGCAAACCCGTTTCTAATGCTAGCTTTCAGTCCATTTCCAATGGAAATGAAAAGTCTATTTGGGTATTGTTTTTCAAGCTTTTCAAGGCCAAAATATTCTCTTCCAACTGCAACCACAGATGGGTCAAGTTCCCATCCGTGGACTATCAAATCTGGGTATAATTCAAGCATCAGGCGAGCCGCGGAGCCCGCCCCGAAGCCGAGAATGCCAACGGCTCCAGGGGGTAAAATAGGAGGCAGACTGGCGAAAACGTCGAAATAAGTGTTGGTGAGTGATTTGAAGAGGAAAGAAATGCTGTGGATGTTTCCAGGGGAATCAAGGAGGAGGAGCCTAGAGCCGGCGAAAGGGTGGTCGGCCCTTCGAGAAACTTGGAGAACGCGGATATAGTTATACCTGGTTTTGAATTTGGCGATGAGTTTGACGTCGTCGATGGGGATGCCGTCGTCTTGGGTCCCTGTTTGGGTTTGGTGGGAATTGTGGGACGGTAGAGGGAGTGGGAGTTGGAGATGGAATGGTTTTGGCATTCCAGGTGTTTTGAAGGAGAAGTGGTTCCATGACCGGGAAGGTTTGAGAGTGTGGGCAGTTAATATAAATGGGTGTGAGACGATGGGTCGACTTTGGTAGGAAATTAACCTTAGGCCTTGGCCTTGGGACATCATTACTTTGTGCAATATCTATCCTCCCTACTCTTCTGGTCGGTTTTGTTTGGGGGGGGGGGGGGGGGGGGGGGGGGGGTTTCTTTTCTTTTACGCTTTTCTGCTCAGACTGTATCCTCAGTTCCCACAATATGTTGCCCTGCTAGTTTTATCTTTTAACTAGAATTATTTCCCTGTATTGGCAGGGTTAAAATGTTTAATTAAATATTACTTATATTTTAAATTATAGAATAAAATTATGGGTAAATTAAAGAAATATGCCCCTTTTTTCTATTAAATTTAAGAAATTAGGTTTTTTTTTTTAATTTACAAATATAGATTGTTTTTAGAGAGAAAGTAAAAATAGAATAAAAGTATGGGTAAATTAAAGAAATATGCCTTTTTTCTATAAAATTTAAGAAATTAGGGTTTTTTTTTTTAATTTATGAATATAAATTGTTTTTAGAGAGAGAAAGTAAAAATAAGTCCTCAACTACGTCAGCTAAAAACATGTCATATAGAATGTGTTTTCACTAAAAATTAATAATTTATCTCCTTTAATTAGATGGTTAAATGTTATTATTTTTGTTCTTGAGTCTCAAGTTCAGTTCCTTTATTACTCATATTTGTATTTTTTACATCATTTTGTTTCAAGTTCTTTTTTTATTTTTAATTAATATTTGTAACATATTAGCTCTTCTGATTAGATGGCTTGATAATTATAATCTAATTGTTGAGGGCTACCAAGTTCAATTTCTTTTATAAGCATTTTAATATGTATTTTTTTAATGTTTATAGTTATAAATTATATGTTTTCAAGTTATTTTTAATTAATAAATCTTTTATTTATAAAATCAAATAATGATTACAAATATCATTATTTGTAGTAAATATATTTTTAATACGTGTAAGATTATTTTCAATCATAGTATTAAACACCATACCCACAATATAGGTGGAGAAAATAAATATTGACATATAAATATTGTATACAAAGAAAATATATCAAAAGAATTAATGATGTTTTAAAAATAACTACATTTTATTATTTGATTTATAAATAAAAAGTTTTAATTAAAAACTTGAAAATATATTTTATTAATATAAATATAATTAAAAATAAAACGAAAGCTTAAACAACATGAAATAAAAATACATATTAAAATGCTTGTAAAAGGAAATAAACTTAAGGATGAAATCACAGTTATCTAATTATCTAACCATCTAACTAAAAGAGCTAACGTATTAAAAATATTAATTAAAAATATAAAAAAACTTGAAACAATATAAAATAAAAAAATATAAATGTGAGTAAGAGAGGAATCTAACCCGAGACTCTATGGCAAAAGCATTAATATTTAACTATCTGACCAAAAACACTAAGTTGTTATTTTTTTTTTTTGTGAAAACGCATCCTATAGGGCGCGTTTTCAGCTGATGTGATTGAAAGCGCGCCCTATAGGACACGTTTATTTTTATGAACCAATGAAATACTTATAGTTTGATAATACTCTAGAACGACATATTTTTATGTATTAATTATATTTTAATTTTGAGTATGGTCCTACTAATTTGGGCTATTTATGGTCTTTTATTTTTTAGGGACTAAATTGACAGCAAAAATAAATTTAAGGATGAAAAGCGTGAATTTGGAGATAAAGTGGGCCAACATGCGCCATAGAAAAAAATGTGGTGCCAAAAATGCAAGTATGGAAGATATAAGGACAAAAATGCAAAAGAAGAGATTTTATAGCACAAGACTCTATTTAATGTTTAATTATACTAGGATAATTATTAAGGATTATTATTTAGATTTAATTTTAGAATTTATTTTCATTTATCTTTAATTATCTTTATTTGTATTTATCTTTTAGAATTTAATTAGGAATAGGCTAGGTTTCTTAGTACTATAAATAGAGGATGAAGTGACACAAAATGGAATCGATCTTTGGCTGTAACACTCTCTCCCTCATAAGGTTTAGCCTTTTGTTCTTTCCATATTTTATTCAATAAAAATTCTATTTCCATTATATTTGTTTCTTTCCCAAAAATCATGAGCCACTAAATTCATCTAGCCGAAGGTTGTCGAAATTCTCCAAAAAGGTTAATGAGGCTTAGAATCCGCGCTTAGCCTTTTCAACAGGGTATTCATCGTTTCTCCGCATTACGGGGTTGACGCATCCGTCCATGTCCCTTAATAGGTAATCTTTTCAACTTGTGCAAGAAACAGCCGCTTTGTACGTTTTGGGAAGGTTGCACAGTCAGTTTGTTGACTTTCTGCGTCAGAGGTTGGCGAGTCCAAGAGACAAAATGGCGTGGTATTCACCATTGGGAAGTGATGATCTAACAGAAGGTAATCCCACAAAAGCGATTATTGGCTAGAGTCAGGTTCCGCCAAATCTTAAGTCTAAATTCTTGGAGCTGGTGGTTGTAGGCGTCCTCTTCCACTATAACTGGCTTATTCTACTTGAGAAGGATCACTTAAAAGTCAAGGATTGAACCCAAGGCGAATCGAGACAACCGGAGGCTAGAAAATCACCATAAGAAATATTTTTCTCAACTTTACTTTTACTTTTAATTTCTGAAATTTCCATTCAACTTTTAATTTCGTTTTTATTCTATTCACAGATCTAAACTTTAAATTCTTTTTTTTTCAGGAACACAAATGTAACATCCCCAAACCCGGCCCACGAGCCCTGACCGGATCTGGTTATGTCACTGCGGAAAGACGGTTGAAAATCTTTTTGACTTAGAATAAAACGTTAGAATTTATTAACTTTTGAAAAGTAGTGTTTATAAAAAAAAAAAAAAAACAAGTAAAACTTTGTTATTCTAAGGTGTCCAAATTAAAAAATTTTATTAACTTATATATATTGAATTGTCATCAAACCTTAATTAAAACAATGCCCAAAAATAATAAAAACATAAGGCCTTTATTACAACCCATTCATAAACAAAGTACTTAATATTAAGAAGGCTTAAAATTAATCAAAATATCTTCTTCTGCATGGGCCACCCTGTGTCCTCTCCGAACCCGGTCCAAGTCATGAATCACCTGAAATGGTTAAGAAAATAATTGGGTGAGTCCACAGACTCAGTGCATAATCATAACACATACTTCCATGCGTATGGGCTTGGCCCATAACCATACAATCCACGAACCATTCATGTACTCATGCATCTCAGCCCAACCTAGGTCCATCCATACACCAACCTTAGCAGACTCCCTGCTCAAGGCCGTGGCTAATCCACCGATCACAACCTAGTGATCCCACTCGGCAGACCTGCTGCACAAGGCCGTGGCTGAGCCACCGATCACATCGTGATCCCAACAGTAATCCATCTACGGTGATGCACTTAGCTATCAACCGCCGAGATGGGCACCAAGCCAACATCTCCCTTGATGATGCACACAGCAACTCATCAAGCACTAATGTAGCCCGAAGCTAACATTAGACCACGTACAACAATGTGTACACCCTTCCTTCCTCGATCCAATCCAAATCCCATGCAAGTATGTAAATGCCACATGTTAAATCATCATATAAAATAAGCATACATCTCATACCATTCCCACATCCAATATATATATGTAACACTATAACATAATACCATCAACTTACTCACCTGAGATCCGATTACCCAAAACAAGGGTATTCACCACCTAAGCCATTATAATCGGCTATCACACATCATTCATATACATAAGCATTAGCAAGCAGTTAACCGAAGAAATAGTGCGGTGATTACGCACCTTAACACTTGCAGTTCTAAACTTTCGATCCCAATGCTATCGCTCAACGAGACAACAGCTATCTGCCTATAGCTATCCCCTGCTGCTGGCTCACACCCCGGTGGCCAATCCCGAACCGCCAAGACAACCCTCTTCTTGAACTTCGGGATAGGGGTTTTCTCCTGCCCACCTTGACTGGTGTTGGCCTCCATCAACACACTTAATCAGATAAACGGGTTAACCCTCCAAATCACAAACTAAGTAACAAATCTTAATAAATATCCCTTACCCAAAATCACTTACAAAGCTGAATGCTAACAACTGGAGGCTTGACTGCCTACTTCAAACCCCAGAGTACCTTAACAACGGTTACAAACGGAAACCCAACAAGATCTATGCTAACATTCGGCCAAGGTGCTACCAAGTAAGGGAAAAGGAACACGGCACAAAGATGGGGTGTAGATTCGGTTAACAATGAAAGAAAATCAATGAAAAGGGAATAGGGGTTTCGGCCAAAGGTTTGAGAAGAGGAAAGAAAAGTATGGGGGGTGTACTTTCGGTTTAGCAAAATGGAAGAAAAGAGAGATGAAAGGTGAGTGGTTCGGCCAAGGATCCAAAAGAAGAGAAAATAAAAAGATGGCAATGGAGGTTTCGGCTCAGGTGAAATGGGGAGAACAAATGGAGAATTTGTGAAGCACTTTTCGGCAAGCAAGCAAAATGGGAAAAACCAAAAAGGTGAGCACCTCCCCCCTATTTATACTACCAAAATCGGCACCCCCCCAATACCCTCTAAAAACCGAAAATACCCTCCCCCTAGCTCCCCAAAACCGGCCACTACTCAACCCCTCACACAAAATCCCAAGATTTCTTCCTACTTTTCCTC
Organism: Gossypium australe; assembly: GCA_005393395.2. Lineage (NCBI taxonomy): Eukaryota > Viridiplantae > Streptophyta > Magnoliopsida > Malvales > Malvaceae > Gossypium > Gossypium australe. Next base: position 78,676,847 of record CM016621.1, on the reverse strand, counting down.
CCTAACACCCATTCAAAAAGGTTTGAATGAGTCAAACCTTACTCCTTACCTTCCTAGCCGAATTCAAAATGGAAGACCAAGTCTTCCTCCCTCTTTTTAACACTCAAAAACCGTCCAACACCCTACCAAATTGACGCAAAACAAAGGCCCACCTGCTGCCCTTGTGAATCGAACCTGAGACCCCTTCCAGCTCCCCCTTGAGGCGTCACTTCCAGACCCTTAAGTGGCGCATTGTAGCCACTTTTCCAAGGCACTCTTTGTCTAAACCTCCCAAATAATTCTCTTAAGGCCCCCTCTCTCCAAGCTCCCCTTTTAACCCCTAAAACTAAAAATTTCCCTAGGCATTCCACTACACTTTAGAGTTCTCAAGACCCCTAAAACTCACCCAACCACACACTGAAGTGTGCCAACACCTGAGCTATGCACCAAAAGCCTAACCCGTAGAACCAGGGTGTTACAACAAGTTTTCTTGGGCACGATTCTACCCAGGATTTCGAGAAACCAACATTCGTGCAATCCGATCCCTGAGGATTCGACCCTACTTTCCCTTTACTGTTCTTTTCATTATTTTATAGGGAATAGGATATTTTTGGTGCTCTCAATGACCGCATCAAATTTTGGCACCGTTTCCTGGGATTAGCAACGTACTAATTTTGTTTTTTGTTTCTTATGACCCGATCTGCTCCAGGAACTCTTGCGTTCGATTCAGAAATTAAGAAGACTACGAGAGCTAATCGTAAGGAAACAAAGCTAAGAAAAAAATAGTCAGCGGTGGTTGGGACTCAAAGTAACCCACCGCCAAAAATCGAAATCGACGACAAAGTAGAGTCTAGGGTTAACGAAAACCCTACTCAAACATTTGAAAGTGAAAAAGTAGAATTCGATTCACCAGAAGAAGTGCTTAACGCCAGGATTAACGAAGACTCGAATCTAGCACATCAACCTATGGCTTAAACAATTCGGCAATTGGCTGAAGCTCCGGCAAAACAACCGCCACTATGCATCGCGTATCATACTATGGATACTGATTTTGAATTAAAGTCAGGCTTAATCCAACTACTGCCAACTTTTCATGGGTTGCAAAATGAAAATCCCCACAAGCATTTGAAAGAGTTTCATATGGTTTGTCTTAGCATGAAACCTCAATGGGTAACTGAGGATCAAATCAAATTGCGTGCTTTCCCTTTTTCCTTAGCAGATTCTGCTAAGGAATGGTTATTTTATTTACCCCCTGGATCTATTACAACTTGGGGTGATTTATCTCGTTTATTTCTCAACAAGTTTTTTCCAGCATCCAGAGCAACTGAGCTAAGAAGAGAGATCGTTGGAATAAGGCAAAAAGAAGCAGAATCTCTTTACGACTATTGGGATTGGTTTAAGAAATTGTGCTAAGCTGCCCATAACATGGTATAACGGAGCAATCTCTCCTCCAATACTTTTATGAAGGCTTGAAACCCATGGAGATGAATATGGTAGACGCCACTAATGGAGGAGCGTTGGTTAACATGACTCCCCAACAAGCAAGGGACTTAATCTCCACAATGGCTGCAAATTCTCAGCAATTTCGAGCCAATACTGAACCCCCTAAAAGAGTTCACCAGCTAAGTAATTCAACCTTAGAAGATAAAGTTGATAGACTTACTAATATGATGAATTCTTTTATTGTAGAAAAAGCAAAGACAGCCCGGTTGTGCGGAATATGTGCTACGCCTGATCATACAACTGATGCATGTCCTAGTTTGTATGACGATGTCATGGCTCATTTGGATGCAGTGGGAAATTTCCCTAGGCCACCACAAAGGTAATACGACCCCTATGCTAATACCTACAACCCAGGGTGGAGGGACCATCCTAACTTGAGTTATGGGACCAATCCACGAAATATCCAGCCATACCAAAATCGGCTCCCGCAATAGCCGCAAGGCTCAAGTAATTCTCTAGAAGCTCTAGTCAATAAATTAACAGCTAATGTTTTTTATTTTCAACAGAAAACCGAGGCATCCATAAGAGAGTTGACCACATCAATTGAGAAATTGAAATCTCAAGGGAAGTTGCCGTAACAAACAGAACCAAACCCGAGACAAAATGCGAATGCAGTGACGTTACAAAGCGGAAAGGTATTGGAACCAAATCCTGACAGGAATCTTGGCCAAGAAATCGCCCGAAAAAAATACGAGAAAGACGAACAGGTCCGACCAAAACCTTCATTGCCTAAAATTTAACCCCTATTTCCAGAATGATTCAACCAGTGTCAAAGAGGTAAAGAGGACAAGGAGATCCTCGAAACATTTAGGAATGTCGAGATCAACATACCACTACTGGACGCCATCAAGCAAATTTCGTGGTATGCTAAATTTCTTAAAGAGCTCTGCACCAACAAGCGGAAATTAACAGGTAATGAAAGGGTAAATATTGGTGAAAATGTATCCGCAGTGTTACAGCTGAAAATGCTGGCAAAATGCAAGGATAGGGGCATGTTTGCGATACCATGCAAAATAGGCCATTTGGGAATTAAGAAGGCTATGTGTAATCTAGGGGCCTCCATAAATGTAATGCCATATTCTATTTATAAATCACTTAACGCGGGTGTTTTGACAAAAACAGGTGTTATCATTCAGTTGGCGGACAGGTCCAGTGAGCATCCAGAAGGAGTCTTTGAGGATGTTTTGGTAAAAGTTAAAGAGCTCATTTTCCCTGCAGATTTTTATGTGATTAAAATGGAAGAGGATAGTACTCCTGGATCTTCAGACCTCTTGTTGGGTCGACCTTTCCTTAGTACAGCTAATACTAAAATCGACATTCGAAGTGGAACTCTTACAATGGAGTTTTATAGGGAAATCGTGAAGTTTAATGTCTACAACGCCATTAGCCATCCAAGTGAAACCTTGAGCGTGAATCCTGTCGACATAATTGACTCTTTAGTGGAAGAGAATTTTGAGTCAATTTATCAAGATAAATCTGAACTTGATGAATATGAATTTGTTAATGAGTTATTATCTCCAAATACTAAACTTTTACCTTCTATTATACAGGCACCAAAATTAGAGCTGAAACCGCTTCCTGAGCATCTGAAATATGCATTTTTGAGGAAGGATAATACCCTACCAGTCATAGTCTCCAATAGACTCTCCACGTACGAAGAGGAAAGTTTGGTCCAAGTACTAAAAAGTCATAAGGAGGTGATTGGTTGGACCATTGCCGACTTAAAAGGGCTAAGCCCTTTGACATGCACACATAGGATTTACTTTGAGGAAAACACGAAACCGAGAAGAGAGGCGCAAAGACTGCTAAATACAAATATGATGGAGGTAGTAAAAAAGGAAATAATCAATCTGCTGGATGCTGATGTAATCTACCCCATTTCTGACAGTAGATGGGTAAGTTCGGTGCAGGTCGTGCCCAAGAAAACAGGCGTGACAGTAAAGAAAAATGTTGAAGGTGACTTGGTACCACCTGAGTGCAAAATGGGTAGCGTGTCTGCATTGATTACAGGAAGTTGAACTCTTACACTAGAAAAGATTGTTTCCCTCTTCCTTTTATAGATCAAATGCTTGAAAGGTTAGCCGGAAAAACTCACTTTTGTTGTCTTGATGGATACTCGGGTTTCTTCCAAATCCCAGTCGCACCGGAGGACCAGGAAAAGACCACTTTTACGTGCCTATTCGGTACATTTGTGTATAGAAGAATGCCATTTGGTCTTTGCAATGCACCGGCCACCTTCCAGAGATGCATGATGAGTATATTTTCTGAATATGTGGAAAAAATTATCGAAGTTTTTATGGACGATTTTATTGTATATGGAAATTGTTTTGATGAATGACTTAAAAACCTAACGATAATTTTGAGTAGGTGTATTGAATTTAATCTTGTCTTGAATTATGAAAAGTGTCACTTTATGGTAGACAAGGGTTTAATTCTGGGTCATGTAGTTTCATCTAAGGGAATTGAGGTCGATAAGGCCAAAATTGACATTATAAATTCTTTGCTTTATCCCTCCACTATAAGGGAAATTCGTTCTTTCCTTGGCCATGCAAGGTTCTACAGGCACTTTATAAAGAACTTCTCGAAAGTAGTTGAACCACTGTGTCAATTGTTGTAAAAGGATAAGAAATTTAAGTTTAGCCCAAAATGTAAGGAGGCTTTTGACACGCTCAAGCAAAAGTTGGTCTCCGCTCCTATAGTGCAACGCCAGATTGGAAATACCCGTTTGAGATTATGTGTGATGCTAGCAAACGCAGTGTAGGGGCTGTTTTGGGGCAAAGGATAGACAAGGAAACTCATGTCATTTGTTACGCCTCAAAAACCCTAGATGCTGCGCAGAGCAACTACACCACTACGGAAAAAGAACTCTTAGTAGTTGTACTTGCTTTAGATAAATTTTGATCTTATTTATTGGGATTTAAAGTGATTATTGTTTCTGATCATGCAACTCGCAGGTACTTGATTGCGAAAAAGGAAGCAAAACCGAGGCTCATTAGGTGGATTTTGCTGCTCTAAGAATTTGACATTGAGATTTGAGACAAAAGGGGATGCGAGAACTTAGTGGCTGACCACTTAAGCAGAATAAAAATACCTTTTGACGACATACCTATTAAGGAAGAATTCCCTGATGAGAGCCTATTCTCGACCGAGGCACGTCTCCCATGGTATGCAGAGATGGTAAACTTTCTAGCCATAGGCTCGTTACCCACTAAGTTAGCACGTTCCGTAAGGGACAAGCTTAGACGAGAAGCTCGATATTACATTTGGGATGACCCATACTTGTGGAAACACTATTCAGATCAGATAATACGATGATGTGTTCCAGAAACTGAGGTAACTTCTATACTTAATTTTTGTCATGGTGAAGCTTGTGGAGGTCACTTTGGCCCTAAGCGGACTGCTCACAAGGTGTTAGAATGTGGGCTATATTGGCCTACAATTTTTCGAGACGCATATAACTTCTGTAAGTTTTGTAATAAATGTCAACATACAGGTAACATCACTAAATGAAATCAAATGCCCCTATCCCCGATTCATGTGTGTGAAAATTTTGATGTATGGGGCATCGATGGTGGATAGAAGCAATGTATATATAATTCTTGCAGTAGACTATGTTTCTAAGTGGATAGAACCAAAGCCTACTCGTAATGATAATGCCAAGACTGTTGTAGAGTTTCTAAAACAAACTATTTTTTCCAGGTTTGGCACACCCCGAGCCCTAATCAGTGATCGTGGCACCCACTTTTGCAATAAAGTCATAGAGGCACTATTGACAAAATATGGAGTTCACCATCGTATAGCTACAGCTTACCATCCCCAAACGAAAGGTCAAGCCGAAGTCTCGAACAGGGAAAGAAAGACTATTTTGGAGAAAACAGTTCGACCCAACTGGAAGGATTGGAGTCTTCGGTTAAATGACGCATTTTGGGCCTATCGGGCAGCGTAGAAGGGACCAATTGGCATGACCCCGTACCAACTTGTTTTAGGCAAAGCTTGACATCTTTCGGTAGAATTAGAATATAAAGCTTATTGGGCCGTCCGATAATGTAACGTGGAGTTAGAACCTGCATGAGGGGCAAGGAAATTAGACATCCAAGAGTTAGAAGAAATTCGCAACGATGCCTACGAGAATGCTCGCATTTATAAAGACAAGACGAAGTTGTTTCATGATAAGAGAATAGCAACGAAGCATTTTTCGATAGGATAAAAAGCTTTGCTTTATAACTCCGTATTAAAGCTATTCCCAGGGAAGCTTCGATCTCAATGGCAAAGACCTTTTATTGTGACCCAAGCGTTCACATATGGTGCAGTTGAAATACAGAGTGAAGAGATAGGAAAGTGGTTCGTAGTCAATGGCCAACGGTTGAAGCCATTTTACGAGAATTTTCAGGCCCACACGGTCGAAAAATTCAGTTAGAGCCACCATAATCCCATTCACGGCGTCAAGCTAACGACGTTAAACAAGCGCTTATTGGGAGGCAACCCAATTTTTATTTCTCTTTATTTTTATTCTATTTATTATTTTATTTTAATTATTTATTATTTTATCTTAATCATTTATTACTTATTTTATTTTGGATATTAATAAAAATTCTTTTCTTCTAACTAGGTGGACCAAAACGAAAATAGAGAGAAAAAGGGGAAAAGACAAAACCTGCAGCCAAACAGCTCTCGTTCCATCCCTATTCCAGCCTAGAATAGCGCATTCTTGCCCTAGATTCCCCAAAACCTATAGTCAAACACCTCTTTCAGCCAAATAAAACCCCAAAACCTAAAAAAAAATTCCAATTTTTTTCACAAATCCTCCATAGCCATCGAAACCCCTTCACCAGCCCCTCCACCGCCGATTTCCCAACCACCATGGTACGAACCCACTCAGGCCCAACCTCCGATGACCGTTGAGCAACGCTTAGAGCATATTGAGGACCGACTTGACACTTGTGGCCAGCAACTAACCGAGCTCATTGCCATTATACGCGAACGACAGTAACTACACGGGGAGTTCTTCTAAACTTTTCCACCTATTTATTTATTTTCTTCCACATCGAGGACAATGTGTTTTAAGTAGGGGAGGTACTCTTCATTATTGCTGTCATTTTTTGCTGTGTTTTTGGTGTTGCTGCTTGATGCTCCATTTTGCCCAAAATTATTATTATTATTATTATTATTATTATTTTAGAATATTCTGCCTCTTTTCATACCCAAGATTTTTACCAGGATTTGCCCACTGTTTGACCTACATGCATGATTCTTGTCTTCTGAGAAATTACGATTTTTCCGTAATTGATGCCATCTCCACTATTTTATTTTTATTAGGCTAAGAATAATTGTAATTAATAGAGTTAACTTTATCTTGCTTTTTGTAAATTTGATCAAGTTTAATATAAAGTGGACACTTAATATGATTGCATGCTAAATTTATGTTCATGGCTATTAAGTGATTATTGAAACTTATTCTTGACACTTGATTGTTTTTCCTAAGTTCTCCAAAATTAAAATTTCATTTAATGTTAACAATTTTTCCGCGGTTATGAGTGCAGCTTAAACACGTGACTGACTGAGTAACCGAGGTAGGGTGCTTGGGTTGTCATCCTATTTCGCGTCAAAAGGTTGTGTGACATGTTAGGTAAAACTCCGCTAACCGGAATTAATTTTTAAGAACATGTTAGGCTGAGTAACCGGGGTAAGGTGCTTGGATATCATCTCTCTTCACGTCAAAAGGTTTGATATGTTCTTAAGAAAAAAATTATAATAAATTAGGAGTATGTTGGGCTGAGTAACCGGAGTTGGGTGCTTGGCTGTCATCTCTCTTCGCGTCAAAAGATTCGATATATTCTTAAATGCAAAAAAAATAAATAAAATTTGGGGACTAAAGGAGGAAACAAATAGGGTGTCTTGGTAGGTTTGGTAATTTACCTAATTTTCATGAAATAACTCAAGTCGATTTTAATTTCTGTGTCTATTAATTGGAAAACTTTTTCTGTTTTACTTAAAGCAAGCTTAGGGTTCTCTTTATTTTTCATACGCATTTTTGACTAATTTTAATGAAACTTTGGAGTGGTATTTCTTTTATAGCAGATTCTAACTTTCACAGTGGATAAGAACCATACTTGAGGGAAAGCATGGGCTAAGTAGGGGGAATATGATATACTCTAGAACAACATATTTTTATGTATTAATTATATTTTTATTTTGAGTATGATCCTAATTTGGGCTATTTATGGTCTTCTATCTTTTAGGGACTCAATTGACGACAAAAGTAAATTTAAGGACGAAAAGCGTGAATTTGGAGATAAAGTGAGCCAACATACGACATAGAAAAAAAGGTGGTGCCAAAAATGCAAGTATAGAAGACATAAGGACAAAAATGCAAAAGAAGAGATTTTATAGCACAAGACTCTATTTAATGTTTAATTATATTAGGATAATTATTAAGGATTATTATTTAGATTTAATTTTAGGATTTATTTTCATTTATCTTTAATTATCTTTATTTGTATTTATCTTTTAGAATTTAATTAGGAATAGGCTAGGTTTCTTAGTACTATAAATAGGGGATGAAGTGACACAAAATGGGATCGATCTTTGGCTGTAACACTCTCTCCCTCATAAAGTTTAGCCTTTTGTTCTTTCCATATTTTTTTTTAATAAAAATTCTATTTCCATTATATTTGTTTCCTTCCCAAAAATCATGAGCCACTAAATCCATCTAGCCGAAGGTTGTCGAAATTCTCCAAAAAGGTTCATGAGGCTTAGAATATGCGCTTATCCTTTTCAACAGGGTATTCATCACTTCTCCGCATTACGAGGCTGACGCTTCTGTCCATGTCCCTTAATAGGTAATCTTTTCAACTTGTGCAAGAAATGGCCGCTTTGTACGTTTTGGGAAGGTTACACAGTCAGTTCGTTGACTTTCTGCGTCAGAGGTTGGCGAGTCCAAGAGACAAAATGGCGTGGTATTTGCCATTGGGAAGTGATGATCTAACAGAAGATAATCCCACAAAAGCGATTATTGGCTAGAGTCAGGTTCCGCCAAATCTTGTCTAAATTCTTGGAGCTGGTGGTCGTAGGCTTCCTCTTCCACTATAATTGGCTTATTCTACTTGAGAAGGATCACTTAAAAGTCAAGGATTGAACCCAAGGCGAATCGAGACAACCGCAGGCCGTGTAACACCCCAAACCTGGCCTAGATGTTACGACCGGATCTGGCATGTCACATGGGAGGGTTGTTAAAGAAACTTATGTATTCGTTAATCCTCCAATTTTGTTGTTTATGGAAATCCATCCTATTTTATGGTTCTCTTGAAAAAAAACATCAAGGTTGCTGTTTTCAATGACTTAGTTTATAAATAATCAGGTTCGATGACTTTCAGAAAAAAAAATGTTGTTTCGAAAAGATATTTAGAAAGTTGAAAAAAAACTAAGAGATTGTTTAGAGAAGTTGTTCGTTGAAAATGTTGCGTTTCTAAAAACATTCTGTGTTTCGTTGTTTGTTATAAAACCCCGATTTACTTAATGTCCATTTTAGAAAAGTTAGGATTAATTGAAAACCGCCATTGTTATGGAAATCGAATTTGAATATTTGCAAAAATGTGATATTTTAAAAACAGTTATTAATGTTTAGCAAAACCCCGTATTGAACGTTTAATATAAGATAGCTGCCGAATAAAGAAAAGTTAAAAACCAAATAAAATCCCAGAGGGTTTATTACAGAACATAATCCCAAATTAAAATGAAATTTAAAAGAAAGTAAAACTTAATTTACTGAAGTAACGACATATGGCCACCACAGAGTCCACCTCGGCTCCAAACTCTCAAGCTAGGGATTACCTGCAAGATTTAAGCAGAGGGGTGAGTTACGGGAACTCAGCGTGTAATCCCCCAAACGAACATTAATTGGGCCCGAGCCCGATCAAACACAACCTGGGCCTTAGCCATTACGAAATCAACCTGGGCCGAAGCCCATACCGAAACAAACTGGGCCTTAGCCCTTATGGAACCATCTGGGCCTGAGCCCTATTAGCATGGTATAGAAGATAATGAATGCAATGCAACCCAGCCCAACCTAGTAATCCATCCGCTACACACCACCCATTCCAGCCAAAACACACCGGTGGGGATTTCTACAATCAACCCTCATCCGTTACACACCTCGATGGCAGTCACGCTGCTCATCGCCGAAATTGTGACAGTGCCACCAAAATAATGTGACAGGGTCACCGAAATATATGTGGCAGGGCCACCGAAATACACTTCCTCGATCAATCAATATCCCTCCCCCATGCATCATGTTATATCATTATAATATGGTGAATGCATACATATATCAATGTACATCAGATACTCAGAACACACGTACAATCATACTAATTTATCCACATGGTATAGCCATAAATTTTACTTACCTGGTATATCCCAATCTTGCCCATTAGGGTGTCTCCACTGCATTCACATTAAGGGTATTTCGGCTTTAGCCAACACATAATATAACACAAACAAACGGAATATAGGTGTGAGATTACACACCTGACTACGCAAAGAACTATACATTCCTACTCGTTGTCACCCTCACTAGCACGAACAACAGCAATTTGCCTACCCCAAACAGATGTCGGCTCCCTACCACAGCCTGGCAGAAAGTCCCGAACCACTGACACCCTACGTTGTTTTAACTTAGGAGTAGAGACTACGAGTCCACTCCCCTCAGGCCCCCTTAGCCCAACCCCCTTAGACTGGTTATCCCTTGCCTCCATGAAGAGAATTTGATCAGTAAGGTACCATAGTGAAACCCGCGGTTGTCTAACAAGGAGGTTTGATTATGGCAGAGTAAAATGAAAAAGAATGGTTGCAAAGAAACCAAAAAGAGAGCTCCTTACCTTGATAAATGAGGTATCGCACAATGACAGATTCGATCAAAGTGAACCTTATGATCCCAAAAGAGCCAAACACCCCTGACAACTTCGGCACCTACAGAACACCAAACTTTCGGTTGCAAGGTGTTCGGTCTATCTAGCGAGAGTCTACCACGAATCAAAGAAAGAAACAAGGTCACAATGTGATGGACTAATCAGTTACGAAAGAGAAACCAAATTCAGTTTGTGATTTAGAAGATGAGTGTTCGGCTTCTTTAGGAGAAGTGAGGGAAATGAAAAGAATAATAATAAATAAAAAGAAAAGAACATTACCTTGAACAGAGAGAAGCCGAATGGAACCCAAGAAGATTCGGCACTGGCAGAAATAATAGAAGAAACTCCAAGTTCGGCTATGGAGGCTAAAAAACTAAAATTCCAATGATAACCAGAAGATTAAGAAAAGAAATGATCGATTGAAACAAGTAGAAGAAGAGTTGAAATTCGGCTATTAACAAAAATAGTAAGAAAAATATTCTGATGGACAGAAGGGAATATGCGGCTTAAGGAGAAAAGGAGCAGAAGAACAGTGAAGGAGAGGAAATGCTTAGGCTATGATAAGAACAAAAGGGAAAAAGAAAACGAAAGTTTGAAGAGATTAGATGGAGAGGAAAACGCGAGTGGTCAATTTCTACAGGTTCGGCTATCACACACATGAAAAGAAAAGATGGAGAGGAAGATTTGAGAGATTCGGCACAAGCACAAAAATGAGTAACAAACCCGAAATGAAAATAAAAAAAACTTTGCAAATTCGGAACCCCATACAACATAAGACCGATTATACTAACAAGATTTGCCTAAGAAACTAAAAGAGCATACGACACACACCCACACTAACTAAAACAGAAAATACTCCCTCTCACCTCCCCACTTTCGGCCAAACACTTCCACACCCCCACCCCCACCCTCACGATTCTCTCCTTGATTTCCTCCCCCACTCACTCTCCATCCACCATTTGAAATGGTTGACCAAGTCCCCCTCCTCAATTTCCTCTACACCATCCATTCAACCCCATTTGACGCATTCAGCTCCTCCTTGGTAGAGTCCCAGCCGAATGCCACCTCTTCTCCACCTTGAGCACAAAAATAAAGCTCCTTGTTGCAGCAGATGGGATTCGAACTCCTTCCCCCTTTTCTCTACTAGTGACGCCACATCCACTCCACCTTGTGCTTACTTGTGCTAGCAATTTACCAACATTTTCTCTTAAGCCTTGCCGCCCACAGCCTTTCCCCTTAAGTACCCAAAAAGCAAAATTTTACCAAGGCCTAGGCTCGACCCTGAGCCTTCCCAGGACCCCCGAACATCCTCAAATAACAAGCTTAGCTAGCCAAACACATAAAATAATGCAAAACGCAAGACCCCTATTTTTAGGATGTTACAAGCCGTGTGGTCACACACGCCCATGTTCCTAGCCCGTGTGGAATTTATTTTCTTTTCAAACCTACAGGGGTTTTCACACGACCAGACACACGCCCGTATCCTTGGCCCTTGTCATCCACAGGGCCTAGACACGCCCGTCATCACCTGTGTGTGAAAACCTGGGTATTTTGTTTGTGACGTCAGCAACCAAATAAAGGGCACACGGCCTAGGCATACGCCCGTGTGTCTAGCCCGTGGTCGAATTGACTTGCAACACTAACATGCAGGAGACACACGACCTGGTCACACACCCATGGGACTGACTGTGCGTCACACACGGCCTAGACACACACCCGTATGCCTACCCGTGTGGACAAGAACAAGGCTAGTTTCCAAGCTCTTTTTATCACCCTAACTCATACAACATTAATCACATTCAACCATTTACCAAGCAACTCAATCATGTATCATACACATTCATGAATAACCTCATCTTTTCATATATATAATGATTATGAGCCATTAAATATGGCCATTTACAAAAGTGTTCATCTTTAAAAGAGCCAACACACTTGGCCAAAACAAAACATTTTACTATGTCTAGCCTCTATACATGCCATACTCAAAATGCTAAGTCTAATATACCGAGATGAGTTGATAGTGTGGATGATCTTCAAATTATCTTCGTATCTCTAGCCGACTCTTTGACACTATAAAACAAGGGAAAAGAAAGGGAGTAAACTTTAAGCTTAGTAAATTTACATGTAAACAATAAGCATCATAGCATGTGCTAATCAGTCAATAACATTTCATACTAAGCAAGAATAATTCACATTTTCATAACCATGCTTACTCATCTCATTTCTTACCACATTCCAACCGTATAACATTTATATTGCTCACATAACTTGTACTTATCACCACAAAACCACATGAAACATTTACATAGACAATTTCTCGATGAACCATTCGGAGTAATACTAAGTACTTGGTGGTTTCACACACAGCCCACCATTAATCAATAATAGGGTGGTATCCCACATAACCTACCAACAAGAATATTTATGGTGGTTACACACATAACCCACCTAATGATAATATAAATGATGGTATCTCACACAGCCCATCGCGAATAAATAATAAGGTGATATCACACACAGCCCACCAAAAAGAATAATTATGGTGGTATCGCACATAGCCCACCAATAAGAATATTTACGAATATTTTTCCGCACTTACATATCTATTCCGAGGTTCATACGAGAATTATTCACTATCTATCAATTTCAATCAATCTCAAACATAATTTATCTCATTCATACAATGCACCAATGAGTAACAACATATGTATTAAAGATGTATCGTTTACACATAAACTTACCTCGGTGTAAAATGTATTAATCGACGTTTTAGCTCGTAACCTTGCCTTTTCCTCAGTCAAGGTGGCTTTCGCGCTCTTCTTGATCTATAATAATAAAATTCATTCATTCAATCACTTTATAATTCATGATATATCAAAATTTCTACTTAGGTAAAAATGACCATTTTGCCCTTCTACTTTGGCAAAATTATGATTTTGCCCCTAGGCTCGTAAATCATTTTTCATCACATTTTCTCATTAAACAAGCCTAGTTGAACAATTATTTCTCTTACAACAACTCACAAAACCAATTATTTCATGCATTTATTACACAAATTCAACATTTACTAATAGTTCCCATTTAGTTGTTTTCATGGTAACACCTTTCACAAAAGTTGTTCCTTAACTCACTAACATTCATTTTCTTCCACAAAAACTCAAAAAAAAAAAAAAACATGAACACTCTCATGGAAAGTCCATAAACTTTTAACTATTTTGCAAAATAGTCCCCTCATTAGCTAGCTTAAGTTTTGGGGGTTCCAAAAGTACAAAAATTATCAAGAAAAAACTCTAAAATAACTTACTTGTTAGAGGATACGTTGGCTGAAAGTTTGAGCTTCAAAACCCCTATTTTTTGCTGAAAATTTCGGTAGAAGAAGAAGAGAAATGAAAAGATGACAGCTTTCCCTTTACTTATCTTATTTTATTCATTTTAGTCACTTAACACCACCAAATTTTTGACTCATTTAATGCTCTTCTCTATCTTGGTTCTCTTGGCCGACCATCATTTTTAGGGAGGTCTAATTGCTCTTTAAGGACCTCCAATTTAATATTCCATAGCTATTAGACACCCCTAGCTTGTAAAATAGAACTTTCACACTTTATGAGATTTAGTCCTTTTTCAAAATTAAGCATACAATCGCTAAAATTAAGGCACCAAAATTTTCATGCATCCTTAAAAACTTGCTATAACACATAAAATAATATTAAAATAATTTTCTTCAACCTCGGATTAATGGTCCTGAAACCACTGTTCTGACTGGCCCCAAAATTGGGCTGTTACAGGCCTTTTCTCGTGTTTACTGTCCCATCGAACCTCATGTTTACGATCTGACGGACTACATTTTCGCCATATTGGCTTTTGTTTTTACTGTCCAGGTGGACATCATCAAAGCACCACCTCGAGGTCCATTACCATATTGCATATTTTCCCGAAACTACACCCGAACCCCTTACTCTAACCTTACTTTGTCATGCATCATTCGTATTAAACATAATGAACACCTTTACATTGATTTCACTCATACCCATAATAGAATCATACTTCCCAACTCATAATTTTCCATGAATGCTTACCACACATCGTCATAATCATGTAGCACATCGTACACTTCATTTACCTACATGCAGATGCTTAACAGAAAACACCCACACACATATATACAACAACTCCTTAAGAAGACATGCACAACTATTAGGATATCAACCATACAGAGATTCATCATAAAATAACATACAGGAGTCGGGTCTAGAAACCCACCTTTACCTTGGCCCAGAGCTCTACTTCAATCGTCCTTCCTGATCTAGCAGCAGCAACTGCTTAAAAAATCATGAAATTTCCATTAGAATGCTCATTTACAGATAGTTTACTAACATTTCAACTACATGTGACCCCATGTAGGGCCTTCCCCTCATACCTTATCGTTTTTAAATCTTTTAACATCCCTACTCTTCAACAATTATAACATGCAGAGCTATAAGATTTACCAGATGGTTGAATCATCCACTGATTGAACAAAATCTTAGCTTTAGCTTATCGAAGAAGAAAAGAACATTTAGGTTAGAAAGAAGGACCAGAACGTAGAGTAGAAAGAAAAATCATCTGGAATGTCCCTATTGACTATATATATACTCTCATTCCCCTCTAGTAGATTTTGACAAGTAGCAATGCTTACTAAAATTGTCCCCTGATTTCACTACAAAATTCAGAGGGAAATGACGCAGATTGGCATTACTATTTGACTAGTTATGAGAAGGGTCAAATCAATCTAGTTGACTCCCAAATAATCTCGTTACAAGAACCAACTTGAACAGTGTTCATGCAAACCGAGCGTACTATACCTTGACGGTGACTCGCATATGGCGTAGTCTTAAAGATAATTAAGTCTCCTACAACTTTCTCATACACTTAATAGGCTCTTCGTGCTCAACCAAAACTCTAGGGCGTACTCTTCATTAGGCATACTCTTTTTTGGGCGTATTCTTTCTTCACTAGAAAATACCCTATAATTAAATCCTTAACTACCACCAATGGGCGGATACTTTAATGCTAGTATGCATCAATACTCTAACTCGCTAGCAAGCCAGTAGGGTGGCGGATTATGCTACCATAGTGCGTCAAAAAAATTAACATGTATATCTCACTCGTCTTTTTGGATTCGCCATTTTTGGGGTGTGACAAATCCCTATTAGACAACAACTATAAAATTGCACAATACAATATACTAATAAAAACCAACGTAAAGTGGATTGTTGGAGATTCATTCTTCAATGCTATCTCGATCCGTTCACCACAATCCAAGGGATTTGGTTGCTTGATCCAATCCAATCTAATTTTCAAGATAAGTTTCTTCATATGGATTGATCTTCAAAGTTAGACTTCACACATCCATGATGTCAACATCATTTAAAGCCCAAAGATTTCATTTCAACAAATTGAAAACTTTAAATATATCAAGTATCGATCTATCCCAGTGATGGTGGAAGTGGCCACTTTCGTTTGGCATTTATCTAGCCAGTTCAAATACTTGGCTAAATAGAGTATTGGCCAATTTTTTTAATTAGGCTTTTAGGTAATTTTTAAAATTAATTAGGGAAATAGGCCGATTTTAGGAGAGAGAAAATGAATGTGCGTGCAACTGGTTGCACTTTTATTTCACTCTCTAGGGTTAGGGTTTTATTTTTTAGGGTTAGGGTTTATGATTTTTTAAAGTTTAAGGTATTTCAAAATTTTTTAGGGTTTTCAACTAAAACGACAGAAATTTTTAGGTAGTTTTGAAGGGTTGGGGATGTGATAACGCGCTTCAGCACACTTAAATTTCATATGTCATGATGAGATAGGACCATCACCTTAGAAACCCATTGTGGGTAAATCTGGTTTCGGGGTAATTGTAACACCCCCAGACCCGACCCAGACGCTATGGTCGAATCTGACGATGCCACATCAAAGGAAAATTCAAAACGACTTTGTTTAGCGGAAAACTCAGGTTTGAGGTTTAGAAACCCAAAAATCTGGAATCTTGTTAAGTTAAGATAAAAAGCCCATGTTTTAATGAAACGTCCATTTGTTGAGTTATTTTGAAAATCATGTTTAATCTTAAGAAATTTAATTAAGTTTAATAAATAAACAGTAATAATAAAACCCATAAGTAAAGTCAATTTGGAGTTACAAGGCCTTATTACAACCTAACGAAAATAAAGTGATTAAAATAATAAAGTTATACAAAATAAAGTAACAAAACGTCTAAATCACTTGCAATGTGGCCATCTCCGAGTCCCCTTTCACATCGAACCGTCTACTGTGCATCACCTGAAACATTAAATAGAAGGGTGTAAGTTTCGAAACTCAGTGTGTACAACCTTTGCCATTCAATATAATATACAATTATCACATTGGGCCTAAGCCCTATCACAATCGGTGGTTTTGGGCCTTAACCCACAATGACCTCATATCATTTCATATGGAAACAAGGTTATGCAAAACCCTCCCCAAAAGTCCATCCGCTACACACCATTTCCCTTTCAACCTTATGCACCTATGGGGATTTCTAAATCGACCCACCCCTCTGCTACACTCCAAAGGTAGCACCAACAGCGGCACTACTCAACGTTGAAGCAAGGCTGCTAATTATATAATGGGCTTAAAGCCACCGGTGGATCCACGGTCATCAAGCGACCATGCAATCCTCAAATTCTTCCTCCGTACCATGATTTCCCACCCATATGCACCCTAAACAGATTATCGTATGAATGCAGCAAGCACATAAGTAACATCCATAAAACTCATATTCATCACAAAGGGGTATTCTAATCATTCTACCCTACAGGGGTATTCTCGTAATTTTACCCTTCAAGGGTATCCTCATAATTTCTTGCTTGTCGGGTTTTAGCTATGAACTTTGGCCCATCAGCAAGTCCTCACGGCTAAAGTAAACAGACACTATGCACCAGGTAGGATACCAGAAAAGAGGAGATGGGCCACTAGGACCGCTTAAGTACCAAGCTCTCCCTAGATCCAATCCTAGACATGTATATGTCCATTGCCACACCTTAACCTATCGACTAGTCCACAGACATGTTTGATTATTATAAGAGTTTTATGTTATTCAATAGTTTGTCAAACTAGGCCTAGAGTCCACTAAACCCTAACATATATTTCTAAAATCTCTTAAGGCCCATTTAGCCCATTTCATGTCATATAGCCCATTAAACCAATTTCATGCTCTTATAGCCCATTGGGCTTAATTACGATCCAATCATACAACTGTTCATGCCAATTCATTATGTAACATCCTGAAAATGGGCTTATGCATTTTTGATTTAAGTATACAAAATGGCATGTCTTGTGTGTTATGAATGTATTATGAACATTTTTGGAAACTTGGAAATGATTTAGAAATGTTAAGTTTCAAAAGAGGAAAGTGAACATTTCTGGAAACTTGGAAATGTAAGAAATGTTAAGTTCAAAAGAGAAAAGTGAACATTTCTGGAAACTTGGAAATGTAAGAAATGTTAAGTTTAAATGAGGCAAACGAAAATTTTTGGAAACTTGGAAATGTAAGGAAATGTCAAGTTTTAAAGTTTAAAAAGAGGAACCTAAGGCAAGGTGGCCTTAAGAAAAGTAATAGGAGGAATTTGACACACAAACAAGCTTGGAAAAGTGGCCTGAAGATATCACTTAAGGCCCAGGTAGGTGACGCCACAAGCTATGCAAGTGGGCCTGGGTTCGAGTCACTTGGGGAGCAAAGAAAAAAGTTTTATTTTGCTGCAAGGAGCAAGGGAGTTGGACGGCACATGGCTAAATTCTAGGAGTTTTTATTCTTTTATTTTTAAGAGATAAAGGGTGGATAAATAAGGGATAAATAATGGATTTATTTTAGATTATTTTCAAGAGATAAATGAGGATTTATTCTTTAATTTTTAAATAAAGTGATAAAGATATGAGAGTGGTGGCCAACTAAGGGACTCTAGCCTAGTAATTTTGGCTATAAAAGGAAGAGTAAGGCTATTCTTCATTCATTCTTTTCTCTTCAAGAAAACCTCTGCCGAAATTCTATAAAGTTTCTCCTCTTCTCTCTGCCGAATTCTCTCTGCCATTATTCTCTTTCTCTCTTTTCTTTTCTTCTTCTATTACAAACACAATCAAAAGCCGAAGATACCAATAGCCCTAGTCGATTTCTCACTAAGCCTCAAGAGCCGAAATTATTAACCACATCAAAGCCATAGCCGAATACTGCTAAGGGTTCAAGCAAGAGTTCCATCAAATTCTTCAGTAAGGGTAAGATTAGGTTAGATTCTCATTCTATTTCTTTTAAGGCTGTCGAAATTAAGATTCTAATACCCTTAATATCTGTTGCCGAAGAGATCTTTCGAGATTTACTAAGTGTCGACTACAAGGAAGGAGAAGTTCTTTTCCCGAAGGTACACCATAGGCCGCGTGTTCCCTAGTTATTCGGTGAGTTTCGGGATTTAAAATCCACAAGGTAAGTGTCTATAGCATTCGGCCAAGGCCATGTTTGGTAAATATATGTGTTCATTAATTATTCAAAAGCCGAAACTAATCTATTCAAGTAATCTAGTGATTGCCAATTTCAGGAAAGAAGGATACAAAGTTTCGGGACTTGATTCTTAAGTCAATCGGCAACAAGGTAAGTTTTAGCATACTAGGATTTGGATTTATGGCCGAATGGCTCTTTACTAAGTATTAAATGATTGATTAAATGTAGAGATCTAAGATCTAAGGCATTAGATCAAGCTTTTCGGGATTTGGATTGGAAACCCTAAGCGAATCAGGTGTGTACCCCACACTATTTCATACTACATTATATGGCTAAGTTTAATTAATATATATGGTATTAAGAATATGAAAGTAGCTAAGGTACCATGTTATGGTACAAAGTACTCAGGTACGTTTCCTACTCCTACTAGGATTATGAATATATGTTATTTGTAACATGTGAAAAAGTGATAAGAATGTGAATTAAGGCATGATGTGCATGATATGTATGATATGGGGCATTCGGGTTATATGAAAAGGGGAAGTGAATGTGGTGACCTAAGACCACGATATCTGAATGTGGTGACCTAAGACCACGAAATCTGAATGCGGTGACCTAAGACCGCGATAATCTGAATGTGGTGACCTAAGACTACAAAATCTGAATGTGGTGACCTAAGACCACGAATTTTATAAGGGCGATGAGCACGTCGACTGCAGCGACTGCCTTCGATGGAGTGCAGCGGAAGGAGGGTCGACTTAGTAGTCCCCACGGTGTACAGGTTGGTACGGGGAAGTGTAGTGGATGGCTAACTAGGTTTGGGTTTGGGTTGCATCATTATTTTTACCTGTTATTTGAATATGTATGTGATATGATAATGCATGCCTGAAATGTTAAGACTTAGTGTTTGTGTACACATTGAGTCTGTTTGACTCACCCCGTTGGGGAAATTTTTCTTCCAGGTGATGATCAGTAATGGACCGGGTCGGCAGGAGCTTAAAGGTGGCCATGCACAGCAAGGAAAATTTTATTATTTGGACTTTTATTTTATTTAAGCACTTTAATTCATTTTTGGGAATTATTTGATGTAATAAGGCCATAGTGAACTATTTTATTTTCTGTTTAATTTACTATGTTGCGACATTTTTAATTATTAAAGATTAAGTTAATTTAATTTAAAATAAACTCTAAATATTTTGTCACCTCAAATAAACTCGTTTTCAACTCAAGCCCAACCCAAAACAAACTTTCTTTCAAAACACCCAAGTTTTTCCTAAGTCACAAAAGAATTTGAAACGGTTTACACCGGGGAACATACCAGATCCGGTCAAGGCTCGTGGGCCGGGTTTGGGGTGTTTCAATTTGGTATCAGAGCCCAGTTTCAAACTCTCGGCCTGTGGTTTAAGGCCCAAGACGTTTTCAAATCGAGCCCAAATGAGTTTTTATGAAAATATTTTAAAAATAAGCAGGTTTTCTGGCGTGGCACCTAAGTCTCCGACCCGCAGTCCACCAGGTAAGTACCCCTAACCATCTGTGTGCTTTATATGATTATATTATGAAGGGTAGAAATGGAATGGAACGTAGAGTAGTATGATAAGTATTTGGAACCCTAGGACTAGTTTACCCCAACTATTACTTAAGACTTAATGACTAATTAAACAAACCTATGGCTAAGTCGCCTAGTTAGGGTGTGGCAACCATTATGCGCATGTCTAGGATTGGATCCGGAAGAGCCTGGTATTTAAGCAGTCCTAGTGACTCACCTCCTCTTCGCAGGAATCCTACCTGGTGCGTAGCTTCGGTTCACCCTAACCAAGAGGGCTTATTCATAGGCTAAACCCCTAACTAAAACCCGAAAGGGATTAGCCACATTTTTATGGAAACCCTAGTTTTAAAATGACTAAATTACCCTTTTGATTTATACAAGCTATCCCATAAAATTTTTCTGAAATATTTCTTGATTTACAAAATTACTAAAATACTCGTGGTGGTAAAATTACAAAAATGCCCTTGGTTTATGAAATTTCCAAAATACCCACAGTTCTTATAAAAAAATTCATTACTTTATAACAAGTCCAAAAACTCTACTTCTGCAAAATATTAAAATACTCCAACTTGGAAAATTTACGAAATTGCCCCTAACTTACAAAATTACCAAAATGACCCTGATTTCCAAAATTTTTGCAACATCACTGATTTGGAAAACAAAATTCTCAAAAATAACCCTCAAGTTTTATAAATTTTGAAATACCCCTGAATTATTAAACTTTACAAATTTACCCTGATTTGTAAAAATTTACTGAAATACCCCTAGAATTTCAAAATTTCCAAAAATACCCCGGGAATGCAAAATTACCAAAATACCCTTATTGACAAAATCCACAAGAAACCCTATTTTTGAAAAAAAATTTACGAAAATACCCCTGTAGGGAAAATTATGAAAATACCCCTGAGTAGTGGAAAAACAGCAACAATGAAAACTACAACATTTCTCTGAATGAACGAAAGTTCATAATTGATTGATGAATGTATGAATGTAAAGACTGTATGCTTGTATGAATACGAAAGAACCACTTCTAAAATTCTTTTCATAAAACTTCTTCGCGGGTAATCAGTGGAATAAAGGCTAATTCATAAAATTTCTTAATTAGATTAAAGCACGATCATAGAAATGAGCTCTAGGGGACGTGGTTCTGGAATACCTTAATTGCCTTGTTCGTTGTAAAGTCAGTTCGTTCTTATGTGGCTAGTAAGGTGTATGGAACCTTGATTGTAAACTAAGAGAATGTGCCTAAAAAGTATGATAGTTTCTTAAGATCAGAGTGCGCAGCAGTAGCGTAGTGTGGTGAGCTAGGAAGTACGACTGTTCGTTAATAAGTAATTTCGAGGACGAAATTATTTTAAGGGGGTAGAACTGTAACATCCTGAAAATGGGCCTATGCATTTTTGATTTAAGTATACGAAATGGCATGTCTTTTGTGTTATGAATGTATTATGAACATTTTTGGAAACCTGGAAATGATTTAGAACTATTAAGTTTCAAAAGAGAAAAGTGAACATTTCTGGAAACTTGGAAATGTAAGAAATGTTAAGTTCAAAAGAGGAAAGTGAACATTTCTGGAAACTTGGAAATGTAAGAAATGTTAAGTTTAAATGAGGCAAACGAAAATTTTTGGAAACTTGGAAATGTAAGGAAATGTCAAGTTTTAAAGTTTAAAAAGAGGAACCTAAGGCAAGGTGGCCTTAAGAAAAGTAATAGGAGGAATTTGACACACAAATAGGCTTGGAAAAGTGGCCTGAAGATATCACTTAAGGCCCAGGTAGGTGACGCCACAAGCTATGCAAGTGGGCCTGGGTTCGAGTCATTTGGGGAGCAAATAAAAGAGTTTTATTTTGCTGCAAGGAGCAAGGGAGTTGGACGGCACATGGCTAAATTCTAGGAGCTTTTATTCTTTTATTTTTAAGAGATAAAGGGTGGATAAATAAGGGATAAATAATGGATTTATTTTAGATTATTTTCAAGAGATAAATGAGGATTTATTCTTTAATTTTTAAATAAAGTGATAAAGATATGAGAGTGGTGGCCAACTAAGGGACTCTAGCCTAGTAATTTTGGCTATAAAAGGAAGAGTAAGGCTATTCTTCATTCATTCTTTTCTCTTCAAGAAAACCTCTGCCGAAATTCTATAAAGTTTCTCCTCTTCTCTCTGCCGAATTCTCTCTGCCATTATTCTCTTTCTCTCTTTTCTTTTCTTCTTCTATTACAAACACAATCAAAAGCCGAAGATACCAATAGCCCTAGTCGATTTCTCACTAAGCCTCAAGAGCCGAAATTATTAACCACATCAAAGCCATAGCCGAATACTGCTAAGGGTTCAAGCAAGAGTTCCATCAAATTCTTCAGTAAGGGTAAGATTAGGTTAGATTCTCATTCTATTTCTTTTAAGGCTGTCGAAATTAAGATTCTAATACCCTTAATATCTGTTGCCGAAGAGATCTTTCGAGATTTACTAAGTGTCGACTACAAGGAAGGAGAAGTTCTTTTCCCGAAGGTACACCATAGGCCGCGTGTTCCCTAGTTATTCGGTGAGTTTCGGGATTTAAAATCCACAAGGTAAGTGTCTATAGCATTCGGCCAAGGCCATGTTTGGTAAATATATGTGTTCATTAATTATTCAAAAGCCGAAACTAATCTATTCAAGTAATCTAGTGATTGCCAATTTCAGGAAAGAAGGATACAAAGTTTCGGGACTTGATTCTTAAGTCAATCGGCAACAAGGTAAGTTTTAGCATACTAGGATTTGGATTTATGGCCGAATGGCTCTTTACTAAGTATTAAATGATTGATTAAATGTAGAGATCTAAGATCTAAGGCATTAGATCAAGCTTTTCGGGATTTGGATTGGAAACCCTAAGCGAATCAGGTGTGTACCCCACACTATTTCATACTACATTATATGGCTAAGTTTAATTAATATATATGGTATTAAGAATATGAAAGTAGCTAAGGTACCATGTTATGGTACAAAGTACTCAGGTACGTTTCCTACTCCTACTAGGATTATGAATATATGTTATTTGTAACATGTGAAAAAGTGATAAGAATGTGAATTAAGGCATGATGTGCATGATATGTATGATATGGGGCATCCGGGTTATATGAAAAGGGGAAGTGAATGTGGTGACCTAAAACCACGATATCTGAATGTGGTGACCTAAGACCACGAAATCTGAATGCGGTGACCTAAGACCGCGATAATCTGAATGTGGTGACCTAAGACCACGAAATCTGAATGTGGTGACCTAAGACCACGAATTTTATAAGGGCGATGAGCACGTCGACTGCAGCGACTGCCTTCGATGGAGTGTAGCGGAAGGAGGGTCTACTTAGTAGTCCCCACGGTGTACAGGTTGGTACGGGGAAGTGTAGTGGATGGCTAACTAGGTTTGGGTTTGGGTTGCATCATTATTTTTACCTGTTATTTGAATATGTATGTGATATGATAATGCATGCCTGAAATGTTAAGACTTAGTGTTTGTGTACACATTGAGTCTGTTTGACTCACCCCGTTGGGGAACTTTTTCTTCCAGGTGATGATCAGTAATGGACCGGGTCGGCAGGAGCTTAAAGGTGGCCATGCACAGCAAGGAAAATTTTATTATTTGGACTTTTATTTTATTTAAGCATTTTAATTCATTTTTGGGAATTATTTGATGTAATAAGGCCATAGTGAACTATTTTATTTTCTGTTTAATTTACTATGTTACGACATTTTTAATTATTAAAGATTAAGTTAATTTAATTTAAAATAAACTCTAAATATTTTGTCACCTCAAATAAACTCATTTTCAATTCAAGCCCAACCCAAAACAAACTTTCTTTCAAAACACCCAAGTTTTTCCTAAGTCACAAAAGAATTTGAAACGGTTTACACCGGGGAACATACCAAATCCGGTCAAGGCTCGTGGGCCGGGTTTGGGGTGTTTCACATTATACATGCTCACATATCAACCATTGCCGTTTTGGGCCCACAAGTTCGGCAGACCCATTTAGCCACTTTCGGCTTTTCGGCTTTTCGGCATTGCCGATATCGTGTGTGTAGTGTTTGTACACACCTGGTAACCACGCGTGCTGCAAACCCCTTAATCACCAACCTACAAACGACATCACTTAACGATTAATAATGGCTTAATACACACTTTATCAGAAATCAAAACCTCACCGTAACCGTATCATGTGCCACACGTTCTAGTAGCCCTTCCTTTGCTACTATTTACGATTATCCTCTAGATCTGCACCCAAACATATATCTTCAAAATCAAGTGACCCATATTCCTCATAAGTCACCCCTATAAGTCATATTACATTCGGCCATTTACTAAACCACAACCAAGATGAGTGCACTTACCTCTTGCTAACGATCCTTACCTACCACGTTTGTAATATTTGAACCTTACCCTTGTTAATACAAAATTAACGACAAGGAGAGGTTAGATAGCCCTTCGACTTTTAATAAAAAATCACTAAGAAGATTGACTAAATACTTACCGAAAACCCTCATTTGATCCTGCAGCCTAGATAGCTATCGACAAGATTCGGCTTTTAAGCTTGACCAAAAGTGGGTAACAAACAATTTTGATGAAGGAGAAATAACTAAGAATCGACACAAGTAGGGCTATATGATATAAAGGTGTATTCAGCTTTCAGAGAAAGAAAAAGAACACGACATTAATAGGAATTTTCGGCAAAAACAATGATGGGTTCTTATTTTCGGCAAATGGAAGAATTTGACTGAGGGGGAGAAAAACAAAATTTCCAAGAACCTCTCAAAGAGATTCGGCACCCTCCTTTTATAGCCAACAGCCGAAACTCCCTACCCTTAGAGTTCCAATCGACACCATCACATCCACACTCCTCATCTCCTAACTTTTCTCTCTGATAATCCTTCCATCTCATCCTAATTTTCCTCCTCTATCAGCTCACAAAACCAAGTTAAACACTCCAATGAAAGAGTTCCATTTCAACACAACTTTGGTCATCTACTATGCAAAATAAACACTCCCAAAATGCCTTACCTCTGCTCGAACCTTGGACCTCTTCACGCCACCTTGTAGTTCCCCCAAGTAATGCCATCTTGCCACTGGACCACAGGCCCACTTGTGTCTTATTTTACGTTTATCCTACTTAAGAGGCCTAAAGCCTGAGACTAGGGTCCACTAAGGCAAAAATACCGACTTTTTTTCCTATGGTTTTCCCCATCCTTAAGACTTCAAATAAACATGGTAATACCACAAAATTAATATTCTAAGTGCTACTCATAAACATGGTAATAAGCCCAATTCGGCATGATATTTGGGCAGCCAAAAATAAGCTTTTGGGATAATTATTTGGAGGTCCCTACACTTAGAAAATCATTGAAAATCAGCACACTATGTTTTTTCAAGAAACTGTCCACCCCTTACATGATTCAAGCATGATTTTATGCTTGAATCAAGCAACCAAATCACCCGCCTTTCCACATATCATGGTCGGCCAAAGATGGGAGAAATATAAGGGATCTTTGATGCCATATTTAGTAAACTCTTCTACCAACCTCAAGTATAAATACCCCTCCCATCTCACATTTCAATCATCCATCATCTGTCCTTCATTTAATATTTCTCTTTCATTCTCTCATTCTCTCATTCCCTCTCTTCATTCTCACGCATAGCATCTCATATTTCCTTTCTTTCTTAGCCAACAAAACCTTGATAAGATCATCTCTTGGCTGGCCACCTTGAAGAGCCATTAGCAAAGGAGCAATACAAGGATGGGAGGAAACTTCTTCAATTAGATTTCGCAAGGTTGCTGATTCGAACAGAGTTTATTCTTCCTTTACTTATTACTTTGATTTTAATCATGTGTGCAATATGTTTTGTTATATTGTCATCAACAATGGTAACTTAAATTTGTTTAGCTAGGATGATTGCATCAATTCAATGAAGTTTGTTTAATTCATGTTTATAGTGTTTGTGCCTCAGTCAATCATGTTTTCAAATAAACTCAAGCATGTATTTCAGTCATACATGATTGGATGCATTGGAATTAGTTGAGCAATCCTAACCAGACGACGACTAATGGACGCAATAGTTGAAAAATGCATGCTTAATTTAGATCCTAACCTGACTAAATTAAAGGTTCATAATAACTTTAACGAGCTCTATTATCTTGCATAGTTTTTAGGTAATGTGATTAAATTGTTTCAAACCTAACCCATCCCTGTTACTTCACATGAATTCTAAGAAACCCTTAGTTTAATATGATCAGTAAAATGCATGTTTTACTAAGTAAAAGATTCCGAAAGGACATAATTTGGTTTCAAACTCATGAAACATCAAGTTTCTATGGAATCTTTTCTGAACACCGTTAAACATGAGAAAAATGAATTAAATTCAATGATGTAATTATTCTAGCCTATTCATGTTATTGATTGTTGAAGTTTATGTTGTTGTTGCTAAATTCATCTCATACATTTTAGTTAATTATCATACTTATATTAGAATTGCATTAGGGATCATCTTGCATCTAGTTAATTATTCTTGACATCCATCACTCAAAATGTTGTGTTTTTATCACCAACTTGTGAACTTTAATTTTACAATTAATTGATTAATATAGACAGTCTCTGTGGAGACGATAACTCTTTTGCTTACTTATTACTTGATAATAATTGTGTACACTTGCACAAACCTACGCATTACAAAAGCGCGCCTAGCTGGCCAATTTGATAGCACCCCCAACTAGGTGAGCTTTCTCTAACAAATTTCCTATCTTCTGGTGGTGAAAGTACCTTTTCAAATGACCTTTGAGCATGCTATGC
Organism: Gossypium australe; assembly: GCA_005393395.2. Taxonomy (NCBI): domain Eukaryota; kingdom Viridiplantae; phylum Streptophyta; class Magnoliopsida; order Malvales; family Malvaceae; genus Gossypium; species Gossypium australe. Next base: position 78,649,599 of record CM016621.1, on the reverse strand, counting down.
AACGCAAAATCTCGATGAAATTATATGACTTTTGAACGCATGATGAAAATTATTTGCACTATAAAATATGCAATGAATGTATGCATTCGTAAACGAAATTCATAAAACGTATTCTTTTTCTCCCTACATAATTCTCTTGTAAAATGGGCATAATTTTCATAACATAGACACACATAAATTTAATATCAAACATAAGAACCTTGCATCACGGGTGAGAGTTGTGTGTACTCCTTTGGCGTGACCGATATTGAAATGAGTCAACGAGTGAAATCTGTTATATACTATAATGGTCAAATATGTAATATAGAGTTTAAGGTGGTGTTTGTAGGAGTAAAGTCCATGGAATTTACGTTCAATAGTATCATTAAAATGTGTGAGCTACGGACCAGAATTAGGAGAAAAGTCAAGGGATCGACCCAGGGAAGAATTATGAGGTTGCATACAGATTTCTTGCATTTGTTGACCCCTATAAGTATGAGCTATTTGATGTAATTAGGGAGACGTATCTCGAGACGGTCATATCATTGCACGCCACAAGTGAAAATGCTTTTATTGAGTTATATGTCGAGTTCACAGATGCTGATGGATCTGGCCCATCTTTGACCACAGTCGCGACAAACACGAGTATTGAAGTTGAAGTAGAAAAGTCCTACTACACGGTTGTGCGGTGGGTTTTTTTGGCCTCTTTCAAAGTGGGTACTACAATGTTATCGAAACATATATGGGTAGACATTCATCGGTATCTGGTGTCGATCTTAAATTTGAGGGTTAATACCAGTCAGGGTTATCAGCATAACCTAAATATAGACACTCGGGCTTGATATTCAATCAGTGCATTCAATTTCAACTTCGACACTGGGTCGATGTTATGTGGCGGAAGTAGTTATACTGAGGGATCATTGATGTACATCGATCATCAACCTATTGAATATTCTGGCGGGCACTACAAGAGAACCGATGACCTACTCCTTTCGATGGGGGCTAATGGCGATACGTCCAACACTATAATCAAAGGTAACAATGAAGGCGCGGACGAGAAAGGAGATGCAAGTGCAGAAAAAAGGGCTACAGACGCAAACTAGTGGGAGAAGTCAAAACTTGAGCCAATCCGGCAACACAGTATGGATGGGTCAGAAGTGGCACTTTTTTTCGAACCAGATTCGATTACAATGGAGGCGAAACCTTGAGAGTCTAACGATGATGCCTTGGACAATGCTCCAGATTTAGATGCATGATTCAAAACATATGAACCTCTACCCTATAAAATGAATATCGACTTATCGGCCGAGGGTGGTTTAGAGTTTTCTTGGCTTCCGTATAGAACACCTGGTCATGCAAGAGCATATTGTGATATACAAGTATTGGAAGTTGAACTGGAATGCCCCAAAAAAGATGTTTTTCTTGCTACACTAAAGTAGTAAAACATCAAGAACGGCGTGAAGTACTGTGTCACGTAATCCCATTCTGATAATTGGAAGCAAAGTGTGCAACGAAAGATAGAAGGTGTAAGTGGAAAATCACGGTGCTTACCGAAAGAAAATTAGGATGTGGACGATAAAGAAATATCCCGGTCCCCATATATGTGTTACAATAGGTGCAAGTCAGTACCATTCAAGGCTAGACTCGGACATGATTTCTGGCATTATTCTATCAATGGTGAAAGCCAGTCCCCGAATTGAAGTACCAATGCTGATTGCAGACATACGTAGCCAGTACCAATACACTCTAGCGTGCTACAAAGTGTGGGTTACAAAAAATAGAAGGCTATGGAGAAGTTGCATCACGGGTGAGAGGGTTTGTATAACTATCCACGGTAATGGTGTCAGGTACTGGATCAGTACGTACCATGTACCATAACTAATCAATGTGCCCAGGGTACTACGACGATCAATTGGTCCCTAGGAAAAGAGTATTCCACTGGTTCTTTTAGACCTTTGAGCAATGTAGAGAGGCATTTCAACACTGCAAGCCTATGGTCCAAATTGATGACACCTGGTTGTACGAAAGGTATCAGTAGTGTCTGTTGCTTGTCCTTGCTCAGGATGGTAATTAGAAGATTCTGCCTAGAGCGTTTGCAATAACTCTAGGAGAAATTGTAGATGACTAGGATTTCTTCCTAAGCCGATTGTGTCGCTGTATTTGCCCGTAGCTCGACATATGTGTAATATTGGATAGGGGACCTGAAATACTCTCAGCGATTGGTCGTCACGGATCCCTCTGGGATCGCACTCATCATCAATACTACATACGGCATGTGGGATCCAACTACCACAAAAAATATCCTTCGGCAACTACGCGAGATCTAGTCATTGACATGGGTTTGTAGTTTGAACAATGTATTCACTGCACATCAAATATTCATAATGGGTTATTTCATTGCACTAATCGGTAGCTATTTCTCGATAGGTTACGAGCTCGTCCAACTTGATTCCATCAAATGTTGAACAACTTGAGCACCATTAATTCCTATGGTGTGGAGTATGTATCGAATATACCGTTCGAACAGTGGATGCAGTCATACAATAGAGGTCTATGATACGAGCACATGACATCAAATTTGGCTGAGTGCATCAATTTCATACAGAAGGGGACGTATCATTTGTCGGTAACATCAGTTGTCAATAAGACATACTTTCGACTGGCTGCCTTGTTTTTTAAGAGGGAATCGATATATGGTAGACAGATAGTGGGCAGCGGTACATTCTACGATGATGTGATTAAAGAGATTTAGTGAAGTACAGCGAAAGCGAACACCATGTTTTTAGTGTGACACTCGCGTCAAAACCTCAATTTTTGAGTCACGGAGCACGCTAGGCCCGACCATGAAATGTTAGGTGTATCATATCGTGTGAACCTAATGAAAGGGACCTGCGATTGTGGGAGATTCCAAGTACTTTGGTTCCGATACGCACATGCAATTACCATATGTGGGAACATACAGATTGAGTACGCACCTTACATCAATGATGTTTACTGACTACAACGCATTCACAATGTGTAGAGTCTTGAATTCCCACCCGTCCCAGATGAGAGTATGTGGCTGCTTGTGTCCAGCGCGCCGTTCAAGTTGGTGCCAAACAAGGACCTGCATTGCGTCCTGAAAGGTCGCTCAAATTTCACATGGATGAGGAAGAATATGGATATTCAGGAGAGGCATGGTCAACATAAATTATTCAGGTATTGTAGATACCTAGGGCATATGAAGACAACATGTTCTCTATACAGGGATACATTGGAGTCCCAGCATCAATAACATTACTTTTTACCAAATTTCATATTTATTAGTGTGCTTCGTGTATTCCCTTTAGTTTAATTTCTAATTCATTGTTAACTTATGCATAACTCATGAAAAGACAAAGGTATTGTTCACATAGAGACTTTATACTAATTGTAATAATTAATAATATACACAACCTAAGAGGATTTTTTTGTAATAATTAACTATATTTTATTTATGACATATTTATATTTACATCACAATATTTATAACAAAAAACACACTTAGTCGCATCATCGGGGAGAATGTGTGCCGCAAGGTGGTGAATGATAGTCACGTGGAGGATTACTGTGTGGAATCGGGCGTACAACCGGAGGTTCAACTGGAGCTGCAACCGGAGGTGCGGGCATGTAGTCTTCCTTCTCATCGTCATCATCGCCTGAATATGTACCTAGCATGGCCCCCTGGGAAACCATTTCTTTGAGATCAGCAGCACCATCATCTTCCTCTGTGGTCGATTACTGTGTCATCCTTGCTTACCATCGTGTATCCACCACTCCCATGTTCAGTGGTTGCAACGATGAGCCACCCTGGTAAAACAGTGATGCGCACAGTGTTTGGGTCACTATAGGCGTGTAACCATAATGTGCCCCAAATCCTGAATACATCAACATCAACCTAGGTATCGACATTAGCATCGATTGTTGCACGAGTGTTTACATCGGTATCACCGTCAATGGCAGTGCATATGTCGGCATCTGTCCCAATATAGGGTTTGGCATCTAGGGGTGTGCGAAGTTCGATTAACACCGATTTAATCGACCGAACTGAATTAATTCGATTAATCAGTTGGTTAACCGAATTAATTCGGTTAGGGTTGATTAAAAGATTTTGGAAGTTTGGTTAACGGTTAATTCGGTTCAAAATCGATTAATTAACTGAATTAACTGAACTTATTAGTTAATATTATATTAACCCATCAGGCCATCACTACCCACCCAAACTCATGCCCCCAAGCACTAACCCATTCCTAAATAAACCCAATCCACTGAAAATAAACCCAAAAACTAACCCAAGCCCCAAACATAAAGTTTTAATTCCCAAAATCTTGAAACTCAAAACAATGCACGGTAATACTAAAACACCAACCACCGCCCACCAAGTCCCAAAATCTCACAACTCAAAAATCCCTAACCTTAAATTGAAAGTCCCTAATCTAAAATCTCCCAAGTCCCACAATCCCTACTACTAGTCACCATCGTCCAACGCCCACCAGTCACACCGTCCAGCGTATACCAAGTCACCATCATCATTTGACGTTTTTCTGCCATTGACTTCGACTACTCCAGTCAAAGTTTTTTTTTTTACTGAAATTAATTCTTCTACAACTTTTTTTATGAAAAAAATCATTCTTCGATATTTCTACAATTTCTGTTGCTGCTTCTTTGTTTTCAACGAGTCAACGTGTGTTTGTGAATGTAATTTTGTAGAAAGGTTACTGACCATATCTGCTGCTTCTTTGTTCTGTAGGTTACTAACGTAGTTATGTTGTTAATTTGTCTCCGGTGATTACTCCTCCAGCTATGGATGCTGTAGAAAGTGCATCAATTTCTCATTTATATATGTATACATTATACGTCTTTTCAAATCGGCCTTGAATTTTAGTTTTAATAGCAGATATATATATATATATATGAAAGTGAGGTAGTTATGCTATTTGAACATCAAATATTATCGATATGGTTGATGTTTTGGATTTTGATTATATTCAATATTATTATGGACTATGGAGTAATAACATTCTTATTAGTATAATGAGAGATATTTTCTCTTTATACAATTGTTTTAACCAAAAAATAAAATATATAAACTTCGGTTAATCGACCGAATTAACCGAAAAAGTTTGGTTTGATTTTTTTTTGAAAAAAATTTGGTTTGGTTTGCAGTTAAGGATTTAAAAAGTTTGGTTAGTTTGGTTAATGCTAGCTCTGGTTGGTTAACTGATTGAACACCCCTACCGGCATCGACATCAGCATGGGGGTGTAGTATGCGGCAGACGTCAGTGCCCCAAAATATGATGTAACCCCCTAAACCCGGCCTAGACGTTATGGTCGAATCTCGAAGATCACATTGGCCATATTGATGGCGTAGAAAATTATTTAGCTATTTTCTCTTAAAAATTGTCGTTGTTAAAAATGTCCTTATTGAGAAAATCGAATTTTGTTTGAAGTTGTTTATCTTTACAAAACTCAAGTTTTGATATTTTTTCAGAAAGTATCGTACTTCAATTAAAACATCGTAGCGGATAATTTGCATAACTAAAACTCGTTTGTCATTTTCAAAACATAGGTTTAATATATATCTCATAATATATAAATTTTGTGAACAGATAGTGTTGAGTTTCGAAAACAAAGTATTGAATTTTGAAAACACCATTGTTGGGCCTTGTTTGACTTAGTTATGAAAAATCCATCATAAATTGTCAATTTCACAATATTTTAAATGATAATTTTAAAACCTAAATCATGCAGAAAAATCCAAAATCAAAATAATCTAAAGTCCAAAAGAAAATCCCAAGCAAAAGTCTGCAGTAATAAAAACATATCCCCAAAATATTGAGTACCAAAACAATATATTTGCCTAAAAGTGATCGAGAGCACCTCCGTAAGTCGAGCCCGTCTTAAACTCGATTATTATTTGAAAAGTCAGAATTAAAAATAGGTGAGCTTTAAAAGCCTAGTGTGAGATCAATACATATAAAATCACATACATATCAAAATATCAATATCATCATAATAATCACAAGTTCTGATACTGATACTTATGCATGAACATTTCGATGCATATTTTATAAAATTTCCTACCCATCTCCGCTACACACCATATTTCGAGTTCCCCAGAACTTGTCCATCCAATAACACCATTTGTGGACAAGCCACCACATAAATGTCGATAAACGACAACGTAACACATTATGGACAAACCATCACATAATTTGTCGATAACAGCCACATAATTGCAGATAAACTGCCACATAACTTCCATCTTTCACAAAACCCCACCCATGCATTTGATATGGCAATTTCACTTTTTAACACATATTATTCACATTTACACTTATGCATGTCAATGTGCTCTTATAATCACAAATAACTTATTGATCACATATAATCACTTTAACATGTTAAAAACATGCTTTTCACATTAGATCATGAATCCCAATTTTCACATACACATATATAAGTCTCACATGCTTAAATCATCACATATATCACATAAGCCATACATCACATATCATGAGGATGAGATTTACACATACATCATAATCATAATCATAATCACATCAATTATCATGCATTTCATAGAACCACTCGGTTAGAGTCACTTACTTGGTGTTCATTTTGTTAAGTTTTTAAACTCTTCATGAATATTTAGTATACTCATGTTTTAATATAATTAAATTATTAATGTAATAAAATAACTATATCACACAAACAAATGGTAATGATCCTACACCTTATACCGTAGATCCGATTTGCCACAATCCTTAATAACGTTCTCACTTTGATATAACTCAAAAGATGAATCTAACACATGAATAACATTTATTAGTTAAGATTTGTTTGAAAAATATTCATCACTAATAGATCGGTTACCAAAGTCTTCACCAACACTTACCCAATGATTTTGGACTCTTGAAAAGATTATTCCCAATGCGAAACTAAGGGTCTCCCCTACGATTATCATTTGGTCCTTCAAGATGGTAAGGAATAGTATTGGTACGATAATAAATAAATGATAATAAAATGTAACATTGTCCCTATGGCCACTATACCATTTGGCCATGATATGAAACCATTAAGATAAGGATTTTGCGATCCAAATTACCACACTTGCAACTTGATTCAATACAGAATGGTCAATGAATCGAGAAAGAAATGAAGTCGATGAATCAAGTAATCTAAAAAGATTGATAGAATGAAGGGAATATGTAAGTTTAATCAATTAAAGAATTGGAAAGTGAAAGAGAAAGAGAAAGGAAGAAATTTTTATCACCAACGACAGCAGCTACGGCGACGGCTCGACGGCATTCCAACAATGGTAGAGTGGTGGTCCGACATTGGAGCGCTATGGGGTTTCGACGTAATGGGGAGGAGAAATGAGACCCACGGTGGCACGCGGTAGTGATCATGGCAGTGATGGGAGGAGAAAAAAAAGGAGGATAGAAGGTGAAGTAGCCACGAGGTGTGGTGAACGGTGTTGGAGGGTTTGGTCATGGTGGAGGAAAGAAGTAAAGATTAAAAGAAAGGGTGGTGGTTATTTTGAAAAATGAAGAGAAACTAGATGAAAAGAGAAATGAAAAAGAGAGAAAATGGGAGTAAGAGGGAGGTAGGGATGGCAAAGTGAGGTTGGGAGAGTGAGAATAGGTTGGTCAACTAGGTTTTGGTTCAATGAACCTCTTGTATGGCAAGGATGAGAAGTTTTAGCAAGGGAGGGAGACATGGAGTAAAAAGAGGGATCATGCACCCTCAACTTAAGGTATGTTTGACCTATATTGGAGGAAAGGAATCCTCCTATTTATGGTGAAAAAAGGGTGGACGGCAAACACTTATATCACATTGAAAAATTGTAAAAAAAAAAATAAATAGAAAAATATGAACACTAGGAATTGAACCTTGGACCATTAGGATGGCTAAGGAGTATTAAACCACTAGACCACTTTATTCCTTATTTTAAACTTGCGAAAATAAAAATAAAAATATGGGATGACATTTGCTAAGGGTTTGAAACAAATTTGCACCAAATAGAAATTAACAAGAGCGAAGGGATTCAAACTTAGATCATCAAGGACAGCTCCACAACTACGCAATTACTATAATTGATATTTATTTATTATCAAATGTGCAAAAGATTATCTAAATAAAAATTCGACCGTGACCACTATCGGTTCATTAACCCAATTTATACTAACCTAGTTTTTGGGATGTGACATACGAATCTGCAGGAATAGAAGAACCAACCACGTGCGACAGTGGTCTGAAGTGAGATGGTGCTTGTGAAAAGTACATGGGGTTCATGAATTGAACAAGAATAAGTTGAGCGACCTAACCCATATATTGCTTAGCCGTAGGTCGTACATCTTCTACCAGAGCCGATGACGAACCCGTCGTGTGACCATGTCCCCTCCTACGCTGCTGTGGCAGTCGACATTGCCTTTTTGGCTAAATTTGCCTACTCCTCACCTCTGGTGGATCAGATAGGATTTTTGACGGCTCTGAATCATGTCAAGTACCATCGTGTCTGCTGAGAAAAATGGTTCGCGAATGGGTATAGTTTCCATCCTACGATCCCAAGCTTGGATGTGCCCCTTGTGCTTCTCCGCTCAATCCTCATCGTTCTTCCCTTACATGTCCACATTGTACAGTTTCTTAATGTCTCGCGGTGGTAGTGGAATTCATTGCCTATACCCGAACTGTCGTAGAACTCGGTCCGATTTGTGCATTTCCACTGTTGTGTACACTATCAATGGCACCTTCGCATCCCACATCTATCGATTGTCCAAGACTTTTGACGGGATGAAAAATATGATCTTGGGGTCGGCATACAACATGCATTCAAACTAAAAATCATAAATTGTAAATATCATTACGTACGAATTTTTTAAACAAGTAATTGCGTAATTAATATAGGTTCAAAAAGGATAGGAAATTAACCTCAATTTTTCAGCGTTGATCTAACAGCAGCCTAATGTCTTCCAACTCGTTGGGCAGTCCCATGTACCTCGACCCATGGTTCCACCTGTACAAGCGATATATTAGGTGAAACATATAATAAATAAAAATATTTACTGCACAAACTATGTATTTATTAATAAATGATGTTTACCTCGTCACCAATAGGAACGTGTATGGGTCGATCACTTTGGGACGTAGAAATAGTATTCACCACCAGGTCCATGACTGTAGCAGTAGCAGGCAACCATCAATCGACATCTTATCCAGTTGCATTGCCTGACAAAGCTCCAGGTATAAGATTGATAACACGACAGATCCCCAACTTAGTTTTGTGCATTCACTGAAGTTCATTAAATGTAGAAGCCACCTTACGTGCACAAAATTTCTAGATTTATTGAGCACTAAAATGTCCTCAATTAACTTCATGATGAATACTCAGGCGTACTGTTGTATGACCTCCTCCGTTGCGTCATCGGGAAGCTTATAGAAATTTTTCTCCAACCAATTGATCGATATCCAACCACCTTCAAACCTGTTTGGGACCTTCCCCAACATTGCTGTCCAGAGGTCCACTTTCCCTTGAACTACCACTAATCCCGTGATGACTGGCCCATCCACTGACAGACCGAGCTGTAATGCTACGTCCTCAAGTGTGATTGTACACTCGCCACATGGAAGGTGGAAAGTGTGTGTTTTGGGCCTCCATCTTTCTACCAACGCACTGATTAATGTGGGATAGAGTTTGCAGCTGCTTTGCATGCGAGACGCATGCAAGAATCCAACCTCTTGCAGATATCCACGAATTTCAAGGATCAGAGGCTCCCTCATATTATGTATGAACGCCTCCAGCACATGATCGTTTGACTATTTATAACATAAAAAAATCATTTAGATTTATCAAAAAAATTAACATAATTAAAAATAATGAAATTTTAAAAATAATGAATTACCATTGCTAAATGGGTGGAGGAAATATGGTTATCGTCGAAGCGGATTAGAGAGGCGTCCATTCTTGAGAAATTGAACTGAACGAATAAAATATGATATAATTAAAAAAATAATATTTTTAAATGAAAATATAAATTATTTTGAATAAAAACTTGAGAGAGCTGAGAGAGTTTGAGATTGTTTGAGAGAAGGATGTGAATGAAAAAAAAATAAATTTGGGGGGTATTTATAGGTTAAAAAAATTTACCATTGAGTTTTATTTTTTTTTTTTACCATTTGGCATGGCAATGATAAAAAAGTCGTTTGCAGTTTACCGTTGAGAGAAAGTGCGTCTAATTGGGCGCACCTTCCTGCCATCTGTGCAGAAAACGTACCCAACCGGTTGCGCTTTCACTTTCTCTCTCCTAAAACCGACCTATTTTCCTAATTAATGTTAAAAACGGCCTAAAGGCCTAACTAAAAAAAAAACCTATAGCCCTTATTTAGCCCAAATACTTATCCCAACAATTTAGATACCACTCTTTTGACCAAAAAATATTTAGGTACCAAAATGGAGAAAAAGGAACATAGTATCAATTTGTAGGTTAAGTTTTTTTTTTCAAATAAATTTAACAATTTGACTAACAGTTATACTAATGAAGGTACAAACTTGAGAAAGAAAAAAAATAGTTTAGTACCACTTGTGACCACAAAAAGTTTAGGTATAAAGATGAGAGAGATGATATAGTTTAGACATCAATTTGTTGATTAAGCCAAATATAATGGAGGAAAATAAGGGCAATAAATTCATCTAAAAATTAATATGTATAATTAAATTATAATTAAGTTTTAAATATTTAACATATATTTACATAAAAATATTAAAAAAGAAATAAAACCAAAACCAAAATATACTTATCATTTGATAATAAATTTTAAAAATAAACTTATATCATTTAGGCCTTCGTAGTAAGGTTAATGTTTTAGGAACTGTAAGAACCCATATTCAAGTTTAACTCTGTGTAAATAATGTATAGGTTCTCAATCCATATTTATTTTAGTTTACGTCCCACTATGTATGAGTTATGTATAAATTTATTTTAGTCTAGGCATAAATATATTCTGATCAACAATCTGGTCGTTCTTTTTAATTATTACTTCTAGTTATAGATCAAATTTATTTTTTATAATTGTAATTGCACTTTTAACTTTAAAAAAAAAACAACTTATAGTAAAACCTCTAAAAATAATACCTTTGGGATCCAAAAAAAATTATTATTTTATCAAGGTTATTAGTTTATTGATAAATGAATATTTTATTAATTTATCAATAAAATTAATATTTATTAATTTAGAGAATATTTCATACTTTATGCATGAGAATTTTTTTTATCAAAATCTAATATGCATGTAGGTGCAATAAATCAAAATTATTTGGTTCATGTAACAACAAAAAAAGAGTTAATTAATCGGTTCATGTAACCAAAAAGAAAAAAAAAGAGTTAATGGTTTCAAAATTCAATACGTATATATTCATTGGATAGATTAAAAATTTTATTATAGATAAACACATGTACGTATCAAAATATTGTAATTCATATAACCTTTTCCTCCATGGCTTCCCCTTTGAAATGTGTAAAAAAATCTACATTGACAGATGAGATGAGAAAAGCATTATGTGAGTACAAAAATGAGCATCCTTCTTCAAGACAAAAAGATTTGCAACAGTGGGTTCAACAAACATTTGATCTCTTTGTTAGCCAATCAACAATATCAGATACTCTTAAAAGATCATATGAATATTAGATAAAGAATAGTAATGTTAAAAGGCACAAATCAGCCAAATATCCCTAATTAGAGAAGGTATTGTATGAGTGGTTTCTCCAATATCAAGAGAAAGTAAATATGACAAGAGAAATGATTCAAACTAAACCAAAGGAGATTCTACAGCAAATTTATGGTGATAAAAATTCTGAATTTAACTTCTCAATTGGTTGGCTAGAACGGTTGAAGGCAAGACATGAAATAAGTCTTATAGAAGATTTGGTGAAAGTGGTTCAGTTATTATGGAGAATATTTAAGATGCTTTACCTCAAATAAGAGCTAAATTGGAAAATTTTGATTGGAAAGATATCTATAATATGGATGAAACATGCTTATTTTATCGTTTGCAAACAGATCATTCACGGGCTACAAAACAATTAGAAAGACGAAAAAAGGATAAGTACATACTTACTATTGTGGTTTGTTGCAATAGGGATGGTTCATATAAAGTGCCTCTTTAGGTTATTGGTAAGTTTGCTAATCCTAGATGTTTTAAATATGTAAATATTGACAATCTTAACTATCATTATCGAGCCAACAAAAAAACATGGATGATTAGATTACTTTTTCAAAATTTTGTTATTTAGTTTGATGCTAGAATGACTGGTAGAAATGTTTTGCTTATAGGAGACAATTGCCCAACCCATCCCAAGATATTAAAGGCTTGAAAAACGTTGAATTATTATTTTTGCCTCCAAATTTAATATAAAATCATCACTTTAGTTTTATGTATTGTATAAAAAGTTTTCAATATATTTAATGAATTATTATTTTATATTTTCATTAGGCCTTAAGGATTTTTCTAAAAATTATTATTTTATGCAGCGAGGTTTTTATATTTAGCATATGAGTATATTACAATTTAATGTGATTTTTAATTTAATTTAATAATAATTCAAATATTTTATAACTAAATAGATTTTTATTATTTTTAATTAAATATTATTAGATATAAATATTGAATATAATAAAAATAATAAATTAATAATAATAATAGGTAAATTTATTATTTTATTTGAAGTTTGTTTAATAAATAATTTCTAAGGTGAGTAAAGTTTTTATTAAAATTTAAAGGCTTAAATCATAAAATGGTATCTAAATTATATTAAATTTTTTAAAATGATGCTAAATTTTTTATTTGGTGACAAGTGATACCTAAATTATACTTCAATTACCCCAAATGTTAAAAGAAATCTCTTAGCCAATCATTCTATGAAACATGACAATTTTTAACTAAAAAATTTAAAAAATATTGAATATTTTTCCTTAACAATTTTTTTTGTTAGACAAAACACGTTAGCGAGTAAAATATTTAAATATAAATAAACACATATTTATATATGAAATAAAATATAAATAGAATAATTTATTCAATATGAGAGGATATTAATATGAAAAAATTCTTCAAAATTCATAACCTTTTATAAGCATTTAATATGATGGAATTTTGGCTATAGAACCCAAATTTTGATCAGTTTTTTTTTTATTTTATTAAACCTCACATTTGATTCATTTCTCACCTTGATATAATTTTTCTTAAAAAGAACTTTTTTTCACACTTTACATAAATTATTTAATGATGTGTGAACCTTTATAATGAAAAGACTCAGGTAAAATATGAAATCTAGATACCGGGAAGCAGTTGAGTTAGAAAAATGGTTGAAGGATTGCAAAGAAAAATTTTATAACGGTTAAAAAAATGTATTAAAAGAGAAGAAACAATCTTAGGGAGGGAAAGAGGGTAAATTTTTTTTTGAAAAGTTGTAATTTAATTAAAGGGTAATTATTTAATATATCAATAGTAGAATTTTTTAAATTTTACAAGTGGGTGGAAGGTGTGATAAGTGTCACATTTATTTATGTAATTATTATATTTTATTTTTTAGTACACCTTATAATATACTTGTTAAATCCTTAATTTACTTGTTAAATTTAAAAAATTTTACAAATGATATATCAAATAATTATTTTTAAATTAAAAATAATTAAATTAAAACTTTAATTAAAACTTTTCAATTTTTTTTTACACTCTCTCCCTTCCTAGAATTTTTCTTCTCTTTTAATTATTTTTTAAACTATTAGAAAATTTCACTAGTCATGGCTCAAGTAATTTTTTAATTACATTTGGTTTTTATAATTTAATTTAATTTAAAAGTGTCATATGTCACAAAATGAATAGTTAAATATTTTTTTAAAGGCTAAAATAATTTAAATAATAAAATATATTTTAGGTAGCAGTGTAGATTATATGGTATAGTTTAAATATTAGGTGGATTAAGAAAATTTTAAATGGTTAAGTTTTGACTTCCGATTTACGTTTACCGTTGTGATTTATTACTGATGCCGCCTACGTTATGGTTTCACCACTCGCCGTCAAGACTTGGATCGGCTGACTCACCGCGAGTAGCGCCTTGTTTCAAGCGCAGAGTAGAAATGAAAGCCCTACAATACCTCCCAACGGTAAACTTTTATCAAGAAAAATATATGGTCCTGTTTATTTCTCTATTCCTTCTTCTTTAAAGGACTCTTCTTCACCACCATTTCCCCAAAACAAGTAATTTCATTTTCATTACATTTTTTAAAATTATTGTTATCCTCTAAAGTCAACCAAATGTCTTAATATTTGATGATCTGGGAATCAATTCGTCGTTAATTCTGTTTGCACACTTATTGTCGATGGATTTTCTACTTGGAAGAAGAAACAAATGAAGATGGCTGAAACAGAGCGACGAACAAAGAATCAGTGGCTGAGTTCTGAACCATCTTCAACAGTCGAAATCAACGGTCACGATTTATTCATCGCGGAACCAATGATAACCCGTATTAATGGGAGTGAATTCTGTGCTCCTCAGCGTCAAAAAGATAACGATGCGTGCAATTTGAAACTAGGGATAGGAGAGAAGACTTTATCTGCTGCCGGTGCCGCCTTTTTATCCGCCATTATCGTTAATCCTCTCGATGTTGTCAAGGTAATGATAACCGGCAGACTCTTTTTCTTTTTCTTTTTTTTTTTCTGTCGTATTATTGTTTGTTATGTTGATGTTCATTGTATCGGTTGTTTTGAAACATTGCTATGTGTCTTTCTTTCCCTTTGCAATTAACAGACAAGGTTGCAAGCTCAAGCTGCCGGAGTACCTTATTCGCATCCACTAAGTAATCTTATTGGTCAAATGGCATATTTTGGACCGAACACGATACGGATGCAGTGCTAATCCCTTGCTTTTCGTTTTCTAGAAAGGAATTACATGTTAGATTTGTGCTTAATTTTGCCATGTGTGAATGTTTTGGATTAGATGTTTGCGGATTTAAGATGCTCACCATCATGCACACGTGCTGGAGTCCATGGTACAGTAGCAATTTGTCCTCCTGATTGTTTTCAATACAAAGGAACATTAGACGTCTTCAACAAGATAATTCGCCAGGTTGGTGTTGCAATAGCCTTAGGTGAGTGCTTTGTCTTGATCTTAGTGTGTTTGTTATGCGCTTTCCTTTTTGTTTTCTACTGTTTTCAACCACCTTATAGGAAATGTTCTGCAGGAGGGATTTTCTAGGTTGTGGAGAGGGACTAATGCAGGCCTGGCCTTGGCTGTACCAACTGTGAGTTCCTATTTTGATTGGTTATCCTTTTAGCAGTCCGCGCAAGTATGTTTGGGTACATTTGTACTAAATATTTGTAAAGCTTTTGTGAACATCACTCACATCGTGTATAGGTGGGAATCTATTTACCTTGCTATGATATATTCCGCAACTGGATGGAGGGGCTTGCAGCAGAACATATACCTATTGGGACTCCCTATGTTCCTTTGGTTGCTGGCTCATCGGCAAGATCAATAGCCTGCGCAACATGCTACCCTATTGAGCTTGCTAGAACACGCATGCAGGTAATTTTGACGTTAATTCAAATACTCACTCATGTTATTGATTTTATCATAGTAATAGTGATTGCTTCACTACTGCTGTTATTTAATGCTAAGTTATGTGTTTTTTTTTTTCTTTCATTTTTAATAAAAATTGGTTTCTTATTTTTGTTACTTAAAATTTGATATTTCTCTATTCATTGTCTAAAAAATGTAATTACCTTTATGATTGTATTGTCTAACCCTTTTCAGTTTTCTTTTCAATTACAGGCAGTTAAGGACACTCAAATCCAAAAGAAGCCTCCTGGAGTTTTTAGTACCCTTCTTGGAGTCCTCTCCAATGTAAAGGGCACAAACCCTCAGAACAGTTGCATGTTAATCTCCACAGTACCTGTTTCTGGTTTCTTTTTCAACAATTAAATGCTGAAAGCCTTCAGTCTATTCACTATATATATTGCATATATATTCTTCTTCTTCTGCCTGTCTGTTTACTTGCTACGTCCTAAACCTCTAAAAGGACATTAGTCATTGATACTAACTCATAACCTCAAATGTTCCTATTAGAGTTTTCATGACCAATTGGTTGGCAATTGGCATAAGGTTATTGCAAGTTCTTCTTACATGTTTACAACGTAGACTTATGTTTCTCTAATTCAGCAGATTTTGTCTGACTTCACAGAAAATTGAGGAACTGATGTATAAGGTTTAAGCTTAATTTTATCGTCAAACTTTGTTAAGGAATGAAGTAGTTATGGTAGTTAGTAGTTGAAGTTTAAGTTGTTATTCTGTTAGTAGGTTATTAGCAGTTAATAATAGTGTTATAAATACAGTGACCCTTTGTATTCCCATGCACGTATCAAATATACAAGCATTCAAGTTCAGTTTCTCTTCTGGTTTTTTCATTCTTTCTGAATTCAATCATGGTATCTGAGCCTTGATTTTTTTTTTATGGCGACAGACGCAGTCTCAGGGAATGATCCCCCCACTCCTATCTCTTCTTCTAATCTTGGAGTCTTGAAGAAAGTTCAGCATTTTCCCAAGCATGATACAGTAAAGCTAGGGGAGCATAATTTTCTGTTGTGGAAACAACAAATCTTGTTGATTCTTGAAGGTTATGGGGTCCATGACTTCGTTCTTGGCATCGTTGGTGTTCCTCCACAGTCTATTGTTGATGGTAATGGCAATCTTGTGGCTAATCCTGATTTCTTGGTTCATCAACAGCAAGACAAACTGTTGGCTTCTTGGCTGTTGTCCACGATTGGTAATGACATTCTCGTGCATCTTACTGATGCCCGTTCGAGCTTTGATATCTGGAATGCAGTTATTCGTAGGTTTGCTACTAAGTCCACCATGTCTGTTTCTACTCTACGACATTCTTTGTATTCTCAAAAGAAAGGGAAACTTTCCATTAAAGAGTATTTAGCCAAGATAAAATGTTTGTGTGACAAATTGATAGCTGCTGGTCATCCTGTTTCTGCACAGGAACAGAATAGTATTGTTCTTGCTGGATTGCCCATTGAATATGAGTCCATCCGTGTTGTTGCTTCTGCTATGCCTGTCTCCCTTGATCTTCTCTCTAAAATGTTGGTAGATTGTGAAGCTCGACAGCAAGGCTTAGCTATGAGCATACCTTTACAGGTCAATAGGACTCAACAAGGTACACCTAGTATCAAAAACACTGACCAGTTTAAAGGAGGCTCTCGTCCACCTTATAGAGGAAATAGCTCTCGGTCATTTCGAGGTAGAGGTCGAGGAAGGCGTTTTAGTCACAATAAGCCTCAACGTCAGTTATGTGGCCGCATTGGTCACATAGTTCAAAAATGTTACTATAGGTTTGATGAGTCCTTTGAAGGAGTGTCCAATCACCCTATGCAAGCTCACTGTCATCAGTTCCAGGATGTTTCTAACTCGTGTGGTGGTTCTCATTGCTACTCTCAGAAGATGTTTGTGCCTCATTCTAACCTACAAGTTAATACTGCTAATACAAATAGTCAGTTTTCCCAAAGTCCTCAAAGTACGAAGGTCTGGTACCCTGATTCTGCAGCTTCCAACCATGTCAACAGTGATCTGGACAATCTACATGAGGCTACCCAATACACAGGTAACAACAGGCTCTTCATGGGAAATGGTTCCTCTTCTTTTGCCAGTTCAAACAAAGTTTTTCATCTTAAACATGTGTTGCATGTTCCACAAATCTGTAAGAATTTATTATCAGTTGCTCAGTTTGCTAATAATAATTAAGTCTTTTTTGAGTTTCATCCCTTCCACTGTTTTGTGAAGGATATACAGACAGGGAACATACTGCTAGTGGGCTGCACTCGTAATGGCTTGTACCAGTTTGATTTGTTAGACTCTAAAACGAGTACTTCTGCATCGCCTTCTTCTTCTACTGTTCATACAACCTCTCTGGAGCAACCTATTTCAAATGTTTTAGTTTTTGACCAATGGCACAAACGCCTCGGTCACCCTTGTAATAAGACTGTTCTGACAGTTCTTCAACAATGTAATCCTACTTCTAAAGTTTCAATGAAGAATTCAATTTGTTCAGCATGTCAGATAGGCAAGCTTCATAAGTTGCCATTCTCTCCTTCCACAACTACATATACAGCTCCATTTGAACTCCTTGTCTCTGATTTATGGGGTCCTGCTCCCATGACATCTGAGGGTCATCGTTATTACATTTCATTTGTTGATGCATATTCTAGGTATACCTGGATTTACTTGATTCATCAAAAATCTGAGGCTTTGGACAAATTTCTTCATTTGCAAAAGTTGGTGGAGGTTCAATTTGGTTCCAAAATTAAAGCTCTTCAAACGGATTGGGGATGAGAGTTTCGATCTTTTCCTTAAGTTCTCTCTCAACTCGGGATTCATCACAGATTGTCTTGTCCCCATACATCTGAGCAAAATGGCCTAGTAGAGAGGAAGCATCGACATTTGGTTGACACTGGCCTAACTTTGCTAGCTCAAGCTCACATGCCGATGAATTTTTGGGCTCATGCCTTTATTAGTGCTGTTTATCTTATTAATAGATTGCCTACTTCTGTTCTAGGTGGCCAGTCACCCTTTGAAGTGTTACACAAGGCTGTACCAAGCTACAAGCATTTCAGGGTGTTTGGATGTAGGTGTTATCCTTATCTTCGACCGTTTAACATTCATAAACTTCAGTTTCGATCCAGACCATGCATCTTTCTTGGTTACAGTCCCGTTCATAAGGGATACAAGTGTCTTGATGACAACGACAGGGTGTTTATCTCTAGGCATGTTGTGTTCAATGAGGGTTGTTTTCCCTTTGCCAGCTCTACTACCTCTAATGGTGATCATGCACACACAGATACTATTTTACAACATCAACAGTCTTCTGTTCCGATTGTGCTGCCTGTTTAAAGTTGCTCTCGACTTGGTCCTTCGGATGCTAATATTTCTCAACCTCAGCAGGCTCCAGGCTGTGGATCACGATCTGCCTCTTCCCATCCTGGCTCATTTCCTTTAGAGTCTACTGCTCTTCCTGTTGCCATTTCTTCACCAAGAGCTGCCTCAGTCAGTGATACTTCTATCTCTCCTTCAGTCCCTCCTTCTATTTTGCCTGTCCCGAATCCTCCTATCAGCTCCAATGTCAATACACATCCCACGATGACCCGATTAAAAAATGGTATTTTCAAGCCCAGGGTGTTCTCTGCTCAGCTAAGTGGGACAGAACCTACTACAATTGATGAGGCCCTTGCAAGCAATGAGTGAGCGCTTGCAGCTCAGCAAGAGTATGAAGCTCTTCTAAAGAATGACACTTGGGATTTGGTTCCCTTACCTGCACACCGACGGGCTGTAGGGTGTAAACGGGTTTTTAAGCTAAAAAGGCATTCGAATGGTACCATTGCTCGTTACAAGGGGCGTCTGGTGGTTAAAGGATATCTTCAAGAGGCTGGGGTTGATTTTCAGGAAACTTTCAGTCTGGTTGTCAAGCCAACAACCATTAGAGTTGTCTTGGCGTTAGCTGTGCAATTTGGTTGGCAACTTAGACAGGTGGACATCAGGTGGACATCAACAACGCGTTTCTTAATGGTAATTTATCTGAAGAAATTTATATGCTTCAACCACCTGGTTTCGAACAGAACCATGGTGACAAACCACTGGTGTGCAAATTAAAGAAGGCTCTTTATGGCCTCAAACAGGCCCCTCGAGCATGGTTTTCTAAGCTTCGGGATTTTCTGTTGTCTTCACAATTCTCTTTGGCTAAGTCGGACAATTCTCTTTTTATTAAGAAAACTGACAGTGTGGTGCTCTATGTTTTGGTACATGTAGACGATATAATCATTACTGGAAACCATCAAGCCAGTATTGATGAGTTTGTCACTACCTTAGACACTTAGTTTTCTTTGAAGGATTTAGGACCTCTCAGTTATTTTCTTGGAGTTGAGGTCTCTTCCACATCTTATGGTTTGTTTCTAAATCAGCGTAAGTACGTGCTTGACCTTCTTCAAAAAGCTAAGATGGATCAGGCAAATAGCTCTCCTACGCCCATGGTCACATCTTCTGTCTTGTCTCAGCACACTGGCTGTGCGATTGAGAATGCTCCAGAGTATCGCAGCATTGTGGGAGCACTGCAGTATGTGGTCATTACCAGACCAGATATCACCTACTCGGTAAACAAAGTTTGCCAGTTCATGCTTAATCCACTTGATCAACATTATAAAGCTGTCAAACGAATTCTTTGTTACCTGTAAGGTACTTTGGATTATGGTATTCGGTTTACTCCTGCTGCTGCCTTAGATGTTGCCTTTTCAGACGCAAATTGGGGCACTGATATTGATGATTGAAGGTTGATTTCAGGGTTTTGTGTATTTCTTGGTGGTAATCCTGTAGCTTGGGGATCAAAGAAACAACATGTGGTTTCTAGGTCGACAGCAGAAGCTGAATATAGGGGGCTTGCTCATGCAGTGACGGAGGTAGTCTGGCTTGAGTCTCTGTTATCTGAGTTCCATGTTTCTCTTTCACGGAAGACGACTATATGGTGCGACAACTCTAGAGCTGTAGTGGTTTTTGCCAATCTAGTAATGCACTCGAAATTTAAACATGTTGAATTAGACTTGTATTTTGTTAGAGAGAAGGTTGCTACTGGAAAGCTGAGTGTGGGACATGTTCCAGCACACGAGCAAGTTGTAGATGTGTTCACAAAGCCCTTGTCTGTACCATTGTTTACAAAGTTCAGGTCATGCCTTAAGGTGACTACGAAAGTTGATTGAGCAACACAAAACAGGATGATAGGAGCATGTTAAGGAATGAAGTAGTTATGGTAGTTAGTAGTTGAAGTTTAAGTTGTTATTCTGTTAGTAGGTTATTAGCAGTTAATAATAGTGTTATAAATACAGTGGCCCTTTGTATTCCCATGCACGTATCAAATATACAAGCATTCAAGTTCAGTTTCTCTTCTGGTTTTTTTCATTCTTTCTGAATTCAATCGAACTTTAGCTATTTTAGAAGCGAGTGTGGTATATATAGTCTAAAGTAATACATTCTTGCGTAGATAGTTTAACATGACAACATGATGGCTTGCGTCTTCTATGATTAATTTGGGGAATATGAAATGTCTATGCTTTTATGATATTTGTTAAAATCATAATTGATAAGTGATGTTTTTCCTCGGAGTTTTGTTAGAATTATTGCTTAATGCTAAATGATCACTGCATAATTCCGCTAAACCTGTTATTTTAGTAAATGTAAATGTGAAATATTTTGCTGTGTGCTCAAAGAACTGCATTCCTAGATGGAAGTGATTCCGATTTGTTCTAACGAGAGTCACAAATGGCAGTTTTTTACTGATAACTATTCTCTTTCTCCCACCTACATACAGAAAAAGGAAGTCCTGATTTTCTGATGTTTACGTTGACAGCTCTAGGTTATCGTGTCTTATGGACTGGCGTGGGAGCACAGCTTGCTCGTGATGTTCCTTTCTCTGGAATTTGTTGGTCAACCCTTGAACCTGTGAGTTTCCATTTGTGAGAACTTGAAACTCCTATGGTATCTACTTCCTTCCTGCCACAAGTAACATAACTTTTAGGGGAAAAAACAACCTTGGCATTTTCAATAAATAGGGTAAAGACCCCAGCAACTGAATTGCTTGGTTTTTGTATCTATTTATGCAGCTTAGGAGAAGATTTCTGTCCTTGGTAGGCGAAGAATCCAATATAGCTACCATCCTTGGGGCAAACTTTTCTGCTGGGTTTGTTGCTGGAAGTCTTGCTGCTGCTGCTACTTGTCCTCTAGATGTTGCTAAAACTCGAAGACAGACAGGTTTTTGTCCTTCAAAAGCTTGCTGATGGTTCTTAATGTTGCTCAGTGTTGATATGTAATTAGTAGTTACTTTTGCCATTTTTGCCTGGTATCAGAAATATATTAGAAGTTGAAATTGACTAAATTTGGTGCAAAAGCCGTTTTCTAATGTGGCATCTGTCTTCATTTTCAGAAGGACCCTGTGAGGGCATTGCGAATGACAACACGACAGACGCTGATGGAAGTTTGGAGGTATCTTTCCTAGTCACTGTTTGTAAAATGAATTAAGCTTCTTTGATGGTGATGATACATGTGCATATTACATGGTTTCAATGCCCCAAGACTCAAACTTGTCTTATGACCTTCAATAATAAGTTGCTAATAATTTTCTTAGGCAGCCTTCTAGGGGTGTAAACAAGTCAAGTTACATGTGAGCTAGTTGGGCTCGCTATACTGGAACTCAAGCTTTACATTATCAAGCCAAGCTCGAGCTACTCTAGTAATGAGTTCAATTTGGGTATCTTTAACTCTACTGGAGAGGCTTTAGGTCTTATTAAGCTTTTATTTGTCAAATACATATTTAATATGTTTATATAAGTGTATTACTAAAATATAGACATTAGTATTTATATTTACAATATTACTGAGCCTTAAAGACCCTAACTCAAGTTGCTTGAGTAAATTGTGAGTCTGAGCTCAAGTGTGAAAAGTGTTGTCTAGCACTGAGGTGCAACGGGTAGGCATTCCTAGGCCTCTGCAGACGCCTTGACAACACTGGATCGAATGAAATCAGCTTGATTCCCCCCAGGCGGCACTATGCTGGAAAAACAATTACATCTAATATGTTGATAGGACTGGAATCAAACTTGATTATATTTCTGTTTGAAGCCTTGCTTGGATAAGTTTAGGGGTAGAATCAAGCTGAGCTGAGTTTAAGTTGTAAGAAGCTTGAGCTTGGCTTGCTCACTAGAGTATCACTTTGAGGGCTCGAACATGATTTGAGATAAAAATTGAGATGCTCGAGCTCATTCAGGTTCGATTCAACTTGTTTACCTAATAAAAATGAATTCAAACTCATTTATGCTCCGCTCTTGAACTGAAATTTGTGAATACTAATTAAAATAAAAATGTACAATTAAAAATAACAAAGCTCCATTAGACTCTCAAGTTATTTGATTTAAGCTTTAGGATATTTGAATTCGACTTGCTTGGTAGCTTGAGATGCTTGAGCTTGACTAAAGAATGGCTGAATTGATTTCAAGTGCTGTTTTTTAGTCAAATCTGAGTAGCTTTCAAGCGAGATATCTCGTTTACACCCCTAGGTTAGTCTTGAGAATTTTTTTCTCCTTTTGGTGTTAATGGATTTCATTGCTTTTATTTGTTTGGTTGTGCTACTGGCATGAGTTTTTTTTTTTTTAATTTTATATTTGGTTGTGCTGCATTGTATATGAGAACCAATTCATTGAGAGATTTGAGTCAAAACAACTTGTTTAATTTGGGATGAGGGTTTCCTTACCGTATTTTCTTTGAAACAGGGATGGAGGGATGAGGGGTCTTTTACAGGAATTGGTCCTCGTGTTAGCCGTGCTGGCCCTTCAGTTGGGATTGTGATTTCGTTATATGAAGTGGTAAAATATGTGCTGCAAAACCATTGTGCAACTTCATGATGAACAAAAGCTGCCGATTCCCAGTTTTTTGGATCTACCCAGCATTTGCGGGAGACCAATATTTTGTTGCGGATAATGTAACATGCTGATGAGGTGTACATCCTTTGCTCTAGGTCTCACGATTTAGTGTTACATGTGGATACAGATATCTCGGTCTTCAAATGGATCAAGCAGGGTAGCACATAAGTTTTGCTTTTTACAACAATTTTGATGTTCAATTTTTTTTTTCTGTTCCTTACTGCTCAAGTTGAGCAGAAAATTTGATTAGTTTAGTTCAAACTTCAAATGTTTTTTGCTGAGGTGAGCTAAAAATGTAACACAAACACGAACCAATGAAAAAAATCAACGGCTGTGATTTCTCAACATCTTTTTAGTTTTTAATAAAAGCTACTGTACATAACATACTAGGTATGATTTGCCATAGCATTAACCATTTTTTGCTCTTGTTCTCATTGATATTATCTAATGAATGACTTCATAAAGGCTTAAACAGGTTCAGAATGTGTTACTGCAGTAGCTAGAGATTTGTGCTCTGCCAAAGCCACTATGATATGTATTCTCTGAGGCATCTAGACCAACAGAATGTTGCTGGATAAGTCAATTAGAAGGTTGGTCATAGGACCGATGATTACTTGTGCATAAAGTTATCCAATCTTATTGTCAAGTACTCCCCATTAACTGATTTTCTTTACTAAAATGGGAGGGGCATAAATGTTACATTTTCTTTACTAACATTCCAGGGGCACATCTCCAACTACTTCAGCATCTGTTTTAAGACTGTCTCGGATACAAGCTTCCAGAGAATGGGGCATCAAAATAGTTCACAACTGTTTTAAGCCAAGTTTATTTGCTCAACAAGGGACTCAAACCATGAAATCATCATGGCTGTGGCGTGGACGATACTAACGAGCTCGTTGCAAACTCCAAGTCTCCGGCAGTCGATGTGGAAGTGAAGTTTTCAGGCCAAAGTTTTCTTTCAATGATGGTGTCCCTCAGATTTCTCGTCAGCCTGTCGAAATAATGTCTGCCTTGAACACCTCTCACTTGAAATTCTACATGTCGACATTAACACCGTTAACGATACCATGCTTATTTCCTTCACCATCAATGGTAAAACTTAATCAACCTCAACATATATATTTGATAATTTAAAATCCTTATAAAAAACATGCATGTACTGCCTCTAAACTTTAGAAGTTTACTAGCGGCCACCACTACTTTACTACATATTTTTATTCTGACGTTTATTTAATTTAAATTTATGAAAAATATGATTACATATATGTTAAAATATTAATTTAAATTTTAAAATTTAAATTTTGTGACAATATCTGCAACAGTTTCCTTAAGGTGTGTGAAATTAAAAAGATTAATCCCAGCAATTCGAACTTAATTTTCTTTGGTTAAGAAAAGAAATAATTTCTTATTAACTAATTTCATGATAAAGACAAATTTTACAACTAAGACATGGAAACGAAAAAGCATAAGCTTACAACTTCCGATATATATTCTAAACTGACAGCATTTGTTATGGGTTAAAAATTTAGTTTCACAAATTGTGTAGACGATAAATTTGATTAAACAACGAATAAAGTTGACGTGAACTTGGTTATGAGTTTGAAATTTGATTTGCGGTTTGAATGTTCTTGATCGTCTAAATAAGCACTTACTCGAAATATGGTTAATTATGAAGAAAAATAATTAGTAAGGTAAATTTGGATATAACTTACGAACTTAAATGAACTAGAAAAAAATCAATGTTATAAAATAAGGTGATCCAAATTCTATAAGATTGCTTAAACTTGAAAAGTTTGGAAATGGATGAAACCTTAACCCACTATTTATATTGAGATAGGAACCAAATGTATAGGATGATGGCCACACTTTGAAATGGGTTGAAGTGATAAGATTGGGTTTGGTGAATGCCACAAGAATAGAATTCTTGATAAGTTCAAGAAATTCTAAAAAGAACAAAGAGTTGAAACTCAAAATGTATTTTTAATAAAAAAAATTAGTCTAACCTTACAACAACGATAAAACCGAAATATATATAGAACACCTAGAAGATGAATGGCTAAACTTAGCCTTAAATGATGTACATGAACTTCACTTAACAATTAAGATGTGTTAATGTCTTCTCTTTAATCGAACAACCAAAATGGTATTCATTAAACCGTTTCGTGCATGCTTAGTGACCAAGTAATTTCACCAAGAAGCACATTCAGCTCCTTTGTGGATGGTGGCATTCAATTGAGCATATGAATGATCAATAACCATCTTCTAGAAGGCTGCCAAAGAGTCTCATTCATTCTCTCACTTGGACAGTGCATTAAAGGAAGCAATGTCTTGACCGAATGGTCACCTATCATGCCCACACGAACAACCATTTTGAATGTGAACGTACTTGATGCTCTTAGCAAAATCAAACAGCCTCTTGAAGCTTTTAAGTTGGCCGGCCTATTGGACTCTCTTAGGACATGATAAACCATGCATTAGGACACATTAAATAAGCTTAAGACACATAGTAAACATGCAATAAAAAGACATAACATTTTAAGACATATTAAAAGGATGTTCGAATAAAACATAAAATAAAGCTATGTAAATTGTTAAACTAAATAAAAATGAACAGGTTGGGCCTTAAGGGCCCACAAATGCCTTTTTGGGTTTCTTAGCCTTAGCCCATGTTTTAGATCCAAATGACAGCTTCAGTCTTAGCCCAATTAAGGGACCGAAGATCACATAAAAATGAATAAAATAAGAATTGAAAAGATTAAACACGTAAATTTTACGTGGAAAAACTCCTTAAAAGAGGATAAAAAAACCATGGGCAAAAGGAGATTTCACTATAATAAAGGAGAGTACAAAAGATGGAGAGAATTAAAACAAAACCCGAAGCCCCATAAGAAAAACCCTTCGAAACAAAGAACAAAATTCTCTCAATTTCAATATTTTTGTTGTGTAAAACCTAGAGTAACTAAGGCCTATTTATAAGCTGAAATTCATAGCATATATGACTACAACAACTCTAGTTAATTAGAGTTTAAGTGAGAAACTAAAACAGAGTTTAATTAGGAGAAGAAAAGCCAAAATAAATTTTGGTCAAAATAAGAGGCATTCTCCCACAAATCTCCACCTTGGTTTGTATTTGGACCAACTCCCTTGTTAAGCTTTGTTACGGGCTTAACTGATTCTTCGTCGGATACTTACCAAGTCCAAGTAATATTCGAACTCTGAAATTGGAAGGCTCTTTGTCAACATGTCAGCCAAATTGTGTTCTGTGCCAATTTTAAGAATTTGAATATCTCCTTGAATGATCACCTCTAGAACAAAATGATAATGAATGTCTATGTGCTTCGTTCTCTCATGAAGCATTTGATCTTTGGTGAGATTAATGACACTATGACTATCACAATATACGACAACTGCCCTTTTTTCACTAACCAATTCACTGAATAGACCCCTTAACCAAATTACTTCTTTTACTGCTTCTGTAATTGCCATGTATTATGCTTCAAAAGTTAGCAAAGCCATTATAGCTTGAAGTGTCACTTTCCAACTAATGACACAATTCCCAAAAGAAAATAGGTAACCTATGAAAGACCTCATTCGATCTAAGTTTCCTGCATAATCAGAATCAACATATCCGACTAAACCCTTTTGAGTTCTTTAAAACTCTAAGCACATGTTAGAAGTATCTCGTAAATATCTAAAAATCTACTTAATTGTATGCCAGTGTAACTTAATAGGATTTTCCATGTATCGGCTAACAACACTAACAACATGTGAAATATTTGGATAAATGTTTGGAAATGTGCTCATATTGTAGTAAACATATAACTGTTTTCTATTTATTTGAATGATGAATAAATAAATAAAGTTAATTTCACATTTCACTATTATGTCTTTTGTATTTCTGTCTTTTATATTTTGCATGCATAGCAAAATTGTGACAAGCAAATATTAGCTCATTGATTGTCTAAGTTCAAACTGAAAATAAGTGGCATTGTAAGAACATTTATATTGCGAGAAAGACAACTTACTTCAATAGATAATCTATATAAGTTCGTAATCCTCTAAAAAAATTGAAGTGAGCATTTGATTCAAATACTAAGTAAGATTATTATGTCATCTACAATTCCAATTGGGGAGATGACTAGTCTTGGCTATCGGAGCAGTTGACTCCACGGGTAGAGATATAAATGTATTCATTGGTAGAATGATATATTAGATTGGACCTAAGATGAATTAATTATGAATTTGTTTGTGAATTAATTCACTTGTGACGTTCATGGTGTGATTTACCTAAATCTTGAGTTAGCCACTAGCCATGCGTATGCAACTCATGTGCTTTGATATAAGTGGAGGCTTATACACTAAAAATAATCGAACCCATAGCTAGTATGTTGGGTACATGACTTGTGTATGGCATGCCTTTACTAGAAATAGTGGAATTCATAGCTCAAATAAAGAGTTAATGGTATCCTCTCGTTCACATTGTGTGGATTGATAAATATGGAACGTGACCATGGGTTGCTTGTTCTCGAATGAGTAATTTATCATAGTCATTTGTTGACAATGATCATATTAATAATTAAGAAGACACAATGGTGACAACGAGATAAGATAGGATTGTATTGAGTGAACGAATTCAACTCAAAGGAATCAATGATATCATATGAGGGTAACACACGTATGACGAGGTCATTGGACAAAACAGTTTGATGAATTGCTTTTGTAAAAAGTATACAATAAGGAGTATTTAATCATGGTACTTCTTGTGGATTGACTCCATGATTAAGTAATTGTGAATTATCAGAATGATACTTCTAGACATAATTGCATTTACTAGAGCCTAATTGCATATGTCCGATTAGTCCTTCTGTTAGCTCAAAAAAAGCTCGATCGAACTGCATTTGAATCAGAAGAAAATTCTACAACTCTGGAAATAATTTAATTGAGTTGATTTATTCGATGTGGAATTAAATTAAGTTGTCTTGAGAATTGTTCAACTAGAGAATTTGATTAAGAATTTTCTTGAAAATTAATTTGGAAAATTTAAGTGATTTTTGGGAAAATTAATTTTGATCAAGTAAAATTAAATTAATCAAATTAATTAAAATTAATATGATATTTTTGGAAATTAATTTTCAAGTTAGACAATTGGCCCAATGGGTAATTAAACTTGTAAATTGGGCCTGAGATTGTAAATTGGGTCTGGGAGCCCAAAATCCAGACTAAGATCCAAAAACTAGTCGAATCGGGCTCGGTATGTGAAATCGGGTCGACGACCCAATTGGTAGCTAGACTGGACCGGTAGGGTCGTCACTGACTCGGATCGAACTGGCAGTAATCGAATTGGCTCAAGGTGCCGTAAGGGTGTCACACCTGTATCATTGGACACGGCGGTGTCGGTGGCTACGACAACGACGTTTTGATGGTCGACGGTGGTTGGTCTTCGGTGGTTGAGCAGTGGAAGAGTTACACTCCTACTAGGACTCTACTAGAGAATTTGATTTCAGATTAACTATTCCAAAAAATAATATAATTTTAATAGTTTAATATTAAATTTAATTTAATACTTATTTTATTATTATTTTATTAATTTAATATTAAAGTGATTATCTTGA
The DNA here is from genome assembly GCA_005393395.2 of Gossypium australe. Lineage (NCBI taxonomy): Eukaryota > Viridiplantae > Streptophyta > Magnoliopsida > Malvales > Malvaceae > Gossypium > Gossypium australe. Next base: position 78,620,475 of record CM016621.1, on the reverse strand, counting down.
TATTAAATTAATATTAAATTAAATTTAATATTTATTTTGTAGATAAACATTCTATTATTTTAATAAGATTTAATATTAAATTTAATCTAATATTTATTTTAATGAATATTATATTAATTTAGTATTAAAGTGATTAAGTTTAATAATAGTTGAACTCTCTAAACTCTCCTTATATAAAGAGAGCATTGGGTCATTATTTTAAACACACTTGAATTCAAGAGAAAGTTGTAAAGAGAAAATTCTCTGAAGAGATTATTTCAGAAAATTTCTAGAGATATTTTTCTGATTTACAATTTGATCCCAAATTTTAAAGAAATTATTAAATTACCCCACTGGTAATTTTTGTGAAAAATATTCTGATTTGAAGCGAACCCATAGTCAGCAGACGTGAGCTAGAGGATAATGAAGAAGACTACTCGGTCGAAGTGCTCATCCTAGATGAATCGAAAATGTAAAATTTTAATTAAGTGCTTATTACTTTAGACAAGATCTTGTTTTGGAAAAAAAAAAATTAAAACTCTGTTTGCCCTAAATTTATTTTTCGCTACATTTTTCAAACACGTTTTTTCCAACAATTGGTATCATGAGCCAGGGTGTGTTCTATCTGTAATATAAACAGATAATCAAAATAAATTTCTCTTCTTCTTGAATGATTTTATTACGTAGAAAGTGGCATTCTTTAGATCTTATACATGTTTTGATTTATATATGTGAATGGATGCGATATTATATATTTGTTATATAATTGTTTTTATTGTCGAGGTTGTGATTCTTAGGAAGAACTATCATCTCCATGTAAGACTACTTTTTTAAAAATTCATAGAATTTTATGAGCCAGAAATGGACATAGGACTTAAATATAATTTTTCTAAAAGGAGTCCATGACGAGGAAAAGATGTGATGACGTTTGAAGACCCAAGGAATGCGTTGTGGCGAAAAATTATGTAATTTTATTTTATTTTTCATTTATTTTCTAGAAATAGAACTATGGAAACCTTGGCTGACAATTTAATTTAATTACCTATCTCATTATATATTTGTTTTATAATTGTTTATAATATTTATATTATGTTATGTTATAATTGTGATATATATATGAGATGATCCACAGTTGATCGTTCAAAAAAAAAAGAAGTGTGGTAATGAGAAAATACATGTGTTGTATTGTTCCATTCACTTTTTTATGTTATTCGATAACTGTGAGAAGTGTGGTAATAAGAAGGTGCATGTTTAGGATTGACTCTAGCTAGGAAAGACTTGGTTTTTAAGCAATCAAATTTGACTCACCTCCCTTTGCTGGAACCCTACCTAGTGCACGATTCACATTCACTTCTTCAGTTTTTCCCTTAAAAGAAAAATCGTGGATAATCAAAATTGTTTGTTTTTATGATTGATTGATTCTTGTGAATGAATGTGAATATTATAAAATTGTCATAGCATGCCATGGATATATTGGAAGTATGTAATTTAGATTAGGTAAGAATGCCACAAGACTATTGTATGATCATTCTTGAAACTTGGGATAAAAAACCTTACATGTTTTTAAAATATTGAGTGGGAGAAGGTCCTTGAACAAGACCTACGGCCTCCATTGATGGTCCCAATGTGATAGCATGATAAAGTTTCGAGTCGGTTCCTACCCTGGCTTTACCCTAAGATAAACTTTGTCATGTGGGTCTAGTAGATGAGACTTCCTTTTAAGGACAACTAGTCATGCATGACTTTCAGAGAGATTGTCCCAAGATGACTCACAAATGAGAGCATTTTCATGATGGGTGTTGAGTTAATGGTTACACAATCAAGATCATCTCCTATTAAATACTTTTCCAATATTTAAGCTAGAGATGATGACCGAACGTTAAACGATCATTAGTTCGTGTGGAGTCTTGAGAATTAAAATTCACAAACTGATTGGATGTAATCCATGTTCTTGCTAGTTAATCATGGGGCCCCAATGCGACATAGTTGATGGGTGTGAGAATGATCGTAGCAAAAAAAAAGAAATATTTTTTCCAGGTTTGAACACAAGACACATGCACCATATTGCATTCTTCATATGTTGCTGAAATGAAAATATTTGCTTAATACAAAGATAGTAACTAGTGAATCTTTATTTTTTTTTTCAGTTCAAATATGTCTCCTACTCCTCTTATTAGCATTCTTACTGAGAATAAATTAAATGGGAATAACTGTCGAGAATGGAAATAGAACTTGTTGATAGTTCTCAACTGTTAGAAACACGAATTCGTTCTTGACGAAATGTGCCCTCTTGAAGCTCAGCCCAAAGCGAGAAATCGCTGGAGAGATTCTGACTCGATTGCTCGATGTTATATGTTAGCGAGCATGATAGTGTGTTGCAAAAGCAACACGAGAATTTTCGTACTACCAAAGAGATCATGACAAATTTGGAGGATTTGCTCGTAGGCCAAGTTGCATTGGCTCGACAATTCACTATTACAAATTTGATGAGTTCTCAATAGAAAACTGACACTCTAATCAAATAACATATGCTTAAGCTTATGAGATTCTTTGCAGAAACGGAGGACGATGGGGCTGAAATAGACGTGAACACTCAGATTCAAATAGTATTCTAATCCTAAACCAAGGAGTTTGTTGGTTTTAGGGCCGCTTACAACATAGGGAATAAGGCTGTAACAGCCCGATTTAGGGGCTAATCGAAACAGTGATATCGGGATCACTAATCCGAGGTTAGAAAAAATTATTTACATGTTAGTTTATGAGTTAGAGCATGATTATATAAGTGCATGAAAATTTTGGTGCTTTAATTTTAGCGATTTCAAGCTTAATCGCGAAAAAAGACTAAATCACATAAAGTGCAAAAGTTCTATTTTATAAGCTAAAGGTGCCTAATAGCCATAGAATATTAAATTTGGGTCTTTAATGTGTAATTAGACCCCTAAGAATAGAGTGGCCGGCCATAGGAGACAATAATTAACAAAATTGGTCAAAGTTGGTAAAGGTTGGTGACTAAATTGACTTGTATTAATAAAATAAATAAAGAAAAGATATCATCTTTTCTCTCCATCTTTCTCCACCAAAAATAGCAAGCAAAATAGGGGTTTTGAAAGCTCAAAATTTCAGCAAACTCATCTCCATTCAAGTAAGTGATTTTAATGATTTTTCTTGAAGATAGTTGTACTTTTAGAAACCCTAGAGCTTAAGCTTTCTAATGATGGGACTATCTTGCAATATGGTGAAAAGTTTAGAGTTTTTCCATGAGAGCTTGTGTAACACCCCTAACCTGAGACCGTCGTTGGAACAGGGTCAAGAGGCATTACAGATCAAATAGAACATCCAACATCTAAGATTGTACGACACAAAGTCGATCATTTTCATTCGCATTCATTTACAATCATGTCGTCCCTTGATAAGGTCTACGAGGCCTAACTCACAAGTTTAAGAGGGGTCGGGACTAACTGGAATACATGCAACATTTTATGAAAATTTAAAACTTTTCTAAAATTCAGGGGAGACACGGCCGTGGGAGGAGACCGTGTGCCCTCCACGGCTTCTAAACACTCCCGTGTGTCCAACCGTGTCTATATACTGACTATATCAACACGGTCACCAGGCACGCCCGTGTGCCTTGGCCGTGTACTACTAGGCCGTATACTGACTTCCCCACCACGGCCACCAAGCACGCCCGTGTACTTGGCCGTGTACTTTTAAGCTGCATTCTACCAAATTACCCACGGCCTTTAGGCACGTCCGTGCGCCTAGACCGTGTGACATTATAGGCCATTTTGCAAGGCCAAAATGCCACCCACTTAGGGTCAAACCTACAAACAACACATACCAAAACATATCATGCACATAAGGCAGCCAAAACTTTCCAAAATAACCATTCAATCAAAGCATTTTATACCAATTCCAACCATGGCAAGACTTATCTCATCACAAGCATAATACATTCAATGCCAAACATCATTCCTTCTCAATTTCACTAATTCATGCTAGCATTTGATCAACACAAAGTTACCATTCAATAAGCAATTTCTCAACCCACAAACCATACCAAAAGATGCATCACATATACCAAGTTCATTCATGTTAAAACTAGCACATATCTAGCCATATCTCATGGCTACTTACAAACATTAAACATGAACTAAAAGACCAGCATATACATGCCATATTATAACTATGTACATCTTTCCAAGATACCCCAAATTAGATTACCGATAGTGTGATTGAGAAACTGACGATCCCTGATCCGAGCTAGCTTTACTGACACTGCAAAGTAGAGAAACAAATCACACAGTAAGCTTTATAAAGCTTAGTAAGTTCATAACGTAATACATAATACCAAATGGCATCACAAAGATTAATGTTTACTACCACAAATATAATACCATTCACAACCAATATGTTCAATAAACTCATCCACACCCACATTAATGGTTTCCACTAATCACATAGATTCCGAGCGTACCTTAGCCAACACTTAGTTGTCAAATACTTTTACTAATCAATAATCACGATTCATTTCGATCTACACTCGTTTCTTCCTCGATTCATTCGCACACTTAGTGCATAATTAATTAGCCGAAGCTTAATTAGCATCGTACACTTAGTACATCCATCCCAAACCGATTTTAAATCGGCATCGCACACACAGTGCCAACCACCAAGCCGAAGCTTATATTACTCCGCACACACAGTGCTATAATTTCCGATCACATTTTCTAATACGCACACTTAGTGCCATTTAACTCAATCTATCACATAGAATTCACAATTCAATAATACCTCACTATTCATTTCATAACATTAAACATAGTTAAATACTCGTATTATGTTCGAACTTACCTCGGACGTCGAACTATCGATACAGTCGATTAATCGAGCACTTTATCTTTGTCTCGATCTCGACCCGAACCTCTTCTCTCTTGGTCTATACACATTTAAATTCAATCCATTCAATCATCATTTCATTCAATTTAGTCCACATACACACATTTAAGGCATTTTGCATAATAGTCCTCACATTTTCACATTTTGACACTTTAGTCCTTAATTCACAAAATCATCAAATTCACCAAATTCCATCTAGTACAAGCTTAGCCGAATTTTACTATTGTCCATACAAACCCACACATTTCACCTATTTCACATTTTAACCCTTCAATTTACTATTTTCACAATTTAGCCCTAATTAGCTAAATTCATCAAAATTTCAAGAACAACACATGTTCATCTAACTCATATCTTTCATTTAACACCATGAAACATCACAAAGCTCAACATAGCCTCAATGCCATCTCACACAACATCATCAATTCATGAAATTACAACATGGGTTAGCTAGAGCACAAAGCAACGATTACAAAAATGTAAAAATTATCGAAAACCGACTCAAAATCATACTTTAATCAAGCCAAATTCTAGCCAAAATTTTCAAAGCTTTTCTTCCTTCTTTTCTTTTGTATTTTCGGCACTAACTAAAGATGATAACCTTCATCTTTTCTTTCATTTGTTTCATTAATATTATCATATTAAACATTTTACCATTTTATCCATCCATTAAACATATAAGACAAATTTTATACTAAGGTTATTTAGTCATTCAATCAACCACTATCTCATAGATGGCTTATTTTCCATATAAGGTCTCCACAATATAAAGACATCAACACTTTGATATTTATAAATCAGCACACAGCTTTTACTCTTTACGCGATTTAATCCTTTCTCTTAATTCGAAACATAAACGATTAAATTATCACACAGAATTTTCACACAGACTATATCATATAATATTCACACAGAAATTAATATTAAAATATTTTTACGACCTCGGGTTTGTGGTCTCGAACCACTGTTCCGACTAGGGTCTAAACCGGGGTGTTACAGCTTTCATGTGATTTGCTGCATTTTTATGGAAGAGAATGAGCCTTAGTTGTTAGATGAACAACTTTTGTGAAAGGTGTTGCCATGAAAACACCTAAATGAACCTTTTTGTAAAGGTTGTAAAATTGGTAGTAAATGTGTGAAATGTTGGGTTTTCATGATAGTGATAAGAGAAATAAATGTTCACCTAGGCTCATTAAAGGTAAAAATTTGATTAGAATTGATTTTCGAGCCCGAGGGTAAAATGGTCATTTTGCCAAAGTGTAAGGGCAAAATAGTAATTTTGCCAAAGCATGATTATTAAAATGCTTTTATTAATGTGATGATTGAAACGAGCTAATTTGCTGTTATAGAGCAAGAAGAACCAAGAATCAACCTTGATCGGGGCAAGAATAAAGTCTTGGACTAGATTGACGATCTAGTTTATCTTGAAATCGAGGTAAGTTTGCATGTGATAAATTCAAAAATTATGCCAGCATGTTTGGGAATGTTTATTATTATGATGATATATGACATCCTACTAAATTGAGTAATTTTTGTTGAATAAGTAAGTTGAGATATTGAAGTCCTAGTTGGACTATAATGAATGTGAAAACGATATCATTAAGACATGAGATGGATGAGGTCCCGTATAAGACCATGTCGGGGACATGGCCTCGGCACCAAATTGAAATCCCGCATAAGATCATATATGGGATATGGCTTCGGTATTCAATATGAGAATCGTATAAGACCATATCCGGGATATGGCATCGATACTTGATGTGAGATTCCGTATAAGACCATATCCGGGATATGGCATCGGCACTCAGAGGTGACCCTATGTAAGACCACATCTGGGATGTGGCATTGGCATCGTGCTTATAATAATGACGATGAGTATGCGTCTTTGAGTATCCCTAGTGAATAATGGGATAAATAGATAAGCTTGGAAATATAAATGAGATTAGTACTAAAGTCATGTGATTGAGTGAATACAAGTACCCGTGAGAAATTCATGAGGAATGTTACGATATGTGGCATGGTTTGTTCTAGATGAGAATGAGTACGAGTAAGTTATGGCAAAGTATTTATGACCTTGTGTGGTTATCTAATGTCATGGATTGATGTCCTTATGAACTTATTGTTGCTATTTATTTTCATGCAAACTTACTAAGCTTTATGCTTACCCTTCTTATTTCCCTTTTCATGTAGTATTGCCAAGATAACTCGGGATCGTGGGACGTAGGAGTTCGAAAATCACACTATCGACGTCACTTTAGTATAACAATTTAGATCTATTTTGAGTATGGCATGTATAGGACTTGGGTATTTTTTAGGTCGTAATTGTTAGCCAAAGTGTTGGCTATGTATGTTAACAAAGTCATTTTGTAAATGGTCATTGGAAATAGGCCAACACTTGATAAGTTTATATATATATTCAATGATGATGAAGTTATAAAGTTATTGCTTGTGTGAATTCTTTGAATTGAGTTCTTGGATGTGCCTTTGGGTCATAAATGATGTCTATATGAGTTGAAGTAAGTATGTTTGCTATGCAGGGTGGCATTTGGCTTGGAATATAGTCTTTTTAGGTCCACTCGGGTAGACACACGGGCATGTGTCTAGGCCGTGTAAGACACACAGTCAGCCCCATGGGCGTGTTGATCAACCGTGGGTCCCCTGCATGTTAGGTTTACAAAGTCAGAATGCTTAGTAGTAAACACACGGACAAAGACACGGCCGTGTGTCTCAGCCGTGTGGAAGGCACGGCTTTAGACATGGGCGTGTGCCCAAGCCGTGCGAGGTCTGCACTTAAAATGTGAAATTTAATTCAACACACAGTCTAAGGACACGGGCGTGTGCCTTGGTCGTGTGACCTTAGTGAGGTGATGATGTCATAAACAGAGAGCTCTACAGGTTATAGACACGGGCGTGTGCTCAGCCATGTGAAATAAGTCAGTGTCGACCACGGGTGATGAACACAGGCATGTCTTAGAGGCACACGGGCGTGTCCCTTGGACAACACAGACGTGTGGCTCCTGTCTAAGAAACAAATTTCAAGGTGCGTTAGAGTTTCTGGTCGAACTCCGAAACCTTCTGGATGTATGTTTAAGGCCTTGTAGGCCCATGATATGCATATTATGACTAAGAAAGAATGGTTTTAAGTTGGATCAAAGTTTTATAGCCTGAGAATGCATGTTCAAGTAAGGTTAAGTACGGTAATGCCTCGCATCCTGTCCCAGCGTCAAACACGGGTAAGGGGTGTTACAAAGGCACTTACCTTGACTTAGCTTATGAAGAAATTACAATCCTATGAGGTAATGCTGAATGGTGGTAAGTCGATTCAGGAGAAACCTGAAGCAAACTTAGCTGTGGGCCACTCATCCTTTAAGAGGAAGCAGAAAGGTAAGGGAAAGAAGGAACTGACTAAGTCTTCGTTTCCACCTTGTGTGGATGGGAAGAAGGCTAAGAAGTCAAAAGATCTTGAAAAGATCAAATGTTTCTTCTGCAACAAGAAAGAGCATTTCAAATCAAACTATAAGGAGTATTTGGATTACCTAGCCAAAAAGGGGAAAATGTATGGAACTTTTTGTGGTTGAAGCTTGCTTAGGGGAAGAATTAATTGACAACTGGTTTATTGATTCTGGAGCCACTAACCATGTGTGTGTTTCTTTATAGAAGTTCAGCAAAACGAGAAGTCTGCGTGACAAGAGCCTCTCGTTGTGGACTGGAAATGTGAGCTATGTTTCAGCCGAAGCAGTGGGAGAAGTTATTTTACACTTTGATAATTTTAAGGAGACTGTTTTAAAGAATGTGTTTTATCTACCTCATTTTAAGAGGAATTTAATTTATGTAACATGTTTATTTTATGACGGTTATATCGTGACATTCAATAAAGGGATTGCTATTCACAGAAATCGTTCTTTAATTTGTAATTGATGGATGAAAAACAATATCTACTTTATCAAATCAAATAACTACTCGATGATTCAAATTGAAATAGTGAATAAAAAGCTTAAAATATCTCACTCTAATAAAGGGTACCTATGACACTTAAGACTTGGTCATATTAACCAAGAAAGAATCACTAGACTTGTGAAATATGGTCCCTTAAGTATGCTTAAGAAAGTTTGTAATAGCCCGTTTTTGGTCAAATCAGAATAGTGGTTTCGGGACCACAATTCGAGGTCAAAATATTTATTTTATTATTATTTTAATGTTTACAGCATGATTGAATGTTGGTGTGAAAATTTTGTTAGAAAATTTTATCGTTAGACTGGTTAATTTGATAAAAAGGACTAAATTGCGTAAAGCGTAAAACTTGAGTTCTAATAGCTAAACGTGTTTAATAGCTATAGAACCTTAAAGTTAAGGTCCTTAAGTGGTAATTAGACAATTTTAATTGTGGGTGGACAAAGATGGACAGCATTAAGTGATTTATATGTTTATTAATTAAGGTTAAAAATGTAATTTATTAAATAAAGGTTAATAAAATAAAATAAAGTCAAAATTTGCCTCATCTTTATGCTTATGGCTGGATTTGATAGAGGAAGAAAACTATCTTAGGCTTGAAACATTCGACTACTTCAAGGTTCAATTGTAAGTCCATTTTTGTCTCGTTTTTAATGATTTCTATGTTTTTGGGATCGTTGCAACTAGTACTAGCTAGCTCAGTGACTATTTTGCAAAAATGTTAAAGATTTTGAATGATGCGATTGATGAACACGTGTGTTTTGATGTTTGATGATAGATTTTGAATATTTGTTATCAATTATACAAGTTTTGTTAAGTGATTGTTAGTGAAAATGCAAAATAGGGATTAAATTGAGAAATGTTGAAGCTTTGTGGTTAAAATGTGAAATAAATAAATAATATGGATTGCTAGGGGCATAATAGTAATTCAGCCAGCATGGGTTTATTGTGAATTTCATTAATTTGTGATTTTATGAAATAAGGACTAAATTGTGAAAAATGTGAAAGTTTAGGGGCAAAAGTGTAAAATAGCCCTAAAGTATATTTTGGATTGAATTGAATAAATAGATGATTAAATAGGTCAATTTTTAATATATTTAGATCAAGAAAGGAGAAATGCAAACTTAAATTGGGGAAAGAACAAAGTTACGGAATAGTTGACTCAATTTGCCGTTTTAGCAACCAAGGTAAGTTCGTATGTTATAATTTCATTTCAAATGTATTTCATATGCTTTGATATAGCATAAATTGCAATTATGTGACTACAGGCAAGTTTGGAAATGATTCGACGATAATCCGATAGTTCAAAATCCCGGTTGAACCTTAGGAATAGTTTAGGATACTAGTGACATGTCATTAGGGGATATAGTGAGTTGGCTTCGGGCTATGATATAGCACTTTGTGTGTGAGATAAACCGATTTGGCTTTGGGCCATGCATATCGGCTGATTTGGCTTCGAGCCATGATATTAGTATTTCAGATAAGTTACCTTGATTTGGCTTCGGGCCATGGTATAGGTACTTATTATGTGAGAACCTTGAGTATCCGACTTTTATTCTGAATGGTTCAACGGGTAAATGAAAGTTGAGAATGTGTATGAGATTTGTACGAAATGGTAAAGGTATGTACATAAACTACTTTATCATTGAATTGAAGAAATGATGATGAAATTATATAGTCTTGTGAATGAGTATTTGAAAGGTTTGTTAGTTATTATAAGTTACATGTTGATGTATTCAAATTATTGAATTATATTTATGTGATTGCATTAAGTTTATTTCATACGAGCTTACTAAGCTTTATAGCTTACTTTGTGTATTTCCCGTGTTTTATAGTGATATCGAAGCTAGCTCAGATTCAGGGATCGTTGGAGATCATTTCACACTACCACCTATCATTTGGTACCTTTAAACTTTGGTATTTTAAGTATATGGCATGTATAGGTATTTTGAGTCATTTTGATTATGGGTTGTTTGTAACAGTCCGGTTTATACCCTAGTCAGAACAGTGGTTTCAGGACCACAAATCCGAGTCAATATAATATTTTAATATTATTTTCTGTGTCTTTGATAAGTGGTTAAGCATGTGGTAAAGTTTTATATGTTAATTTGTCCGTCTGTGTGTTTAATTTGACAAAAGGATTGAATTGCATTAAATGTGAAAGTTGCTTGCTATTTGTTAAAGTACCAATGTGTTGTGGCTTTGTAAAGGTGAAGGCCTTATGAGGCAAATAGGCCACTATTTAGTTGGTGGATGAACAAAGGACAATTATGCCATTAATGTATATTTGTTTCAAATATTAATTGAAAGGTTAATAAGGTAAATAGATTAATAATATGTTTATAACAAAAACAAAACATGAAAAATGGCCATTTTCTTATCATCTTTGACCGAAATTTAGAAAGAAAAGAAGGAAGAAAACGGAAGCTAAGTTTCGGCTATTATCAAGCTAAATTAAGGTATGTATTGGCTTCGATTTTTTATAATTTCTACGTTTTTGCAATCGTTGCTTTGTCTACTATCAAGCCCATGTCTCAATTTTGTGTATTGTTGATGTTTGTGTAAAATGCCATGGATGATATGTTGAGCTTTGAGATGAGTTTAGTTTTTAAATGAAAGATTTGAGCTAGATGAACATACTTTGTTCTTGAATTTTTGATGAATTTAGCTAAATAGGGCTAAATGGAGAAAATATTATTTTTGAGGACTAAATTGCAAATTTGATGAAAAATATGGGCTTGTGTGATATATATGTGCATTCGGCTAAGCTTGGATGTGTAATGATTTTGTGAATTTGATGTTTTGAGAAAAATGGACTAAATTGATAAATTGTGCAAATGTGAGGGTTAATTTGTAAATAGCCCTAAATGTGTGTCTTTGGATTGAATTGAATGAGTTAGTGAATAAAAGGGTTAATTCTGAATATGAATAGATCAAGAACCGAGGAAAACGGACTTAGATCGCGGGAAAGCGAAAGTAACTGAGTAGCCGTTTCCATTCCGATAGATCGAATCCGAGGTAAGTCATTATGCAAATAAACGTATTAGTAATGAATTATGTGTATTCCTATGACTATTGCTATAGATGAATGGTTACGATATGATCTGTATATGAATTCCGAGACAAGATCGATATGGTGACAATGTTCGAGAAGTCCCGTCCGAACCTAGGAATAGATAGGATTAGCTATGTCATGACATAGGTATCTGCTCTGTTTTATCATGTAAGACCACGTCTGGGACGTTGGCGTTGATTTGAGATTTCGTGTAAGACCTTGTCTGGGACGTTGGCATCGATATGAGCTTTACGTGTAAGACCATGTCTAGGACATCGGCATTGTATTGATTCGTGTAAAACCCTGTCTGGGACAGTGGCATCGATATCTAAGTGCATATAAGACCTCGTCTGGGACGTTGGCATTGTATGACTATTCCGAGGTTTCTGAGTATCCTACTAGATTCCTAACGGTTCAACGGGCAAGTCTGTGATACGAATTGCCATTCTGAGCTAAGAACAAATACGTGAATGTATGTTCGTTTCAGGTACATTTCATATGTACACTAAATGTGTATAAAAAGGTAAGTACCTAAGTGAGTTTGATTTGAGGAAATGTACAATTGATTATGAGAATGTGACAAATATGACCAAGGTTATGGTTTAATGCATTTATGAGAGAAATACACTATGAATATGAATTGTGCCAATGGTTATATATGCTTAAATGGTTTACATGTTAAGTTTATTTGTATATGACTTACTAAGCTTTTGGAAAGCTTACCCTGTGTGTGTGTTTTCTTTGTTTTATAGGTCGTCAAAGCTACTGAAGGCTCGGGATCGTCAAGGATCATCATCACACTAATAAACTCATTTTTGTACATTTTGGAAATGTATAAAGCTAGATATGGCATGTATAGGCTAGTATTTTGGTATATGTTGTTATATGAACTTAGCCATGGGATTTGGCTGGAGATGAGTTGAGATTATGCATTATGATCATGATATATGAATTATGTTTTGGCATGGCTAGTTGATTCATGAAATGATCAAGCTTTTGAGTTAAGCAAATGAATGTATTATACTTTTGTTATATGTTTTGGTCTTGGAAGTTGGCATTGTTGAAATGGTTATTGAATGTATAGATTGGATGGTTAATTGGTATGTTCTTGCTTGATATATGGGTATGTAATGTGTTGGTAAATCTTGCTTGTAGGTATGACCCTAATGGGTGGCATTTTGGCCTTGAAAATGGCCTATAATGTCACACGGTCATGGCACACAGGCGTGCCTAGTGACTGTGGGCTAAGTATATAGCTAGCACAAGAGTACACGGCCTTGGCACATGCGCGTGTCTGCTGCCTAGTAGCCGTGTGATTTTTGACAGGATCGACCACGGCCTGAGTACACGGGCGTGCTTAGTGGCCGTGGAAGATAAGTTAGTTTCGACCACGGGGAGGACACACAGGGGTGTCTAGCAGCCGTGGGAGGCACATGGCCTGCCGACACGGATGTGTAACCCCTGGAACTTAGAAAAGTTTTAAATTTTCGAGAACGTCTGTATGTGTTTCGGTTTAGTTCCGACCCGGTTCATAAGCATGCTTAGGGTTTCGATGACTCATTTAAGGGACATTATGATTGAAATAGATGTACATTTGTATGACATTTCTGTATAAGTTTCCGAATCTATTCGGTAACGCCTTTAACCCTAGTCTGGCGACGGTTACGGGTTAGGGGTGTTACATTGTTAGTGCTTTTGGTTATTTGTAATGACTTGTAATGGTATATGTTTTAGTTTGTAAATATGGACATGAGTGTTGGCTTAATTTAGTGAATTTGGTTATGTGCATATATGGTTGATATCTTGAGTTCATGAATAGATATGTGAATGGCTTATGTTATAAGGCTTATGGATGTTGACATAGTAAATGTTAAATGGTTGATATTAGATTTGAATTGTGTTTGTGAATTGGTGTAAATTGATGTATGTTAGGTAAAGGTTTAGCTAGTTGATTGGTATATGTCTTTTGGTATGTTTTGATTGAGTAAAATTTGAGGTATAAGCATGTTGGTTGCTAGTATTGGAAATGGTATAAATTAGCCTTGGTTGTGGCTAAATTAGATATTCATTTGTATTATGGATTGGTGCCATTTTGGTTGTTTAGGTGAGTATAAGTGTGGGTGGAAAATTGGCTTGGTAAATAGCCTATTTTTGTCCATACGGGTAGAGACATGGGCGTGTGTCTCAGCCGTGTGTGACACATGGTCATGTTACTGTAAGAGTATGCCCAAAGATCAATCATGAGATGGTTGTAATAACATACTTAATTTACCATGTTTATTAATATAAAGCGTTGTCATTATTATTTCAGTTTTTCTTTCTGTGTGTATAGATAAACTGTTTTATAATAATGTCCTGAGAATAATATGATTATTCTTAAAAGATCCTTAGTCGAGTATTATTGTTGACTAGGACAATAATAATGCATTAAGACTAACATGTAGTTGATTGATGATAAAGAGTTGTCATTGATATGGAGTGTCAAAATCAATGCATGAATATGTGTGTTAGAGAACAACATATTGGATTGACCCGCTATGAGTATGTTTCTTGGATTATTATGTAATTGTCACAACATTACTCATAGTGATTAATATGTATATGATCCTCAGACTTGAGATCATTATTATCCCAACATCGTGAGTTGTATATTTTGATACAGTCAAACGTACACCGTAACAGGTTGTTCTATAAAGGCTGATGTTGGATATACCACAATCTATGTAGAGGGATATGGTTGATCAATAAAGGATAAGTCCCTCCTACATAATAGGAGTAATATCTTAGGCCACTTGATTGAGTGAGACTAGAAATGCATGGCCATGCTCAAATAAGTTGATATGAGATGTCATACTAATTTGTATATCATAGTCTACTCAAGATATCAAGAAACATGGGATGGACTATGCAAGTGTGACTATCCCATGACTTGTATCCGTTCCAGAGATAAAGGACTTAAGGATTAATGCATGAAAGGTTAATCACGAAAGGTTATGTCGAATCATGACTTCTTGTAACTTAGGTAGCAATGATGCATTGCTAGATGCCACTCATTGTCTGTGACAATAGAATCGTTCTAGTATTATTGCTAACGTTGCAAGAACCTACAGGGTCACACCCTATGGTTGAAATGAACGGAATAAAATATAGTTCGTATTGTGCTTGGTTGTCACATAAATTAAATTAATTAAAGAATTAATTTAATTGGGCAATCAAATATTGAACATATTATATGTACAAGGATGTTGTACACATAATGATAACATAATTTTATTAATATATGAATTTGATTCATATATAAATTTAAATAAATATAGTTTACCAGAATCCTTATTATAATTAATGTAATTATAATTTTCAGATATAATTAATGTAATTATAATTTTCGGTTAAAAACTTTATTGTATTTATTTAATCTTGTAATACATTCAAGAGATACCAATTATAAAAGGCCCAATTAAGAGGATACCTATTATAAAAGGCCCAATGAGAAAGGCACCCATTATAAAAGGTATTAAAAGGAGACAAAACTCAACAGAAAACCCTAAGTGATTGCTTGTTAGGTCTAGCAGCCGTCAAGCAAATAAGCCTCCAAAACAGTTTTGGAGATTTCTTCCGTTCATAGTCAAACCAGGTGGATTACGTAGAGGCCGACATCGGAAAAGGTTGAGGCTTGATTCGACAGTAGATCAAAACTCTTTTGCCAAGGCGTCGCTGTCTACTCAGATTGAAGTTTTGGTAATTTCGAAACCTTTATTTCACCTCGATTCGTTCCTCACACATGGATCCATGATTTGGATCGCCGGATCTAATTTTATTTTGCTGCGCCATGAGGTACCGGCGAACCAACAGTTACATGGCCGTGTGTCCCCTAGTGTTGAAATTGAAATGAAGTCAATATGCTCCACACGGTCTCACACATGGGCTTATGATCGACCGTGTGGTATTAGTCAGTATACCCCCTAATTTGCACACGGCCTAGCACACGGGCGTGTGACTTAGCCTGTTGCATAAGTTAGTATACCCTACAGGTTTGGCACAACCCAACACAGGGCCTGGCACACAGGCGTGTGTGGCCACTTCGAAGGGCACACGGGCTAGACACACGGGCGTGTGGTTGGCCGTGTGACCCAAGTCAGTAAGCTCACTTGTTTGGACACGGGGTAGGACACGGGCTGGGACACAGCCACGTGCTCCCATTTTGAATGTCCACATGGCCTGTGACACTGGCGTGTCTTGTAGTCATGTGAGAGACACGACCTGGTTACATGGACGTGTGTCCTTTGTTTTAAATAAAATTTTTAAAGTTCGTGAAAGTTTCTTAAGATATCGGTTTAGTCTCGAATCACTCCCAAAGCATGTTTAGGGCCTCGTAGGCTTGTATTAGGGACAAATTGATTAAGATTGAATGATGATTGCATGTATTGATTAAATGTATGAGAAAAGTATGTTTAGATGTGTTGTAAGTTTGGTAATACTCTGTAACCCTATTCCGGCATTGAATACGGGTGAGGGGTGTTACAAAGTTAGTATTGCACAATCTGAATCTTGCTTGGAAGGTAAAATGACTAAGAGGTCTTTTAAAGCGAAAGGTTTAAGGGCCAACCAACCTTTAGAACTTGTGCACACTGATGTATGTGGTCCTATGAGCATCAGTGCCCGAGGAAGTTACTATTATTATGTGACTTTTATCGACAAATTCGTGATATGGATATGTGTATCTAATCCACCGCAAAAGTGAAACCTTTGTTAAATTTTGAGAGTTTCGTGCGGAAGTGGAAAAACAATTAGGTTTATCCGTAAAGAATTTTCGGTCGGGCCGAGGTAGGGAATACTTGTCTGACAAGTTTCTAGGATACCTCATAGAGAATGGGATTTTATCCCAGTTTACTATGCTAGGCAGTCCATAGCAGAATGGCGTAGCTGAGAGAAGGAATATAACCTTGCTTGACATGTTTCGTTCAATGTTAAGCTATTCATGACTTCCTACTTCCTTCTAAGGATATAAGGTACAAACGGCTTGCTATATTCCGAATGATGTCCCAACCAAGTCTGCTTTAAGACACCTTATGAACCGTGGCATGGAAAGAAACTCGCTCTAAGTCACTTTAGAATATGGGGTTGTCCACACACGTTCTGGATAAGGATGCAAAGAAGTTGGATGCATAGATAAAATTGTGCATATTTGTAGGATATCCGAAAGGAACAAAGGGAGGATTATTTTACAATCCGAAAGATAATACGATTAAAGTTTCTATTCATGCTACTTTGCTCGAGGAAAACTACATGGATAACTTTAAGCCTCAAAGTAAATGGCACTCGAGGAACTTTCGGGAGTGGTAGAACATTCACCAAGTTTAATTCTTGATAAATTTGTAGAAAGACCTGCAAATAATCAACAACATAGGGGAATCTGTCATAATGAGAGAGTTTCTAAGAAACCAGACTTTTTCATCTATAATGGTAGTATTTATAATACGGAAGCCAATCATGAGGATAATGATCCACTCACTTACAAGTAGGCCATGTAGGACATTTATTCCAAGCTTTGGAAATAGGCAATGGATGCCAAGATAGATTCTATGAAATCCAATACGGTGTGGGAACTTGTAGACTTATTGATTGGAATTCAACCCATAGTGTGTAAGTGGATCTACAAGAATAAGAGAAATGTAGAAGGGAAAGTGGAAATACACAAAGTTAGACTTGTAGGGAAAGGCTACACAAAGAAAGAATGCATCGATTACGGTGAGACCTTTTATCTGGTAGCCATGCTAAAGTCTATCCGCATACTCTTATCCATTGCCACTGCTCTCGATTATGAGATCTCAAAAATGGATGTCAAGATATCATTCTTGAATGGCTATCTTGATGAGACCATTTACATGGCTCAACCCACTGGCTATGTTGTCAAAGGAAAGGAGCATAAAGTTCGCAAAAACTGCCAATATCCATTTATGGAGTTAAGTAGGTGTCCCGCTCATGGAATAAAAGATTTGATAAAATGATCAAGACTTTTGGATTTGAGCGACACACTGATGAACCTTATTTTTATAAGCATATAAAGGACAAAAAGTTGGTCTTCCTCATTTTGTATGTCGATAATGTTCTACTTATCGGAAATGATGTAGGAGAATTGTCATCGGTTAAACTGTGGTTAACTCAAAAATTTAGCATGAAGGACTTAGGTGAAGCTAGTTATATTCTTGGAATTTGAATCCTTAGGGATCGAAAGAATAAAATAATGGTAACTCTATCTAAAGCTTCATACATCGATAAGATACTGGAACGTTTTGTAATGACCAATGCAAAGCCAGGTGTTCAACCGACTGCATCAAGTTTTCATCTTTTTTTAGATGACTGTCCTAAGACAATGGAAGAAAAAGAGAATATGAGTAAGGTTGCATAGGGTTCAGCAGTTGGAAGCCTTATGTATGCGATTTTTTTCACATGTCCAAATATTTATTTCATAGTAGGAATGATTAGTTGATATTAGACGAATCTAGGTCCCAAGCATTGACAGGGTGTAAAGCATATATTAAGGTATCTTAAAAGAACCAGGGATTATATGCTTGTGTATTCTGGGGAGAACCTTACTCCTATTGGATACACAGACTCTGACTTCCAAACCTGTAAAGATTTGAAGAAATCAACATCAAAAAATATATTCATTCTAGGCCGTGGAGCCATAGTATGGAGAAGTGTAAAACAAACTTGCACTACTAACTTTACTATAGAGGCCGGTATGTGGCTGTTTCTGAGGCAAGGAAATAAGCAATATGGCTTCAAAAGTTCTTAATTGATCTTGAAGTTATTCCTGGTATGGAAAAAACTATAACACTGTATTGTGATTACAATGCTGCAATAGCTAATACCAAGGAAATGAGAAGTCATAAGAAGACGAGACACATTGATCGAAAGTATCACTTGATATGAGAGGCAGTAACTGAAGGAATTGTAGATGTGATGAAAGTAGCCTCTGAAGATAACCTTATGGATCCGTTTACTAAGACTCTTGTAACTAGGAGTTTTAACAAACACGTCGAGGATATGGGAATGTGAAACATGACACATTTACTTCACCAGGGCTAGTGGGAGATTATTAGGAAATATGCCCATATTGTAGTAAACATGTAACTGTTTTCTATTTATTTGAATGATGAATAAATAAATAAAGTTAATTTCACATTCACTATTATGTCTTTTGTATTTTTGTTTTTTATATTTTGCATGAATAGAAAAATTGTGACAACCAAATATTAGCTCATTGAATGTCTAAGTTCAAACTGAAGATAAGTGGCATTGTAAGAATGTTTATATTGCGAGAAAGATAACTTACTTCAGTAGATAATCTAAATAAGTTCGTAATCTCATAAAAGAATCAAAGTGAGCATTTGGTTCAAATACTAAGAAGGATTATTACGTTGTCTACAATTCCAAATGGGGAGATGACTAGTCTTGGCTATCAGAGCACTTGACTCCATGGGTAGAGACATAAATGTATTCATTGGTAGAATGATACATTAGATTGGACCCAAGATGAATTAATTATGAATCCATTTGTGAATTAATTCACTTGTGACGTTCATGGTGTGATTTACCTAAATCTTGAGTTAGCCACTAATCATGCGTATGCAACTCATGTGCTTTGATATAAGTGGAGACTTATGCACTAAAAATGATCGAGCCCATAGCCGGTATGTTGGGTACATGACTTGTGTATGGCATGGCTTTACTAGCAATAGTGGAATTCTCAGCTCAATTAAAGAGTTAATGATATCCTCTCATTGGCATTGTGTGGATTGATAAATATGGAACGTGGCCATGGGTTGCTTGTTCTCGAATGAACAATTTATCATAGTCATTTGTTGACAGTTGTCATATTAATCATTGAGATGACACAATGGTGACAATGAGATAAAATAGGATTGTATTGAGTGAATGGATTTAACTCAAAGGAGTCAAGAATAGCATATGAGGGTAACACACACATTATGGGGTCATTGGACAAAATAGTTTGATGAATTGCTTTTGTAAAGAGTATACAATAAGGAGTTTTCAATCATGGTACTTTTTGTGGACTGACTCCATGATTGAGTAATTGCGAATTATCTGAACGATGCTTCTAGACTTAATTGCAATTACTAGAGGCTAATTGTATATGTCTGATTGGTCCCTTTGCTATCTCAACAAAAGCACGATCAGACAACATTTGAATCAGAAGAAAATTCTATGACTTTGGAAATAATATAATTGAGTCTTTTTATTCGACGCGGAGTTAAATTAGGTGGTCATGAGAATTGTTCAACTAGAAAATTTGATTAAAGAATTTTCTTGAAAAATTAATTTGGAAAACTAAGTGATTTTTGGGAAAACTAATTTTGATTAAGTAAAATTAAATTAATCAAATTAATTAAAATTAATATGATATTTTTGGAAATTAATTTTCAAGTCAGAAAATTGGCCCAACGGGTAATTGAACTTGAAAATTGGACCTGAGATAGTAAATTGAGCCTTGGAGCTCAAAACTGAGACCAAGACCCAAAAATTGGTTGAACCGAGCTCGGCATGTGAAACCTGGCTGACAGTCCAATTGGTGGCTAGATTGGATCGGTCGAGTTGTCACTTACCCAGACCAAACTAGCAGTAACTGAACTGGCTCGGGGTGCCATAAGGGTATCACACCTTCATCACCGGGCATGACAGTGCCAGTGGCTGCGACAGTGTTGTTTTGTTGGCCGACGGTGGTTTGTCTTTGGTGGTTGAGTAGTGGAAGAGTTACACTCTGGTCGGCTATTTAACTTCACAGTAATAATGTCCAAGCGTACGCTGTCGATACAAGTTTAGTAGACAGATGTGAGTCTGTCGGATATCAAATCCATAGGGATGGTAGTCTTTTGTCTATTAATGTCAGTGCAATAACTAGATATAAACGAGATAAATTGTGAGGATAGATGTCGATGCAATAAATTTAAAAATAATAAAGTAAAATATGATGATGATAAACTGGGATCCCCAACATGAATCTTTAGCAGAATACTAAATGTCACAAGGTATAAAACTATAGGTGATTGTCGATGCAATAAAATTCAATGTTTATGTTACCCAGCATCACTTTTCTATTTAATCTGAGACTTAAACACGCATATTAACCTTTCCTTCCGATGAAGGCAATACGACACTATTAAGAACAAGTGGACTAAATTCCTCTAATCCTCACTCAACTTCCATTGAAATGCTTGTTGGCTCAAACTGTCACTGCACTTTCCAGTGTCAATGACTGCAATAACACTTTTGTGTTAAAAAAATTCAAACCCCAAGATTAAACAATAAAAGCAAGCTTGAATAAGATAACATTTAACCAAGAATTCATGTGTACTTCCATAAAAAAAGAAATCAGAGATCAATCACCAGCATTTAGAAAGAAATAAGAAAGAATCAAATGGAGAATAGTATCCCTAGACAACTCGACTGAATCTCTCTATTCCCTCTTGTCTCGCACTTAGGTCTCCTCGTTAGGAGCTAGTCTGCATCTGGTTTTCACGTTGGCTCACCCGTGAGAGGCTTAAGCTATCATGACTGCAAGCTTCAAGGCAAGATGATGAAGATGATGATCGAGGAGAAAAATATATAAAATCTCCCCTTTTTCTTCTTATGTCCCCTTTTTATGTCCTGCTCTAACAGTAGAGGTGTCCTTTCCTCAAAATTATTCTATCCTTGTACATACAGGTTGGTTATACCAAACTGGACAACTCACGCAGTTTTGGTTCTTATCTAGACAGCTGTCAGTTGTGGCAACAATTCTGGACGCAGTCTGGGATTAACTCATGCAGCGACATTAATACAATAAGATAGCAGAATTAAGAATAAAATAGGCTAGGATTCATTGAGTTATAAAATGTAAATTACTGAACTGAAAATGCTAAAATATATGCTAATGATAATTAAATGTAGACAAATTAACCAATAAGTAGGGAGAAAATGTATGTTGTTTCTAGTACTATTACACTCCCAAACTTGAGTTTTTACTTGTCCTCAAGTAAAACAGAAACTAGCAAGGCTACCCAAAAATTCACTAAAGGAAACGATCATTCTAGCAACTTGAATCACCTAAAATCCCAATGAATGAATCACATTCAGGTGAAGGAATATTGCATCGGCAATACATAAGTATGAATGAATAAGATTGCTACTTCATCAATGCTAGCATCATGCTTCAAACCCTAAACTCTATCTACCATTACAACATTTATTGTATGATACTTAGTATATATATACTTTTTTTTGAAATAAGGGATATCGTTGCATTATTGTACCTTTGTTCCTGATAAGTAACGATGGGGTGCAACAAACCCCCAGGGAGTACATAACTACGCCGACACACACTCATGCAGCGACAACCTTTGGCCAGATTGATTTTTCTAACACTTGTATTGAAGTGTTCCCTTTTTAACATTCCATACTATATCCACTTTGGAGTCTCTCTACTTTATAACTATATATACATAACTAAGCAGCTGTAAAAGGTAGATTCATTCAGGATTTAAGGAATGATGGTAGTCATCCATTACTTATACAACCTAATCCATTCATCAAAGAATTGAAGCTACAATCTTCTGTCAAATTTATCTAACTCATTCATTGATAATTCACATTCTTCAAGAATTAAACATCGAATGTAACAAAAATTTTCACACACATTTGCATTAACAACAAATAAACCTTACATGCTTCAAAGAAAAGTTTTGAAATGTGGGTGTAATTCCAAACCTCATATGCATTCCCCAAACTTAAAGTTTGCATTGTCCCAATACACTAAAAATAAAATAGAATGACAATAGAAATACAACGACAATATATACTTATCAAAATAAAACCTACAGCTACATGCAATGAATGAATACTACAACTAAAGCTGAAAACAAACTAACTCAGTTATCTGCAGCCGTCGATGAAGTTGCATGATGTTTCTTTCTTCTCCTTTTCTTCTCCTCCTTCTTTCATTTTTTATCCTTGGAGCGCTTCCTTTTCTTTTCTTTGGGCTTTGTGCGGTCTTCAGATTGCTCCTCAGTTCCTGGCTCAGCCCCAGCATCATCGACTGCTATTTTTGTAGGAGAGGTCACTTGGAGTGGTCTAGTGTATACCACTATTTACCAAGAATTGCATTGCTCCTCATTGGTGATCTCAGCAACTTTCGCTGGTCTCACTCCAATTCGCTCAAAATTCTTAATATTTGCATCCACAGATTCGGGTGTGGTGACAAACTTCTCAACAAAATCTTCTTCTTCTTTTTCTTTCTCCTTTTCAGCAACTTCTTCTTCTTGAGCAATAACTTTTTCTTCTGCAGTGTAACACCCCTTACCTGTATTCGATGTTGGAACAGGGTATGAGGCATTACTGGACTCATATCATAAGCAATCACACAATTTCGAGTCATAAAATTTGTGTACAAATTAAAACCATTCATATTCGATCATGAAGTCCCTATTACGAGCCTACAAGGCCCAAAACATGTATTAGAAGTGGTTCGGGACTAAACTAAGAACTCAGGAAACTTTTACAAAACTTAGAAAATTTTTGCTAGAAGTAGGGCTCACACACCCATGTGACCCTGGGACACGCCCGTGCTTCAGGCCGTGTTCAAATTAGGGTGCTCTCTGACTTGTGCCACACGACCGTGCCAAACACCCGTGTACTAGGCTGTGTAGCACACACGGTTGAGACACATGCCCGTGTCTCTGCCCGTGTGCTCAACTCTGGACATTCTATTTTTCCAAAATTAAGGTGCAGGGGACACACGGCCGGAACACATGCCGGTGGGGCAGACCGTGTTTCACACATGACCTAGGCACACGCCCGTGTGTCTACTCGTGTGGACAAAAAACAAGGCTATTTACCAAGCCATTTTGCCACCCACACTTGCACACATCTACACAACATCTCATGGCACAAATTCAAGCATGTAAATACAACCAAACAACCACAAACAAGACAATAGCATGTCATTCTTATACCATCATTTATCATGCTTAAAACATCATACTTAGCCTGATAAAAACATACTAATTTCACATTCACAAGAGGGCATTAACATATGAATAAACTTATGATCAACATAAGCAATCATTCATGGCTATATATAAGATGAAACATTAACAATTACAAGCTAACACATATGGCCAAATTAATAATGACACATATAAAAAATTGACATAGTCCCTATACATGCCATAGACTTAAAATGCTTATATTCATTTATATCCAAAATGGTAGCTTGATAGTGTGATAGGATCTTCAGCGATCTCCAACCCGATCTAGCTCAGTAACCCTATAAGACATTGGAAAGGAAGGGGGTAAGCTATATATATATATATATATCTTAGTAAGCCCGTACGAAAATAAAAAGCAACTCTTACCAATCTTTTATCAAGTCCAACAATTTAAACACAAGATAATACAAATGACTATAAATCTCACAGTTATAATTCTTATTCAATCATAATATTTACTCTATCAACTTATAAGCATAATTTAACATATCTTGGCTTTAGCCTAACAACCATAATTTCTCCTTTGTATCAGATTATACCAAATAACGAATCATTTCAAACTTCATAGTAACCATGCACATTAATTATGAGTATTTACATTT
This sequence comes from Gossypium australe, assembly GCA_005393395.2. Lineage (NCBI taxonomy): Eukaryota > Viridiplantae > Streptophyta > Magnoliopsida > Malvales > Malvaceae > Gossypium > Gossypium australe. The sequence goes on along the minus strand of CM016621.1, from coordinate 78,595,942 downwards.
CAAACATATACTTTAACATCTTTCAATTGCCTAAACTCTTATCTTCCCATTTCTCATATCCGATAAATCACAATTTGCATGAATAAAACATGCTATATCATAACTCAATTTGGCCCGAAAGCCAATCACATAATCGTTAACCGAAATTATCATGAATTTCATACATCACAAGGTTTTCACAAAATCATTCTCGTGGAAATCATGAACTTATAATTTCATGAAGTCAATGCTTATAGACTTTACGTACATACCTGTACCGATTCGTAATTACTTACATACTCTTTCTCTTCTTTGACACACTCGTTGAATTTCCCGTTGAACCATTTGGAATACTATTAGATACGCGGAAATCTTTGCACATAAGTGCCACATATGTAGCAAATGCTACTACAAATCTCATAACACATATGAGCTTGCTCTCGAGCTATCCTCGGGCCTGCTCACACAAGCTGTCAGTCAAGACGTAGCTACGTGGTACTGCTCACGCAAGCTATCAGGTATCCGCAACATATGCCAGTATACCCAGCCACCGGTAGGATGTACAGGACCAGCACCCGGGACACATAAATCACATAATTACATGGGTTCCTAGTGACATGTCACTCGTATATTAATCTATTCCTAAGGTTCAACGGGGATTTACTCGGTTGTTGAAACTTTGTCAATTTCATCCATAGAGTCAAGCAAACAAATCATGTAATAATAAAACATTATAAATACAATTATAATGTTTCATTATTTACATACAAACTTACCTCAGCAAAAAAAGGGCAAAAAGGACTAAATCGTCAAATACTTGTTTTTCCCCCGTTCTATATCCGAACCTCATTTTTCTTGATCTATAATATCACATTTAACTTATGTAATCATTATACTATTCAAATGAACCCAAAATCACATTATGGAAAAAATACATTTTTGCCCCTAAACTTTTGACATTTTACATTTTAGTCCCTAGGCTTGTAAAATGATTTTCATTCAATTTCATTACACCCAAGCCTAGTCGAACCTATATCATGCTCATAACAACCCACATTTTTCATTTATTCACACTTTTACTACTCATTTTACAACTTTTACAAACAAGTCCTTTTAGGCATTTTTACTGAAAATCACTTAGCAAAAGTCGTTTAACAATCAACAAACATACATTTTCCACCATCAAACATCAAAATACATACATGTTCAACATGGGTAAAATTTTAGTTGACATCTCTTCAAATTGGTGGTAGAAATAGATAGATCATGTTACAAGGATTTCAAAAAAGAAAAATCATTAAAAATGGGGCTAGGATGGACTTACAATCGAGCTTGAAAGTGCCCAAAACCCTAGCCATTTCTTCTCCATGTAAAATTTGGCCAAAGGGAAGAAGATGGACAAATTTTGGCTTTGTTTTGAGTTTTTAATTCATTTAATTACCAAATTACTAAAATGCCCTTAATGAAAAACTTTATAAACATACCAAACCATGTCCATTTTTGTCCACCAACTTAACCAATGGTCTAATTACCATTTAAGGACCTCTAATTTAAAATTTCATAGCAATTGGACACCTTTAACATATAGAATTCAAGTTTTGCACTTTTTGTAATTTAGTCATTTTGGCTAAATTGAGTGCCCAAATGTCAAAATTTTTGAACAAAATTTTCACGAAATCGTTCCATAAAATAAATTTTTCTTCGTCAAATTTTTTGTCTCGAAACCACTATTTTGACTAGACCCAAAATTGGGCTGTTACATGCAACATCAACTTTCTTCTCAACAATAGTGTCTTCTTGATAAGTAAAAATACCATCCTCAAATAAGCTATTAATCTTTCATAGGAATTCATCGATATCTCTGGATTCCTCTTATTTCTTAGTATCAAAGGCCTAGACAATGGGTGAGGATGCCACCGGTCTATCTCAGTCTTCTAAGTCGTCATCCGAGGAAGAGGGGTAATAAATATGAATGACTGGTGGAAATACAGGGAATTTCGGTAGTGGGGATAGGCTCAGTTGGCCTAATGTGGCTACAATAGAACTATTCCAGGCTCTAGTATAAGCATAAAACAAATTCTGGGATCGCTCCATATCTTCTACTGTAGCGACAAGGTTGATCTGCCTGTTGTTGATGGAATTTACCATTTTTTCAACATCCTTCAGTTTGCGCCATAATGATGTCTCTGCATTCATGCTTGTTCCTTTTCTATCGAATTTGGCTTTGCTCTTTCTTGTCTTGCTGGTCTCCGCCTCCTTCAATATCAGTGTGTCCTTACCTCGAGTCATTCTTTCTACAGAAGCTTCATTAATTGGGCCCTTATTTTCTAGGATTTCTTCACCACCACGGGGCATGATTCCTCTTTGCTAACACAATAAAATCACTAGGGATGGGAAAACTAAGATCCCAGTCTGCCTTGTAGCGTAGTCAGCTATTTCTTGGTGAAGAATTGCGCCCACATCAATATTTCGGCTCTTGATATCAGGCACATTCTGTCTGGGGTGACTGTGGTGTTGTAAGTGGAGGGCTTTAGTCTACAATTGAAAAAGTGAAACCAAATTTTGCCTTGCAGTGTCAGGAAGTGACGGTGCATCGTATAGTTCTTTTGATGGGAACCTGTCCAAACTGCTCCCTCGAAACACAGGTCTATCACCAACAGGTCGCATTTTTCATTTGTGATGTCATCCATGAACTCAGAGTGTTCGTCGACATCGACCTTGGTGTTGTACAACTTGTTAATGTTTGTAGCGTCCCATAGTATTAAACTTTCTCGTACAAAAATCAACTCTAACTCATGATTGTAGAGATTGGCATAGAACTCACGTACTAGTGAAGGAGAGTAGCTTTCAGGATGGTTGCAAAAGTTTCCCATTTTAATTTTGAGATGGTTTTGGAGACTTGTTTACCCAAATGTTGTTGTGGCGAAAAGAAATACCCTGCTCGGGATGAAAGTTGCGGTTCAATATGTTGTTGTGAAATCGTTCCTTTGCTGCTTTATTCAAAAAGACTACAGGCTCCCTTGCCTGCACTGGCTTGGGGGATTCTGATTCACAGACTGTGGCAGCAGACGATGCATGTTCTGCATTAGATTTGGTGGCTTTCTTGACCGGGCCTCTTGTTTTTGCCATCTTTTGTTGCCAGAAAATGATTTAAAGGTGAAAAGATAAGATTTTTAGAAGAGAAAAGAAATAAAAATGGTTGCTTGAATGCATTATAGTCGGTACAGTGAGGGAGAATTTATAGTGAGTGAAAGAGGAAGATGGAGAGGCATGTTATTTTTTGGAGAGATAAAGGGTTGGCGGGAAGAGTTTTGTCCAATAGAAATTGTGCCTGCTCAAAAACATCAAACGGCCGAGTGAGTTTTGATCCAATGGTGGAATTTGAATTTCTCTGAATTTTGACGAGCTATAAATGGTAGTGCAGGCGTATGGAATGTGCTGACAGTAAGATTTCAATGTGTCGACAATGGTACCTAATTATTTTGCAAAAAGAAAGGAAAACATTCTTAATCAAAACATAAATTAAATGAAATAAACTAAAATCATGGAGTACTAATTAAAAATTAAAACTTGTTGACTAATTTAATGGTCTCTGCCTACTTTTGATCATTATTGCCAAAATAGTGTTTTAGCCTTTGTCCATTCACTTTGAACCGGTGTCCATCATGTAAATCTCAAATTGTGACTGCTCCATGAGGAAATACGGCGATAACTTCAAAAGGTCCTTGTAACAGTCTATTTTCAGTTAAATCAGAACAGTGGTTTTGGGACCACAAATCCAAAGTTGAAATATTTATTTTATTATTTTTTTAAGTCTGCAACATGATAGCATGATTGTATAAAAATTTCATTAAGAAATTTTATCAATTGCTTACTTAATTTGATAAAAAGGACTGTATCGCATAAAGTGTATATGTTGTGTTCTATTAGTTAAAAGTGTCTAATAGCTATAGAAATTTAAGTAGAGGTCTTTATGTGGTAATTATACCATTTTTAATATGAGTGGACAAATATGGTAATTAATTAAGTAATTTTAATGGTTTAATGATAAGGTTAAAATGTAATAAAATAAACTAAGTAAAATAATAAAAAAACAAAGTCACCATCTTTGTTATGTCCATCTTCCACCGAAATTTAGCTAAGGAAACTCCATGAATGAAGCTTGAAGTTTCGGCTAGGGTTCATCGTTGCATATCAAGTTAAGTCTCGTACGGATCTAGATCGAGGGAAATATAAAGTATCGGACTAGTCGATCTTATTTCATCATTTTTGTGATCGAGGTAAGTTCGTATATTTAATAAGCATTATGTTATATGTGTTTGAATGCTTAATTGATATAATTGTGATGATACGACACCACAAAAATTCTCGACGAGTTATCGGTAATGTATGAATCCCGTTTGAACCTTAGGAATAGATAGGATACAAGTGACATGTCATTAGGGGTTACCGTGTTTTGGGTGCTGGTCCTGTACATTCTATCGGTGGCTGAGTTTTCTGGCATATGTTGCTGTTTCTCATCAACTTGTGTGAGCAGCACTGTGTAGTTACGTCTTGACCGTCAGCTTGTGTGAGCAGATCCAGTGATAGCTCAAAAGTGAGCTTTTATATGAGATATGAGATAGAGGTGGTTTCGACCATGTATTGGCACTTAGTGTGCGAGATACCCGAGTATCTGATATTATTCCAAATGGTTCAACGGATATAATGATGATAAAAGATTGATACGTATCAATACAAGTATGTATGTGAATCATATAAGCATTGAATCTACCAAATTTGTGAATTTTATGTCTAAATTTATGGATGAATATGTGTTAGGTTTGTGGATTAAATTGAGTTGCATTATGCCATGTTTAATTACTTAAATTATGATTAAATGGTAAGTTTTACTTATTAGCCATACAAGCTTACTAAGCTTAATAGCTTACTCCGTTTACTTTTCTGTGTTTTATAGTGATTTCGAAGCTTGCTCGGATTGGAAGTTGTTGGAGATCTCATCACACTATCTAGCCGTTGTTTTGGTACTTTTGAACGTTGTATATTTTGGTTATATGGCATGTATAGGTCATTTGGCTAATGTATCCTTTATGTCTTGATGAATTTTGGCCATTTGAATTGGCTTGTAAGTAGTCATATATTTTGAAATGTACATATGTATATATGGTCTTGTGAATTGTGGTGTATAGTTTTTATATGAATGCCTTTCTTGTGAAATTGAGTTTTGGTACTAAATGGCTGGAATTGAGATGAAATTTCATGCTAAGTTCTAGGCACAATGTCTCATGTATGCATTTAACCATTTAGGTAGCTTTCGGAGATGATATTTGCATATTGTTTAAAGGCCAATTTTGATGCCTAAGAGCACTTAGGTTAATGGTAATGAAGTTGCATGTTTCAAGTTTGAATTTTGGTTAGTTTGAATACTTATTGATGATATGGTCATATGCTATTTCATATGTTTAGGTTGATACAAATTTGGGTGAGAAAAATGGCTTGGAAAATAGCCTATTTTGTCCACACGAGTAGAGACACGGGCGTGTGTCTTAGCCGTGTATGACACATGGCCAGGTGACACGACCGTGTGTCCCCTGATATTTCTTTAGAAACCAAGTCAGTAGCTTCACATGGCCTAGCACACGGGAGTGTGGCTTGGCCGTGGCCGTGTGGCACAAGTCAGTATACCTTCAAGTTTTAACACGACCTAGCACATGGTCTGGCACACAGGTGTGTGAGGCCACTTCGAAGAGTACACAACCTATCACACGGGCATGTGGTCTGGCCGTGTGACCCAAGTCAGTGAGTTACACGGGGTCGGACATGGGTTGGACACGGCCATGTGATCCCATTTCGGATGTCCACATGGCTTGTGACACGGGCGTGTCTCTTGGCCGTGTGAGACATACGGCTTGGCCACCATTGGCGTGTGTCCCTTGTACTTTGAAAATTTTCAATGTTTTCCCAAAAATTTCTTTGATATCTCAATTTAGTCCCGAATTGTTTTTAATGCTTGTTTTGGGCCTCGAGGGCTCGTGAATGACTTTTGTTTGGATATGAGAAATATATAAGAAATGTATGATTGTTTAAGTGATAAGTTCGGTAATGCTCCGTAACCCTATTCTGGCGATAGATATGGGTTAGGGGTTTTACAGTCCTGACCAATGTGAACGCAATTTACTTGGGTGCAATTTGAGTCAAGAATTGAATAATAAAACCTATTGACCTATAACAAATTGTCGCTGTAAAATAATCTTGTCATGCCATCTTTTGGTCTTTCCCTTGTAAATTGCAGCATTCTCATAAGCATTCTCCTAATCTCCTCCAGTTCAGCGATATCCAACAGTCTTCTTTTTCCAGCCGTTTCATAGCCCATGTTCACTTGCTTAATTACCTACATTGCTTTGTGTTCCAATTCGACTGGCAAGTGACATGCTTTCCCAAAAACCAATTGATACGGTGACATCCCTAATGGAGTTTTGTATGCTATCTGAAATGCCCATAAAGCGTCATCCAATCGAAAAGACCAATCTTTCCTCAAAGGGTTTACAACCTTCTCCAGAATGTTTTTAATTTGTCAATTTGATACTTCAGCTTGCCTATTGATTTGTGGATGATAAGTAGTAGCCATTCTATGATTAACTCTATATCTCTTTAGTGTGGTCGCCACTTGGTTGCAATGAAAGTGTATACCTTGATCGCTAATTAATGCCTTTGGTGTGCCAAAGCGGGTGAGTATATGCTTGTGAAAAACTTTTAGCACTGTCTTTGCATCATCCTTTGGGACTGCAACAGCTTCCACCCACTTCGAGACGTAATCCACAACTATTAATATATAAAGATTTCCAAATGTACTCGAAAACGGTCCCATAAAATCCATACCCTAAACATCAAATAATTCAACTACCATAATTGGCTGTTGCAACATTTCATTGCGTCGGGATATAGAATCGATGCGCTGCCACGTATCACATTGATTCAAAAAATTGTAGGCGTCTTTGAATAATGTCGGCCAGTAGAATCCTAATTGGAGAACTTTAGCAGAAGTTCTCATACCACCGAAATGACCTCCATAAGGAGCATCATGACAATGCTTCAGGATTGAAAGCATCTCATATTCTGGAACACAGCGTCGAATGATGTTGTCATTACATACTTTGAATAATCACAGCTCGTTCCAATGATACTTCATTACGTCACAAAGAAATCTTTCTTTTTTATGGCCTGTGACACCCAATGGGAGCTTTCTACACGCTAGATAATTAACAAAATCTGCATACCAAAGGGTTGTATCTACCGCAAATAACTTCTCATCTGGGAATGTGTTGACAATTTGAAGTATGTTTCCGTCTTCACTGCCAACTTCCTGTCGGGACAGATGGTCTGCAACTTGATTCTCTGAAACCTTAAGATCTTTTATCTCAGTGTCAAATTCTTGCAATAGTAATATCCAGCGTATCAGTCTTGGTTTGACATCCTTTTTCGCAAAGAGATATCTCAACCTCGAGTGATCAGTGAATACAGTAACCTTTGAGCCAACAAGATAGGAACGAAACTTGTCAAAAGCAAAGACTATAGCCGACAATTCTTTCTCACTGGTGGTATAATTGAGTTGAGCGTCTGTAAGAGTTTTACTAGCATAGTAGATGGCGTGAAATATTTTTCCCTTTCGTTGTCCTAGAACTGCATCCATGGCAAAGTCGCTTGCATTGCACATAACTTCAAAAGGTTGAGATTAATCTAGTGCAACGACAATGGGTGCATTCACTAGCTTCTTTTTTAGCTGAAGAAAGGCATCCATGCATGCATTGTCAAAGAAGAATTTTTGACTCTGTTCCAGCAATGAGCACACGGGCTTTGCAATTTTCAAAAAATCTTTAATAAACCGTCGACAAAACCCCGCATGTCCCAGAAAACTACGAATACCTTTCATGTTTGTTGGTAGAGGTAATTTCTCAATGATTTCCACCTTAGCTTTGTGTACTTGAATGCCTTGACTAGAAATGCAGTGTCCTAACATAATGCCTTCAGTTGCCATGAAATGACATTTTTCCCAATTGAAGACAAGATGTGTGTCTTTACATCGCTTCAGTACTTTATCCAAATTGTCAGCGCAATGATCAGAATCATTCCCATAGACTGAGAAATCATCCATAAATACCTCTAAAGAGTCTTCAATCATATCTGAGAATTTTGCCATCATGCACCTTTGAAATGTGGTTAGTGTGTTACAAAGACCGAAAGACATACGGCGAAAAGTGAAAGTACTAAAGGGGCAAGTGAAGGTTGTTTTCTCCTGATCCTCCAGTGCAATAGCAATTTGATTGTACCCAAAATAGCCGTCTAAAAAGCAATAATAGGCCTTTCCAGCAAGCTGATCCAACATTTGGTTGATGAAGGGAAGTGGGAAGTGATCCTTCTTTGTGGCTGCATTCAATTTGCGATAATCCATACAAACTCGCCATCCCGTAGGAATGCGTGTAGGAATTAATTCATCCTTATTGTTGCGAACTACAATGATGCCAATTGCTATCAGAAATTGGGTAAATAATTTCGACATCAAGCCATTTTATGATTTCTTTCTTGACAACTTCCTTCATCTTCTCGTTTAATCTTCTTTAATGTTCAATCGGTTGCTTGCCTTCATCTTCCAACTTGATCTTGTGCATACAAAAAGAAGGACTAATACCTTGAATATCGACAATAATCCAAGGAATAGCTCGTTTATGTTGCTTGAGAATATGGACGAATTTCTTTTCTTGAGTTGCATCCAATGTTGCTGAGACAATAACTGAGAGAGTATTGTGATCACCTAGAAAGACATATTTAAGATGAGGAGGTAGTGGTCTCAATTCCAGAGTAGGTGCTTCTTTAATAGATGGTTTGAAAATTTGGGTTGTTTTGTTGGTTAGGTCTAAGGATTCAATCTGCCATCCATGCTTGAGTTTAATATTATTAGCTTCAACCATGATGTCACAATTGTCTAAGCAATCAACATCAGATGTCACTGCAAACTTTTCAGAAAGTGTTGTTGTTTGGTCATCAAATTCTTCCTCAATCACATCATCTAGCACATTGACAATAAGGCACTTTTTCTTTGTCCTTACATTGAACAGATTTAAAACACTGAACGAAACCTGTCAGCTTATGACACTCTCCAAAATGCCTACACTCATAGTGTGCAAAAATCGGGCATCCAGAACCACCTATCGAACCACCAGTACTAACCACAAAACTACTCTGCTACCTAGGCTGACTCGATCGAGACCCCCATCTCTCACCCCTACCAGAACTATGACTATCACACCCTTGCTTAGGTGGACGACTAGATGCACCATTAGAAGCTTCTTACCAAAATCAATAACCACAGAACAAGGCGGCTCAGCTAAAGTCTCCTCAACTGCCTTAGCTCTCTCCACTAAGTCATTAAACATTTCTACATTTTGAGCTACGAAGTAAACCTGAATCTCATGGTTAAGCCCAAATTGGAACCTCTTACATCAGTCCCTCTCAGAAAGTATCATCTTAGAAGCATACTAACTAAGTCGTACAAACTTTGCCTCATAAATAGCCACTGACAAATCACCTTGAACCAAATCTAGAAACTCACGTTTACGAGCCGCTATACTGCTCGTCCATAATCTTCCTCTTAAAGACCTCGAGAAAGTAATTCCAAGTCAATCTATCAAAAATAATACCTCTCCTAATTGTATTCCACCAACGATGAGCCTCACCGTCGAGTAAAGAAACCGCACAACCTAATTTCTCCTCATCAGAACAAGACATCTGCTTGAGGATCCTTTCAACTCCTTCCAAGCAATACTTAGCTACAGTCGGATCATACCTTTCACTCCATAAAATTTCTTACCACCTAACACTCGAAGACGTACAAGCAACAACCCACGATTGACAGGTGCAGGAGCAGAGTTAGCACCAGTAATCCGCTAAAATTTCCTATTATAGCTTTCATTAGAGGGCCTAGACCCTCATCAGGTATGTTCACTCTACGTGATGGCATAGGAGGTGCAGAGGATATACCATGCTCTTGAGCGCTAACTCTCACATTAACACGTCTAGGAGACATATTTAAGAATTTGGTATACAAACAAATAAATAAATGGTCTGAGTGGCGAGAAGATGATCCAAGTCTCGTTCCTGCAAATAAACTTTAGGATTAAGGCAATGTGTTCCCGTTCCTACCCCACATGCAATTCAACAAACTATTTCAAGCAATCTCATGCCACTCAATTAGAGTTATATCAATAATTTAAAGAAACCAAGGAGAGTTAGAGTCATGAGTTTTGAAACTCCAAACACACAACAATCACCTAGGTCCGAGAGTCAATGAACCCAGAGCTCTGATACCACCAACTATAACACGCTATACCCGGCCCGATCGCCGAGCTCGAATATCAGGATGCCACACTACCGTCTCATGTCTTACACAACAATTAAGAGCTCAATCCTATAGAAACGTTTTTATTATTATCATTCGTATAGGTTTTAGTCAACATGCTCTTTAACTATGATCACCACATGCTAAATATTCATCTAAAAGTCTTATAATCATAGTTACACATGCATAAGATCCATGTAGAAAAATTTCAAAACTGGCTACGTAGGTATCGATACTGAAGGTGAGGTATCGATAATTCTCTCAAGTGGTATCGATACTGCTAGGAAAATTGGTACCAAAACCGTTTCCTATTTCTTGCTTAAAAACCCTGTAACACCCTTTACCCGTGTTTGACGCCGGAACAGGATACGAGGCGTTACCTAACTTAAACGCATACTAACTTACATTTTCGGGCCATAAAAGTTCATTAAAATTTAAAACTTTTCAAACTTCAGCTTGAAGTCCTTAATATAGGCCTACGAGGCCCAAAACATACTTTAGAAATGGTTCGGTACGAAACCAAACACTTTAGAAAACTTTGAAAAATGTCACTAAAAATAAGGGCACATGCCCGTGTGGAAAGGCGACACGCCTGTATGACCTAATAACATGGCCATGTTGAAGGACCGTGTAACTCATACAGCCTCAGCATATAGGAACACATCCGTGTCCCTTGCCTGTGTGGATTTATTTTTAAATTCAAACCTACAAGGGTTTTCACACGGCCTGGCACACGCTCGTGTCTCACCCTATGTGCAAAAACCTTAACATTATGTTTCTGACGCCATTAATCACTTAGGGTCACACGGTCCAAGCACAGGCCCGTGTGCAAGGCCGTGTGTAAATTCTAAATTTCACATTTAAGGTGCAGACTTCACCCGGCCTGGGCACATGCCCATATCCTATGGCCGTGTCTTCTACATGGTTGAGACACACGGTCGTGCCTCAGCACGTGTGGTTACTACTGGGCAATCTGATTTGCCAACTTAGGGTGCAGGGGACACACGACCAGACTACATGCCCATGGGGCAGACCGTGTGTCACATACGGCCTAGACACATGCCCGTGTGTTTACCCGTGTAGAAAAAAACAAGGCTATTTACCAAACCCTTTTGCCACCCTTACTTGCACCAACATAAGACACATCAAGTAACACCAATCCATACATAAACATCTAACCAAATCAGCCACAACCGAGACATACACACATAAAGGCCACTACATTCCATTCACATGCAAAACTTATCACATACTTTATGTATCCAATCACGCAATTTGCTCAATCATGAAAAACATCATCATTTGCATATATCAATAACAAGTATTAGCCATCATCCATGGCCTTATACAAAATGAATCAATCTTCAAGACAAGCCAACACATTTGGCCAAAACAATATGGCACTTGACAAAAGACCAAGCCCCTATACATGCCATACTCAAAATGATAAATCTAACTATACCAAATGTTCAGATTAATAGTGTAATCGAGCTTCCAGTGTCCTTTGATCCCCGAGCTAGCTTAACGACACTATAAGAAAATGGAAAGGAGAGGGAGTAAGCATAAAGCTTAGTAAGTTGCATGTAAGTAATTAACAACAATTATCATGCATTATCATACTCATAACATATTATAAACTTGCACATAATTCTCGAATGATTAAAGGCATAACTTACTCATTTTCACCCTTACTAATCATACAACATAATTCGAGCTCATTTCTCATGAACTTCATGTAGGTACCTGTATCACTTACAACATAGTTGTAACTTTTCTCACTTTTGACACAAGCACTAAATTACCCGTTGAACTAGTTGGAATACCAAAAGATACCTGACAAGCCTCACGCAAGAGGGTAAAATGCTGATGCCATGTCTCAGACATGGTCTTACACTGGCTCACATGTCGAGGCCGATGCCATGTCCTAGACATGGTCTTACACTGGCTCTCATCTCAAAGCTGATGCCATGTCCTAGACATGGTCTTACACTGGCTCTCATAATATGGCCGATGCCATGTCCTAGACATGGTCTTACACTAGCACACACATATCAACGCAGATGCCATGTCCCGGACATGGTCTTAACTAGCACACATATCACCTAAATGTCATGGCGTGGATATCCAGTCTATTCCTAAGGTTCAACCGGGATTATACCACATCAAATTTCGTCATGCATATTCATAACAATAATCAAACATTTTATACAATATCAATCATTTAATGCATAAAACAAGAGAATTGTATTATTTACGTACAACTTACCTCGGTGTACAAAATATGGACGTCTAGTTCAACTTAGTCCACTAGCTTGGTTTTCCCCTAGTCTAGGTTCAAATTCTGTTTTTCTTGATCTATAATGACAAAATTTACTTATTTAATCATCACATAAATCAAGACATTCCAAAATTCCTACTTTGGCAAAATTACTGTTTTGCCCTTAGACTTTCACATAATTACAAGTTTGCCCCTAGGCTTGTAAAACGATTTTCATCAAATTTCCTCGTTCACCAAGCCTAGTCGAATCTATTTTAAGCTTATAGCAACTCACAATTCCAATTATTTCAAACATTTACTACTCATTTTATAACTTTTACAAAATGGTCCTTTTAGGTGTTTTCATGAAAACCCATTTCATAAAAGTTTTTTATTTAACAACCAAGATTCATTTTCATCAATAAAATTTCAGCAAACAACATGAATACTCACATGGTAAAACCCTAGACTCTAAACCATTTTGCCAAAAAGTCCCTCCATTAGTTAGCTTAAGCTACAAGGGTCACAAAAATACAAAAATCATCAAGAATGACCATAAAAAACACTTACTTGCAAGGGTGAAGAGTTGCTGAAATTTCAAGCTTCCGAAACCCTTACTTTTGCTAAAAATTTTGGTGGAGTGGAGGAAGATGAATGGTGATATCTTTTTTCTCTTTATTTTATTTCATTTTATCAATTAAGTCACCTAAAATCTACCTAACCTTTGACCAATTTCATTTCCTTGTCCCTATGGCCGGCCATCACCCTCTTAAAGGCCTATTTGCACATTAAGGACCTCTAATTTAAGGTTCTCTAGCTATCTAACACCTTTATCTTGTAGAACAAAACTTTTGCACTTTATGCGATTTAGTCCTTTTTCGAAATTAAGTAAGAAATCACTAAAATTAATTCACAAAAATTTTTATGTACTCATATAATCATGCTATAACACATAAAATGATATTAAAAATAATTCCTCCAGCCTCGGAGTCGTGGTTTCGAAACCACTGTTCTGACTAGCCCTAGAATCGGGCTGTTACAAACCCAAACCTAAAAAATTATCGGTACCTCTACCAAAGTATCGATTATTTTACCCCGAGTATTGATACTCATGTTAAGGTATCGATACTAAATTATGTTATTGACTTCCTACACTTTCAAAAACATGAAGGTATCGAGATTCAAAATCGAATATCGATACCCCTGCTCCATACATAAAAAATTTAACAATTTTAAGTATATAAATCATGCCAAAAAAAGTCTAAACAACATGCTTCATCCACATCATCAAACAAGCAATAGAATGTTTGAAATAACTGTCCAAAACATCGTAATTGATTTCAAGAAATAATCAACATAATACGAATAAAAACTCAAAATCCTCAGGGCAATTTAACTATGGAAACATCCTAAGTATTATATCTAACACTAGTGTAAAGTTTACCACATTGCCTTGTCCCCAAAACGTAAACAAGTAATAATAACACCTAAGGAAAAACAAAAATGGACTTGCTTGGATCACCCCTCAATACCACACTGCTCACGCCGACACACAATTAATCTACAAGGGTTTTAAAAGGAGTGGGTGAGCTTTACAAGCTTAGTGAATGCCTAGAACAACTACTGTGCAAACATGTCATCAAACATTAGTAGGACACATACATGGCATAGTTAGAATAATCGCAACCTTCTCGAAATATTACATTTACACATGCACGTTCAACAATTTATTGGTGAAGTCATTGCATACACTATCATATATACATCGCAATACATACAAACATATTCATAGACAATTTCCGTAATAGTCACATATCATATAAACACATATCACAATACACACATATTCATATTTTAAGATAATTTTAGATTATTTGGCACTTGAGTTATGAAACGTAAAGTGGGCACTATCACCAGTCATTGGATACATGGATCTCCAACACACAACATAAACTCATAGAGTCAAACATGTCCCGTAAGTGAAGCGTTAAGCTAACCCTCTCCAACACACCAAACATGTCCCGTTAAATGGAGTTTAGCTCAAATTATCTTATCTCTCCAAACATGTCCTAGGGCCTCAACGTCCAAATCACATATACATATAGGTGAGTACTCACAATCCTATGGCATGCCAACTATATCCAATGGTCTCAAGTATCACAAGGCCAAAATATACGTATTTAAACACACATATTACTTACCGATTTGTGATTACTTTAACTACACATTTGTATCATTTGCACAATATCATCACTGTCACTGAGCATGTATGACATGCCTACACATATACTTTTTCACGACAATAATCATGAACATATAACACATATATAGCATCTCATTTTAGTTCACAATTTCAAAATAACACAAGCACATATCTTACAAGACAAGCATGAGTACAAGAAAGCTTACAATCAGAATTTAGAGTAGGGGTTTAGGCTACCACTAATTCCCAAATAACGTATTGAATTGTGTCCACAAGTAGTTAAGCTAAACACTCACCACTACGCTTTCGCCGAAATGTTGAAAGCTCAAACTAGCCTTTCCTAGCACGTAGATGGTCCTAGCGAATCCAAAACTTCAACACAACAATTCACACAACAATACATTCAAAAGTAAACTAAAAGCTCACCACAAGTAATCAAAAACATAAGCCTAAGCTATGTTCCCATATAATCGAAACCTCTAACATAGCAATCTTTACATTCGAATATCTCAGTCTATTCTCAATATTTTCCCCTAAAATCAAATTTTTTCATCTTTTAATTCACCTATGACTAATTCCCAACCTTTAAACTACACTAAAATACTCAGTTCATAGTATCAACTTTTTCAACATGTTTATGGCTATTTTTTCAAAAATTCATTAAAACCCAAGATATCTTTAATGAAACTTCAAAAAAAGTTTATAAACCTCTTAATCGTAACAAAACCTATTGATTAACACTTTGAAATCATATTTTTATTCAGAAATCTGAATTTCACCATTAACGACTCTATTTTTGGCTTTTAATCAAAACATGTGATCTAACGGCTAAAAATTCAGTGTCAAAGGCCTCATAACATTAAAAATTTATAATAAACTAAATGGTTACTTTTGGTGGAAGAGCTAACAAGTTTTTTATACAAACCCAAAAAATCCACAAATGAAGAATATGATGAAATTAATGGAATTTTGGGTGTTTTCTTGAAGATTTATGAAGGTTTAATGCTTGGGGAATGATGAAAATGAAAAGATTGAAGATTTAACAAAAAAAATCGATTGAGAGGTTTGGAAGAGCAAATGGATGGCAAGAACAAACTCTGGAGATAAAACTATCATGAAATAAAACTGGAATGGGGGTTTTTAGGTTGGTTTTTAAAATTTGGTAGAACTGCAACATAAATGCTCACAATTTTAACCCTGTTACAAATCAGTCCTTTTTCTAAAATTAAAGGTCTTTAAATCTCATTCTCAAAAATTGATTTGATATTCTAAAAACCATAGTCGAAAACATTACCGACACACTATGTTGCAAAATTTTGAACACTCTAAGGCTAAAATTCCTAATTAGCCCTAAAAACCCTTGGCCCTATTTTGGGGTGTTACAACCATGCTCAATTTAATCCGCATATTGCTATCTATTGTGGCTGCTCTCGATTGCAAGATCAGGCAAATGGATGTCATGATAGCATTTTTGAACGACTATCTTGAAAAAAAGCATCTATATGATGTAACCCACCGAATATATAGCTAAAGGAAACAAGCATAAAGTTTGCAAACTGTTTAGCTCTATATATGGACTTAAGGAAACATCCTACTCATAGAATTAAAGATTTGATCAAGCGAAATAGACTTTTGGATTTGAGCAAAACGTAGATGAACCTTGTGTTTATAATTGCTGTATAATCGAACACATTTAAATTTAACTTTACTCAATAACATAAACCAATCATAAACCAATAATATACATACATACTGCCCCTAAATCGAGCCCTTAAGGCCCAAAAAATACCCTAAAAATGATTCGAGACCAATTTGAAATCATTTGGAAAGTCTAGGAAAAAGTCACAAATTTTGGAAACAAGGTCACATGGCCGTGTGCCTTACACGACTGCGGCACATGCCCGTGTCTCAGGCTGTGTAACCTTCAAAATAGGGACACACGGTTGTGTCCCAGCCCGTGTCCTCACCCGTGTAACTTTCTGATAAGGGTCACATTGCGTGTCACATGTCTGTGTCTCAGACCGTGTGGACCTAAATTTACCTAAAATTAAGCCATTTCCAATACATACATAAACATATAGATCATTTGTACACACTTTCAAGGCACCAAAACCCTATCAAAACATACATATAATTGACATTTTAAGAGTCCTAATTTAACTAACCAATATGTCATTCAAAGGCACCACAAACAGCAACCAAACATCACCTACTTAGATATGTTTATATGCTTAATTCCATGCATACAATTCTAGACCATTTAGGTATTAAAACATACCTCATTTAGCCACTTTCATAACATACAAAACATACCATGAAAGACCATTATCAAGCCATTACAAACTTACCAAATGAACCATACATACATACGCATATAAGTGACCAAAGCAAGCATTGTAAGTTTATCAACAAGCCATAAGCATCCAAACAAAAACATATCAAGTTACCATTTTACGTGTTCATAAAAAACATCACAATGAGCCACCCTATACATGCTATTATAAACCTTGGCCAAAATACACAAAAACTACCGAATTGACTTCTAGATGGTGTGATAGATCTCTGACGAGCTTCCAACCAAATCGAGCTTCCAATAATCTAAAAACATAGGAAAGAAACTACGTAAGCAATTAATGCTTAGTAAGCTCAATAAACCAAACTTAACTTGCCATTTCATTTGCATAGTATAAAGCATAAGCATAAAAATCAACCATAATCACAAGCTTGGCTTAAGCCTAAATAACATCATCAATCTACAAGTTAGTAAACTTGTTCATATATATATATATTGTAACACCCCAAACCCGGTCAACACACCACGACCGAATCTGGTATGTCACAGGAGGAAACGATTTCTAAGAAAACAGTTTGTAGATTTAAGTTTTGAAAGAAGGGGTCATTATTTAAAACGAGTTGTTTGATTTAGTAAAAAAAAAACATGGTTTTGAAAGTTGTGTGTTGTTTCTTATTTTAAGAAAGCCGTTGGTTTTTTATTAGAAATCCGAAATAGTCTTAATCTAGTTGCCAAACCGTTTCCAATTAGGTGTTTAGGAAAATCGAGTTATCCTATCGATACTACTTGTTTGTCGTTACCCGATGGTAAATTTTGGAAAAACCTGATAAGTTGTGGATTTAGAAAACACTCATTTAAAAGGTTATTTAGGCATGCCATTTTGTTTAACTTATACAACCATTTCCGTGATAATTTAAGCAAATAGATAAACTTCAAAGTGAAAGTTAATGGCCTTATTACAACCCGAAAACCAAATTTAAAGTATGTGAAACCAAATTAAAAGTAAAGCAAAATCCAGAATATAATTTAATCAAACCCAAAGCAATGAGCATGGCCACCTCGAGTCTGTCCCGGCTCCACATCCGCGATCTATGAGTCACTTGAAATTTGTAAAGGAAGGGGTGAGTCACCGAGACTCAGTGCATAAATCCCCATCCCAAAAATATAACCCCTACACAGATCATAAGTCAATATGTATGCCATGCAACCCAAAACCTAACCATCTGAAGCTCCTGTATCTACCCCATGTAGTCAACACCACTGGTGACTGGAGTCACAGATCATATACGTGTGGTCAACACCACTGGTGACCGAAGTCACAAATAATAATCATGTGGTCAACACCACTGGTGACCGAAGTCACAAATAATATGGTGGGGCCAACCCACCTTGTGGTCAACACCACTGGTGACAATCCCGTATCGCTATGTGGGGCCAACCCACGGTGGTATCAAACCACAGGGACGAGTCACAAAATAGATATATGTGGTCAACACCACTGGTGACCGAAGTCACAAATAATAGATGTGGTCAATACCACTGGTGGTCAAAACCACAAGACTTAGTCACAATAACATATGTAGAGCGGGGCCAACCCACTATGTGGTCAACACCACTGGTGACAGTCTAAATCATCCTTCCCCCTCCTCTCATCATACCCACATCAATGAACATACTTTTCATGGCATAGATATTATGCGAAACATACAAGGATATCATATCATACTTATGTAACTTAATCAAGGCATTTAATATTAACCAAAATAGAGTGGACTTACCCGGAGTCCTCGCTTATACCCATAAGGGTAGCACATTGTAAAACCCCGTTTTATGCCATTATTCCAGCATTTAACACATCACATAACAGAATCATATTAACCTACAAAGTGTGTAAGAGTTACACACCTGATTACTCATAATACGACACTATCTACGCTGACGCTGTCGTCAATCGACACCACCACGATCTGCCTACTCTCCTGCTCAGATGCTGGTCCACACCCAAGTGGCCAGTCACGAACCGCAGACACTGCTCTCTTTTTGAACTTAGGGGCTGGGGTCTCAGATCTGACCCCTTCTAATGTTCGGCTGGCAACAGGATCCATAACACCTTATCACTAAATCAGGTTAACGCAGTGAAACCAATCATAAGAAACTAAATCCCGAAACAAAATCCCTTACCTGAATCGACCACTCCTGAAGCCTTTAGAATTGATCCACAAACCCAACGAAACACGAATATCTCCACTGGAAATGACACCCCTTCCAATTCGGCCAAACATGCACTATTAATCAAATAACCATTCGGCTTTGATCAAGAAATCCCGAAAAAAAGGTAACGATTCAAGAGAATGCCACTCACCTTAACGCAAAAGATCCCCTTCTCACCTTAGAGAATTCGGCACTAGCCCTGAAGAGAAGAAATTCGGCAAGGCTTGCTATGAGTTGAGATTTCGGCTTCCACAAAGACTAAGGGAAAACGCAAAGAGATAGAAGAATATGGACAAGGGATATTCGGCTATGGTCAAAAGAAAAGAAGAAAAGATGTTAATAGAGAGGGAGGGTGATGGTTTCGGCTTTAGTACAAGATGAGAGAAAAAGAAAGAAGCTCTTGGTGTTTTCGGCACAATGAGAGGGATTGAGAGAAGAGATGAAGTTAAAAGAAACAAATATGAGGAAAGGTTTGGGAGGACATTCGGCCAAAGGTATTTTGAAAAGAGAAAGAAAAAGAACCAAAATGCAAGAGTGTGCAATTGAGAGAGAGATTTCGGCACCCAAAGAGAATGGAAGAAGACTAAAGTCAAAGAGAAAATGAAACTCACACCAACATGCTGAAAATCATACCCTAAAACTCAATTTCGGCACACCACCTACTATTCTCCAAAACCGAAATGCCCCCCAAAACTCCTTTCAACTTTCGGCTAACAACTCCCCCCAACTCAATCCCCTCCTTTCCTCCTTATTTTCCTCTCATCCACTCATTCAAACCCATTTGAATGAGTCAAATTCCTACATTTTCTCTCCTCCACTCATTTTGAATATGTTGACTCAATCCATACTCATCCATCAGAGTCCCTTCTTAGCACACCTTCTCCCTGATTCTGGCGTCAAAAAGAATTAGCAGAAAGGGGAATTCTGCTGCTCGAACCCAGGCTCTCCCCCTGCATATGGTGTCATCTCCCTTGTGCTTAAGTGGCGCCTCCTTGCCACTTTTCCAATTGATTCCTTGTGTCATAACTCGCTACCAAATATACTTAACCCCTAGCTCTATCAGCTCCCCTTCCAAGCACTCAAAACAAAAATTTCTATTATGACTCTGGCCTATCCAAAGCTCGAGCCTAGACTCTGAAGTAGTCCAAACTAACACACCTACCATACAATACACATGCAAACACACAAAAATGCAGCGACCCCGATTTAAGGATGTTACAGTTCTACCCCTTTAAAATAATTTCGGCCCCGAAATTACCTGGTCAAAGGAGTTGAGGGTATTGCTGCCGCATCACATCCTCTGGTTCCCACGTGGCCTCCTCAGTTCCATGATTCTGCCAAAGAACCTTCACCAAAGGAACAAACTTCCTACGCAAGACCTTGACGTCTCGATCCAGAATATGCACTGGTTCTTCTTCGAAGGACAAATCCGGACTCAACTCAATATCCTCCACTGGCACAATATGCGGCGGATCCGATCGATAGCGCCTAAGCATTGAAACATGAAACACGTCATGAATTTGACCCAATTCTGCTGGCAACTCAAGCTGATAAGCTACTGGTCCCACTCGCTTCAGTACTTTATACGGCCCGATGAACCTAGGGCTCAGCTTGCCCTTCCGACCAAACCTCAGCACCTTCTTCCATGGTGATACCTTAAGAAAGACCTTGTCACCCACTGCAAACTCTATATCCCTTCGCTTAAGATCGGCATAAGACTTCTGCCTGTTAGAAGCCTCCTTCAAAAGAGCCCAAATCCACTTGACCTTATCTTCTGTCTTAGCCACTAACTCTGGACCCAACAACTGACGCTCCCCCAACTCTGTCCAACACGTTGGAGTGCGACACTTCCGCCCATACAGTGCTTCATACGGTGCCATCTGGATACTCGCCTGGTAACTGTTATTGTACGCGAATTCTGCCAACGGTAGATATTCTTCCCAACTGCCCCTGAAATCCAACACACAACCCCTCAGCATATCCTTTAAAATCTGGATTACCCTTTCCGACTGTCCATCTGACTACGGATGAAATGCCGTGCTAAAATCCAGTCTTGTACCCAATGCCTGATGCAAAGCTTTCCAAAACCTCAACGTGAATCTGGGATCCCTATCTGAGATAATCGACACTGGCACTCCATGCAGTTTCACGATTTCTACCACATACAACTTGGCCAACCTTTGGAGCGAGTAATCCACTCTAACCGGTATAAAATGAGCTGACTTAGTCAAACGATCCACTATCACCCAAACTGAATCCTTCTTGCTAGGCGTAAGGGGTAACCCAGTGACGAAATCCATCGTAATCCTTTCCCATTTCCACTGCAGAATCTTGATCGGCTGTAACAGACCCGAAGGTACCTGATGTTCAGCTTTGACTTGCTGACACGTCAGACACTTACTCACAAATTTCGTTACCTCATGCTTCAAACCCGGCAACCAAAACTGTTCCTTCAAGTCTCGATACATCTTGCTACCCCCAGGATGCATAGCGTATGGACTGCTATGTGCCTCTTGGAGAATCTTCTGCCTTAACTCAACGTCTTTCGGCATACAAACCTTCCCTCGGAAACATAACATTCCATCACTACTCAAGCTATAACCCTCCAGTCCACCATTTTGCACTTGTAAACACCGAGCACTTAAGTCTTCATCCACCAATTGCTTCTCCTTAACCTGACCAACCCATGACGGCCTCACTTGCAACTCTGCTAGCAAACTTCTGTCATCATACAGACTCAAGTGAGCAAACATCGCTTTCAAGTCCGCTACCACCTTGCGACTCAATGCGTCAGCCACTACGTTAGCCTTACTCGGATGATATTCAATCGAGCAGTCGTAGTCCTTCAACAACTCGATCCACCTTCGCTGCCTCAAATTCAACTCTTTCTATGTCAACAGATAGTTCAAACTCTTGTGGTCCGTGTAGACTATAGACTTCTCCCCATACAGGTAATGTCTCCAAATTTTCAGGGCGAAAAATACTGCAGCCAACTCCAGATCATGCATCGGGTAATTCACTTCGTGAGGTCTCAACTGTCGAGACGCATACGCCACTACCTTACCCTCTTGCATCAGCACACATCCAAGACCAGTATGCGACGCAACACAGTAAACCGTGAACTCCTTCCCTGCCTCAGGCTGAATCAAAACCAGAGCTTCTGTCAGAATCCTCTTTAACTTATCAAAACTTTCCTACTGCTTGTCTGACCACACAAATGGAACTCCTTTCCTCAGTAACTTGGTCAACGGCACTGCAATCAAAGAAAATCCTTCTACAAATCTTCTATAATATCCTGCCAAACCCAGGAAACTCCAAATTTCTACTACCGACCTAGGCGATTTCCAGTCCAACACCGCCTCAATCTTCCGAGGATCTACTCTTATCCCCTCGGCTGACACCACATGACCCAAGAAAGTTACCTCTTTAAGCTAGAACTCACACTTACTAAACTTTGCGAAAAATTGCTTCTCCCTTAGAATCTGTAATACCATCCGTAGATGTTCATCATGCTCCCCCTCATATTTCGAGTACACCAATATGTCGTCTACAAATACCACGACGAACCTATCCAAGTACGGCTGAAACACCTGATTCATCATATCCATGAATGCTGCCGGCGCATTGGTCAACCCAAACGGCATTACCAGGAATTTGTAGTGCCCATAACGAGTACGAAACGCCGTCTTATGAATATCGGCCTCCTTTACCTTGAGCTGGTGATACCCCAACCTTAAATCAATCTTAGAGAACACTGATGCACCCTTCAGCTGATCGAACAGATCATCTATCCTTGGCAACGGGTACTTGTTCTTGATCGTCAACTTGTTCAGCTGTCGATAATCTATACACATCCGCATCGTACCATCTTTCTTCTTAACAAAAAGCACAGGCGCTCCCCAAGGCGAAACACTTGACCGAATAAAACCCGGTCCAACAATTCCTGAATCTGTGCTTTCAACTCCACTAATTCCTTCGGTGCCATCGTATATGGGGCAATAGACACTGGCACGGTTCCTGGTAACAGATCTATCCCAAACTCAACCTCGCGATCTGGGGGTAAACCCAGAAGCTCTTCTGGAAACACATCGGTAAATTCCTTCACCGTTCGGACATTCCCTACCGTTGATTCCTTAGCCTCCAAAGCACAAACATGAACCATGAATGCCTCACAACCCTTCCTTACCATTTTCTCGGCCTTTAAAGCAGATACAACATTGGATAGATAATCTCTTCTATTACCTATCATCACCACCTCTTCCCCCTCAACGGTTCTCAATACCATACGCTTAGCTGCGCAGTCCAAACTCGCTTGGTACTTCACTAGCCAGTCCATCCCTAGGATCAAATCGAACTCCCCGAATGGCAGTTCCATCAGATCAGCCAAAAACACTACCCCTTGGAGTTCTAGGGGTACATCCCTATAAAGTTTGTTTACTTCAACAGAGTGACCTAGGGGGCTAACTATTGTCATCTCCCTAGAAGAAATCTTAAAGGCTAAGTTCAGAGTTTCCACTATGCTACTGGTAACGTACGAGTGCGTCGAACCAACATTAATTAAAGCAATATAAGGTAGTCCAAATATTAAGAACGTACCGGTTATGACGTCCGGTGCGTCGCCCTCCTCTCGACGCCTCGCTGCATAGACCAACCCAGGCTGTCTTGCCTCTCAACTCCCAGTACCTCTGCCCGGTGCTCCGCAACCTCGTCCATTACCATAACCACCTCTGACTGAACCTCGTCCTCTCTGCTGTTGCTGTCCCCCGTTTCTGAACTGGGCACGCCACTGACTCTCAGGCTGGATCCTAGCTAATCTCCGTGGACAATCTCTTATCCGGTGCCCTATTGACCCGCACTCGAAGCACCCTTTCTTCCCCGTCCAGCACTCTCCAAAATGAGACTTCGCATATTGAGCACACCGTGGCGACCATTGGACAGTAGCAGCAGGCCTTGCAGCTTGACTCGGCCCGTCAAATCTAGCCCTCTTCTGCTGATTCCCAGCAGACCCTGATGGCCCAGAACTTCTCTTATTCCAGCGTCTATCCTGATTCTGTCTTATCGTCTGCTTCACCCCATCAGCTATCTTGGCCTTCCCCACCAAAACAGCAAATTCCCTCTCCTACTGTGGTGCAATCAACATCCGCAGCTCATCTCTCAAGCCGTCCTCGAACCTGACACAGCGCTCGTGTTCCGTAGCCACAATACCTTGAGCATAACAACTCAGCCGAAGGAATTCCGCCTCATATTCTGATACCGACTTATTCCCCTGGACCAAATTCAAGAACGCCTTACGCTGTGCATCAATATAACTAGACCCAACATACTTTTTCTGATAAGCTGCCTTAAAGAACTCCCAGGTGAGGTCATCAGCTATCGCGCCATTCCGAACCGTGAGCTACCATTGATAAGATTCATCCCGGAGAAGAGATATTATCCCTTTCAGCTTTTCCTCAGCCGTAAAGTCTAAGTCGTCCATGATACGTTCTGTCATCTCCAGCCAATACTCAGCCGTATTGGGAGCCACTCCAGATACACCCCTGAATACCTCAGCTCCATTAGCCCAAAGTCGTTCTGACACAGATTTCCGAGCCCCTATACCTCCACCTGCTCCAACTACTCTCTCCAGAACCCGCAGCATCGCCTGCGACACTGCGTCATCACCACCCGTCTAATCCTGAAACTCAGCGCCCTCAGCTGGTGGCAGCGGTACATCATTTCCCGACCCATGGCTAGACCCAGCTGGCTCAGACAAAGCCATCCTACCTCTACCTCGTCCACGCGTGTTACGACCACGTCCTGGAGTACTCATGACCAGCGTTTTATGAATTAATCTGGTTTAAGAAATTTTATGAATTAGACTTATTCCAATGTTATTACAGCACAGTTTTATGACTAATTTAATGGAGTAGTTGTTTTCGCAGATTTACGCAGCCCTATGGTCTCAGTCTCTAAAGTAATCTCCTATTACTATTAATCATATCACAATCATCATAATCAAGTACACAGCAGTTCGGGGTACTTACCTGGGCGGATCAGTGCCGGAGACTCGATGCCATGCTTCCCAAAATCATGCATTTCTATTTAAAACCATTTTGTAAACCAATTATTGAAAACATTTTGGGCCTCGAGCCCAAAGCCGAGTTTTTGAAACTGACTCTGAT
This sequence comes from Gossypium australe, assembly GCA_005393395.2. Lineage (NCBI taxonomy): Eukaryota > Viridiplantae > Streptophyta > Magnoliopsida > Malvales > Malvaceae > Gossypium > Gossypium australe. The sequence continues at coordinate 78,570,445 of CM016621.1, read as the reverse complement.
ACCACAATTGTAACACCCCAAACCCGATCAACACAATACGACCGAATCTGGTATGTCACAGGAGGACACGATCTCTAAGAAAATAGTTTGTAGATTTAAGTTTTGAAAGAAAGGGTCATTATTTAAAACGAGTTGTTTGATTTAGTAAAAAGAAACATGGTTTTGAAAGTTGTGTGTTGTTTCATATTTTAAGAAAGCCGTTGGTTTTTTATTGGAAATCTGAAATAGTCTTAATCTAGTTGCCAAACCTTTTCCAATTGGGTGTTTAGGAAAACCGAGTTATTCTATTGATACTACTTGTTTGTCGTTACCCGATGGTAAAGTTTTGGAAAAACCCGATAAGTTGTGGATTTAGAAAACACTCATTTAAAAGGTTATTTAGGCATGCTGTTTTATTTAACTTATATAAACATTTCCGTGATAATTTAAGCAAATAGATAAACTTCAAAGTGAAAGTTAATGGCCTTATTACAACCCGAAAACCAAATTTAAAGTATGTGAAACCAAATTAAAAGTAAAGCAAAATCCAGAATATAATTTAATCAAACCCAAAGCAATGAGCATGGCCACCTCGAGTCTGTCCCGGCTCCACATCCGCGATCTATGAGTCAGCTGAAATTTGTAAAGGAAGGGGTGAGTCACCGAGACTCAGTGCATAAATCCCCATCCCAAAAATATAACCCCTACACAGATCATAAATCAATATGTATGCCATGCAACCCAAAACTTAACCATCCGAAACTCCTGTATCTACCCCATGTGGTCAACACCACTGGTGACCGGAGTCACAGATCATATACGTGTGGTCAACACCACTGGTGACCGAAGTCACAAATAATAATCATGTGGTCAACACCACTGGTGACCGAAGTCACAAATAATATGGTAGGGCCAACCCACCTTGTGGTCAACACCACTGGTGATAATCCCGTATCGCTATGTGGGGCCAACCCACGGTGGTATCAAACCACAGGGACGAGTCACAAAATAGATATATGTGGTCAACACCACTGGTGACCAAAGTCACAAATAATAGATGTGGTCAACACCACTGGTGACAGTCTAAATCATCCTTCCCCCTCCTCTTATCATACCCACATCAATGAACATACTTTTCATGGCATAGATATTATGTGAAACATACAAGGATATCATATCATACTTATGCAACTTAACCGATGAATTTAATATTAACCAAAATAGAATGGACTTACCCGGAGTCCTTGCTTATACCCATAAGGGTAGCACATCGTAAAACCCCGTTTTATGCCATTATTCCAGCATTTAACACATCACATAACAGAATCATATTAACCTACGAAGTGTGTAAGAGTTACACACCTGATTACTCGTAATACGACACTATCTACGCTAACGCCGTCGTCAATCGACACCACCACGATCTGCCTACTCTCCTACTCAGATGCTGGTCCACACCCAAGTGGCCAGTTACGAACCGCAGACACTGCTCTCTTTTTGAACTTAGGGGCTGGGGTCTCAGATCTGACCCCTCTTAATGTTCGGCTGGCAATAGGATCCATAACACCTTATCAGGTTAACGCAGTGAAACCAATCATAAGAAACTAAATCCCGAAATAAAATCCCTTACCTGAATCGACCACTCCTGAATCCTTTAGAATTGATCCACAAACCCAACGAAACACGAATATCTCCACTGGAAAGGACACCTCCTTCCAATTCGGCCAAACATGCACTATTAATCAAATAACCATTCGGCTTTGATCAAGAAATCCCGAAAAGAAGGTAACGATTCAAGAGAACGCCACTCACCTTAACGCAAAAGATCCCCTTCTCACCTTAGAGAATTCGGCACTAGCCCTAAAGAGAAGAAATTCGGTAAGGCTTGCTATGAGTTGAGATTTCGGCTTCCATAAAGACTAAGGGAAAACGCAAAGAGATAGAAGGATATGGACAAGGGATATTCGGCTATGGTCAAAAGAAAAGAAGAAAAGATGTTAATAGAGAGGAAGGGTGATGGTTTCGGCTTTAGTACAAGATGAGAGAAAAAGAAAGAAGCTCTTGGTGTTTTCGGCACAATGAGAGGGATTGAGAGAAGAGATGAAGTTAAAAGAAACAAATATGAGGAAATGTTTGGGAGGACATTTGGCCAAAGGTATTTTGAAAAGAGAAAGAAAAAGAACCAAAATGCAAGAGTGTGCAATTGAGAGAGAGATTTCGGCACCCAAAGAGAATGGAAGAAGACTAAAGTCAAAGAGAAAATGAAACTCACACCAACATGCCGAAAATCATACCCTAAAACTCAATTTCGGCACACCACTTACTACTCTCCAAAACCGAAATGCCCCCCAAAACTCCCTTCAACTTTCGGCTAACAACTCCCCCCAACTCAATCCCCTCATTTCCTCCTTATTTTCCTCTCATCCACTCATTCAAACCCATTTGAATGAGTCAAATTCCTACATTTTCTCTCCTCCACTCATTTTAAATATGTTGACTCAATCCATACTCATCCATCAGAGTCCCTCCTGAGCACACCTTCTCCCTGATTCTGGCGTCAAAAAGAATTAGCAGAAAGGGGAATTCTGCTGCTCGAACCCAGGCTCTCCCCCCTGCATATGGTGTCATCTCCCTTGTGCTTAAGTGACGCCTCCTTGCCACTTTTCCAATTGATTCCTTGTGTCATAACTCGCTACCAAATATACTTAACCCCTAGCTCTATCAGCTCCCCTTCCAAGCACTCAAAATAAAAATTTCTATTATGACTCTGGCCTATCCAAAGCTCGAGCCTAGACTCTAAAGTAGTCCAAACTAACACACCTACCATACAATACACATGCAAACACACAAAAATACAGCGACCCCGATTTAAGGATGTTACATATATATATATGATATCATCCATAAAACATATTTTCATCATGTATAAACATAACCTTTGCACTTTTAATGTTTCATAATTTCATGATTCAATACAATTGCAACTTACCTTTCCGTTCCCTTTTATTTCCCATTGAACCATCTAGAAATTTCATCGAATACTCTGGAAAGCTCACTCGAAGTGTGCCTTTACATATAACCGTACCTTTCTTTTACATCATTGCTCATACGAGCTATGAAATAGGCATGCTCACACGAGCTGTAGGTCGGAATGTAAGCTACACGATGTTGCTCACACGAGCTGTGGAGTATCCACAACAAATGTAGGACCTCAGCCATCGGTAGGACATTCAAGACCAGCAGCCGAAACATGAAATCCCTAATGACATGAGATTCATATCCTAAGAATTCCTAGGGTTCTACCGGGACTCGATAACCATCATAGCATTGATTTGTTTATACATCATTCAATTAACATTATAAGTAACATAATAACATACAATTTAAATAACATTAATACGATAACTGTTCATACGAACTTACCTCGACGACTAGGGGTATAGAAGTTAAATCGAGCTTATAACAGCCTGGTTTATACCCTAGTCAAAATAGTGGTTTTGGGACCACAAATCTGAGTCAAAAAAATATTTTAATATTATTTTTTATGTTTATGGCATGTGACAAAGTATGTGTGAAAATTTTATCGTTTGTGTGCCAATTTGTGAGAAAGGACCTAATTGCATAAAATGCAAAAGCTGTGTGCTAGTAGATAAAAGTGTTTAAATGCTATGTCTTATTAAATGAGAGGTCCTTATGTTGTTATTATACCATTAATAGCATGAATGGACATAGTTGGACATGAGTTAGTGGATTTTAAATGAAATCATTAAGGTTAAATATTGGTATTTGATAATTAACGTTAATATTAATGAAACAAAAACATTTTGATGGCCATTATCATCTTCTTGGCACCGAATATTGAAGGAAAAAGAAAGAAATTTATCTAGTTAGGGTTCGACACTCGTTTTGTTCAATCAAGGTATGTTTTGAGCTCGATTTTTAGTGATTTTTATGTTTTTGTGATTGTTGCTTAGCATTCTATCAAGCCCATGTCTCAATTTCAGAATTTGATGATAATTTTGAGTTATGCCATTGTTGATTTTGTGAGCTTTGTGATATTTGATGATGAAAACTAAGTGTTTGATGATTGATATACATATTTTTAAAAGTGATTTTGAGTAAAAATGCATTTTTGGGATTTAATTGAGAAATGTGAAAACTTTGTGTTGAAATGTGAAATATGGGATGCTAGGGGCATTATGGTAATTCGGCTAAGCATGGATTAAATTGGATTTTGTGAATTTACTAAAATGCTAAAGTGTGAAATTATAAGGGCTAAAGTGCGAAATGCCCTAATTGTGTGTTTGTGAATTGAATTGAGTAAAGATGAGATTGAGAGTTGAATTTGATATTATATAGGTGAAAAATATTGAAATTCAGGCTTCGATCAAGGCAAGAACAAAGTGCTCGATTGATCGACTAGTATCATTGTTTCTACGTCCGGGGTAAGTTCGTGTATAATACGTAATGTCTAAATAATGTTCATATGTGATGAAATGAATGGTAATGTGATTGTGGAGTTTGGTAATGTGAAATGTGAGTTCGAAGAAATGTGGCACTAAGTGTGCGTAAATAGAATTGTTACAGTGATGAATGGCACTAAGTGTGCGAGATAAAGAAAGCATTGGTTGTATTATTTGGCACTATGTGTGCGATACCGAGACAAATTTAGTTTAATGTGATGGCACTAAGTGTGTAATATTATTATAGCTTTGGCTAATTAATTGGCACTAAGTGTGTGAGTTCATCAAATGTTTAAAGAGGCTCAAATGAATTATGGTATCAAGCATTGAAGTGGTAAATATGATAGATAAATACATGATGGTATAGGTATGTACAGAACCTATGTGGATGATGATATTGTGTATGAGATAGATGAAAGATTATATGAATGAATGATGAAAGGAGTTTGATTGAGTAGCATTATAAATGCTTGTATATGAACCTATAAATATGGTATGGAAGTGAGTAAAAGCCATGGATGAGATTAAGTAGTGAAGTGAATTGAACTAAGTGTTAGTTAATTTTTCATATTGAATTTGAATTGTTGAGTTAATTGTGTTATATTACGAACTTACTAAGCTTTAAAGCTTACTGTGTGAAGTATTTCTCTGTTTTACAGTGGTATTTAAAGCTAACTCAGATCCGAGGATCGTCAATGACTCAACCACACTATCGGACATCTGTTTTGGTACCTTTTGGAAGTTGTATTTATGGTATATGGCATGTATAGGCTAGTGAGGTTGTGGAATGTTTTGAGATGTATAAATCTTGCTATGTGATATGGCTTAATAATGGATGAGACTTTGGATTGATTTTGGTATATGTTTTTCTATGTGAAAATGGTGTATGTGATGTGTATATATGGTCTTGTGTGAATGGCCATTATGGTATGCTTTAGTGAAATAGAAATGGTATGTTTCATACTTGATTTGGTAGTTGAGATGGTAAATGAATTGTATGTTATTTGATGTTGGAATTGATGCTTGTAGGAATGACCCAAAATGGGCGACAATTGGGCCCTGTAAATGGCCTATAATTTCCCACACGGGTGAGCACACGGGCGTGTGTCTCGACCGTGTCCTTCAATGTCCCAATTCGAAGCAAGTCAGACTTGCACAAAGGCCAGACACACAGGCGTGTGACAGGCCGTGTGATTCAAGTTAGTGTTGCACACGGGCCAGACACACGGGCGTGTGATAGGCCGTGTGACCCAAGTCAGTGTTGCACACAGGGTAAGACATGGTCTAAGGCATGGCCTTGTGAGGCACACGGCCTAGCCACACGGGCGTGTGCCTTGTTTTGAAAGAAAAATTTTCTAAGTTCCGCAAAGTTTCCGTATGAGATCGATTTAGTCCTGAACCTTCTCTAAAGCATGTTGATCGTGTCTGAGAGTTTTAATATTTATATAATGAATGATCGAGCCTAGAAACTAACTATCACCATGATTGAGGAAAGCGCACCTATCGAACAGTAGTATAGCTTAGTGGAAAGACCAGAATGTCGAACCCAAGGGAACCAAAAGTACTAGTACTGACTTTCTTGTTATTATCTATCCTAAAAATAAAAGTGATTAATATTTGTCTAACTAATTCCTAAGCTAAGGATGCCAAGACACAGAGAATGAATTGGGAAAATACTCTTGAGAAAATCAATTGATTAAGACAATACCCGAGGAAGAATCCACCTAGACTTCCCTTGTTATTTAACTCTGAACCAGACGATTTATTCACTTAACTTGATTCGTAGGATTCCCTAATTTATATTAATACCTCTTTCGAGGCTACTAACGTTTAACCCTAGGTTGATTAATTGAAATTTCTTTCTAATTAAAACCCCTAGTGTTGTATTAACTCAATTTATGGACTCCCATATTAGGTTTGACCCTAATCCGGCAGATTTCTGTCGTCCTATCTCTAGAAGTGCGATCAACTCTGCTTAATTATGCTAGATCTACTCTTAAACAGGGACTTTTTCTCCTCTGAATAAGCACATCAATACTTGAATCAATATCCTGAAATATTAAAGCAAGAATCAAGAACACATAATTAAGAACAAATCAAGTATTTATCATACAGTTCAGAAAACAATAACAAGATCCGTCTTAGGTTTCATCCCCTTCAGGTATTTGTGGGGTTTATTTCATGTTTATAAAAGAATACATCTCAGAAAAAATCAAGTAACAAAACATAAAAAAAATCCTAAATCCCCTGAAGGAATTTGAAGGGAAATTGCTTAGTCTTGAGCGTGATTTTGGCTTCTGAGATGGATCATCTGGCTTTCTTCGAGTATTTCCCTATATTCAGCCCTCTCTAGCTTTGCTCACTGTTAAAAGCCCTGACAGAGGCCTTCTGTCAAACCCCCCTTTAGGTTGCCCTCTAGGGTGTTTATATAGGCTTTCGGGATGTCTTACTTGGCCCACAAGTATCCTATTCCGAGTGGAATTAAAGCAAGTCATAGTAGGGACTCGCCCGTGTGAATCGAGCCCAAGGCCGTGTTCGAGTCTGCTAAAGTGGCACAGCCGTATGGTGAACTCCAGGCCTTGTTTATTTCTTACTTTGGCCCATTTTTTCCGTTTTTGGCCCGTTTCTCGTTCTTTTCATCCTCCTATGCTCTTTTAAGTATAAAACATGAAATTAAAGGTTTAGGAGCATCAAATTCCACAATTCAAGGGATAAATCATCCAAAAGTATGCCAAATGTGGGATTAAAATATGTATATATTACGGTTGATCAAATACCCCCACACTTAAGCATTTGCTTGTCCTTAAGCAAAATCCTTAACTCACAATTAAAATTCATTCCTTTCAACTTATAACTCTTATCAATAATGTTTCAAAATAATCCATAGATAATCATACATTGAGAATTCAACTAAAAGAACATCAAAGTTTCAAACAATCCAAGTTGAGCATTTTATTCATGAAAACATAGGTATTCCCCCTTATCTAAGTAATCACCTTTTATTCAAAATATCACAGAGTTAATATCCTCACTAAGGATTCACTCAAATCACTTGAAGTGTTTAAGGGACAAATTTAAGCACTCAATAGTCAACATGAAAAGTTATTACCATAGGCTTGCAAGAAAATCAAATCTCCACCATTATAAATTGAGATGATACATCGATCAAAAGGTCTTTAAAAAGGGTTGTAACGTGGCTTGGTTAGGGGGCGTGGTCACAGGCTGAAAAAGGAGGTTAGAATCGAGATTGAATTGGCAAATTACCTAACTAGAAAAATAAACTAATAATGAATAATTACATCAATAATACGAGCTTCTTCTAAAGATGTGAGATTTACTGTTTAAGCTCATAAAAACAAAGAACTAATAATGGTTTTTTTAAGAATAAATCAAGTACAATAATAAGAATTTAACAACTGAAATGGAAAACATAGTTAGGCAACTTCTCAAATCAAACCTCGATAAAAAAATTAATACAATAGGAAAAATTCTTAATGCATCAATGGATGGTTTATTAGGATCAAAGAGGTTCACTAGTGGTTAATTATGAAGGTAGGCCTTTTGGGAAGTAAGGGGGTTAAATCCTAGGTGTCTTTATCATCTCAGTGTATTAAATCAAAAGTGTGGTCTCGACATGCATAATTGAAGCAAGTTCTAGAATAACAAATCAATATTGACTCACTCAAAGCAACAATAAAAGTGAGCAAGAAAAGATATATGCTCTAAAAGGCTCAAGATTTCACAAAAATTATGGTTTTTGATGTCAACCCTGTGAACTTCAAATTTCAATATAATACCTAAACTTGGGGAAACAACCTAGCAAATTTTTAATTTTCAAAAATCAACCTATCATGCTTGATTCTCTAAAGCCTTCAAGTTTAAACAATCAATGCACAACTACTTATGTTTTAATTCAAGACATATCAATAAAAATCATAAATCAATCATAATTTGTTCTAATAGTAATATGAGAAAGAAAAGACAAAATTCAGGGATTTGAGAATAATGCAAAAAGTTTTCTGAATAAAATTCACCTCCCCACACTTAAGATGTACATTGCCCTCAATGTACAAAGATAGATATCTACAATATATAAAATCATAAGATAAGGAGAGAGGTGAACTTCCTGAATTTTGGATGAAGTCAAGGAAAAGAAACGGTAAGTTGGGCATAGATGAATGTGGCGGTGGTGTCTATGGTCATGGTGTGGTGATTCCCAAGCAACCTTTAGAACCTAAATAAAAAAAATCAAAATGTAATAATAAAAATTAAAGACAAGAAAGATAAAGAGAAGAAAAATAAAGGGGGGGAGATAATAGTCAAAGAAAGGGTGTGGTGGCTAGGGTTTGATTGAAGAAGAAATTGGGGAGAAAGTGAGAAAAAGGGGGGTTTAAATAGGAAAGAGGGATCTGATGGCTTCTCACGCCCGTGTACCATGGGCGTGTTGGGTCACACGACCGTATCACATGGCCATGCTATGCTTCGTTCATTTCTCCCACGCCCGTGTAGTGGTCACCACGCCCATGTTGATAAATTAGTGTCGACCACAGTCGTATCGCACGGCCGTGGCATTTTGTCACCGCCCGTGGTTTGGAGATTTTTTGTCCTTGGTTCGTACGATTTTTGCCACGTCGATGGGCAAATTCGCGGTATCCACACGGCCACGGCCACGCCCATGTGCAAGGCTGTGTGGTAGGGAAACCTATGTTTCATTAATTTGGTTAGTTTGTAGTTAGGTGCTAAAAGTAAAAATAAAATTGAAAATTAATGGGGTTAGTGTTCGGGTTGCCTCCCAAGAAGCGCTCGTTTAAAGTCTTAAGCTAGACTTACCTCTCATTCGTGTATTCATGGTGGTTTGAGGAGTTGAAACTCCTCACCCCTGCTATCAGTTTTATGATCGCTATATAGTTCGAGTTGAGTAGTGTTTACCTTAAAAGTGCTGAACTTGGGATTAGTGATCGTGTGTCAGAGTCTTAAAAATTTATATAAAGAATGATCGAGCCTAGAAAATAATAGTGACAACGATTGAGGCAAGTGCACCTATCGAACAATAGTATAGTTTAGTGGCAAGACCGGATTGTCGAACCCAAAGGAACCAAAAGTACTAATACTAACTTTCTTTTTATTATTTAGCCTAAGAATTAAGGGAATTGTTATTTAATCTAAAATTAACTAACAACTAAGCTAAAGATGCAAAGATAAAGAGAATGAATTGGGGATAATACTTGTGGGAAAAACCAATTGATTAAGACAATACCTGAGGAAGAATCCACCTAGAATTCACTTGTTATTAAACTCTAAACCAGACGATCTATTCACTTGACTTGATCCATAGGATTTCCTAATTTATGTTAATACCTCTCTCGAGGCTACTAACTTCTAACCCTAGGTTTATTAATTGAAATCTCTTTCTAATTAAAACCCCTAGAATTGCATTAACTCGATCTATGGACTCCCATATTAGGTTTAACCCTAATCCGACAGATTTTCGTCATCCTATCTCTAGGGTTGCGATCAACTCCGCTTAATTATGCCAGATCTACTCTTAGACAGGGTTTATTCCTCCTCTGCCTAAGCACATCAATACTTGAATCAATATCCTGAAATATCAAAACAAGAATTAAGAACACATAATTAAGAACAAATCAAGTATTTATCATAGAGTTCAGAAAACAATAACAAGATCCGTCTTCGGTTTCATCCCCCTCAGGTATTTGAGAGGTTTAGTTCATAATTATAAAAGAATACATCTCAGAAGAAATTATAAAACAAAACATAAGAAAAACCCTAAAACCCCTTGAAGGAATTGAAGGGAAGATCCTTCGTCTTGAGTATAACTCCGGCTTCTTGAGATGAATCAACTAGCTTTCTTCGAGTAAATTCCACAATTTTGGCCTCTCTGGCTTGGCTCTTCAGCCTAACTGGAATCCCCCTCAAGGTTGGCCTCTAGGGTGTTTGTATAGGCTTTTGGAATGTCTTTCTTTTCCTTTAAGTACCCTATTTCGAGTGAAATTACTCTTTGTCAAGGCAGGGACACGCCCGTGGCACACGCCCGTGTAAATCGAGGTCTAGGCCGTGGTTGGGTCTGTTAAGGAAGCACGGTCGTGTGGTCTTGGGCCCAGGCCATGTCGATTTTGTGCTTTGGTCCATTTTCTCCATTTTAGGCCCGTTTCTCGTTCTTTTCATCCCCTGGCGCTTTCCTAAGTATAAAACATGAAATTAAAGGATTAGGAGCACCAAATTCCACAATTGAAGGGATAAATCATCCAAAAGTATGCTAAATGTGGGATTAAAATATGTATATATTACGGTTTATCAATTAGTTACCTCGACTGTTCTGTATGGGAAGATATTCAGTACCTCAAAAGGGATTTCTTCGTTTGTATCAAGGTTTGAAGTGGCTATCCGAGGATCTATTTTATCCAACAATTCTTGATCTCTGATCTTAAATTGGTTTGGCTCATGGAGTCGCCTTGTTTTTGCTTCGTGTGTTTTTAGTTTCTCCTTGTAATGTGTCTTCCACTTGTCTAGTTCATCGACCTAAAGCCTTCGTTCCTCATGAGTTATTTCTTTGTTGACATGAGGTCTGGAATCTGGCTTAGTTGTGTAGTTTCATGATGCTTCCTGTAAAGATGATGGAACCAAATGGTCATTAGTAGAGTTGATGTTTTCACCTTAATTACTCGATGTCCTAGCCGAGTAAAGAGCCTGAAGAGTGATCGTTTCGTCACCTACACGAAGTATGAGTTCGCCTGTACCAACATCAATATTAGTTCTGGCAGTTGCTAAAAAGGGTCTTCCAAAAATTAAAGGAATATTTGTCCTCATCCATGTCTAAAACAACAAAGTCTACTGGGAATATGAATTTATCAATTTTCACGAGTACATCTTCAATTATACCCCTAGGAATTCTAATAGTTTTATCAGCTAATTGAACGCTCATCCTAGTTTGTTTGGGTTTCCCTAGACCTAGCTGTTTAAACATTTTATAAGGTATAACGTTTATACTTGTCCCTAAATCAGCTAAAGCATTATCAACAGATAAACTACCAATTAAGCATGGAATTGTAAAACTCCCTGGATCATTTAATTTTTGTGGTAGTTTATTTTGTAGAATTGCTGAGCACACTGCGTTTAGCTCCACATGCAACGCCTCGTCTAACTTCCATTTGTGTGTCAAAAGCTCTTTTAAAAATTTCCTTGAATCTAGCATCTGCGAAAGAGCTTCAAGAAATGATAAGTTAATATGTAATTTTTTTAGAAGCTTAAGAAATTTACTGAATTGCTCATCTGTGTCGTCTTTCTTCAGCGCATTGGGTTATGGCACACAAGGTTGGTACTCTGTAATTACCGGTTTTGGTTTATCATGGCTTACCTTAACCTTACCTTCCTCTACCATATTCTCTTGCCTCACTTTTGGTTCATCTAACCCTTCACTGTAACACCCCAAACCCGGTCAACACATCACGACCGAATCTGGCATGTTACGGGGTGAAAACGTCTGAATAAAACAAGTTTCTCGGTTTATTTCTATTGAAAACTCTTTTATCATTTTAAGGTTTAGAAAACCCTATACAAAGTGATGTTGAAAAAGTTTTTGTGTTGCTTTAAAATCCGGAGAACTCATGCTTGAAAATCCATTTGTTGTTACTAGTTTTTAGAAATCCTACGATACTTATTAAAAACCGAGTGAGATGAGCATAATCAAGTTTAAAACCATTTGCATTTGAAGTTGTTTGAAACTTTAGGTTTGAAGTCATCTATGTTAACTTTGTTATTACCTTGTGAATAATGTTACCCGATGGTAACGTTTGAAAAACCCGATATCGAGTATAGTTTTGAAAACATCGATTTAATCCCGGTTACTTAAGCAATATCAAATTATTAATCACATGCATAAGATAGGTAAAATAAAATCCAGAAGTAAAACCCAAAATAATACTTAGCGGCCTTATTATAGAACCAAAACAAAATTTAAAGAAAATAAATAAAACCCAAATAGTACTTTAAAGTCAAAACCGGAAACTAGCATGCATGGCCACCTCGAGTCCTCCCTGGCTCCATATCCGGGATCTATGCCTCATCTGCAAAATATAAGGGAAGGGGTGAGTCACCGAGACTTAGTGTATAAATCCCCAACCCGATAGTGCAACCACTTACGCAAATCATCAGTAAAACATGCAAATCATGCAAACCCCATAACCTAACCATCCGATCTCCTTTATCTACCCCGTGTGGTCAAAACCACTGGTGGTCAAAACCACTGGTGACCGAAGTCACAAATATATATCGGTGTGGTCAAAACCACTGGTGACCGTAGTCACAAATCAAGTGATGGGCCAACCCATCATGTGGTCAAAACCACTGATGATAATCCCGTAATTAATCATGTGGGGCCAACCCACTGTGGTACCAAACCACTGGGACGAGTCACAATATCCATATGTGATCAAAACCACTGGTGACCGTAGTCACAAATATCATCAATGTGGTCAAAACCACTAGTGACCGTAGTCACAAATATCATCAATGTGGTCAAAACCACTGGTGGTCAAAACCACTGGGACTTAGTCACAAATATTAATATCGAAGACGGGGCCAACCCGTCATGTGGTCAAAATCACTGGTGACAGTCCAAATAATTCTTCCCCCTCCTCTCAACAATCCCGCCATCATGTCCATATCAATAGTGGCATAATAACATATGATGATGCAAATACACATGGCATAGCATTAAACAATGACATGATAGCATATATCGAGATCCATATAACAGGAGACTTACCCGGAGTCCCTGCTCATGCCCATAAGGCATAACTACCGGTTTCAATGGCTGTAATAGTAACACAATAAACATATCATACTAACGAAGTGTGTGAGCGTTACACACCTGACTATTTGTAGATCTAAGCGAAATCCCGAAACGTTAGCCTTCACTCTACCCTACAATCGGTCAACACTTTGTTAGTAACCAAAAGCCCATTCGGCTCCACTAGAAATCCCGAAGATATATCGTATGAAGGTAGCACCTTACCTTAATTCCAATTTGGTTTCCAACCAAATCCCGAAGCTATGTGATGAACCTTCCTTGCAATCGGCCAAGCACTAATACACACAAACGATTAGCCTTCGGCTTTTGAACGAATAAGAAACAGATCTACACGCTAGAACCCTTACCTAGATCGGCCACCAAATCCCGAAGATTTACCGAATCAGGTTGTACTCCTCCCTACAATTGACTTAAACGCATCATTAGCAATCCAAGTACCATTCGGCCTTAGCATGAATCTCGAAACCAAAAGGGATTGTCGCCCCCTTACCTTAAAGACTGATTCGGCCACCAACCACCAAAGATCGGCACACCCTATTGATGTTAAGGGTTTCGGCTACCAACATAGAACAAGAATGAAGTTTAAAATCCCGATTAATAACGATTGAAGAAGTATCAAAAAGAAAGGCAAAAGAGATTCGGCATTAACCAAACCATTCGAAGAAGAAAAAGAAGAATAGGAAGTTTACTTACCAGATGATTCGGCTATAACTCAAAGAAAAGATAGATTCGACACTTAATAGATGAAGAGAAAACGTAAGAGGAGAAGGGCTTATGAGCAAAGTATTCGGCCAATCACTTGAAAGAAGAGAAGAAGAAGAGAACTCACAAGGTTTCAGCTTTTGAAGATCGTAAAAATGGAGAAGAAAAATAAAATGGGAAAGAAGGGATTCGGCAAAGAGAGAGTTTCGGTCAACAATGAATGCACATGAAAAGAAGAGAAGAGAATGGCTAACAATGAATGAACCGAAAGGTAAAGAGAAGAAAAGGAGAGAATTGAGTTTCGGCTCTTCAAAGGGAGTTGCAAAATTGGTTCGGCCAAATGCCCAAGCTGCTGAAAGAGAAAAGAGAGAAAAAATGCACTTCGAGGTTTGGTTTTGACACTAAACGAAAAAGAGAAAGACTCCCAAAGCTAGCCGAACATGCACCCTTACTTGGCCATTGAAATTCGGCACACCTAGCTTCCCAAGCCGATTACACCTCCTCCCCCATAGTCCATAATTCGGCCAACTCCTTCAAATGAGTTTGAAAAGAGTCAAACTCCTAAATTTCCTCCCCTACATCAGTTCAAATCCGTTTGACCCCTTCCATCCTTATCTTCCAGAGTCCATCCTGAGCACTCCTCTTCCCTGCTTCTGGAGTGAAAAAGAATAAGCAGAAAGGGATTTCTGCTGCTCGAACCTGAGCTCTCCCCCCTGCATGTGGCGTCTTCATCCTGGCATCTTAGTGGCGCCTCCTTGCCATTTTACCAAGGTAATTCTTGTGTCATAATACTCCAAGAATTTCTTTTAACCTCAAACCCCCTTAGCTTTCTCTCACTAAGTACCAAAACAAAAATTTTGGCCATGACCCAGGCCTAACCCGAGGTCATGCCTAGACCCCAAAACATGCTAAATGAACACAGCAGACATATCCTCACATGCAAACACATGCAAAATACAGAGACCCCGATTTAAGGATATTACAGTTCTACTGCCCTTAAAGATAATTTTGGCCTCAAAACTACCTGGTCAGAAGAGTTGAGGGTATTGCTGCCGCATCACATCCTCTGGTTCCCACGTGGCCTCCTCCGTACCATGGTTCTTCCATAATACTTTCACCAAGGGAACTAACTTTCTACGCAAGACCTTGACATCCCGATCCAAAATCTGTAGCGGTTCCTCCTCGAAAGACAAGTCAGAGCTCACCTCAATCTCCGCAACTGGCACAACATGTGACGGATCTGATCGATAGCGCCTAAGCATGGAAACATGAAAGACATCGTGAATCTGACTCAATTCTGCTGGCAACTCGAGCTGATAAGCTACCGATCCCACTCGCCTCAACACCGTATACGGCCCGATAAACCTAGGACTTAGCCTGCCTTTTCGCCCAAATCTCAACACTTTCTTCCATGGCGATACCTTTAAAAAGACCTTGTCACCCACTGCATACTCTATATCCATGCGCTTAAGATCAGCGTAAGACTTCTGCCTGTCCGACGCTTCCTTTAGACGAGCCCGAATCACCTTAACCTTATTCTCTGTATCTACCACCAACTCCGGACCCAACATCTGCCGTTCACCCAGTTCTATCCAACACGTAGGAGTATGAAATTTCTGTCCATATAATGACTCATATGGTGCCATCCGAATACTCGCTTAATAACTGTTGTTATAAGCGAACTCTGCCAATGGTAGATACTCCTCCCAACTACCGCTGAAATCCAGAACGCAACCCCTTAACATGTCCTCCAGAATCTGGATTACCCTCTCAGACTGTCTATCAGACTGCGGATGAAAAGTCCTGCTGAAATCTAACCTCGTCCCCAATGCCTGATGCAAAGCTTTCCAGAACCTCGACGTGAACCTGGGATCCCTATTTGAGATAATTGACACTGGCACTCCATGCAACCTTACTATCTCTGCCACATACAACTTGGCTAACTTCTGAAGTGAAAAGTCAACTTGGACTGGTATGAAATGAGCTGACTTAGTCAAACGGTCTACAATCACCCAGACTGAGTCCTTCTTGCTAGGCGTAAGGGGAAGCCCACTAACGAAATCCATCGTAATCCTTTCCCACTTCCACTGCGGGATCCTTACCGGCTGCAACAGTCCTGACGGTAACTGATGCTCAGCTTTGACCTGCTGGCATGTCAGACACTTACCCACAAACTCAGTTACTTCCCGCTTAAGACCCAGCCACCAGAACTATTCCCTCAAATCACGATACATCTTACTGCCTCCAGGATGCATAGCGTATGGACTGCTATGAGCTTCCTGAAGAATCCGCTGTCTCAATTCAATGTCCTTTGGCATACATACTTCCCCTGAAAACACAGTACTCCATCACTACCCATGCTATAACCCTCAGCTTCACCATTCTGCACTTGCAACCTCTGAGCACTCAAAATCTCATCTGTCAGCTGTTTCTCCTTAACCTGATCAATCCACGTCGGCCTTACTTGCAATTCTGCCAAAAGACTCCTGTCGTCATATAGACTAAGGTGAGCAAACATTTCTCTCAGGTCCGCTACCACCTTACGGCTCAACGCATCAGCTACTACGTTCGCCTTACCCGAATGGTACTCAATCGAGCAGTCGTAGTCCTTCAACAACTCGATCCACCTCCGCTGCCTCAAATTTAAATCTTTCTAAGTCAAGAGGTACTTCAGACTCTTGTGATCCGTGTAGACTATCGACTTTTCCCCGTACAAGTAATGCCTCCAAATCTTCAAGGCGAAAACCATTGCAGCCAACTCCAAGTCATGTGTCGGGTAGTTACCCTCATGCGGCCTCAACTGTCGAGATGCATACGCTACTACTTTTCCGTCTTGCATCAGCACACACCCTAAGCCAGTATGTGATGCATCACAATAGACCATGAATTCCTTTCCTGCCTCAGGCTGAATCAAAATCGGAGCTTCAGTCAAAATCTTCTTCAACTTGTCAAAACTTTCTTGCTGTTTCTCAGACCACACAAACGGAACCCTTTTTCTCAATAATTTAGTCAGCGGCACTGCGATCAAAGAAAAACCTTCCACGAACCTCCTGTAGTATCCTGCCAAACCCAGAAAACTTTGAATCTCTGCAACCGACTTAGGTGGTTTCCAATCCAACACTGCCTCGATCTTACGAGGATCTACCCTAATCCCCTCAGCTGATACTATATGACCCAAGAAAGTTACCTCCTTAAGCTAGAACTTGCACTTACTAAACTTCGCGAATAACTGCTTCTCCCTCAGAACCTGTAGAACCACCCGAAGATGCGCGTCATGTTCCTCCTTAGACTTTGAGTACACCAAAATGTCATCTATAAACACCACGACAAATCGGTCCAAATACGGCTGAAACACCTGATTCATCATGTCCATGAACGCTGTCGGTGCATTAGTTAACCCGAATGGCATCACTAGAAACTCGTAATGCCCATACCGAGTACGAAACGCTGTCTTATGAATATCAGCCTCCTTCACTTTGAGCTGATGATACCCCGACCTAAGATCTATCTTAGAGAAAACCGATGCACCCTTGAGTTGATCAAACAAGTCTTCTATTCTGGGCAACAGATACTTGTTTTTGATCGTCAACTTGTTCAGCTGGCGGTAGTCTATACACATGTACATTGTACCGTCTTTCTTCTTAACAAAGAGCACAGGTGCTCCCCAAGGTGATACACTCGATCGGATGAAACCTCTGTCCAGCAATTCCTGAATCTGAGCCTTTAACTCCATTAATTCTTTTGGCGCCATCCTATACGGGGCAATAGATACTGGCGCGGTTTCGGGTAACAAATCTATACCGAACTCAACCTCGCGGTCAGGAGGCAAACCCGGAAGTTCCTCTGGGAATACATCAGCAAACTCCCCTACAGTTCGGACACTCTCTACAGCTGCATCCTTGGCTTCTAAAGCACAGACATGCACCATGAATGCCTCACAACCCTTCCTTACCATTTTCTCTGCCTTCAGCGCAGAGACCACATTGGATAGGTAATCTCTCCTATTACCTATCATCACTACCTCCTCACCTTCCACTGTCTTCAACACCATGCGCCTAGCTGCGCAATCCAAACCGGCCTGATACTCCACTAGCCAATCCATCCGAGAATCGGATCGAACTCCCCAAACGGTAGTTCCATCAAGTCAGCCAAAAACACGACCCCTTGAAGTTCTAGGGGTACATCCCTATATAATATACTTACTTCTACAGAGTGACCTAGAGGGCTTATCACTGTCATCTTCCTAGAAGTAATCTCAGGGTCTAAGTTCATAGTTTCCACTATGCTACTGGCTACATATGAGTGCGTCGAACCTACATCTATCAAAGCATTATAAGGTAGTCCAAAGATTAAGAACGTACCGATTATGACGTTCGGTGCGTCGCCCTCCTCTCGACGCCTCGCTGCGTAGACCAATCCAGGCTGTCTCGCCTCTGTACCACCTGTACCTCTGCCCGGTGCTCCACGGCCTCTACCAGAGCCATTACCTCCCCTGGCTGCACCACCGCCCCTCTGTGGCTGCTGACCATCCCTCCTGATCTGTGTACGATTCTGATCCCCAGACTGCAACCTAGCTGACCTCTATGGACAATCCCTCACTCGGTGCCCCATCGATCCACACTCAAAACATCCTCTGTTTCCAGTCCAACATTCTCCCGTGTGAGGCTTCCCACACCGAGCACATCGTGGCGGCCATTGAGTATTAGCAGCAGTAGGCCTAGCAGCTTGATTCGGCCCACTATATCTACCCCGTTTCTGCTGATTCCCGGTAGACCCAGATGATCCAGAATTCCTTTTATTCCAACCCTTGTCCTGATTCCGTCTTACCGACTGTTTCACTTCCTCAGCAACTTTGGCCTTTTCCACTAAGACCGCAAACTCTCTTTCTTGTTGTGGCACAATTAACATCCGCAGCTCGTCTCTCAGCCCATCCTCAAATTTGAAATAGCGCTCATGCTCCGTGCCCATAATACCACGTGCATACCGACTCAGACGAAGAAATTTCGCCTCATACTCCGATACAGTCTTATTACCCTGGACCAAGTTCAGGAACGCCTTGCGCTGCGCATCAATATAGCTAGCCCCTATGTACTTCCTCTGATAGGCTGCTCTAAAGAATTCCTAAGTAAGGTCATCTACCATTGCTCCGTCCCTAACTGTGAGCCACCACTGATATGACTCATCTCGGAGCAAAGATACTACCCCCTTCAGCTTCTCCTCAGTCGAGAAGTCTAGATCATCCATAATACGTTCTGTTGCCTCCAACCAATATTCTGCCGTGCTAGGAGCCACGCCGGATACACCTCTGAACACCTCTGCACCATTAGCCCGGAGTCGTTCGGACACAGATTTCCGAACCCCTGCTCCGACGCCTGCACTAGCGACCCTCTCTAACACCTGCAGCATCGCCTGTGATACTGCGTCATCACCTGTCTGGTCCTGATACTCCGCGCCCACAGCTGGCGGCGGTGGTACCTCATTTTCCGACCCATGTCCGGACCCTACCGGTTCCGAGACCGTCATCTTACCCCTACTGTAACATCCTGAAATTGGGCCTAGTAGGATTGGGCCAATTGGACCTTGGGCTTTAGGAAAAAAAATTTGAGTATCATCTTGTTATTTGTGTTAGTTCAAGTATGATTTTTATTGTGTGCTTAGTATAGTTTTGTGAAGGTTTGGAATTATTAGCTAAGCTAGAATAATTTTTAGTTTGAAGAAATTAGTGAAGTGGATTAGGTGATCCTGACACTTAAGTTAATTTAAGTGTCTAATTCTAGCACATGAGGAGTTAGTGGCAAGGTGGTTATGGCACATGGATGGTTGCTTGAGGGAAGTGGTTCGAGTTGTATGGATTGCAATTGGAAGACTTTATTTTTATGCACCGTACATTAAGTGTTGGTCAAATTATACATCTGATAAGTTGGACTTTAACTTTTTATGGCAAGTTGAATAATAGATTAGGAAAGCTTGATGTTTGGGAAAGAAATCATTTGATTAAAGGTTGATGTGAGAACATAAGGCATGATGTAAGGTGTTATGCTATGGAAAGTTTTGTGTAGAAAGTTTGACATGAATGTGGACGGTATGGGTGTCTAGGGGGGTTGGCCGAATGTTGATAGGAATTTGGGGGGGTTTTAGTTGGTCAATTCTTGCATTTTGTGCATCTTTTGCATTTTTTCTTTTCCTCTCCATAATCTTCCTCCTTAGCCGATTGTGTCTTGGGCATTAGGTACAATTTTGTTTTAGTTTTGGCATTGTTTTCTTGTTTTGTGTCAAAGCCGAAAAGACCATTGTGGTTTGCCGATTTTTCTCTTAGGCATTTGGCCAAATATTCATTTGAGTCTCTCTCATATTTTATTTTCTTTGTAGCCTAAAACCAACCCTTTTCCCTTCATCTCTTTCTTCATCTTTAGTAGTTGGCCGAATCTTCCTTCTCCCCATTTCTCTTTTTTCTTTCTTCCACTTTTGCTCAAAACTGAAAACATCCCTCTCCCATTGCAATTTCTTTCTTTTTCTTCCTTTTCCTTTCTCTTTCTCCACTCTAGCCGAATCCTTTTTGTTATTACAAATCAACCATAGCCGAAATTCCCTTCACCATTTAACCATATTACCGAAACTTCCCATTCTCTTTTTGATTTGTCTTGGCTGAATATCAACAAGGGTAGGTCTTCATTTGGTTTTCTTCAATCGGTTTTGGAAGGGGACTCCTCGGGATTTTGGAAGTAATCGACTCAAGTCTTAATTTTCTAACAATCGTTTTGGGTAAGTTCATAGGTAAGATTTAGTATTTCGTACGATAACCCTTCGGGATGTGTTGGTGTGGCCGAATGGCCTTGTTTATAGTTTTGTGGTTTGGCCGAATGTAGGACAAGAAGATCTAGTGATGTAGATCGGGTCTTCGGGATTTAGTGCTTGCGTTAAGTGACAAGTGTGTATCTTACACACTTTATAACTCGGTAATATATATAAATAAATATACTAATCATGTTATTAAAGCCGAAAACTGTGAGATCTTGATATGATACTTTGATGGTTATGAGCAAGGATTCGGGTAAGTCTGTTTCGATATGATGTTGATATATGTTGTTTAATATCATGATCTACGATATATTTGTTATATGTTCATATTAGAGCATGATGGCATGATTTGTTTAAATGTTGCATTGGTATGGGTGATATGAGAGGAGGGGGAAGGATTTGATATCCGTGTCTTTGGGACACCAGAGGTTTGGCACCTCCAGTGGTTTGGTACCACAGATTATTTTGTGTCTTTGGGACACCAGAGGTTTGGCACCTCATAGCGACTTGTCCCAGTGGCTTAGCACCACAGTGGGTTGGCCCCACAGTTGATATATCGGGATCGTCGACAGTGATTTGGTATCACACGTGCGTTGGCCCCACACTTGGATCATTGATATTTCGTGTCTTTGGGACACCAGAGGTTTGGCACCTCATAACAACTCGTCCCAGTGGCTTAGCACCACAGTGGGTTGGCCCCACATTTGATATTACGGGATCGTCGCCAGTGATTTGGTATCACACGTGGGTTGGCCCCACAACTTGATTATTTGTGACTTTGGGTCACCAGTGGTTTGGCACCACATTATTGGATATCGTGACTTTGGGTCACCAGTGGTTTGGCACCACCAGTGGTTTGGTACCACACGGGGTAGAAATGGAGTTATGGATGGCTAGGTTTGGGTGCATTATATATATATTGCTTGGTTATGATTTGTGTAAGCATGTTGCATTAACCGGGAGAGGGATTATGCACTGAGTCTTGGTGACTCACCTTCTCCCTTATCCTTTCAGGTGATTCATAGATCACGGATGCGGAGCCGGATGGACTCGAGGTGGTCATGCAATAGAAATTCGGTTTTACACGGACTTTGGTTTGGGTACCTTATTTTATTTAAATTCGGTTTTCATATTTATTTGGATTTGTAATAAGGCCTTTTAAATTATGTTTTGAATTATTGATATGTTTTGGATTTGATATTCTGAACATGGTTAAGTGAATTACTTGATTAATTTAATAAAATGAGCGCAAGGTTTTCTAAACAACAAAACGCAACGGTTTTCAAAACCTTACCATCGGGTATTATAAATCACTTGATAATAAATGACAACTTAATTGTTTTCGACAACTCAAACGGTTTCCAAAACTCAAGTTTCCAAATTTCAATTAGAAACGGTTTTCAAACTAATCGCTTTGGTTTCTTTTAAAATTATAAAAGGTTTTCTAATCTATCAATTTGCAACTATGTTTTAAAGATTTATTTACGGAATTTCAAAGTGAATTATCAGTTTTTAACTTATTATACACCTGAATTCTACAAACATGGAACAACAAAGAGTTTTTCACTAAAATTTAATTGTTAACTCGATTTTCTTCCAAAACGTTTTCCTCTATGGCATGCCAGATTCGGTCATGGCGTATTGACTGGTTTGGGGTGTTACACCTACCTCGTCCACGAGTGTTACGCCCACGTCCACGTGCACTCATGTTCACCGATACGAGTCGAGCTAATTAAAAGTTTTATGCGTTAGACTCTTATTCCACTGTTTATTAAGCCACAGTTTTATGAGAAGTTTAATAAGGGATTGTTCCGCGAGTTCATCCAGCCTATAGTTCACGTCTCTAGAGTAGTTCCTACTACTATTTAGTCATGCCAATATCATCATATTCACAACATCATAAACAACAGTTTGGGGTACTTACCTGGGCGGATCGGTGCCGGAGACTCGGTGCCATGCCTTTCAGACCATGTGTTTTCCATAAAACCTTTCATAATCCCCTTTTAGAACATTTTTGGGCCTCGGGCCCACAGTCGAGCTGTTGAACCTGGCTCTGATACCAAAATTGTAACACCCCAAAGCCGGTCAACACATCACGACCGAATCTGGCATGTTACGGGGTGAAAACATCTGAATAAAACAAGTTTCCCCGTTTATTTCTATTGAAAACTCTTTTATCGTTTTAAGGTTTAGAAAACCCTATACAAAGTGATGTTGAAAACGTTTTTGTGTTGCTTTAAAATCCGGAGAACTCATGCTTGAAAATCCGTTTGTTGTTACTAGTTTTTAGAAATCCTACGATACTTATTAAAAACCGAGTGAGATGAGCATAGTCAAGTTTAAAACCATTTGCATTTGAAGTTGTTTGAAACTTTAGGTTTGAAGTCATCTATGTTAACTTTGTTATTACCTTGTGAATAATGTTACCCGATGGTAACGTTTGAAAAACCCGATATCGAGTATAGTTTTGAAAACATCGATTTAATCCCGGTTACTTAAGCAATATCAAATTATTAATCACATGCATAAGATAGGTAAAATAAAATCCAGAAGTAAAACCCAAAATAATACTTAGCGGCCTTATTACAGAACCAAAACAAAATTTAAAGAAAATAAATAAAAACCAAATAGTACTTTAAAGTCAAAACCCGAAGCTAGCATGCGTGGCCACCTCGAGTCCTCCCCGGCTCCATATCCGCGATCTATGCCTCATCTGCAAAATATAAGGGAAGGGGTGAGTCACCGAGACTCAGTGTATAAATCCCCAACCCGATAGTGCAACCACTTACGCAAATCATCAGTGAAACATGCAAATCATGCAAACCACATAACCTAACCATCCGATCTCCTATATCTACCCCGTGTGGTCAAAACCACTGGTGGTCAAAACCACTGGTGACCGAAGTCACAAATATATATCGGCGTGGTCAAAACCACTGGTGACCGTAGTCACAAATCAAGTGATGGGTCCAACCCATCGTGTGGTCAAAACCACTGATGACAATCCCGTAATTAATCATGTGGGGCCAACCCACTGTGGTACCAAACCACTGGGACGAGTCACAATATCCATATGTGGTCAAAACCACTGGTGACCGTAGTCACAAATATCATCAATGTGGTCAAAACCACTGGGACTTAGTCACAAATATTAATATCGAAGACGGGGCCAACCCGTCATGTGGTCAAAACCACTGGTGATAGTCCAAATAATTCTTCCCCCTCCTCTCAACAATCCCGCCATCATGTCCATATCAATAGTGGCATAATAACATATGATGATGCAAATACACATGGCATAACATTAAACAATGACATGATAGCATATATCGAGATCCATATAACAGGAGACTTACCCGGAGTCCCCGCTCATGCCCACAAGGCATAACTACCGGTTTCAATGGCTATTACAGTAACACAATAAACATATCATACTAACGAAGTGTGTAAGCGTTACACACCTGACTATTTGTAGATCTAAGCGAAAACCCAAAACGTTAGCCTTCACTCTACCCTACAATCGGCAACACTTTGTTAGTAACCAAAAGCCCATTCGGCTCCACTAGAAATCCCGAAGATATATCGCATGAAGGTAGCACTTTACCTTAATGCCGATTTGGTTTCCAACCAAATCCCAAAGCTATGTGATGAACCTTCCTTGCAATCGGCCAAGCACTAATACACACAAACGATTAGCCTTCGACTTTTGAACGAATAAGAAATAGATCTACACGCTAGAACCCTTACCTAGATCGGCCACCAAATCCCGAAAATTTACCGAATCAGGTTGTACTCCTCCCTACAATCGACTTAAATGCATCATTAGCAATCCAAGTACCATTCGGCCTTAGCATGAATCCCGAAACCAAAAGGGATTGTCGTCCCTTACCTTAAAGACTGATTCAGCCACCAACCACCAAAGATCGGCACACCCTATTGATGTTAAGAGTTTCGGCTACCAACATAGAACAAGAATGAAGTTTAAAATCCCGATTAATAAAGATTGAAGAAGTATCAAAAAGAAAGGCAAAAGAGATTCGACATTAACCAAATCAGTCGAAGATGAAAAAGAAGAATAGAAAGTTTACTTACCAGATGATTCGGCTATAACTCAAAGAAAAGATAGATTCGGCACTTAATATGATGAAGAGAAAACGCAAGAGGAGAAGGGCTTATGAGCAAAGTATTCGGCCAACTACTTGAAAGAAGAGAAGAAGAAGAGAACTCACAAGGTTTCAGCATTTGAAGATTGTAAAGATGGAGAAGAAAAATAAAATGGGAAAGAAGGGATTCGGCAAAGAGAGAGTTTCGGTCAACAATGAATGCACATGAAAAGAAGAGAAAAGAATGGCTAACAATGAATGAACCGAAAGGTAAAGAGAAGAAAAGGAGAGAATTGAGTTTTGGCTCTTCAAAGGGAGTTGCAAAATTGGTTCGGCCAAATGCCCAAGCTGCCGAAAGAGAAAAGAGAGAAAAAATGCACTTCGAGGTTTGGTTTTGACACTAAACGAAAAAGAGAAAGACTCCCAAAGCTAGCCGAACATGCACCCTTACTTGGCCATTGAAATTCGGCACACCTAGCTTCCCAAGCCGATTACACCTCCTCCCCCATAGTCCATAATTCGGCCAACTCCTTCAAATGAGTTTGAAAAGAGTCAAACTCCTAAATTTCCTCCCCTACATCAGTTCAAATCCGTTTGACCCCTTCCATCCTTATCTTCCAGAGTCCATCCTGAACACTCCTCTTCTTTGCTTCTGGCGTGAAAAAGAATAAGCAGAAAGGGATTTCTGCTGCTCGAACCTGAGCGCCCCTGCATGTGGCGTCATCATCCTGGCATCTTAGTGGCGCCTCCTTGCCATTTTACCAAGGTAATTCTTGTGTCACAATACTCCAAGAATTTCTTTTAACCCCTAACCCCCTTAGCTTTCTCTCACTAAGTACCAAAACAAAAATTTTGGCCATGACCCAGGCCTAACCCGAGGTCATGCCTAGACCCCAAAACATGCTAAACGAACACAGCAGACATATCCTCACATGCAAACACATGCAAAATGCAGAGACCCCAATTTAAGGATATTACATTCACTACCATGAGCGGCAACGGCATGAAGTTGTTCTTTTGGGTTTGTTTCAGTGCTGCTTGGCAAGCTACCTTGTAGTCGTTCAGAGATCAGTTTAGCAAGCTGTCCTAATTGGTTTTTGATCCCTTGAATCGATGCTTGTTGATTTTTAAGTGTTGTTTCGGTGTTTTGGAAGCAAGTTTCGGACACCGCGATGAATTATGTCAGCATCTCTTCGAGGTTCGGCCTTTTCTCTTGTGGGTAGGGTTGTTAGAAGGCTGGAAGGGGTTGTTGTCTTTGATTTCCTTGACCACCCCATGAGAAATTGAGATGGTTTCTTCAACCTGGATTGTAAGTGTTACTATAAGGATTATTTTGAGGTCTAGAATTATTACCCATATAGTGAACTTGCTCGTTTTCAGTGCTAGGGTTGTAAGGTAGATATTCTGTATTGCTCATTCCTCCTCCATTCATATCGCACTGCATCACTGGATGTACCTATGAAGAACCACACAAACCATCAATTTTTTATTTAAAAGCTCTACCTAGTTTGATAGCATGGTCACTGCGTCGAGGTTGAAAACACTAGCGGCTTTTGTTGGCTTTGTCCTCTTGACTTGCCACTGATAGTTATTCAGTGACATCTCCTCTATAAACTCATAAGCCGCTTCAGGGGTTTTGTTATTCAGGGTTCCACTAGTGGCTGAATCAATCAACTGCCTAGTTGAGGGGATCACACCATTCTAAAAGGTTTGAACCTGGAGCCACAAAGGTAATCCATGGTGTGGGCACCTTCTCAATAGATCCTTGTATCTCTCCCATGCATCGTAAAGTGTCTCTAAATCCATCTGCACAAAAGAAGAGATATCATTCCTCAACTTGGTCGTTTTAGCCGGCGGAAAATATTTTAACAAAAATTCAACAAAAATCATAATCTACCATTTAACATAAAAAACCATTAAAGAATATTCATGGCATAACCCTCAACCTTTAATAGTTTTACAAATTAACCCTCAAGCTAGTTAGATTAAGCTAAAATGAGCTCAAAAACATAGAAATCATTAAAAACGGGGATGAAAACACTTACCATGCAAGTGCTTAAGCTAACTGAAACTTCAAGCCCTAAAATGGCTACCTTTCCTTCAAAAATTTGGTGGTTATTAAAATTGGAGAAGATGATACCATCTTTTCTTTATTTTAATTTATATTTACTTGTAAAATTACTAATTTAACCTTGGTCATTAACCTTGAAAATCAATTAATTTATGTCCATAATTGTCCACGAACCTTATGGATGGAATAATTACCCTTTAAATCCATTTACTTTCATTTCCATATTCATTTAACCCTTTTAACTTATAAAACTCAACTTTTGCACCTTTTACGATTTAGCCCTTTTTACTTAATTAATCAAGCAAACATTAAAATTTCTAAACGAAATTTTAATATGACTTTACTAAAATCTCATAGACCTTACATAAATAATAAAATAATGATTTACTCATCAGATTTGTGGTCCCAAAACCATTATTCTGATATCACTGAAAACAGGTTGTTACAATAATGTAGGGACATTTTCATCTATTAAAATGT
Source organism: Gossypium australe (assembly GCA_005393395.2). NCBI lineage: Eukaryota > Viridiplantae > Streptophyta > Magnoliopsida > Malvales > Malvaceae > Gossypium > Gossypium australe. The sequence goes on along the minus strand of CM016621.1, from coordinate 78,543,019 downwards.
GGTTAACTCAATATTTTAACATGAAGGACTTGGGAAAAACTAATTTTGTTCTAGGCATTCGAGTCCTAAGGGATCGAAAGAACAAAGTGATAGCACTGTCTCAGGCCATATATAGACAAGATATTGGAGCGCTATGCATTGATCAATTCGAAGAAGGGAAATGAACCCTCATATCTGAATTTCATCTATCTTTAAAGAACTGTCGTGAGACAGGGAAAGAAAGAGAGAACATGAGAAAGTTTTCTTATGCCTTCAGCGATAGAAAGTCTCATGTATGTTATGTTATGCATACACCTAAATATTTGTTTTGTAGTGGGGTTGGTAAGTCACAATCAAGAAAATCAAGGACCAAGACACTGCTAAGCAGTTAAGTATATACTCAAGTATTTATGAAGAACAAGGGATTATATTCTTGTGTATTTCAGATATCTTACTCCTATTAGATATATTAATTCTAACTTCCAAATCTTTCAGGATTCGAGGAAATCAACATCGGATCGTGCTTTTGTCCTAAACGGTGGGTCCATAGTGTGAATAAGTGTCAAGTAGGGTTACACTACTAACTTCACTATACAGAGTCAAATATAAGGTATGGAAAAGCTATGGCACTATAACAATACGGTTATAGCTAAACTAAAAAGAAACCACATAAGAACAAAATGCATTAAGGGAGACAGTAGTGTTTGACGAAATAGTGCTGTAGTAAAAGAATGTACCTGGGGACATACCTTGGGGTTTGTTTAACAAAGACTCTACTAGCTAGAGAGTTCTTTGGGAAACATGTGGAGGGGCATAGGAATGCAAAACATGACTTGTTTACTTCACTAGGGCAACTGGGACACTGTTGAATCTGGTGCCCTAACTGTAGTATTTTTACCTAAGTACACTTATAATTTTTTTGAATAGATTGGTTAATAAAATTATTCATGAATTACACTAATACTTTGTATATTTTCCTCACATGGTTTTTGCACGCAAAGAAAAATGGAAGCAAATGTTGCTCATTGGTTGCCTAATATTTAACTAATACTAAGCGGTATTACGTGATCGAATTATAATACAAAAATATAGTTTATATTAGTAGACAAACCTAAACATGTCCTTAGTCTAATTGAAAATGAGTAATAGATCCTGAATCCATTTATGGATTTATTCACTTGTGACGTTCATAGTGTGGCATACATAAATCTTGACTGGATGACGAACTATTTATGCATGACTTGTACACTTTGATGTAAGTAAAAGCCTGAGTTCAAATATATAAGGAACCGGAAGCTAATACATTGGGTGTACGAGTTCTAAAATATGTAACATCATTCAAGATATTGGAATTCATAGCTTGAGACATGGGTAAATGGTATACTCTTATTGGTATTACATGGTTGATGAAAAATAAATGTGGCCACGGTTCATTCATCTTTGTGATAAATGAGTTGATTATTATTTGATGGTAATTAAGTTTTCATGAAGGAAGATGTAATGGTTACCATGAGATAAAATTGAATCATATTGGGAGAACAAATATTATCCTCAAGATATTAAGGATATCCTATAAGGGTAGCACTTATGAAAAGGTCATTGGATGAGCACTAATGAGTTATTTTCGTAATGGTATGTCGATAGGGAGAGCTCGGTCATGATACTATAGTGGAATGACTTCTTAACTAAATGAGTTTATAATTAATTAGGGAAAAGCTAGAATATAATTATAAATCATTTGAACCTCAATTGCATATGTCCAATCGGTCCCTCCGCTAGCTCGTTGAAACTAGAAATGAATTGTGTGTTTGAATTGAAATGTACAGAATGAATAGAAATAGAGAAATGAAAAACATTCAGATATGTTTATGGTTTTCTCCAAAATGGATAAATAGAATCATTTGTAAATGAATGTGGTTTTCTCAAAATGGAAATGGAAATGAAAATGAGAAATGATTCATCTGTAAATAAATATGGATTACTTAGAAATGATCGGAAGAATGAGTTTATGTTTTTTAGTTATTTTAAAGCCCGAAAATAAAAATAAAACATTCAGTCATAGTGAATAAGTTGAATGGTGAAATATTAAATATATTTTCTCAAAAATTTTACTATGGGTAAAATCACCATAATTTTATTGGGGGTAAAATTAGGATGAGAAAATTATTTAATATAAATATTAAAGTTTATTTTTGGGAAATATAAAAATAAATATTAGGTTGGATCAAATTATAAATTATTGGGTTAATAGCCCTAAAATACTTGTAATTGGACCCGATATGGAAATGGCCCAAAAGCCCATTATGTTAATAGGGTGGACGCTTAACCCTAGTTAATATTAACTACGATTGTTACCACCTATAATCTTAATTAGAAAAAGAGTTTATTTCTCTAGATAAAATAAACTTCTCTAATTCAACAAGGGTTTTACCTTCTTTCCCTATAAATAGAAGGCACCGGTAGAGCTACTTACACAATTTTAAGATATTGTTGCTTTACTGAAAAATAGAGAGAATTTATTCTCAACTATTAAATTTATTTTTCTAGAATAGCAATTCTACCGGTTTCTATTTAAGAAGAGATTTTTTTCCTTTCCACATAAAAGAAAAGAATTTTTAGTGTTGTATTTTGATTCAATTGGTTCGAGCCCACACTCGAAGTAGTTCATGATACAAAAATAGCAGAGAACATTGTTTGGTTGAAAGCCGGGAACAACAACGATCCGTCTATCCAAAAACACAAGTATGATTTCAATCTAGTGATTATTGCTATATGTATCACAAACTAGGTCAGTTTTCAAAATTTTTATTTTTTGCTATGCAAGAAAATTGTTTTGAAATCGGATTTTTTTCCAACATGTCGTGCCCACTAAGACTTAAGGTTGTGACTTCAAGCTCTCTAGGTTGCAACTTCAAGTCGAGAATCAAAGTGAAGGGGACCGAGTACACTATGGTCCAGGTCGCGACGCCAACAGGCCAATGTCGCAGCCCTGAGTGTTTCTCAAGCCTCCTTTGAGCCAACTGTCGTGGGAGTCGTGACACATAAGCCTTGGTGTCATGACACTGAAGCTTGACGGCTGAAAATATGCAGGGGCAATTTTGTGTCTAAACATGCTTAAGTCATCCACATTTTGAAAGACAAATTTGTCAACATTAGGGCCATTTTAAGCCTCTTTATGGCACAAAACGCTAGACATTGAATATTTTTGTCATCATCTTTTATCCCCTTAATCATTTTAAATTCCTAGGTTTTTCCTATTCTAGGTTAGACTTTATTTTATCATTTTCTTCATTTTTCTGCACTTTTTTAAAGTCAAAAAGGTACACGGACCTCTAGTGTTATTTTGGGTTTTTTCATAGTATTCAATATATTTAAATGATTTGGTTATTCGAAGTTGCAAAGTATTGATTTGGGTTGTGGATTTATGGATTATTCTTGCTTGTCATTAATTCCACGAAAGACCTTTTCAAGATTTACTAAGCATTTCTTCACCCTTACTTCTATTGTGATTATTTGATGATTCATTTAAGCATGAAATTGGTTGGGCTTTATGTTTTGATGATGAGTAGGAACTAAATTTATTGTGGTTGATTGATTGAAATTTTGAATGATTTATTTTAGGGTTAAGGGCTAGATTGTAAAAAATTGATTAAATTGAATAAACTTCAAAAACCTAGAATTGACAAGTCTAAGGAAACTTTTAGTTAGGTGAGATCGAGAGGAGATCCTATTGTGAACAAATCCAATTTTCTTGATTTAGTCTAGTGAGGTTGAGAGATAAATTAGACTAAATTGTCTTATTTGGAAAAATGGTGACCGAGAGGTAAAATTGGACCAATTAGGAGTTTAAACAATTTAGATCCATAATCCGAGACTTAATTATCAACATGAATATTAATCAAATACTCTATTTGATCTAATTAATACTTTTTTAATATTTGTGTGTATTCAATTTAGTCCTTTTATATATAATTTAGCTTAATTCACCTCATTTTATGGATTACCGTAATATAGCATTTAGCCACTAGCTAGCTATACTTCTTAATTACATGCTTAATCATAGTATATTCACCATATCACCTGATATCCTTTGGGTTCGATCCTTGGAATGCTCTAAGTGTTCCATTGTACACTTAAAAATATTACAACTGACCTGGTATACTTGCAGTCAAAGTCACTTTTAAATCTCTATATTTTTTATTAATTCTCTACTTAGTGTTTGTACACTAGCATGTAGCCAAATAGTGATAGGGCAGCAATCAATCACACCAATGTTGTTCTACTCGTTATGGTAGAAAAAACCTAGTAGCTTACCAGTTTGATGAGTGCTGGCAAGAGCAAAATGACTTAGCCAGAGCTTGCCTAAGTAAGCGCAACAAGAAGTGGGCTAATCATAATCGTAGGGATGTTGAGTTTCAGGTTGGTAACTTAATCCTTTCCAAATTGCACTTGATTTTGCACCATATTGGCTTTCCCAAGGGGCTTGTGCGATAATATGAGGGACTTTTCAGAGTTCTGAAAAGGGTAGGCAAGGTGGCTTACAAACTTGAGTTGCTGGCAAAACTCAAGGTTTATCTCATGTTTCATGTCAGTATGCTTAAGCCTTTCCATTAGGATCAAGAGGATTCAAATCGAGGTAAGTCCAAATGAGTTCCAATAGAGGTAAAGGTCTCCTATGATCAAGATGTTGAATGAATCATGGCAACCCGAGTGATTTGACAAAAGTATTATAGGCCGAGGCATGATTACTTTGTTCGATGGAAGGGACTTCTTGATAGTAAGGCTAGTTGGTAATCTACTGAGGCTTTGTGGTAGTTTCAAGAAAAGATAGATCAGTTCCATTCTAAGGACGCTAAGAAGGTGTTGCTAGAATAAGTGGGGGAGAATGTCACAAGCCACACAAAGGAGCCCATGACCATGGCACACTTTGATGATCAATCTTATTCACTTAAAGTCATTCGACCCATCAGGACTAGCCCATTGCTTGGAGAGATTCAAGGCCCATCTACTTAGCTTGGTGAATATGTAAAGACTCTAGTAACTTGTATTTGAATAGGGTAAATATTGTAAATACTAAATGATATTGTAAAGTATCTAAATCCCTAAAAATCTTGACTTGCAGATTGTCTTTAATCTTAGCCATTGATGTATTTTAAACTGTATTGTTGATTCATGGGGAACTCAACTTTAAATAGAGCCCTTCCTCTTCATTTGTAATCACTTAATCATTGAGTAATATAACACATTTGAGAGCGTTTACTCAAACACCTTATGTACATTGCTTTCTTGTGGCTTTACTGTTCATTGCTTTTTTGCCTTTAAGTTTGCTTCTGCTAAGTTTCGTTGTCTTGGAGAATTTCTTTGTGAATTCTCACTTTTTGATATTTAATCTAACTTAGGTGAATTTGAAGCTAAATTCTCACCTAAGATTGCACAGTGTACTCTCCTTTATTATAGTGAAATCTCTTTTTGCCTATGGTTTTTTATCCTCTTTTGAGGAGTTTTTCCACATAAAATCTACGTGTTTAATCTTTTCTATGTTTGTTTTATTAACTTTGTTTGTTGTTTAATTGGGTTTATCTCCTACAAAATGGTATTTGAGCTAGTTTGATTTTCATAGTTAACTAGTTTAGAGATGGCAGCGTCAAGCTTCGATATTGAAAAGTTTGATGGAATTGCAAATTTTAGTTTTGGAAAGTTCAAATGATGGAAATATTGGTTCAGAACGGTTTAAAAATGGTCGTTATAGGGAAGAAGCCTTCAGATATAGATCAGTCAAAATGGGAAGAGCTCGATGAAAAGTCTCTATCCACTATTTAATTTTGCCTCATGAATAATGAGTTATAGGAGGTTTTGAAGGAGAAAATATTGTCTGTATTATGAAAAAAACTAGAAGCCTTATATACGATGAAATCTCTGGCCAACAGGTTGGTATTAAAAAACTGTCTCTACACGTTCAGAATGGCCAAAAGTGAGTCCACCAAAACTCATATTAGCGAGTTTGTCACCCTTCTTAATGACTTTAAGAATCTAGAAGCAAAGGTTAGTGACAAGGATCAAGCTATATTATTGTTATGCTCTTCGCCCTCTTCTTATAAAACTTTCAAAGAAACTTTGATTTATGGGAGAGATCATCTCTTGTTCGAGGATGTAGTGGGGAATTTTCTGAGCAACGATAAACTCAACAACGAGTTAGTCCCAAACAAAAAATCAGATGGGCAGGCCTCAGTTCTAGTTGTAAGAGGTAGACAACAAACCAGAAGGGCGGATCGAAATAGGTCTAAAGTAAGGTCCAAATCTAGAAATCGTGACAAATATTGTGTTTATTGTAAAATGGTAGGTCACATGAAGGCAGAATGTTGGAAACTTCAAAATAAAATCAACAGGGATGCCAAAAATGAAGAGAAAGATAAGAAGAAAGCTAAAGTTGTTGATGCTAGTGTAGCTGAGGACAGAGGTGATGATTTCTTGTTGGTGTCAATGAGTGAGAGCTCTCATCTTACTTCCAAATGGATCATAGATTCAGGGTGCTCCTAACAAATGTGTCATAACAGGGACTAGTTCTATATGTAGAGTTCAGTTAAAGGTGGAGTTCTACTGATGGGGAATAACTCTGCATATAAAATATCCAAAATTGAAATAGTACAAATTAGGATGCACGATAGAATTATTCAGACACTGTCAGATGTCAGGTATGTTCCTAATTTAAAGAAAAATCTTATCTCTTTGGAAATTTTGGATTCTAATGATTGCAGGATAGTCATTGAGACAAATGGATTAAAAGTTTCTCCTGAGGCTCTTGTTATGAAGAAAGGAAACAAAAAGGGAAACTATACGTTTTGCAATGGTCAACAGTTACTGGTGCGACTGCGATTATCGAAGAAAAACTGAAATCACCACCACATTGCAAAAAGAACCAACCTGTTGTCGTGACCAAATTTTGGCACATATGATTGGGTCATATGAGTGAGAAAGGTATGATAGTCTTGTGCAATAGAGGTCTTCTCAAAGACACTAGAGTTGGTAAGTTAGGTTTCTGCAAGCATTACATTTTCGGGAAACAAATTTAAGTCAGTTTTGATTCAATAGTGCACAGAACAAAAGAGACTCTAGATTGCTTTCATTCCGATTTATGGGGTCCATCTTCTGACATCTCTAAATGAGGTATTAAATATTTCTTAACTTTTACTGATAATCGCTCCAAAAAAAGTTTGGGTTTATTTCTTGAAATAGAAAATTAAAGTCTTTTGGAATCTTTAAACAGTGGAAGACACTGTTAGAAAAACAAACCAGAAAATCCGTGAAGTGGTTGAGAATGGATAATAGTCTTGAGTTATGTTTGTTAAAGTTTAATGATTTCAGCAAACAAGAAGGAATTGAAAGACATTAAACCATCGTTAGAACTCAGCAGCAAAATGAAGTTGCAGAAAGAATGAGCAGAACATTGCTGGAAAAGGCTCGATGCATGCTTTCTAATGCAGGCTTAGGGAAGGAATTTTGGGCTAATGTCATAAACCTGACAAGTTATTTAGTAAATTGATCTTCTCATCGAGCATTGAGTGGTAAAGTTTTAGATGAGATATGGTCAGGTAATCTTCCCAATTATTCCAATATTAGAATTTTTAGTTGTCCTGCTTATGCTAAAGTTATCCAGGGAAAGCTCAAACCAAGGGCCATTAAATGCATCTTTTTGGGATACTCTACCGGTACAAAAGGTTTTAAATTGTGGTGTTTGGAATCTGACAAAAAATTGTTACCAGAGAAGTTAGGTTTAATGAATCTGTCATGTTTTGATTAGAAAATGGGACTTTTACTTTAAAGAGACAACAAATTAGAGTGTCTTGAGTAAGGTGGAGTCAAAAGTTGAAATAGGGGGCAATGTCATGACGAGAAAATGCCCAACATCGCAACAACACGACTAACAGAGGTCTCGTCTCGATGAAAAGTCTAACGAAGTTGTGATGACATGACAAAATTCTGATTATTGCAAGTTTGATGTTGTTTCAAATTGTTTGGAGTTCCATTCGACCCTTAGGTACCCTCACCATCTTAGTTAACTAATTATAAGTCGAATTATGATAGGAAAAGGTGAGAAATACGACCACCATAGAAATATTATGTAGGAAACCTAATGGCTTATGCTCTAAGTGTTGTTGAAAGCATTGATGCAATCAATTCGTCGTGTTATTATGAGGCAGTTCAAGCCTCTAATTCTAGAAAATGACTTGTTGCAATGGAAGAAGAGATGAAATCACTTCATAAGAATGAGACTTGAAGGCTAGTTAAACCACCCATCAGTAAAAGAATCATTGGTTTCAAATAGGTGTTTAAAAAGAAGGAAGGTTCGGATCTTAACGACACTAGGTACAAGGCAAGACTGGTTGCAAAGAGCTATATGTAAGTGAAGGGAGTTGATTTTCATGATGTTTTCTCTCCCATTGTGAAACATGCGTCTATTCGGACGCTTATAGCCCTTATTCATCAAATATTCTTGAGTTGGAGCAATTAGATGTAAAGATTATTTTTCTTCACGGTGACAATGAGGATGACATCTATATGCAACAACCGAAAGGCTTCAAATTTGAAGGTAAAGAAGATCATGTCTATCTCTTACAAAATTCATTTTACAGTTTAAAGTAGTCTCATCGGCAGTGGTATAAAAATTTTGACTCCTTCATGTTGAGTATTGGTTTTTCTCGAAGTAAGTATGACACTTGTGTTTATTTATAATGTCTTGGTCATGTTCTTTTATATATTTGTTGCTTTATGTTGATGATATGATAATTGCGGCTAAGAATCTATCTAAAATTGATTGTCTTAAAACCATACTTAACTCTAAGTTTGAGATGAAGGATTTAGGTGCAGCAAAGAAAATTTTGGGATGAAAATTTTGAGAGATAAACATTCCATGAAATTGTTTTTATCACAACAAAGGTACATCAAGAAGATCCTTGAGCGATTTGAGATGCAAGATGCAAAACTAGTAAGTACTCCTTTAACTGCACACTTTAAACTTTTAATTTCAGATCCACACAAAATGAATAAGGTGAAAGGTACATGTCAAAAGTAGTTTATTCATGCGCAGTTGGAAGCTTGATGTGTTCAATGGTATGCACTCATTGTTGAAAAAAAGGGGGTTTGGAAAACGTAGAGGAAAATAAATTTAAGAAAAAAAGTTTAAATTTTTTTTCCAGAACAAGATCTTGGTTATGATATCTAAAGTAATAAACAATTAATCAAATTTGTACCTTTTCTATTCGTCTAGGATAAGCCCTTCGACTGAATAGTCTTCTCTACTATTCTCAAGCTCACGTTAGCCGAGTGTGGACTCGCTCCGAATCATAATATATTTCAAAAAAAATTACCAATGGGGTAATTTCGCAATTTCTTCAAAATTTTGGGTCAAGTTGTAAATTAGAAAAATATCTCTAGAAATTTTCTAAAATAATCTCTTCAGAGAATTTTCTCTCTACAACTATGATTAAACTTAATCGCTTTATATAAAGAGAGTTTAGAGAGTTCAACTATGATTAAACTTAATCGCTTTAATATTAAATTAATATAATATTTATCAAGATAAATATTAGATTAAATTATTATTAAATATTATTAAAATAATAGAATGTTTATCTATAAGATAAATATTAAATTAAATTTAATATTAAGATAATCACTTTAATATTAAATTAATAAAATACTATTAAGGTAAGTATTAAATTAAATTTAATAATACACTATTAAAATAATATTATTTTTGGAATAGTTAATCTAAAATCAAATTCTCTAGTAGAGTCCCAGTAGGAGTGTGATAGTACTAGAAAGAGCATACGTTTTCTCCTTACTTTTTGGTTAATTTGTCTCCATTTAATTATCTTTAGCATATATTTTAGCATTTTCAGTTTAGTAATTTATATTTTATAACTCAGTGAATCCTAGCCTATTTATCCTTAATTTTGCTATCTTATTGCATTAATGCCACTGTATGAGTTAATCCCAGATTGCGTCTAGAAGTGTCGCCGCAACTGATAGTTGTCTGGATAAGAACCAAAACTGCGTGAGCTATCTAGTCTGGTATAACCAAACTGTACGTACAAGGATAAAATAATTTTGAGGAAAGGACACCTATACTGTTGGAGCAGGACATAAAAGGGGGACGTGAGAAGAAATAGGGGAGATTTCTATATTTTTCTCCTCCATCATCATCTTCATCATCTTACCTTGAAGCTTGCAACCATGGCAGCTTAAGTTTCTCACGGGTGAGCCAACTAGAAAACCAGATGCAGACTAGCTCCTAACGAAGAGACCTAAGTGCGAGACAAGAGGGAATAGAGAGATTCAGTCAAGTTGTCTAGGGATAGTATTCTCCATTTGATTCGTTCTTATTTCTTTCTAAATGCTGGTTATTAATCTCTGATTTCTATTTGTATGGAAGTACACATGAATTCTTGGTTAAATGTTATCTTATTCAAGCTTGCTTTTATTGTTTAATCTTGGGGTTTGAATGTTTTTTTTTTAACACGGAAGTGTTATAGCAATCACTAACACTAGAAAGTGCAATGACAGTTTGAGCCAACAAGCATTTCAATGGAAGTTCAGTGAGGGTTAGAGGAATTTAGTCCACTCGTTCTTAATAGTGCTGTATTGCCTCATGTTTAAGTCTCAGATTAAATAGAGGAGTGACAACGGGTAAGATATACATTGAATTTTATTGCATTGACAATCACCTATACTTTTATACCTTGTGAGCATTTAGTATTCTGCTGAAGATTTGTAATAGCCTAATTTTAGGGCTAGTCAGAATAGTGGTTTCGGAACCACTAATTCAAGGTTGGAGAAATTAGTTTTATTATTATTTTATGTGTTATAGCATGATCATATGAATGCATGAAAATTTTGGTGCATTAATTTTAGCGATTGCATGCTTAATTGTGAAAAAGAACTAAACATATAAAGTGCAAAGTTTTGTTCAACGAGTCAAAAGTACCAAATAGTTATAGAACCTTAAATTGGAAGTCTTTAAAGTGCAATTAGCCCCTTAAATAATGGTTGACCGGCCATAGGGGACAACAAATGTAAAAATTGGTCAAAGTTGGTGGATTAGGTGGATTAAATTGATAAAATAAAATAAAATAAAGAAAAAGTGATATTATCTTTGTTCATTTTCTTCTACCACCGAAATTATCAGCAAATTAAGGGCTTGAGAGCTCAAAAATTTCAGCAACTCTTCATCCTTGCAAGTAAGTCATCTTGATGATTATTTTTGTTAATTTTTGTGTTTTTGGAACCCTTATGGCTTAAGCTAGCTAATGAGGGGACTATTTTGTAAAATGGTGCCATGAGAGCATTAGTGTTCATTTCTAAAATTTTATGGAAGAAAATGAGTCTTGGTTGTTAAATAAACAACTTTTGTGAAAGGAGTTTTCATGAAAACACCTAAAAAGGACATTTTTGTAAAGGTTGTAAAATATGTGGTAAATGTGTGAAATAATGAGTATTGGGAGTTGCTATAAGAGGAAAAATAATTTCAGCTAGGCTTGTTAAAGGAGGAAATTTGATTAGAATCAATTTACGAGCCTAGGGGTAAAACTGTAATTTTTGTGGAAGTCTAAGGGCAAAATGGTAATTTTGCCAAAGTATGATTTTTGAAATGTATTGATTAATGTGGTAATTAAATAAGTGAAATTGTTATTTTAGATCAAGAAACACGAAGTCCGGACCAAAACCGAGGAAAGGACAAAATTGTGGACTAAATTGAACAACTATACATAATTTGGTATCGAGGTAAGTTTGTGTGAAATTAAAGCTACATAATGCTATTATGTTTTTAGTTGCTTGATATCATGAGAAATTTATATTATTCTATGAAATTAATTAATGATGCATCGATGAAAGTATAATGATATCATGTTAAGTCGAAGTCCCGGTTGAACATTGGGAATAGCAAGGATACTAATGTCACAACATGAGACAAGAAGGTCCCGTATAAGACCATGTCTGAGACATGGCATCGGCACCACATGAAGGTCCTGTATAAGACCGTGTCTGGGACATGGCATCGGCACCGAAGGGAGATATCATGTAAGACCATGTTTGGGACATGGCATCAACATTGATATACGATCTCGTATAAGACCATATCTAGGATATGGCATCGACATCGAGATATGAGATCCCGTATAAGACCATATATAGGATATGGCATCGGCATCGAGATGTGATCCCATGTAAGACCATATATGGGATATCGCATTGGCATCGTGTTACATGTATGATAAGATTGAGTATCTTTCGATATTCCAAGTAGTTCAACGGGTAAAGAACTATGTTAAAGATAGCAAAGAGCTAAGTCAATGTTCAAGAGAATAAAAGTGCTAAAGTTATTTGATGAAGTGATACAGGTACCCATGAGTAACTTACGAGTAATGAATGCAAAATGTGATATGTGATTTGGTAAGAGTAAGCATGAGTAAGTTATGTTGATGTGCTTGAGAACTTGTGAATTATTTAGTGTGAGAATGGATGTTATCATAAACTTTTACGTTGCTATTATTTCATGCAAACTTACTAAGATTTATGCTTACCACTCTCATTTCCCCTCTCCTTGTAGTATCGCCAAGCTAACTCGGGGATCGTAGGACGTCGGAGTTCAGATCACTCTATCAACTTCTCTTTGGTATATCAAAACTTTATTAATTTTGGGTATGGCATAAATAGGAAGTTGTTTATTTTTGTGATATATCATATTGGTTAGCTAATGTGTGGCTATTAATGTCATTCAATTCATTTTGTAAATGGCCATTTGGAATTAGACAATACTTGATAAGTGTTATATATATTCAATGTTGATGAAGTTCATGAAGTGCATGCTTGTGTGACTGGATGAGTAATTATTAAATTATACACATGATGAATGTAGTGTAAACCTATGTGTGGATGTCTTGATTTTGGATATTAGAAGTGCCTTATGGTCATGTTGTGTGTTAAAATGAAATGGTATAAGTGTGGTTGCTTTTCAGGGTGACAATTGGCTTGGTGGTTAGCCTTATAATTGTCCACACGGTCAGCCCCATGGGCGTGTTGATAGGCTGTGTGTCCCCCTGCATGCTAAGTTGGCAAGTCAAAATGCCTAGTAGTAATCACACGGGCTGAGGCACGGCCATGTGTCTCAACCGTGTGGAAGACACGGTCATAGGACATGGAAGTGTACCCAGACCGTGTGAAGTCTGCACCCGAATTTAGGAATTTAATTTGCCACACAGTCTAAGGACATGGGCGTGTGCCTTGGCCATGTGACCCTATGGGGATGATGACGTCAGAAGCATAATGTCAAGGTTTTTGCACACTTGCTAAGACACAGGCGTGTTTAGGCCGTGTGAGGGACACGGGCGTGTGTTCAGCCATGTGGAAACCCTTGTAGGTTCGAAAGGAAAAATAAAAACCACACGGACTAGGGACATGGGCGTGTGTGACCACACGGTCGTCCCACAAGGGCGTGTGGCCCTGTTTTAAGCAAAAATTTTCTAAGTGTTTAAAATTTTTTGGTTTAGTCTTGAATCATTCTGTATGTATGATTAGGGTCTCGTGGACCTATACTAGGGACGTTATGATCTCAAATGAGAAGTTTTAAGTCAAAATGAAACTGTATGTCTCGATGTTGTATGTTTGAGCAAGTTAAGTACGGTAATGCCTCATACCCGGTTCTGATGTCGGATACGGGAAAGGGGTGTTACATTTAATGGTATCAGAGCTACGGTTTAGTCAGTTCTCAGACTCGTATGAGTATTTTCATAATGATAGTGTGACGACTCTGATGATTTAAATTACGTTTTCATATAGTAAACGGATCCCGATCAAGCTGTTGCTGCTGATGCTGCTAGTAATGCGTCCGCTCCCGCGCAAAGGACCATACTAGTAGAAAGTAGACCCGAGACTTTGGGTCAAGGAGAGGAGGCTTGGGAAGCCTTTCTTCATATGATGAGTAATTGGTATAATGAGTTTATTCAAGCAAATCCTAATACTCAACCCCCTCCACCCCCACCTATTCCTCAGCCTACCCCTGTAGCTCCTCAAGTGGTAGAGATAATAAGAATGGAAAAGCCCCCTGTTGATAGAATCCAAAAATAAGGAGCCGAGGAATTTTGAGCTAACAAAGATGATGATCTAGAAAGAGCAGAATTCTGGCTTAAAAATACCATCAGGGTATTTGATGAATTGTCTTGTACACTCAAAGAGTGTATGAAGTGTGTCGTGTCTCTCTTAAGAGATTCGACTTATCAGTGGTGGAACACCCTTGTGTTGGTTGTACCAAGGGAGAAAGTTAACTGGGAATGCTTCCAAGAAGAGTTCCGGAAGAAGCATATTAGTCAAAGGTTTATCAACTAGAAAAGAAAGGAATTCCTAGAGTTAAAGCAAGGTTGAATGACGGTGACCGAATATGAGCGTGAGTTCGTAAGACTTAGTAAATACGCTCTGGAGTGCGTATCTACAGAAGACATTACGTGTAAAAGGTTCGAGGACGGGTTAAATGAGGATGTCCATTTATTTTTTGGTGTTCTAGAACTAAAAGAATTTGTTGTGTTAGTAGATAGAGCTTGTAAGGCCGAGGAACTGGTCAAAGAGAAAAGAATGGTTGAAATCAAGTCTCGTGACTCGAGGAAGAGACAGTTGGGCAAGTCATTTCAATCCTCATCCAAGAAATCAAGAGAGTTTACTACTCGATCAGCCACTTCAGCTGGGTTTTCAAACAGAAGTAAGGGTAAACAGTACTCTAGGTCTAAAGCTCAGACTACTTCGGTTGCTAGTGTTGGCAATGCTCGACCAAGTAGACCAAAATGTCTACAGTGTGGCAAATGTCATCCTGGGGAGTTTCGAGCAAACAAGAAAGCTTGTTTCAAGTGTGGATCCCTAGATCATTTTATTAGAGATTGCCCGGAGGTGGGTGAGAAAGAGAAACCTCAAAATGCAAGATCGGGAAGTCCTGGTAGAGGAAGGCTACAGAGAAATCTGGGAAACGAAATTAGTAGTAAGAATACACCTAGAGAGCAGACTGCAAGATCGGAGGGTAGGGAACCTGCGAGGACTTATGCCATTTGCGCTCACGAAGAGGCGTCCCCCCTTAATGTGATCATAGGTACATTTTCTCTCTATGATAGTCATGTTGTTGCTTTAATTGACCCGAGATCTACCCACTCATATGTTTGCATGAAATTAGTCTCTAGTATGAACATGCCTGTAGAGTCTACATAATTTGTGATAAAGGTGTCAAATCCCCTAGGCAAATGTGTGTTAGTTAATAAAGTATGCAAAGATTGCCCTTTGAGGATTAGAGGTCATTACTTTCCGGCTAACCTCATGTTATTGCCGTTTGATGAATTTGATGTAATTCTTGGTATGGATTGGTTAACTACTCATGATGTGATAGTGATTTGTGGAAGGAAATTTATTGAATTAAAATGTGAAAATGGGATATTCTTCGTGTTGAATCAGATGAACAGGACAAGTTACCTGTAGTGGTTTCTCATATGTCTGCTCGAAAATATGTAAGAAAGGGATATGAAGCTTATCTTTCCTTTGTGATGGATGCCAAAGAGACTGAGTTAAGAATTGAATCGGTACCCATAGTATGCGAGTATCCAGATGTTTTCCCAGAAGAATTTCCAAGGTTGCTTCCAGTTAGAGAGATTGAGTTTGACATTGAGTTAGCCCCTGGTACTGTGCCTATATCGATTGCTCCATACAGAATGGCTCCAACAGAGTTAAAAAAACTGAAGGCACAGCTACAAGAGTTGACGGACATAGGCTTTGCAAGACCGAGTTATTTTCCGTGGGGTGCTCCCGTATAATTTGTGAAGAAGAAAGATGGTTCCATGAGGTTATGTATAGATTATCGGCAACTTAATAAGGTAACCGTAAAGAACAAGTACCCATTGCCAAGGATCGATGATTTATTTGACCAACTGAAGGGAGCCACTGTGTTTTCCAAGATAGACTTAAGGTTTGGATATTATCAGTTGAGAGCCAAAGACTCAGATGTGCCGAAAACTACATTTCGGACAAGGTATGGTCATTATGAGTATTTAGTCATGCCTTTCGGTTTAACAAATGCCCCTGATGTGTTCATGGATTTGATGAACCGCATCTCTCAGCCATGTTTGGACAAATTTGTTGTAGTCTTTATTGATGATATACTGACTTACTCTCATGATGAGAACGAGCACGTTGAGCACTTGAGAACGGTTTTGCAAATTTTACGAGATAATCAGTTATATGCCAAGTTTAGTAAGAGTGAATTTTGGCATAAAGAAGTTGGATTTTTGGGGCACATTGTCTTGGGAGATGGAATTAGAGTTGACCTGAGTAAGATCTCAGCAATTGTTGATTGGAAACCGCCAAGGAACGTATCCGAGATTAGAAGTTTTCTAGGTATGGTTGGTTATTACAGGCGGTTTGTCAAGGGATTTTCTATAATAGCTACTCCGATGATGAGGCTATTACAAAAAGATGTAAAGTCTGAATGGACAGAAAACTGCCAACAAAGTTTTGAGAAATTGAAGGCATTGTTGACCGAGGCTCCCTAGTACAACCCGAACTAGGAAAAGAATTTGTTGTGTGTACTCATGCAAGAAGGCAAGGTGATAGCATATGCCTCTAGACAATTAAAGTCACACGAAAAAAATTACCCGACCCATGATTTAGAATTAGCCGCAATTGTATTTGCACTAAAGATATGGAGACACCATTTGTATGGTGAGAAACGTCGAGTGTTCACTGATGTTTCACTAAGAGATTTGTGAGGCTCAGAAAGGCAAATTCAGTCCGCGCTTTATCGGACCGTATGAGATTACCGAGAGGATAAGGCCGGTAGCTTACCATTTGGCATTTCTATCAGAGTTGGAAAAGATTCATGATGTATTCCACGTATTTATGTTACGTTGCTACCGATTGGACCCTTCGCATGTGATTGTACCATCAGAGGTAGAAATTCAACCGGACATGACTTATAGGGAAGAGCCAGTTAACATTTTGGCACGAGAAGTCGAACAGTTGAGAAACAAAAGTATAGCCCTTGTGAAAGTACTATCGCAAAGACATGGGGTGGAAGAGGCTACATGGGAGCCCGATGAGGCTATGAGAAATCAATATCCCAACCTTTTTACCAGTAAGATTTTTGGGGACGAAAATTCCTAAGGGGGGAGAATTATAACAACCCGATTTTGGGGCTAGTCGGAATAGTGGTTTCTGAACCACTAATCTGAGGTTGGAAAAATTAGTTTTATTATTATTTTATGTGTTATAGCATGATTATATGAATGCATGAAAATTTTGGTGCATTAATTTTAGTGATTGCATGCTTCATTGCGAAAAAGGATTAAACCGCATAAAGTGCAAAGTATTGTTCTACAAGTCAAAAGTACCAAATATTTATAGAACCTTAGATTAGAAGTCTTTAAAGTGCAATTAGCCCCTTAAATAATGGTTGACTGGCCATAGGGGAGAAGAAATGTCAAAAATGGTCAAAGTTGGTGGATTAGGTGGATTAAATTGATGAAATAAAATAAAGTAAATAAAAAGTGATATAATCTTTGTTTGTTTTCTTCTACCACCGAAATTATCAGTAAAATAAGAGTTTGAGAGATCAAAAATTTCAGTAACTCTTCATCCTTACAAGTAAGTCATCTTGATGATTATTTTTGTTGATTTTTGTGTTTTTGGAACCCTTGTGGCTTAAGCTAGCTAATAAGGGGACTATTTTGCAAAATGGTTGATAGTTTGGGGTTTTGCCATAAGAGAATTAGTGTTGATTTCTAAAATTTTATGGAAGAAAATGAGTCTTGGTTGTTAAATAAACAACTTTTGTGAAAGGAGTTTTCATGAAAACGACTAAAAAGGACATTTTTGTAAAGGTTGTAAAATAGGTGGTAAATGTGTGAAATAATGAGTATTGGGAGTTACTGTAAGAGGAAAAAAAGTTCAGCTAGGCTTGTTAAAGGAGGAAATTGATTAGAATCGATTTACAAGCCTAGGGGTAAAATTGTAATTTTTGTGGAAGTATAAGGGCAAAATTAAAGTATGATTTTTGAAATGTATTGATTAATGTGGTAATTAAATAAGTGAAATTGTTATTTTAGATCAAGAAACACGAAGTCCGGATCTAAACCGAGGAAAGTACAAAATTGTGGACTAAATTGAACAACTATACATAATTTGGTATCGAGGTAAGTTTGTGTGAAATTAAAGCTACATAATGCTATTATGTTTTTAGTTGCTTGATATCATGAGAAATTTATATTATTCTATGAAATTGATTAATGATGCATCGATGAAAGTATAATGATATCATGTTAAGTCGAAGTCTCGGTTGAACATTGGGAATAGCAAGGATACTAATGTCACAACATGAGACAAGAAGGTCCCGTATAAGACCATGTTTGGGACATGGCATCGGCACCACATGAAGGTCCTGTATAAGACCGTGTCTGGGACATAGCATCGGCACTGAAGGGAGATCTCGTGTAAGACCATGTCTGGGACATGGCATCGACATCGATATACGATCTCGTATAAGACAATATATGGGATATGGCATCGACATCAATATATGAGATCCCGTATAAGTTCATATGTAGGATATGGCATTGGCTTCAAGATGTGATCCTATGTAAGACCATATCTGGGATATGGCATTGGCATCGTGTTACATGTATGTTGAGATTGAGTATCCTTCAATATTCCAAGTAGTTCAACGGGTAAAGAACTAAGTTTATGTTAAAGATAGCAAAGAGCTAAGTCTATGTTCAAGAGAATAAAAGTGCTAAAGTTATGTGATGAAGTGATACAGGTACCCATGAGTAACTTACGAGTAATGAATGCAAAATGTGATATGTGATTTGGTAAGAGTAAGCATGAGTAAGTTATGTTGATGTGCTTGAGAACTTGTGAATTATTTAGTGTGATGAATGGATGTTATCATGAACTTTTACGTTGCTATTATTTCATGCAAACTTACTAAGCTTTATGCTTAACCCTCTCATTTCCCCTTTCCTTATAGTATCGCCAAGCTAACTCAGGGATCGTAGGACGTCGGAGTTCGGATCACACTATCAACTTCTCTTTGTTATGGCAAAGCTTGATTAATTTTGAGTATGGCATGTATAGTAAGTTGTTCATTTTTGTGATATGTCATATTGGTTAGCCAATATGTGGCTATTAATGTCATTCAATTCATTATGTAAATGGCCATTGGGAATTGGCCAATACTTGATAAGTGTTGTATATATTCAATGATGATGAAGTTCATGAAGTGCATGCTTATGCAACTGGATGAGTAATGAGTAAATTATACACATAATGAATGTAGTGTCAACCTATGTGTGGATGTCTTGATTTTGGGTATTAGAAGTGCCTTATGGTCATGTTGTGTGTTAAAATGAAATGGTATAAGTGTGGTTGCTTTGCAGGGTGACAATTGGCTTGGTGGTTAGCCTTATAATTGTCCGCACGGTTAGACACACGGGTGTGTGTCTAGGCCTTGTGGAACACACGGTCAGCCCCATGGGCATGTTGATAGGCCATCTGTCCCCCTACATGCTAAGTTGGCAAGTCAGAATGCCCAGTAGTAATCACACGGGCTGAGGCACGGTCGTGTGTCTCAACCGTGTGGAAGACATAGTCATAGGATATTGGCGTGTGCCCAGGCCGTGTGACCCTATGGGGATGTTTACGTCAGAAACAGAATGTCAAGGTTTTTATACACGGGCTAAGACAAGGGTGTGTCTAGGCCGTGTGAGGGACACCGGCCACGGACACAGGCGTGTGTTCGATCGTGTGAAAACCCCTGTAGGTTCGAAAAGGAAAATAAAATCCACACGGACTAGGGAAATGGGCGTGTGTAACCACACGGTCTGCCCACATGGGCGTGTCCCTACCACACGGGCTTGCGGCCCTGTTTTAAGCAAAAATTTTCTAAGTGTTCAAAAGTTTTCGATTTAGTCCTGAACCATTCCGTATGTATGATTAGGGTCTCGTAGACCTATACTAGGGACGTTATGATCTTAAATGAGAAGTTTTAAGTCAAAATGAAACTGTATGTCTCGATGTTGTATGTTTGAGTAAGTTAAGTACGATAATGCCTCATACCCGGTTTCGATGTCGGATACGGGTAAGGAGTGTTATAAGATTCATGTTGGGGATCCCAGTTTATCATCATCATATTTTACCTTATTATTTTTAAAGTTATTGCATCGATATCTATCCTCATAATTTATCTCATTTATATCCAGTTATTGCACCGAAATTAATAGACAAAAGACTACCATCCACGTGGGATCGATATCCAGTGAACTCACATATGTCTACTAAACTTGCATCGACAGTGTACGCTTGCACATTATTGCTGTGACGTTAAACAGCCAACCAATTTTTTGGCGCTATTGTCGGGGATGGTGTATTTTTGATGTTTATTTTTGTTTTTGTGTGTTTTTGCATTTTATTTTCTTTCTATAATATTTAGTATTCACTAACTGGTTTTTCTTTGTTGGTATTTCTTTAACTTTAATTTAAGTATTTTATGAACTGAAGAAATTTGGATTTTATTATCGATTTTGATCCAGAAATTGAAAGGACTGTTCGGAGTAGACTTCGAGTGTAACATCCCAAAATTGGGCCTAGTAGGATTGAGCCCAATGGGCCTTAGGCGTAGTAGCGTTTAGAATTTTTTGAGAACAGTATTAACGCAAGTTAGGCTTATTAGATAAGTGATTTTGGAAGGTTAGAGGGCTTCTATGAAGTCCCGGGATCAAATATTGGCTTTGGGGAAATTTTGGTTTTAGGTGAAAAAAACCCTGGAAGTTGGCAGGTAGGCCTTAAGAATAAAATATAGAGAAAATGACACAAGTGGAGTGTGTGGTGTAGTGGCAAAGTGACGCCACATAAGAGACAAGGGGGTGACGCCACAAGGAAGGAAGGAGGTCCAAGGTTCAAGTCTTGGCTTTTGCATTTTGGTTTCTTTTTACTTGGATCTTAGAATTTGGGTCATAGTTTATATTTAGTTGCGCATGGTTTAAGACACAAGAGGAGCTTGTGGCCAAGTGGTTAGCGGTGTGGATTATGGTACAGCGGAGCCTGGGTTCGAATCTCATGAGAAGCAAGGGAGTATTTATTTTGCGGATTGGACGGTAAGAGTTTCAGTTGAATTTAAACTCTACTGACGAAGGGATCCCACATCGGAAAGACACAAAGAATGAAGGTAAAGAGCTAGCTATATAAAGAGCATCCTAGGAGGACAGTAAACACATCTTGGAGGGCGTTTGGGCACAGGAGTGGTCGCAGCGCGGTTTAGCACCAGAGTCCTATCAGGTGTGTAACTCTCTCTACTCTAGTTGTAGAGCGGCAAATGCCGAAGTGCTGATCACAGCAATAGTAGCCACACGAGCGTGCGAGCGCACGTGTGGGGCTTCGACGCGATAGTTGAGGCCATCAGTAGTATTCTTGTGGGTTGGGCTGCTTGGGCCACGATGGGCCGAAATGGGCCCAATGGGCCCGTGGGCCCATATGAGTAAATTGTATGATGATATAGTATATAGTGAACTAGACTAGGTGGAACTTATATACGTGGCTAGATTTGTGCTAGGTGGGCCACACAAGCGTGTGGGCCCGAATGGGCCAAAATCGGGTTTTAGGCCCAATAGTCCGGTAAGGACCAGAAATGGTAGCTAAGTCGCTCGGGGTGACATTGGGCCTTCAGAAAGGCCATTCTAGGTACGAAATTACTGAAATACCCTTAGTGGGTAAATTACCAAAATACCCCTAGAAGGTAAATTACCGTTATACCCTTAGAGGTTGATTGGCTTGATTATGTCGTTTTTGTTATTTTGATTATGATGGTAATTTGTTTCATACGGTATCTGTGATATATGATTTGCATACATGTCATACTGCATACGAATTATTATGTCATATTGCATGGGTATGATGAGAGGAGGGGGAAGATTGATATCCGTAACTTTGGGTCACCAGTGGTTTGGCACCACCAGTGGTTTGGTACCACAGTTAATTTCGTGACTTTGGGTCACCAGAGGTTTGGCACCTCATAGCGACTCGTCCCAGTGGTTTAACACCACAGTGGGTTGGCCCCACAGTTGATATATCGGGATTGTCGCCAGTGATTTGGTATCACAATGTGGGTTGGCCCTACACTTGGATTGTTGATATTCGTGACTTTGGGTCACCAGAGGTTTGGCACCTCATAGCGACTCGTCCCAGTGGCTTAGCACCACAGTGGGTTGGCCCCACATTTGACATAACGGGATTGTCGCCAGTGATTTGGTATCACAACGTGGGTTGGCCCCACAGATGGGTTATTCGTGACTTTGGGTCACCAGTGGTTTGGCACCACATTATTATTGGATATCAGTGACTTTGGGTCACCAGTGGTTTGGCACCACCAGTGGTTTGGTACCACACGGGGTAGAAACAGAGTTATGGATGGCTAGGTTTGGGTGCATGATATATTTGCTTGGTTATGATTTGTGTAAGCATGTTGCATTAACCGGGAGGGGGATTATGCACTGAGTCTTGGTGACTCACCTTCTCCCTTATCTTTTCAGGTGACTCGTAGATCGCGGATGAGGAGCCGGATGGACTCGAGGTAGCCATGCATTAGATACATTCAGTTTTACATGGACTTTTGGTCCGGGTATTTATTTTAAATTTCAGGTTTTTATTTGGGTTTGTAATAAGGCCTTTGGTATTTTATTTGGTTTTAGCTTTCAATTTGGTTACTGTTCATTATTAAATGTTCAATATGGGATTTTCCTAAAATGATAATAAACTGTTTTTATTCAAAATTACTTAAGCTCGGTTGTCACAACAAATACAATTTTATTCAAATTAATAACAACTTTGTAAAATGGGCATTGAAATGAATCGGCTTTTATAAACAAACCATAAAACGCGGAGTTTCAAAAAGAATACGAACTTTTTAACTAACGCACAGTTTTTTTTAAACATTCCTTTCATGTGACATGCCAGATCCGGTCGTAACGTCTAGGCCGGGTTTGGGTGTTACAATTATGGTATCAGAGCCTAGGTTCAAAAACTCGGCTGTGGGTTTGGGTTCAAAAATGTTTTCAAAGGATGGTTTAGAAAAATATATATCTCTTTTCTGGAAGTATGGCACCCGAGTCTCCAGCACCAAATCTGTAAGTTCCTTTTTACTTTATTCTATTATATGCTGAATGATTGTATTATTCTGCGATGTGTGGATGTGATGCTTGAATATAGGAATTGTATGTATGTGTGAAAAATATATGCTTGCTTCGGTGTTAGATAGTTGGTTATGTGAAGGGGTTTCAAGATTTAGTTAGAAAGTATATTAGTTTTATTATGATCAGAGTGCGCAGCAAGAGTGTAGTGTGGTAGGTTAGGATGTGTGACTGTTAGTTAGTTGGAAATTTCGAGGACGGAATTTCTTTAAGGAGGGTGGATTTGTAACATCCCAAAATTGGGCCTAGTAGGATTGAGCCCAATGGGCCTTAGGCGTAGTAGCGTTTAGAATTTTTTGAGAACAGCATTAACGCAAGTTAGGCTTATTAGATAAGTGATTTTGGAAGGTTAGAGGGCTTCTATGAAGTCCCGGGATCAAATATTGGCTTTGGGGAAATTTTGGTTTTAGGTGAAAAAAACCCTGGAAGTTGGCAGGTAGGACTTAAGATAAAATATAGAGAAAATGACACAAGTGGAGTGTGTGGTGTAGTGGCAAAGTGGCGCCACATAAGAGACAAGGGGGTGACGCCACAAGGAAGGAAGGAGGTCCAAGGTTCAAGTCTTGGCTTTTGCATTTTGGTTTCTTTTTACTTGGATCTTAGAATTTGGGTCATAGTTTATATTTAGTTGCGCATGGTTTAAGACACAAGAGGAGCTTGTGGCCAAGTGGTTAGCGGTGTGGATTATGCTACAGCGGAGCCTGGGTTCGAATCTCATGAGAAGCAAGGGAGTATTTATTTTGCGGATTGGACGGCAAGAGTTTCAGTTGAATTTAAACTCTACTGACGAAGGGATCCCACATCGGAAAGACACAAAGAATGAAGGTGAAGAGCTAGCTATATAAAGAGCATCCTAGGAGGATAGTAAACACATCTTGGAGGGCGTCTGGGCACAGGAGTGGTCGCAGCGCGGTTTAGCACCAGAGTCCTATCAGGTGTGTAACTCTCTCTACTCTAGTTGTAGAGCGGCAAATGCCGAAGTGCTGATCATGGCAATAGTAGCCACACGAGCGTGCGAGCGCACGTGTGGGGCTTCGACGCGATAGTTGAGGCCATCAGTAGTATTCTTGTGGGTTGGGCTGCTTGTGCCACGATGGGCCGAAGTGGGACCAATGGGCCCGTGGGCCCATATGAGTAAATTGTATGATGATATAGTATATAGTGAACTAGACTAGGTGGAACTTATATACGTGGCTAGATTTGTGCTAGGTGGGCCACACAAGCGTGTGGGCCCGAATAGGCCGAAATCGGGTTTTAGGCCCAATAGTCCGGTAAGGACCAGAAATGGTAGCTAAGTCGCTCGGGGCGACATTGGGCCTTCAGAAAGGCCATTCCAGGTACGAAATTACTGAAATACCCTTAGTGGGTAAATTACCAAAATACCCCTAGAAGGTAAATTACCGTTATACCCTTAGAGGTTGATTGGCTTGATTATGTCGTTTTTGTTATTTTGATTATGATGGTAATTTGTTTCATACGGTATCTGTGATATATGATTTGCATACATGTCATACTGCATACGAATTATTATGTCATATTGCATGGGTATGATGAGAGGAGGGGGAAGATTGATATCCGTGACTTTGGGTCACCAGTGGTTTGGCACCACCAGAGGTTTGGTACCACAGTTAATTTCGTGACTTTGGGTCACCAGAGGTTTGGCACCTCATAGCGACTCGTCCCAGTGGTTTAACACCACAGTGGGTTGGCCCCACAGTTGATATATCGGGTGTAACACCCCAGACCTGGACAAAACACCACGTCCGAATCTGGTATGTTACGGGGAAAAACGT
Source organism: Gossypium australe (assembly GCA_005393395.2). Classification (NCBI taxonomy): domain Eukaryota; kingdom Viridiplantae; phylum Streptophyta; class Magnoliopsida; order Malvales; family Malvaceae; genus Gossypium; species Gossypium australe. The sequence goes on along the minus strand of CM016621.1, from coordinate 78,517,986 downwards.
ATTTGAGAGGTTAGAATTTTCCGTTTAAAAACTGGATGAAAAACATAGTGTATTTGAAGAAAATTTGAGTAGGCTTGTTTGAATTCAAATGGTGTATTTGCTTCCCGAAAATTTTGAAAACTTAATCAAAGTGTGTAGTGAAAAATGAGTTTATTTCATTTAGAGTTTCAAGTAGTTTCTTAGAGTTACTTAAAACATTTTTTTTTCTTGGTAGAAAATCGAGTTTTGATTTGAAAATCATTTGAGTTTACTTAATATCACAACATAGTGTGATACCCGATGGTATAGTTGAAAACACATTGCGTTATAGTTTTGAAATCATTGTCTTTCCAAATTTTAGTAAAATTTCAACCCAGTTGTTTTGTTAAGTCATATTAAAATCTATTTAAAACATAAACATCATAAAACCTAATTTAAAAGCCTTTACAATCCAAAATAAAACCCAAATAATAGTAAATAAGTTAAAGTACCCAAATCATAAAATCGGAGCAAATCTTTATTAAGCATGGCATGAGCACCCCGAGTCCATCCCGGCTCCATGTCCGCGTCTAAGTGTCACCTGAAATGTCAAAGGAGAGGGTGAGTCACAGGACTCAGTGCATAAATCCCGCTCCCGATAAAACCACATGCTAACACACATCATATCATAGCAACATAATTAATGCAACCCGATCCTAACCATCCATACACCTTTTCTACCCCGTGTGGTACCAAACCACTGGTGGTGCCAAACCACTGGTGACATATAGTCACAATGTGATACCAAAACACTGGTGTCCCAAAGACACGATATCCGTCAATGTGGTGCCAAACCACTGGTGACCGAAGTCACAAATCCGATGATGGGGCCAACCCATCGTGTGATACCAAATCACTAGCAGACGATCCCATATCTCAAGTGGGGCCAACCCACGGTGGTGTCAAACCACAGGGACGAGTCGCATTGAGGTGCCAAACCTCTGGTGTCCCAAAGACACAAATGTGGTACCAAACCACTGGTGACCGTAGTCACAATAATCGAGTGATGGGGCCAACCCATCGTGTGATACCAAATCACTAGCAGACGATCCCATATCTCAAGTGGGGCCAACCCACGGTGGTGTCAAACCACAGGGACGAGTCGCAATGAGGTGCCAAACCTCTGGAGGTGCCAAACCTCTGGTGACCCAAAGTCACAAAGTGTGTTACCAAAACACTGGTGCTCGTCAGCACAAAATATCACTGCTCCCTCCTCTCATATCACCCATCATCAACCAACTCATGTATAGTATTCAAATCATGCAAACATGTTTAACGTTGCATCTCATAGCACATACATCATAAATCATGACATTATGTAGATCATCAATAAGTTCATAATAAAACTGACTTACCCGAGTCCAAGATCATACCCAATAGGGTATCATATCAATCATCACTGTTTCACTAATTACAACACAGGTTATCAATCATATTACTAAACAGAAGTGTGTTAGTTTACACACCTGGTAAATACGAGTCTAAAGATCCCAACGAACCGATCTAAGTCCCTCGATTATCAGGCTCCTATAACAATCGGCCAGCATAGGGGTTAGGCACTAAGACCATTCGGCCATAACCATCTAATCCAAAAGGGTTTGTCGATTAACCCTTACCTTGCAAATGTTTGGTTTCCTACCAACCCGAACCAACTAATGGTCCCTTAGACAATCGGCCACCACCTATTAAGAAGAACCATTAATCCTTAATTAACTTGGCTTAACGAGATAAAATAATCAACTACTAGAACTGGCCCTTACCAATACTTACCCCAAATGGTTAATCAAAGGACGAAGGCTCCACTTGATTGTATCCAAAATCCGAACGACCTATAATGAAATCGGTTTCAATACCAAAGATTAACTCTCAACAACAAGGCCACATTCGGCTCTTAATCAACCAACATCGGCAAAGCAAAAGAAGAAGGGAAATGGCCATTCGGCCCATCACTTACCAAATTCCCAAACGATTGAAGCAAGATCCCAACACTCCACTGATATTCGGCCACTACAACCACTAGGAGAAGGGAGATTCGGCTAACACCTTTTTACAAGAGAACTTGGTTTTACTCAAAAGAAGAGAACACAAGAGAAAAAAATGGATAGAAAAGGGGTTGATATTCGGCCAAAATGAGAGTAGATGAAAGAGAGAAATTTAGCAACACAAGGGAGGGATTCGGCCAAGATGAAGATCAATAGAAAAGAAGAGAGATTTGACTAGAATTAAAAATAAAGCAGAAAACTTACGTGTTCAAGAAGAAGAGAAAGTTGGCCAAGGGTTTGAGAAGAAACGAATATGGAAAAGAGGTAGATGCTTTTCAGTTTTGAATAGGAAAGGGATGGAAAGAAAGAATAGAGGTTTCGGTTTAAGGACAAGGTAAGTTTCGGCACTGGTGTTTCAAAAGGAAAGCAAAAGGAAAAGTGAAATGGGGAGAATGCTAGTTTCGGCTTGCACAAAATGGAGAAGAGGAAGATAGGAAGAAAAGCATTCGGCCAACAACACAAATGTAGAAGACAAAGTGCAAAAATTCAGCAAGTATGCCTTTGGACTTACGGTTTTAGGAAGCAAAGAAAACAAAAATAATGGGAGAAGACCGATGGAATTTCGGCTAACAAAAGACCAAGGAGAACTTTTGCTCTTGACTAAAAAGTGACCGAAAATGTCAAAGTTGCCAAAATGAAATTCGGCACTACCCACACCCTCACTAGCCAAGCCGTCACTCCCCCATGAAGCATCCAAGTTTCGGCCAACACCTCAACCACTCCTCAATATTCGGCCACAACCCCCCATACACTCACCACCACTCATTTCAAATGAGTTTACCAAGTCTTACTCCACTATTTGCTCTCCACCATCCAAGCCACCTTTTGACCAAGTCCAAGGAGGAATTTGAACTACATCCAACTCTTCCCTCCTATGCCGTCCAAAATGAGCCAAAAAGTGAGGTCTTTGCAGCTCGAACACTAGACCTCCACCCCATGCAGTTGACGCCACACCTAGCTCCCCAAGTAACGCTTGCCTTGCCATCTTGCCAGCTCTTCTTTTGTGCAATAAAACAACAAATAAAATCCTTAAACCCCAGCTCTTACAGCTCCTCTCACCTAAGCCCAAAAACTAAAATTTTCCTACCTACTCAGGCACACTCCTAGCCTACAATTAAGCCCCGACACTACACAAACAGCAACACAGCACACCACCACATACAATATCATGCAACAACAAAATAGCCCCCTAACCCGGGATATTACATCGGGATTGTCGCCAGTGATTTGGTATCACAATGTGGGTTGGCCCCACACTTGGATTATTGATATTCGTGACTTTGGGTCACCAGAGGTTTGGCACCTCATAGCGACTCGTCCCAGTGGCTTAGCACCACAGTGGGTTGGCCCCACATTTGACATAACGGGATTGTCGCCAGTGATTTGGTATCACAATGTGGGTTGGCCCCACAGATGGGTTATTCGTGACTTTGGGTCACCAGTGGTTTGGCACCACATTATTATTGGATATCAGTGACTTTGGGTCACCAGTGGTTTGGCACCACCAGTGGTTTGGTACCACACGGGGTAGAAACGGAGTTATGGATGGCTAGGTTTGGGTGCATGATATATTTGCTTGGTTATGATTTGTGTAAGCATGTTGCATTAACCGGGAGGGGGATTATGCACTGAGTCTTGGTGACTCACCTTCTCCCTTATCTTTTCAAGTGACTCGTAGATCGCGGATGAGGAGCCGGATGGACTCGAGGTAGCCATGCATTAGATACATTTAGTTTTACATGGACTTTTGGTCCGGGTATTTATTTTAAATTTCGGGTTTTTATTTGGGTTTGTAATAAGGCCTTTGGTATTTTATTTGGTTTTAGCTTTCAATTTGGTTACTGTTCATTATTAAATGTTCAATATGGGATTTTCCTAAAATGATAATAAACTGTTTTTATTCAAAATTACTTAAGCTCGGTTGTCACAACAAATACAATTTTATTCAAATTAATAACAACTTTGTAAAATGGGCATTGAAATGAATCGGCTTTTATAAACAAACCACAAAACGCGGAGTTTCAAAAAGAATACGAACTTTTTAACGAACGCACAGTTTTTTTTTAAACATTCCTTTCATGTGACATGCCAGATCCGGTCGTAACGTCTAGGCCGGGTTTGGGGTGTTACATCGAGAACAAAGAAATATGGCTTTACTAGGGAACAATGTAGCCATACCCCCAATGCAGCAACAAAATGTAAATAACCCATTGTTGCCGCAAGATGCTCTCATACAAAATAGGACTATACGCGATTTTGTAGTACATGTCTTGGATGATTTACAACGAGGAATTGTTAGGCCAGTAATCCAAGCTGAGAATTTCGAACTCAAGCCAATAATGTTTCAAATGCTGAATTCTAATGGACAATATGCTGGGCTGCCACATGAAGATGCGAGAAAACATCTTAAATCCTTTTTATTGATCTGTGCTTGAATTTCTCCAAGCATTTTGATTCAAACTTTCAAATCAATTATTTGAGTTCAATTGAAGGTAATCCTCATCTCTAAACTTCTTTTTAAGTTGATTTCAATCATTATTTATTAATTAAAGTGGTTATAATGGATTTTCAACTCTACTTTCTTCTTTCTTGAACTTGAGGATCAACAATGGTGGATCTTTAATTTTGAGTCAGAATTCAAATATTAATGGATGTCTAAACTCAAAATAGGTCTAATAAGAGGTTTTTAATCTTAAACCAAAAGATCAAACACGTAATGCCCCAAATTTTTAGATTTCTAAATGTGTTTGGTTGTTAGATAAATTGACTTAGTTTGGTGGTTAAGTGCCTTAGGTGTTTGCTTTGGGTCCTGTGTTCAAGTCCTGTTGGGTGCGAATTGTGGAACATTTTTCTTTTGCATGAAGCTTGTTGGGAGCTAGAGTTTAGTTTAAATTTTAAAAGTTTCAGCATGTGCTGTTTTGGATGGGGATGAAGATTATTATAAGTTTTAATTAGATTTTAATTAAATCAAATATCCCCTATTTTTATTCTTTTGTAACGACCCTAAACCTTTCTTTTTAGATTTCACGTTCTTTTTCTTTTGGCTGCTAATTTGCCATTCAAAATTTGTTCTTTTAGTTCATCCTTTGCTCATCTTTGTCCTATTGAGAATTAGAAAAGTATTACTTGTGTCTTCGTGTGGATTAAACTTTGGCTGCAGTGTAAGTTTTTTTTTTGTTGTCTCGTAGATTCTATTGTAAGTTTCTTTTGGTTTTGGATCAAGGTGATTTGATTTGGTTTCAAAATATTTGATTAGCAATTCTTGTGGTGTTCAATTAGGCGAAAAGGGTGAGATTTTAAGATGTTTTGGTGTTAATTGGTCGAGTTTTGACGAATTGATTTGTATGTCTTGTTGGAAATTGTAGGTTCATGGGTTCCCGATAGTGGAGTGGATCAAATACGTAATCAGGTGGGTGGAAACAACCCAAAAATCTATTTAAAATTTGATAAAAATAACAAAACAGATGTTGTTGCGAAATTGCTCAGTTTCCAGATGGCCTGGCACACGATTGTATGGGATTTTGCAAATTGTGCACAGTAGTCGTGTGTAGTAAACGGTCGTGTGAGATTTTGTAGCCCGTATGGCTAGGCCGTGTGAGACACACGGCCATGTGAACCTTTACAGACCGTGTAGGTGGCCCATGTGGGCCACATGGGCTGGGTTTTGGGTCGTGTGGGCCTTTTGGACAAATTTTAAGGCCCAATTAAGGATCGTTTAGGGGAAATTATATTTGGGTCTGAGGACGTCATGTAGGTCAGAAAATTGTAAGTTTTGTCTTTAAGTACATACAAACAACTTGAAAAGCATGGTAAATATGTTAAACTTGGATTAAAACTAATGGTTTTAATATGTATTTGATAAGTTATGTATATGAGTATGACATGTAATATTTGCTATATATGGATATGCCATCTATTTGAGATTTCGATATGTATAAGGCATGTGTATGATATATATGTTTCAAGGTGGGATAAGAATGACGGAGGTAGTATTTATGGTAGTATATACTGCAAATATGGCTGCTAGACCGCAACACTATATGTGTGGTAGCTTAGCTGCAAATTTTTTAAGTGGCATTCCGCCGCATATTGGTGTGATTGGATGGATGGGCTTTTGTAGTCCAATATGGTGTGATTGGTTGGACGGAGATGGTGCGTAGTGGATGGGGGTAGGTTTGTGATAAGTGTGTGTTATGGTTCGATAAGATATGATCTAGCATGTTACACTACAATATGATAAGCTATAAACTGTATGGATTTGATATGATATGAAACATTTGGAACAAATATATTATGTCATATTTTACTATATAATTATTGTATATTAAATGTATAAATTTGGACTATGGGCCAAATCACTCACTCGGTTATTAGCTCACGTTTCTGTATGTTTTGATTCAAGTAATCTTCTGGTCTAACAGTGGACGGCGTCACGGAAGGCTCGGGTTTCACATTCTCAACATAGTATTTTATGGTTTTATTTTGTTCGTCTTAATCGGGCATTACAGACTTTATTTTGGTTGTTTGTTTTGGACAACTTATGGTTCGTTTAGTTCATTAGGACTCAAATGGCTCGTTTTGCCAAAGCTCAAATGGTTAATAATCCTATCTAAGGTAACTAAAATTAAACGATAAGTCTTCAAGTAATAACTGCCGCAAATTAAGTTTGAGGTTTTCAGTAAAATAAGTTTGGCATGATTTGGTTATGGAAGAATTTAACTTGGGATTTTAACATGATCGAAATGATTTACAAATAACAAGACAGTGAAACTTTCAACTCGCATAAAAATTGTTTTTTTCTACTAAACAAATTTATTTTCTTTTGTTTCATTTTCTAGCAATGTGACCTTCATAATCCGACTGTTACAAAACACGTTTTATGGATCAATTTTGAGAAATTTATATTTGATCGAGAACATGGATGGTTTTTTCGAAAAATTATGAAACGAATTAAATGATAAAATTAACACTTAGAATACATGTTATTAGACTAGGAATGAAGATTAGAAGTGGTTTGAGGTGCTGAAAAGGGAGTTTAGTCTTGTTGCTATTGTTAGTTTGTAATGCATACTTGGTCTCTATTAAAGCTCCACATCAAGAGGAGGAACGTGCAAATTAGAATTTAAGCTCAAACTTGCTTGTTTGAACACACTTTTGCTTAAAGAGCTAAGTATGGGGGTGAGTGATATTAAGGGCAATATGGTAAATTGGCCTGATTATGTGTTAAATTAAAGGTTTAATTGGTGTTATTAGTGACTTAATTGCATATTGGATGGTTGGATTTACAAAAATAGGTTTTACTTTATAAAATAGCAAAATGGCAATTGGTTTGGTAAGTTGTGTATTATGTTTTTAGCATGATTAAATTGTATGGAATAAATTGATATTTGGAGCATGAATTGCTGATTTATTGAACATTTGATAAAGGTGTTCTAATTGGTATATGAATATTGGGAGAATGATATTTTCTATGCTTAATTTTATTGATTTATTGATGTTAAAATTGCTTAGCGACATGCTTTTACATGCATTTTAACATCCTAAATTAAGTGATTAAACAACAGATTTTTTGCCTTGCATGTATGATTATATTGGCAACATTGCATGGTGGATCCATTAATATAGTTGGCATGTCATAGAATTTGTGAGTACTCACCATTATTTTTGATATTGTGAGCATATGGCTCTTGGTGGACTGATTTGTTTGGAGTAGATAAGGGAGTGTTGAGCTTGAGTCTCCACTCATTGGGTTATTTGAGGCTCTATAAGGGAGCGTGTTGCTTCGGCCCGCTCAATTGGGAGGATTGTAATTGATTTATGGGAGTTCGAAGATCTGTTTATCCAATGTATGATCACACATATTGTGCCAATATAATTGAATGTTTATGTGTTAAAAGATGATTTTACATGCCATGGAAAAATTTATTCTTAATTTTTGAAATAACATGTGATGTTATGCTGAAATGTTAACATGTTGTGACTAAAAATTTAATGCTTAATTACTTGATGTTTTTACTATCATTCATTGAGCTTTTTAAGCTCACACCCTCACATTTCGTGCAGAGAATTTACGAGCGTAAGGAGTTGAGAAGCAATTGCAAGGGTGATCCAAGAATAAGGCTCGGTAGTGGATTAAGAAATTTACTTTAAAGACTATATTGGGGCATTGTGATGCTTTTGGGAATAGTGTTATTTTACTTGTAATGGACATCGGACATTAAATTTTGGACTTTAATTTGGTGATTTTATAATTGCTTTAATACATGATTTTATGTCTAATTGATGTTTAATTTATGGTATGTTGATGAGTGTTCGTACAGTGGTTGATAACATGGTGTATGAAACATGTATTTTATACTAACAATGTTCAATCGAAGCTTACCATGGAGTGGGTTGCTTGGACTAAGGTATGTAGCTTGTGAGAATTAATTGTTATTTGCTAAGCGTGTAATTGGGTGTTAAATTTTGATTAATTGTTGCATATTTGTTGTAAATAAATTAAATTGGAGATGTGTGGATGTTTATGGTAATTAATTGTAGCTATTTCAAGTTTAATCTGTAAGTAAAATATGTAAAACCGGGTTTTTAAATGACAGACGGGCTAAGGACATGACTGTGTGGGTTTTTGGGGTTGATTTTTGTTTTTTCTAGTCTAGTACTCTAATTTACTTAACTTATAATTTAGTCTTAAAACTTGATTAGATTAATTGAAGCCTTTAATGATAGGGAAACTTTATAATATTTTAGGATCAGACTTGTAATTATTAATATTTGGTAAAAATGCTCTTAATTTTTAATTTGGAAAATGAACTAAAATTTTGTAAAAGTTACGATTTAGTCACTAATAATAAAACTTGAATTAGACATAGTAAATGAACTCGAATTAAGCTGAAATTTTAAGGGCTTGCATAATTTGACTAAAAGAAGGTCGGTAACTATTTAGAAATAAAATTGGGATAGTTTAACCTTGGGTGGTAAAATGACCAAAATACCTTTAGGTTTTAAATACTTAGAAAAAGCTTAAAAAATGATTCACAAATTGCTTCCGCATTAATAAATGATAGTTCATTAGTCATAAATGAGGTGTTATAAGGTTGGGTGTGCGTCGGGTGGTCATTACTAGAGAGTCACTTCAATGGCTAATGTAATACTTTGTATTCAAGCCGGTCCATCCCGGTCGAGTTTAGGGTGTCACATTTGGTGGTATCAGAGCTACATGTTTAACTTTAGATTAACCTAGATTTGTTAAACATTAGAGATCTTGTATTATGTAATATTGAAGTCTAGCTTATCTATAAATATTGCTTGAAATTGTATATTTTGCCTATGCATGTTCTTTGAGATATAAACTGTTCTATGGGGTAGGAGTTGGGAACATAATGCCCTATAGGAAATTATACTTAGTAAAGTCTTGGAACACTTGCTGCTACTCACTCCTGGTACGTTTTCTCTACTTTTTTCTTTAGTATACGATTTATGTTATGCCTCTGAGACGTGAGCGTGGTAGTCTAGATGATGATGCACTGTCGAGCTGCGTGATGATGCTTAAATAAGTCTAATTGAGCATTTTATGTTAGAGATGATCCGGGCATTGTAGTGTATCGCTGGTGCCAATGCTGCTCCTGTTCGTCAGGGATTGCCATTAGAGTGTTTGTGAGCTCTAGGTGGTAAGGAATTCCGAGGAGTTAGGGGTGGAGACCCTACTCGTGCTGAGTATTGGTTAGAATGAGTTGTTTGTATCATTGGTCAGATGGGCTATTCTGACAAGGATAAGCTCGGATGTGTCATGTCATTGCTTGTAGATGAGGCTCATCATTGGTGGATGACTGTCGAGTGTGGTACTGCACTCAAGAGAGTGACTTGAGACTTTTTCCTGGAGTTTTTCTAGAGGAAGTTATTAGGAGAGTAATATTTGGAGGTAAGGAGACGCGAGTTCATGGATTTAGTCCAGGGTACTTTGTCTGTGAATGAGTACAAAGCTAAGTTTGTATGTTTGAGCCATTATGCGCCTGAGTTGGTGGCTCACGAGGCGAGTCGTTGTAAGAGGTTCAGGTTTGGAATGAGCCGTGAGATTAAGTTGTATCTGGTAGCACAGTCTGTTGAAGTCTTCGATGAGTTGGTTGAGAAGACCTATGCTTTAGAGGAGACTTTAAGGGAGGAGCCCAAAGCTTTTTCTGTCGGTGCTGTTAAGAGGAAGTCCGGAACTATTAGTGGATCTGGCCGGAAAGGCAAGAGAGGTCATTTTGGTACGTCAGGATGAAGTGGTGCTGTAGGCTGAGGTCAGGATAGGCAGGCCACAAGAGCTAAGGTTGGTACAGGTGACTAGGGAGTTGTTACATAGATGTTATGTGAGCATTATGGTCGTCATCATCGTGGTGAGTGTTGGAGGAAGACTGGTGCTTGTCTTGTTTGTGGATTGATTGAGCACCATGTTAGTGATTACTCGAGGAGAGCAGTTGTGGTTCAAGACCAACCTACTATTGCTGTTGTTGCTGCTACACCTATTCCTGCTCGAGGGAGGGGCCATGGCAGAGGTGACGGTGATAGAGGTGTTGGTCAGTGTGGAGCTATCGGGGTGGTAATAGAGGTCTAACTAGAGTTTACGCAGTTAAAGAACTCTAGACTAGAGAGGCCACGAATGTCATCGTAGGTACTTTTGTAACACCCCTAACCCATATTCGTCGTCGAAAAAGGGTTACGAAGCATTACCGAACTAATCTTATAAAAAATCGTACAATTCAAATTAAAATTCTCATATCAATTAAAAACTATACAAATACAATCATATAGTCCCTAGCACAAGCCCTCGAGGCCAAAAACAAGCATTAGAAGTAGTTTGAGACTAAACCGAGAACTCAGGAAATTTTTGGAAAACATAGAAAAGTTTTTAAAATACAGGGGACACACGCCCGTGTGGCTAGGCTGTATGTCTCAAACGGCTAAAGTCACGCCCATGTCACTAGCCGTATGGACATTCAAAATGGGATCACATGGCCATGTCCCAGCCTGTGTCCTACCCCGTGTAACTCCCTGACTTGGGTCACACGGCCAACAACACGCCTGTGCACCTTTCGAAATGGCCTTACACGCCCGTGTACCAGGCCGTGCCAAAACTGTAGGGTATACTGACTTATGCCACATAGCCAAGTGACACGCCCATGTGCTGGCCCCTTTGGAGCTATTGACTTGTTTTCTAATTAAGTACTAGGGGACACACAGCCGTGTCACTTAACCTTGTGTCACACATAGCTAAGACATACGCCTGTGTGGACAAAAATAGACTATTTTCCAAGCCAATTTTCTCACCCAAAATTTGCATCCATCTAAACATGTCAAATGGCATATAACATAGCATCGATAGGTAGCCAAACCAATCTCAACTAAGCCTACATCATGCTATTTCAATACCAACAACTATATTGCTCATAACATCATGTTTTGTCAATTCAAAACATACCAATTTCACATTCAAAAATCACCTAAATGGTTAACTTCATATATGCATTATCTTGCCTAATACATTCTCAATTTCATCTATTTGCTACCTTCAATACCAACTCTCAACAAGACATTTACCAAGCAAATATAAACCACATAACAAAAGACCATTTACACATTCACATATCCAAACATATTCCATGGCAACCCAATTGCACACAAGATGACAAATATCCACATATATATACATACATTTACCAACATATGCCAAATCAAATCATGTTACATAACTATTTACATAACCAAACATATTAGCTTTCATTAGCCAAATGACCTATACATGCCATATAACCAAAATACACAAGTTCAAAAGTACCAAAATGACAGCTTGATAGTGTGGTGAGATCTCCGACAATTCCCAATCCGAGCAAGCTTTGAAATCACTATAAAACACGGAAAAGTAAACTGAGTAAGCTATAAAGCTTAGTAAGCCTGTATAGCTAATAAGTACAACTTACCATTCATTCACAATTTCAAGTAAGTAAACAATAGATAATGTAACTCAATTTAATCCATAAACCTAACACAAATTCATCCATAAGGATAGATATGAATTTCATAAATTTCTTTGATTCAATGCTTGTATGGTTCACGTACATACTTGTACTAATTTGTATCAATCTCATACTCTTTCATATCATCGATATGCCCGTTGAAACATTTGGAATAACATCGGATACTCGAGAATCTCGCACCCTAAGTGCCAAAACATGGTCGAAACAATCTCAATCTCATATCTCATATCTCATATGCAAATGCTCATCTCAAGCTATCAACGGGTCTGCTCACACAAGTTGACGGTCAAGACGTAACTACACGGTGCTGCTCACATAAGCTAACGAGAATCCGCAACACATGCTGAAAAACTCAGTCACCGGTAGAACGTATGGACCATTACCCAAACACAATAACCCCTAATGACATGTCATTTGTATTCTATCTATTCCTAAGGTTCAACCAGGATTTACACATTGCCGAATCCTCGTTGAATATTTCCGTAAGATCGTATTCATCAACAATACAACTATAAAGCATTTAAAACATAATTACATTAATGCTTATTAACATACGAACTTACCTCAGATTTATACAGAGTGAATCCAGCTATCAATCCACTATTTTGTTTTTCCCCCAATCTAATTCTGAACTTCACTTTTCTTGATGTATACATAATCAAATTTAACTTATTTAATTATCATTCTATTCAATTTAATCCAAATCTCATCTTATGGCAATTTTACACTTTTGCCCCTAAACTTTAAACTTCTTTGCAATTTAGTCCTTTGCTCATAAAAATGCAAATTCATGCAATTTAACCCACACCCATGCTAGCCGAATTATATATGTACACATAGCAGCCCATATTTTTCATTAATTCACACATTTACCACATAATTTTCACATTTCTCAATTTAATCCCTAATTTGCAATTTCATTCAAAATCGCTTAGCAAATGTTGTTTATCTAACAACAACCATTTATTTTCTACCATCAAACATTAAAATACACACATATTCGTCAATGATAAAACCCTAGACCTTTAACAGTTTCACAAATTAGTCATTGGGCTAGCTAGATTAAGCTACAAAGACTCTAAAAACATAGAAATCACTAAAAATTGAACAAAATTCACTCACCAATTGAGCTGGCAAGCTTGGCTGAACCTAGCATGCATCCATGGAGGTTTTTATCTTCTTAATTTCGGTGGGAGAGATGAGTGAGTTTTTGTTGTTTAATGATTTTAATTATTTATTTTATTAAATTACATTTTTAACCTTATCATTAAACCATTAAAATCATTTAATTAATGTCCATACTTTTCCACTTAAGTAACCAATTGTCTAATTACCACCTAAGGACTTCCGCTTTAAATTTCTATAGCTATTAGACACCTTTAGCTAATAGAACTCAACTTTTACACTTTATGTGATTTAGTCCTTTTTATCAAATTAAGCATTCAAACAATAAAATTTTTGAACGAAATTTTCATAAAATCATACTATCATGTTGTAAGCCTCAAAATAATAATAAAATAAATATTTTGGCCTCAAATTTATGGTCCGAGATTGTTTATTTTGGCTTGAAATTAAGTTTGAGGAAAAAACTAAAAACGAGTTATTACAACTTTCATGCTATAGTCTTTTCCTCTTCTAGCTTTAGTTGATTCAGGTTAGGGATGAAAAAGACTAGGTTGGGTGTTAGGGTTAAAACCTCTAGGTGATAGCGTAGTGGTGGATCGGGTTTACCGTCATTTTCCTCTGATGGTTCAGGAACAAGTGTTTCCTGTCAATCTTTTATAATTGCCATTCCTGAGAGTAGAGCTATCTGTGATTTTCCAGATGTGTTTCCTGAGGAGTAGCCTAGTTTACCATCGGGTAAAGAAGTTGAGTTCGGTATTGAGCTCTATCTTGGTACAACTTCGGTGTCAATTGTGGCTTATCACATGGAGCCTAAGGAATTGAAAGATTTGAAGCTTCAGTTGTAATATTTGTTGGACCGTGGTTTCATTCCACTGAGTGTGTCATCGTGGGGAACGCTGGTTCTATTTGTGAAGAAAGATGGGACTTTGAGGTTATGCATTGATTATCGCCAGTTGAATAAGTTGACCATCAAGAATAAGTATCCACTTTCGATGATCGAAGATCTGTTTGACCAATTTTGGGGAACTTTAGGTTCTTGAAGATTGATTTGAGGTCTTGGTACTACCAGTTGAAGGTGAAGGATGATGATGTTATGAAGACGACTTTTAGGACTCATTATGGGCATTTCAAGTTTCTTGTGATGCCATTTGAGTTGACGAATGCACTTGCCGCATTTATGGACATGATGAACAGTGTATTCCGTTCCTATCTGGATCGATTTGTGTTTTTCATAGATGATATATTGGTGTATTCTTGATCGGAGGATAAGCACGACGAGCATTTGAGAGTGGTTCTTCAAGTTTTGCGGGAGAAGCAGTTGTATGCTAAGTTGAGCAAGTGTGTGTTCTAGCTTCGTGAGATGGTTTTTCTTGGGCAAGTTGTTTCAGCCGAGGGTATTCGGGTTGATCCAAAGAAGGTTGAGGTGATCTTGGATTGGAAGCTGCCAAGGAATGTGTCTGAGGTCAGGATTTTCTTGGGCTTAACTGGTTACTATGTTCGTTTCATCGAGGGTTTTTGAGTATTGTTACTCCGTTCACGAAGTTGGTTCAAAAGAACTCTGCCTTTGAGTGGACTAATGAGAGGTAGAAGAGTTTTGAGAAGCTGAAGTCGATTTTGACTGAAGCACCTGTATTGACACAGCTGGAATCTGGTAAGAAGTATGTTGTTTTCAGTGATGCTTCTTACATGGGATTGGGTTGTATGCTGATGCATGAGGTAAAGGTCGTTGCTTATGCATCAAGGCAGTTGAGACTGCATGAGTGTAACTATTCAACTCATGATCTAGAGTTGGCTACTGTGCACTCAAGATTTGGCATCACTACCTGTATGGTGAGAGGTGTGTGATTTACATTGATCACAAAAGTCTTAAGTATCTCCTTACCTAGAAGGAGTTGAACTTGAGACAGAGACGTTGGATTGAGTTGCTGAAGAACTATGACTGTGTAATTGAGTATCATCAGGGAAAGGCAAATGCCTTGAGACGTAAGTCTTTATTTGACTTAAGGGAAATGTTCGTGAAGTTGTTGCTTTTTGAGTATGGTGGTTTGTTGGCTGATCTTTAGGAGAAGCCAACCTTTGCACAGCAGACTTGAGGGAGACAATCGTTTGATGAGAGTTTGCACGTCGTATTTGTTAAGTTGAGTTGGGTGTTCTTAGAGATTTTAGTCTCAATTCTAATGGTGTTCTTTGTTTTCGAGGTCAGATGTGTGTTTCGATATATGAGGATCGAGACACTTGATTCTTACCGAGGCTCATAGTAGTTCATGTGCTATGCATCCTGGTGGGAACAAGATGTATCAAGATCTTCGTGTTTTGTATTGGTGGCCAGGGTTGAATAAGGATGTAGTTGATTTTGTTGCTAGATGTTTACTCTGCGAGATGGTTAAAGTTGAGCAGCAATGCCCATCTGGGTTACTTTAGTCGATCAAGATTCCAGAGTGGAAATGGGAGTGGATCACGATGGATTTTGTTTCAGATTTACCATTGACTCCATCTTGTAAGGATTCAGTTGGGGTGATAGTGAATTGGTTACGAAATGTGCGCATTCCTTGCCTGTCCATACAACCTTCAGTTTGCAACAATTGGCCGAGCTTTACATCAAGAATATTGTCAGATTGCATGGAGTTCTAGTTTATATCATATTGGATTGAGATCCACAGTTTATGTCGAGATTTTGGAAAACATTGCATGAGGCTTTGGGATTAAAGCTTCACTTTAGTACAACATATCATGCACAGTCAGATGGTCAGTTTGAGAGAGTGATCTAGATTCTTGAGGATATGCTTCAGAGTTGAGCTATCGATTTTGGTGGCAATTGGGATCGTCATTTGCCGTTGGCTGAGTTCGCTTACAAAAATAGTTATCAGAAGAGTATTTAAATGGCTCCGTTTGAGGCACTTTATGGTAGGAAGTTTAGGAATCCACTATGTTGGTCTGACATGGTGGAGAAGAGGATTTTGGGTAACGATTTGGTTTGTGAGATTAAGGATAAGGGGAAATTTATCTGTCAGCAATTAAAGGCTACTTCAAATAGGTAGAAATCTTATGCTGACTTGAGACGTTGAAATATTGAGTATCAAGTTGGTGATAAGTGTTTTTGAAGGTTTCGCCTTGGAAGAAGGTTTTGAGGTTCAGGTAGAAGGGTAAGCTCAGTCAAAGGTTCATTGGCCCTTACGAGGTTATTGAGCGGATTGGACTGGTTGCTTATCGTCTTTTGTTGCCGCCTGAGCTTGAGCACATTCACAATGTCTTCTATGTTTCCATGCTACGGAAGTATAAACCGAATCCTTCCCATGTTGTTCCTATTTAGGAGACTGAAGTTCGATTTGACCTTTTGTATGAGGAGAAACCGATTACAATCTTAGACCGTCAGGTTAAGATGCTACGCAATAAGACAGTTCCATTGGTGAAAGTTTTATGGCACAACCATAAGACTGAGGAGGCCACTTTGGAGTCAGAAGATATCATGAAGCGTCAGTATTCGTACCTATTCGATTTAGGTAAATTTCGAGGACGAAATTTCTTTCAAGAGGGGGAGAGTTGTAAGGCCCCGAAAATAGGTCTAGTAGTTTCTGAGTGAAAATTGGAAATAAATCAAGTTAATTAGCATTTTATATTCTTAATTAGTTAGCTTTATTTCATCTAAAAACTGGTAAATAATATTCTGAAAAATAAAAATAGTTTTAGAAAAATAATTTTATGGTTTTAAATAAATTTTGGGTAAAAAATAAATATTTTGAGTTATATTAAATTTTTAAAAATAATTTAAAATGGGGGTTTAATTGGGTGGTTTAAAATATTAATCAAATGAGACTAATCTGAAAAACAAGGGAAATGTGTAAGTGTTTTATAGCAAACAAACCATATTTCCAGAATTTTAGAGGGAAAGGAGAGAATTGTAAAACAAGGGTAAAGGGGGAGTGGCTTGATGGCAAATTCCCCAAAATTTGAACAATTACCACCTAGAATTAAATAATTTTTTTTTGGTTGGTTCTACATCAAAAGCTCCTAACTAACCATGAGCGAGTGAGGAGAAATCTAGCAGCCAATGGTGATTGTGCATTGTGTGGATGTGGTGACGAAACAGTCCTTCATGTTTTTCACAACTGCTCATTTGCAAAAAAGGTATGGAGAATGGTTATTCCATCGCATTTGTTACCATATTTTTTATGTTGATTTACCGAACTAGGTGTTTACAATTCTGAATGGATAATTTGATGACAATGATTGTAATTTTTTGAAGCATGTTGTCTTGTGTTGGATACTATGGAAGAATATGAATTGTTTTATTTTTTAGCAAACTATAAGCGGACTGAGGAGATTATATGGAGGATAGACTGTTTTGTTGGTAGTATCAAATGGAGATCTCTGAGCCATGGTTGGGTTAATATTAATACGGATGGGTCCACAAGTATGATTGATAATTGGTTGGCAACTGGAGGGGTTGTACGTGACTCATTGGGAAATTGGAAGGAAGGTTTCAGAAAACATTGTGGTAGGTGTTCTATCCTCAATACTGAGTTATAGGCTATATTTTGCGGTCTTAAGGTTCTTAAACTAAGAGAGTATAGGAAAGTCATTGTGAAAAGTGATTGTTTAGAGGCAGTGGAGTGTCTTACGAATAAGTCTGGGGAAGGTAACTCGTTGTCTTTGGTCCGGAAGTTTTTTACGGTTAAGAGGTGCTTTCAAATGGTGAAGTTCCAGTTTATTCGAAGAGAGGGAAATACGGTTGATGATTGGATAGCTAGAAATTGTCCGAGAGGGGAATCTGAACTTTCGATTATTGATTTCCTAATTTTCATGTTAGGAAGCTTTTGTTAGAAGATAAACTAGGTAATTCCTTTGTAAAAGATAAATAAATGCACTTTGTTGACTTCTTTACTATAAAAAAATTTCAAATTATCAATTCCAAATGAACTATAACACTCAAATACATGCGTATGACCTTTTAATTTTATTTTAGACAATTTCCCTAAACTTTTACATTTTATTCATTTTAGTCCCTAAATTCAAACATGTATAGCTTTCACAATTGAACTTCGTTTTTCATTTTGATTTTACTTTTGTCCTTCTACAACCCTCTAAAAACTAAATTCACAAAAAATTCATGTTAATTTCCTTAACTTCTCATTTTAGTCCCTAAATGCAAAAAAAAAAATACTTAACAAAATAAATTAAAAATATTTCCAAGCTTCAAAATCTTCCATTAATCATACAAAAAGCTTCAAAAATAACAATGGAAATTTTCAAAACCTTTAACAGTTTTGAAAATGGAGATACGATATAGCTAAATTGAGTTACAACGATCTCAAAAACATAAAAATCATAAAAAACGGGTGAAAATGGTTTACCATGAAAAGCGTCAAAGCCTGGTCGAATACTCCAAGGTCTAAAAATGGTGGTTTCAGTGATGGTAAGAAGAAAGAGATGAAAATGGCCTTTTTACTTTTCTTTATGTATTAATTCAATTTAACTATTTTTTAACTTAATAATAACTTTAAAATTAACATATATACTATTATTTATTATGCTTTAGCCATCCACTAAAGTTTACAATGGCCTAATTGCTATTTTGACCTATAAACATTTTAGTTGACACAAATCAATAGTGATAATATTTTATGGTTTTTATTATTTAATCCTTATACCTTGATTAACCATTCAAATCATCAAAATTTTTGGACCAAACCTCAACTCACCTATACAGTAGTTCCATAAATATTCAATAAAAATATTTACGAGCTCAGTTTATAGGAATGAGGTCCTGATACCTTATTTTCAAAAATCATTGAAATTTTGGTTTAATCCACTTGTACTATAACTAATCGTTCTACAAGTAAAATTTACTAGATCAAGATTCACTATACCATTAGGTTTGACTCCTAAATATTACTTAACAATATTTACAGACTCACTCATCGAAATTGTGGTTCCAAAACTACTATTTCCGACACAACTAAAAAACAGGCTGTTACAACTCTCCTCCTTTAGGAAATTTTGTCCTCTAAATTTCATACTTGGGAATAGGTTCGAATTCTAGAAGCAAAGCTATTCTATAAGCTACTAGTCTGACCCTTTCAAGGATTTAATTTAGCTCAATGAATCTCGGACTTAGCTTTCCTTTTCTACCAAACTATAATACCTTTCTCCAGGGTGAAACATTCAGGAACACTTTCTCATCGACATTAAACTCAATATATTTTGTTTTTAAATTGACATATTATTTCTGGAGATCTGAGGCATCTTTCAAACAATCCTAAATAACTCTAACTTTATTCTCAATTTCATAGATTAGATTAGTCCCAACAAGTTTTCTTTCTCATAATTCAGACCAGTATAACGAAGTTCTACATTTTCTACCATATAATGCCTCAAACGGTGTCATTTTATACTCGATTGATAGCTATTATTGTAAGCAAATTTTTCCAAGGGTAAATATTTTCCCTAGCTACCTTCAAACTTTATTACACAACTGTGTAACATATATTCTAGTATCTGAACAACTCACTCTGATTGCCTATCTATGTAACACCCACACCCGACCCGATTACTTAATCCGGGTATGGAGTGCCATATATGGACTAGTTTGGATTAAACGCCAAATTTTAAATCATAAATTTAAATTACAAAATTTATCACTTAATAATAAATATTTCCTACGACAAGAACCTCAATTTAAAAAGTCTACTATCTCAAATTTTCATTTCTAAGGAAACTGTTTAAATACAATATACTTGAACCCGAGGCATATATGGAGTGCCATATTTGGACCCCTCTTATGTGCATGACACCTAATCGATGATATTCCTTGGTCCCATAAAGTCTGGCTTAGTCCCTTCTCAAGTTCTTTAACCAACAAGCCCTGCAAAACATAGGCCAAAACTTTGGTAAGTTCAATGAAATTGGTGAGTTTCTTCGCTTCAAAAATGCATAATTCACCCCTTATTTGTTGGGGTATTAACTTAAAAGAAAGTAAAATACTTCAACTCCCTATTTTACTCAGAATTTCACGCTTTATATGGACTGGCGAACTCTCATATGCCTTCCGCCTTTATTTATTGGTGGTTCGACTGCTAGTATTATAAGTTCTTGGTCGAGCTTATGTCCCGTCGACAGGGTTTTGGTGGTTTCCAAATGTTTTTTCATCTTGTTGGATCCTCACTTTACCTACATGCTCCAGGCATGTACCAATACTAACCTTTACCCT
Source organism: Gossypium australe (assembly GCA_005393395.2). Taxonomy (NCBI): domain Eukaryota; kingdom Viridiplantae; phylum Streptophyta; class Magnoliopsida; order Malvales; family Malvaceae; genus Gossypium; species Gossypium australe. The sequence goes on along the minus strand of CM016621.1, from coordinate 78,497,581 downwards.
GACTCAAAGTTTTGAAATCTCGAATCTTGTCGAGATGTACCCTCATCGTTCTTCTTAAATGTGTGTCCAACCTTACATTCTAACTTTAATAGAACTTCTTTTATACAACACTCTTTCTTTATCAATTCTTTTATCTCATATTAGTATGGTGGATTTATTGTTACTCTAAAAAGGATATTAGTAAGCCTCACACCATATTAGCAGACTCAATCTTATTTTACCTTTCTTTTCCCTACCCTACACTTGATTACAATTTTGTTTGGATTACTCCTATGTAATCCACCCAATTCGCTATACCTTGTTTTTAAGGAGAAACATATTTGTTTATGGGGAACTATTTTGGTCTATAGTATCCCACAGATTGTTATCTCAACGTCCATTTAAATTTACAATTCTCCTTGTATGACGGTTCCATATGGAACTAACTTTACGGTGGTTATACTCACAATGGATTCCCCTCTAAGAGGAATAGTTTTAATAGACATACTTGTCGCTTGGATAATCCTTATTGGTACCTCTCTTTTTCTCATACAAAGTTTCATTGAGCGCCATCTAATGACCTTTAATGGTGGATCCGTATCTGTGATTCTCGAATAGACTTTCTTTTGTTTTCCTTAACACCAAGCACTATTGATTCACCATTTCCCACGTTTGGATCTTGCTGAGTTACCACTCACATGCCCAACCAGCTTCTATGATTACTGCTTGGGCAGCTTGTTCTTGTTATCACTACCTTTTCCCTTTTTAGTGGATACCTCAAACTCGCTGCCTAGCTACCTTCACCAACACTTGCATTTTTCCTTCTAACCCATTTTTTCATGATTACTGTCCCGTTGGTCTACCCCGTGTTTAATGCCTCGACGGACCATACTGTGTTTGATGTCCTAACAAGCTACAAAGTCTATCATAGCCAAGCTATGGTCTTGCCTGGTTTAACCCCATGATTAATGTAACAGCCCGATTTTGGGTCTAGTCGGAATAGTGGTTTTGGGACCACAAATCCGAAGAAGTAAAATTTATTTTTATTATATTTTTATGGTATACAGTTTTATGAAATGATTTTGTGAAAATGTCGTTCGAAAATTTTGATGTTTGGGCACTCAATTTAGTTATAGGGACTAAATTACAAAAAGTGCAAAACTTGAATTCTATATGTTTAAGGTGTCCAATTGCTATGAAATTTTAAATTGGAGGTCCTTAAATGGTAATTAGACCATTTGTTAAGTTGAGGGACAAAAATGGACATGGTTTGGTATGTTTTTAAAGCTTTTCATTAACGACATTTTAGTAATTTGGTAATTAAATGAATTAAAAAGCCAAATTAAAAGCCAATTTTTGTCCATCTTCCTCCCATGGCCGAATTTTACAAGGGAAAGCCATGGCTAGGGTTTTTCAAGCTTCCAAGCTCGATTGTAAGTTCGTTCTAGCCCCATTTTTAATGATTTTTATGTTTTTGAAATCCTTCTAACATGATCTATCTATTTCTACCACCAATTTGAAGAGATGTCAAAGACTAAAATTTTACCCATGTTGAACATGTATGTATTTTGATGTTTGATGGTGGAAAATGTATGTTTGTTGATTGTTAAACGACTTTTGCTAAGTGATTTTCGGTAAAAATGCCTAAAAGGACTTGTTTGTAAAAGTTAAAATGAGTAGTAAAAGTGTGAATAAATGAAAAACATGGGCTGTTATGAGCATGATATATGTTCGGCTAGGCTTGGGTGTAATGAAATTAAATGAAAATCATTTTACGAGCCTATGGACTAAAATGTAAAATGTCAAAACTTTAGGGGCAAAAATGTAATTTTGCCATTATGTGACTTTTGGACTGAAATGAATAATGTAATGATAAAATAAGTTAAATGTGATATTATAGATTGAGAAAAATGAGGTTTAGAGTTAGAACGAGGGAAAACGAGTGTTTGATGATTTAGTCCTTTTTACCATTTTTATGCCGAGGTAAGTTCGTATGTAAATAATGCAATGTTATATTTGTATTTTAATGTTTTGATATTGCATGAAATGTATAATTGATTCTATGAGCATAATCGACGAAGTTTCGGCAAGAGAGAAATCCCGGTTGAACTTCAGGAATAGATTAGGATACAAGTGACATGTCACTAGGAACCCATGTAATTATGTGATTTATGTGTCCCAGGTGCTGGTCCTGTACGTCCTACCGGTGGCTGGGTATACCGACATATGTTGCGGATACCTGACAGCTTGTGTGAGCAGCACTGCGTAGCTACGTCTCGATTGACAGCTTGTGTGAACAGGCCCGAGGATAGCTCGAGAGTGAGCTTATATGTGTTATGAGATTTGTGGTAGCATTGGCTATATATGTGGCACTTATGTGCAATGGTTTTCGTGTATCCGATAGTATTCCAAGAGGTTCAACGGGTATGTCAAAGATGAGAAAATACGTGAATTGTTATGAGATGGTACATGTATGTACGTAAAACTCAAAGAAACTGACCTCAGGATATGATGAACAATTGGTAAGATTGTGATTGAGTAAGTTGTGCTTATGAAATATGTGTTATGTTATTCATATGGTGAGCTATTGGTATATGACAATTATGTTGATATGTGTTATGTAATTCATATGATGAGCTATTAGTATATTACAATTATGTTGATATATGTTAATTTATTTATATATCAAATGTATGAATAATGCTTTGTATTATTTTCATATGAACTTACTAAGCTATATAGCTTACCCCCTTCCTTTCCCATGTTTTATAGTGTTATTGAGCTAGCTCGGGTTGGAAATCGCTGGAGATCCTATCACACTATCAAGATGTCATTTTGGGTATAAATGAATTCAAGTATTTTAAATATATGGCATGTATAGGGATTAGGTCAATTTGTTATATGTGTCATGATTAATTTAACCATATGTGTTGGCTTGTAATTGTTAATGCTTCATCTTATATAGTCATGAATGATGGCTTATGCTGATTCTAAGTTTATTCATATGTTAATGCTCTCTTGTGAATGTGAAATTAGTATGTTTTTAATGGGCCAAGTTTGATGTTTTAAGTATGATAAATGATGGTATGAGAATGACATGTTATTGTCTTGTTTGTGGTTGTTTAGTTGCATTTATATGCTTGAATTTGTGCCATGTGATGTTGTGTAGATGTGTGCAAGTAAGGGTGGCAAAATAGCTTGGTAAATAGCCTTCTTTTTGTCCACACGAGTAGACACACAAGCGTGTGTCTTGGCCGTGTGTGACACATGGTCTGCCCCACGGGCATGTGTTCCGGCCGTGTGTCCCTTGTACCTAAATTTTGAGAAACAGAATGTCCAGGATTGAGCACATGGGCAGAGACATGGACGTGTGTTTCAACCGTGTGTGCTACACAATCTAACACACGGCCGTGTTGCATGGCTGTGTGGCACAAGTTAGAGAGCACCCTAATTTGAACATGACCTGTAGCACGGGCGTGTCTCAGGGTCACACAGGCGTGTCTTTTGAAGCCTGTAATATGAAATTTTTTCTAAGTTTTGTAAAATTTACCTGAGTTCTCGGTTTAGTCCCGAACCACCTCCAAAGCATGTTTTGGGCCCCGTAGACCCGTATAAGGGATTTTATGATTGAATGTGAAGGGTTTTAATTTGGACACAAATTTTATGACTTAGAATTGTGTGATTGCTTGTGATGTGAGTCCGGTAATGCGTCGTACCCTATTCCAGTGTCGAATAAGGGTAAGGAGTGTTACAATTAACTTTCTAACAGACTCTTTATGTTGTCATAACCGAGCAATGGACTTACACATTTTACCCCATGTTTAACATCTTGGTAGACTCCATCGGTTGTCATAGCCGAGCTATGGTCTTACACCTTAAATCCCCATGTTAAACATCCTATCATACTCAATTGGTTGCCATAGTCGAGCTATGGTCTTACACATTAAACCTCTTTGAGGTGTCGCCCCGAAGGACCTTACTGCCGTCATGGTGTCACCCCATAGAGCCTATAGACCATCGTTGTGGTGTTGCTCTATGGAACCTAATAATCGTCGTCACAATGTCACCCCAAAGGGCCAATCTATATCATTATGTTTCACATTTAACCTTGATGCTCGAACACCGTAGTATCCTCTTCTCAAGGTCCAAAGCTTTGCATATCACGGTTTGCACTCAGCAACATCGGATTGTGGAATCTAACAGAAATTCTATTTCCCTATCCATCCACCCATTCCTCCATTTCGCCATTTCTACCTTGATACTCAAACACCGCAATCTCCCCTTTGTAAAAAGCAATATTTCCCCAAATTCTAACTTCATCTAACCCGCCAATAATTTCCCTTTCGTACTCCACTGTAAAAAGCATGCAATGTAATAGCCCGGTTTAGACCTTAGTCAGAACAATGGCTTCGGAATCACAAATCTGAGGTCATAAAATTATTTTTAATTTTATTTTGGCATTTACAGTATGTAAATTTATATGTGTGAAAATTTCGTGATTTAATTTTACCGGTTGGTTGGTTAATTTGATAAAATGACTTAATCGAGCAAAATGCAAAAGTTGTATGCTATTTGTTAATGTACTATATTACTATGGCTTATTAACTATGAAGTCCTTATTATGCAAATAGACCATGGATAGTGGGAATGGACATAATTGACCATCCATTATATGTTATTATATGTTATTATTTAAGGTTAATTATGTAAATTAGTTAATAAGTTATATTAGATAAAATAAAACATAAAATTTCTTTTATCATCATCTTCCACCACCAAATATAGAGAAAAGAAAGAGCCACTGAAGCTTCATTAAGTTCGGCCCTTGCATGATTTATTAGGTATGTGTTTTGAGCTCGGTTTTTGATGATTTTTATGTTTTTGAGATCATTGCTTTGTCATCTACCTAGCCCATGTCTCAATTTCTGAATGTGATGAAGATTGTGAGTTATGCCATTGATGATTTTGTAAGCTTTGTGATGATAGTTGATGAAATATGAAAGATATGTGATAGATTAATATGTTTTGTATTTGAATTTTTGAAAAATTTGACTATTTTGGGCTAAATTGTGAAAATGAGAAATTGAGGGACTAAAATATGAAATAAATAAAAAATGTGGGCTTATATGAGCTAAAGGAATATTCAGCCAAGCTATGATATTGTTAAATTATGTTATTTTGTGATTTTAAGAAATGGGGACTAAAATGTCAAAATGTGAAAATGTGAGGGCTAATTTGTAAAATGCCCTAAATATGTGTATATAGATTGAATTGAATGATTGGGTGAATGAATAAGCTAAATTTGAATGTGTATAGATCAAGAACCAAAGAAAACAGAATTAGATCGGGGAAAATCTAAAGTGGTCGAGTAATTGTTTATTTCCATCCGAATCTGTACGAGGTAAGTCGATATACAAATAAATGTGTTTGAATTGAATTATTATTGCTTATATGTGAATGAATTGTGATATATGGCTATTTGAACTGAATATTTGAAATTCGGGAAAATTCTGATAATGTGACGACGTCTAAAAAGTCTCGTTTGAACCTTAGGAAGTAGTTAGGATACATATGTCATGACATAGGATTCTGATATGAGTTATCGTGTAAGACCATGTCTGGAACGTTGGCATCGATTTGTGATTTACGTATAAGACCATGTCTGGGACATCGGCAACGTATTTGATTTCGTGTAAGACCCTGTCTGGGACAATGGCATCGATATTGATTACATGTAAGACCACGTTTGGGACGTTGGCATTGTACGAGCTTTCCGAGCTATCCGAATATCCTATTTGATTCCAAATGGTTCAACGGGCATTCCGAGATATGATTGAACATGTGAATATGTATCAGTTTTAGGTATGTATGAAATGTATATGAAATTTGGCAATGGAAGATAAGTATGAATATGATCATTTGATATGTGAGCTATATGAAATTGTGATATGTTTATAAGCAAGTGGTTATGAACATTTAAGCTAGATGAGAAATATGAATTTGCTATTGTGATACGCCATAGTTCATATGAATGAAATAGTTTGTAATTGTTTATGTGATGAGTTTATTTGTATATGGCTTACTAAGCTTTTATAAGCTTACTTTGTGTGTGATTTAATTATTTTATAGATTATCGAAGCTACCGAAAGCTCGGGGATCGTCGATGTAACACCCTTATCCCGTATCCGTCGCCGGATTAGGGTTAGGAGCGTTACCGGACATATCGGAAAGCATCAACAGAAATTTCACACGTTCATTCATCATTCTCAAGTATGAGGTCCCTTAAAACGGTCAACGAGACCTTAATCATGCTTACAAATTGAGTCGGGACTAAACCGAAACACAAACAAAATCTCATGGAAAAATTGAAACTTTTTTAAAATACAGGGGAGACACGCCCATGGGAGGAGACCGTGTGCCCTCCACGACTTCTAGACACCCCCGTGTCCATCTGTCTATATACTGGGTCACTAGGCAAGCCCGTGTGCCATGGCCGTGTGCTACTAGGCCATATACTGACTTCCCCACCACGGCCACCAAGCACGCCCTTGTACTATGGCCGTGTACTCTTAGCTAGCTACTGACTTGTATACCACGGCTAGTTGACACCCCCGTGTCGAGGCCGTGTGCTACCAAGCTACATCCTGCTATTCACCCACGGTCTTTAGGCACGCCCGTGTGCCATGGCCGTGTGACATTATAGGCCATTTGCAAGGCCAAAATGCCACCCATAAGGGTCAAACCTACAAGCCATATTTACCAAGACATCTCATGCACATATAACCACCAAAACATACCAAAATAGTCATTCAAACCATGCATTCAATACCAATTCCAGCCATGACAACTTCAAAGACTAAAACTCATATCATCACAAGCATAATTCATTCATTTGCTCACTCCAAACTTGGCCATTTCAAATACTTCAACCATACCAAGATATGCATCATATATCACATTCATTTAAGCAAAGTCTCAACTCATAAATAGCCAAATCACATGGCTAAGTTCACATAACAAGTTATACCAAAATACTAGCCTATACATGTCATATCTAGCTTTATACAATTCCAAAGTGTACCAAAATAAGTTTAGTAGTGTGATGACAATCCGTGACGGTCCCGAGCCTTCAGTAGCTTTAATGACCTATAAAATAGAGAAAAATGCACACAGAGTAAGCTTTCAAAAGCTTAGTAAGTCATATACAAATAAACTTGGTATGGAAGGCATAAATGCAAATAAATACATTAACACATATCAATCACTTAGCAAACTATCACTTTTTTGCTTTGGTTCGTACACTTTTAACCACATTAGCCATTTTCACCATTCAAGAATCATATAAACACATAGCTCATCTAGCCAAAACAATTCTTATCATATCATAGATTCCATATACATATCATTATAGTAAGATCACTTAGATGCTTACCTTTTATACACAATTAGTGTATAATCAACGTACCTGAATCGGATTTATAACTACATAATTGTTCATAGCTCAGATTTGTAATTCGTATCACAGACTTGCCCGTTGAACCAATAGGAATCTAATAGGATACTCAGAAGGATCGAAATAATCGTACAATGCCAACGTCCTAGACGAGGTCTTACATGCACTCGGATATCGATGCCATTGTCCCAGACAGGGTCTTACACGAATCAATACGATGCCGATGTCCCAGTCATGGTCTTACACGTAAAACTCTTATCGATGCCAACGTCCCAGACGTGGTCTTACACACAATTAGATATCGATGCCACTGTCCCATGCAGGGTCTTACACGAGTCTTAAATCAATGCTAACGTCCTAGACGTGGTCTTACATGATAACAACAGAACAGATGTCTATGTAGTGACTTATTCAATCCTATCTATTCCTAGGTTCGTACGGGACTTCTTAAACTTAATCACTATATCAAACTTATCTCGAAATTCAAATGCATAATCTCTCATAAGCATTCAATATCATCATTAATCATATGAACAATTTCAATTGTATACATATACATTTATTTGCATAGTGACTTACCTCGGATTCGGTATATCGGAATGAAAATGGCTACTCGATTACTTTCACTTTCCCGCGATCTAAGTCCGTTTTCTTCGGTTCTTTATCTAAACATATTTAGAATTAACCCTTTTATTCACTAATTCATTCAATTCAATCCAAAGACACACATTTAGGCTATTTGCAATTTAGCCCTCACATTTTCACATTTAAACAATTTAGTCCCATTTTCTCAAAACATCAAATATACACAATTTGCTCACACATATGCATAGTCAAACCTCCCTAGGGACTATATAAGTCCAATATTTCATCAAAACTTCAAGAACAAAACATGTTCATCTAGCTCAAATCTTTCATTTAACACCAAAAATCATCAAAAAGCTTAACATATAATCAATGGCATCTCACACAAAAACTATCAATTCATCAAATTGAGACATGGGTTTTATAGCTCTCAAAGCAACGATTGCAAAAACGTAAAAATTATCAAAAACCAATCAAAATATACCTTGAATTTTTGGCTTGCAATGCCGAATGTCTAGCCAAAGTTTCTTTATTTTTCTTTCTTTGATATTCGGCCAAAAGTAGGATGAACAAAGGCCACTCTCTTTTTCATATGTTTTATTATTATTACATACATATTAATCCATTTCCAAATTTACCCATCAAAATAAAAATATAAAACATATTACACAAGGTCATTATTGACCATTAACATTCCACTATCTTTAAATTGGCTAATTTTCCATATAAAGCCTCCAACTTTACAAAGCCACTACATATAAGCACTTTTGCAAATAGCATATAACCTTCACATTTAATGCAAATAAATCCTTTACTCAAATTAAACACTCAAACGGAAAATTTAGCTTACGAAAATTTAACACATGCTTAGACACATAACAACGGCACAGAAAATAATATTAAAATATTATACAAACTCAGATTTGTGGTCCCGAAACTACTGTTCCGACTAGGGTATAAACCGGACTGTTACAGTCAAGGATCATCACCACACTATCAAACTATATTTTGGTACCTTTTGAAAATATACATATTGAAGTATTGCATGTATAGGCTAGAGAACTTTGATTATGTTTTGAAATGCGTAAATATAGCCATGTGATATGGCTTGATAATGAAAGTGATTATAGAGTGAATTTAGTGCATGCTATGTGATGCAAAATTTGGGATGTTTTGATGTGCTCATGAATGGCCAAAAGAAATGGTCAATTTTGGTAAGTTTCATGGTTGATGAGAAATGCTATGAATTGAAATAGAGTAATATGATATATGAATCACATGTTTTTTATGTGAAGTTGGTACTTTGAATTGGTATGTTTGAGTTGGATTTGTATATGGAAATGAATGATGTTATTACAGGTCAAATTGTGAATGATTTGGTATGTTTTTGGTTGCCTTTGGAATATGAATTAATGCTTGTTTGATGCTTGTAGGTATGACCCAAAATGGGTGGCAAATTGGCCTTGTAAATGGCCTATAATTGTTCACACAGTTGAGCATATGGGCGTGTGTCTCGACCGTCTCCTTTAATGTTCCAATTCGAAGCAAGTCAGACTTGCACAGGGGCCAGACACACGAGCGTGTGACAGGCTATGTGAATCAAGTTAGTGTTGCACATGGGCCAAACACACGGACGTGTGACAAGCCTTGTGATTCAAGTCAGTTCTGCACATGGGCTGAGACATGGTCCAACGCACACACGGCCTAGCCACATGGGCGTGTGCCCTGTTTTAAAAGAAAAATTTTCTAAGTTCCACAAAGTTTCCGTATGAGATTTTCGTATGAGATCGGTTTGGTCCCGAACCGTTTCTAAAGCATGTTTAAGGTCTCATAAACTTTCTAAAGGGACTATATGTGTATGAATCATTATGAAACGATGTTTTATTATTGATATTGTGAAATGAGAGTAAAATGTTCCGATATGTCCGGTAATACCTCTTAACCTTAGTCTTGTGACGGATACGGGCTAGAGGTGTTACAATTTGTTGGTATTAGAGCTACGATTTAGTCGATTCTAGGACTAACATAACATGTGAGAGTCTAACTATACATGCCATATATACGAACTGTGATAGTGTGATGAATCCTGGTAGATAAAATGTGATTTTTGTATAGTAAATGGATCCCGAATGAGCCGTAGCTGACAATGTTGAAAGTAATGCGCCTGCTCCTGCTCAAGGGATAGCACCGTCTGATTCTAGACCGGTTACTAGCATTCTGGAAGGAGAGGCTAAACAAGCCTTCTTCCAAATGATGAATGAGTGGTTCACTCAGTATATTAGAGCAAATCTGGCTGTTCCTCAACCTCCGCCCCTACCTAATCCCCCTCAGACTCCTGTTGTACCTCCAGTTATGAATCTGAATCTATTGAATAAGCCTCCGAACAATAAAAATTGTAAATATAGAGCTGAAAAGTTCAAGGCCACTAATGATGATGATGCTAAGAGAGCTGAGTTTTGGCTCGAGAATACGATTCGAGTATTTGATAAGATGTCGTGTACCCCTGATGAATGTGTGAAATGTGTCATTTCTTTGTTGAGAGATGCAGCTTACCAATGGTGGAAAACTTTGACTTTTTTGTTCCGAAAGAACAAAGTACTTGGGATTTCTTTCAATCCATATTTCGGAAATTAGTCAGAGATTTATTGATCAAAAGTGAAAAGAGTTTCTTGAATTGAAACAAGGCCGTATGTCTGTTACAGAATACGAGCGAGAATTTGTGAGACTAAGTCAGTATGCATGAGAATGTGTCTCAACTGAGGCAATAATGTGTAAAAGGTTCGAAGACAGCTTGAATGAAGATATCCGTTTGTTAGTCAGAATTCTAGGAATAAAAGAATTCGTTGTGCTTGTTGATCGAGCGTGTAAAGCTGAAGAACTAGGGAAAGAGAAAAGAAAAGCTTATTCGGAAGCTAGAGAGGTGTGAAAACAAACAAAGAGAAAGTCATATTAGTCGGCATCAAAGAAATTTTGAGATGATTATAGCCGTTCAAAGACTAACGTGGGATATTCAAGTAGAGATCATGCAAGATCACATCCAAGCTTTCGAGCTCCAGCTACTTCGATTGCAAGTGTTGGAAATGTCAGATTTGAGCGACCTGAGTGTAGACATTGTGGTAAAAGACATCCGAGCAATTTTAGATTAAATGATTGATTTCAAATGTGGATCTTTAGATCACTTTATCCGAGATTGTCCTGAGTCTGTTAAGCAAAAGGTTGTACAGAATTCGAACTCGAATAACGCTTCAGCTAGGGGTAGATCTTCCAGAAACACGGGAAGTGTGAGTGGTAGCCAGAGAGCTACGAAAGATATAGTTGCGAGAGCTGAGGAAAGAGCACCTGCCAGAGCTTACGCCATTCGAGCTTACGCCATTCGAGCTCGTGAGGAAGCTTTGTCTCCAGACGTTATTTGTAACGACCCGAATTTGGGCCTAGTAGAATTGGGCCTATTGGACCTTAGGCGTGGGAGCGTTTAAAATTTTTGAAAACATGAGAACAGCATTTATGCAACTTGGACCTGTTAGGTGAGTGATTTTGGAAGGTTAGGGGGCTTCTATGAAGTCCCGAAATCAAACTTAGGCTTTAGGAAAATTTTGGTTTTAGGTGAATAAAACCTTGGGAGTTAGTAGGTAGGCTTTAAGAATAAAATGTGGAGAAAAATGACACAAAAAGGGTTGTGGTCTAGTGGAAAATGACGCCACATGAGAGACAAGGAGGTGATGCCACACAAGGAAGCAAGGGGTCCAAGGTTCAAGCCTTAGCGCTGGCATTTCATCTTGATTTATTTTTAAGTGAACTTGGACTTTGGCGCATAGATTTATATTTAGTTGCGCATGATGTTAGACACAAGAGGAGCTGGTGGCTTAGTGGCTAGTGGCGTGAATTGGCTGATGGGAGAGCCTGGGTTCGAATCTCATGACAAGCAAGGGAGTATTTATTTTGCGGATTGGACGGCCAGAGTTTGTGTTGGATTTAAACTTTACTGAATGAGGGATCCCACATCGGAAAGCTAGCAAGAGGGAAGGTGAGAAGCTGGGTATATATAGAGCTGTCTATGAGGAGAGGAGGCATACCTTGGTTGGCGTTTGGGCATAGGAGTGTTCGGAGCGCGGATTAACTCCAGATTCCTAGCAGGTGTGTATTTCGCACTACTCTAGCTGTAGAGTGGCAAATGCCAAAAAGCTGGTCACACGGCGATGGTAACCACACAAGCGTTCGAGCGCATGTGTGGGAGCTTCGACGCGATAGTCGAGGCCACCATAAGTATTCTTATGGGTTGATGTTTTTGGGCCACGATGGACCGAAGGGGGCAAGTGGGCCCATATGAATAAGTTGTATGATTATGTAGTAGATGATTGATTAGACTATGTGAATCTCATATCTGTGGCTAGATTTGGGCTAAATGGGCCACACGAGCGTGTGGGCTCATTTGGGCCGAAAATGGGCCTTAGGCCCATTCGCATCATTATCTCTGTTTAGAATGCGTGAGTCGCTCAAGGCGACTGTAGACCTTCTGAGGGGTTGACAAAATTACTGGAATACCCTTAGTTTACAAAATTATTGAAATACCCTTGGTTTACAAAATTACTAAAAATACCCTTGGTTTACAAAATTACTGAAATACCCCCAATTTGCAAAATTACCGAAATACCCCTGGTTTACGAAATTATTGAAATACCATCGGTTTGCAAAATTAATGAAATAGTCTCGATTTGCAAAAATTATCGAAATACCCCCAGTTTATGAAAATACTAAAATACTCCTAGTTTATAAAATTATCAAAATACCCCCGGTTTATGAAATTACCGAAATACCCCTGGTTTGCGAAATTATCGAAATATCCCCAGTTTGCAAAATTTCTAAAATACTCTCGATTTGTGAAATTATTGAAATACCTCCGGTTTACAAAATTACTGAAATACCCTTGATTTGTGAAATTACCGAAATACCCTCGGATTGTAAAATTATCGAAATACCCTCGATGGGTAAAATCATCGAATTACCCCTGTAGGGTAGAATTACCGAAATACCCCTGAGGGGTAGGATCACCGAAATACCCTTATAGGGTAAATGACTATTTTGCCCTTGTAGGTAAATGATTGATTTAGACTGTGAGTTTGACTGAGTTGACTGTGATTGTATGACTGTGTTTTAACTAACTTGACTGTGGGCGTGTGTCTGATTTGCTGTTAATATGTGTTGAAATGACTGTTACTAAGCATGGCCATTTTGCATACACGTGTAATGATTGAGCATGACATACACGGCATATTGCATTGGGTTGGGTTTGATGATAGGAGGAAGTGTATTCTGGTGGCCCTGCCACATTCTGTTTTAGTGGCTATGCCACATATATTATTTTGGTAGCTCAGCCACATATACCGTTACTAGCATCTTGGCTGCATTATTGGAGAGCTTGGCTTTGTGCCATCTTGAATATGGCTTTGTGCCAATCGTATTTACCCGTGGCTTTGTGTCTAACAGGTATCGATGACTTTGTATCGATCCTATTTACCGAAGGCTGTGTGCCGATTATATTACCGTCGCTGATGGCTATGTGCTGATATGATTCTGGTGGCTCTGCCATATTTTGTTCTGGTGGCTATGCCACGTATATTCTGTTATTCTGGTGGCTTCGCCACAAATTCTGTGATGAGTAGCTTGTCTGCCATCGAGGTGTGTAGCGGATGGATGGGTCGATTTAGAAATCCCTACAGGTGTGTTGGGCTGGTACGGGTGGTGTGTAGCGGATGGATTATTAGGTTGGGCTGCATGCATTATCTGCTTGATCATGTTAATAGGGCTAAGGCCCAGATTGTACTGAATAGGACTTCGGCCCAGTCTGCTTCTGTATGGGCTTCAGCCCAGTCTGTATCCGTGTGGGCTCAGGCCCAGTTAATGACCGACTAGGTGATTACACACTGAGTTCTCGTAACTCACCCCTCTGCTTTAACCTTGCAGGTGATCCCCAGCATTGGAGGATTTGGCGTAGCGGAGGACTCTGTGGTGGCCATACATCGAAGTGCTTCTTCCAAACTTTAGTAAAAATTTCCGTTTTACTTCATTCTGATATTTATTTTAATTTGGGTTTAATTTTATGTAATAAGGCCAGTGGGTTTTTTTTTTCTTTTATACTTTCATTTCTAATATATTCAAACTATAAATGATTTAACTCAGGATTTTCTTAAAACGACAACAACAGTTTCAAAATATCACGCTTTCGCAATTCACTGGATCTGATTTGTAACACCCTAAACCCGGCCCATTAAATCCGACCGAATTTGGAATGCCACTGCGGAACACTTTCGAAAAACATTCTTACTTAAGAAATAAACCTTTTAAAATTTTGTCGAGTTTGGTAAAACATTTTCGTGACTTGTAATATTCTAAGTAAAAATCGAAGTTCATTATAAAAATATCGGATTTAAACTTTACTTTGAGGAAATAAAACCATTTGTAATCTGTAACATCCCCAAACCCGGCCCATTCACTACGACCGAATCTGGTTATGTCACTAGAAAAAAAAGACGGTTGAAAATCTTCTTCACTTTTGAATAAACCTTGAAGAAATTAACTTTTGAAAACCTTGTTTATTTATTACCTTATGAAAAACTTTGAAGTTATAAATTAGCTGAATTAGAAAAAAAACTTTATTAAACATATTCTTCATAAATAGGTTGCTAGGATTAACATCATTTTCACATAGCAATTTATTTTAAATAAACCATAGTTAAGTAATACCAAAAACATAAAATGGCCTTTATTACAACCCAACAATTCAAATAAAGTACTTATATCAAAATCAAGCATGAAATAATTGAACATCATCTTCGGCATGGGCCACCTTGTCCTCTCCGATCCCGGTCCAGCTTTATGCACTACCTGAAATGGTTAAGGGAAAAAGGTGAGTCACCAAGACTCAGTGTGCCACCCTTTTTCCCGGATTAGCAAAATATCATATACAAACATAAACATGATCATCATGCATCCAATTAAAATGCACCCAATCCTAACCATCCATACACCATTTTCTACCCCGTGTGGTACCAAACCACTGGTGGTGCCAAACCACTGGTGTCCCAAAGACACAATAATCATCATTGTGGTGCCAAACCACTGGTGTCCCAAAGACACAAAATCCGTCAATGTGGTGCCAAACCACTGGTGTCCCAAAGACACGATTGTGATACCAAATCACTGGTGACCACAGTCACAAATCAATTGATGGGGCCAACCCATCGTGTGATACCAAATCACTGGCGTCAATCCCGTATCTCAACTGTGGGGCCAACCCACCGTGGTACGAAGCCACTGGGACGAGACGCTATGAGGTGCCAAACCTCTGGTGTCCTAAAGACACAAATGTGGTACCAAACCACTGGTGAC
Source organism: Gossypium australe (assembly GCA_005393395.2). Taxonomy (NCBI): domain Eukaryota; kingdom Viridiplantae; phylum Streptophyta; class Magnoliopsida; order Malvales; family Malvaceae; genus Gossypium; species Gossypium australe. Next base: position 78,482,178 of record CM016621.1, on the reverse strand, counting down.
CGTAGTCACAAAACAATTGATGGGGCCAACCCATCGTGTGATACCAAATCACTGGCGTCAATCCCTCAATACCGCCTTGTGGGGCCAACCCACTGTGGTGCGAAACCACGGGGACGAGACGCTGAGGTGCCAAACCTCTGGAGGTGCCAAACCTCTGGTGACCCAAAGTCACAAAGTTGTGTTACCAAAACACTGGTGCTCGTCAGCACAAAATATCACTGCCCCCTCCTCTCATATCACCCATCATCATACCAACTCATGTATAGTATTCAAAATCATGCAAACATGTTTAACGTTGCATCTCATAGCACATACATCATAAATCATGACATCATGTATCAATAACAGTACTCATAATGAAACGAACTTACCTGAATCCGTGCACATACCCCATAGGGTATCATATCACTCAACCATACTGTTTCGGTTTTACCAATCAATCAGTTTATCAAATATATACAAAGCAAGAAGTGTGTTAGTTTACACACCTGGTTACTAATGCGACTATCAAATCCCGTAGATCAAGATCTAACGCACTAGATCCCCCATTCCTTAACACTTTTCGAGCACTAGCCACAACCCGAGATATGCGAGATCAAGCCTTCCCCTGATAGGACTCTTGGGCTAATCCGCGCTCTGACCACTCTTGTGCCCAAACGCCCTCCAAGATGTGTTTACTCTCCTCCCAGGATGCTCCTTATATAGCTAGCTCTTCACCTTCATTCTTTGTGTCTTTCCGATGTGGGATCCCTTCCTCAGTAGAGTTTAAATTCAACTGAAACTCTTGCCGTCCAATCCGCAAAATAAATACTCCCTTGCTTCTCATGAGATTCGAACCCAGGCTCCCTTGCAACATAATCCACGCCGCTAACCACTTGGCCACAAGCTCCTCTTGTGTCTTAAACCATGCGCAACTAAATATAAACTATGGGCCAAATTCTAAGGTCCAAGCAAAAAGAAACCAAAATGCAAAAGCCAAGACTTGAACCTTGGACCTCCTTCCTTCCCTTGTGGCGTCACTCCCTTGCTCCCTAAGTGGCGTCACTTTGCCACTACACCACACACTCCACTTGTGTTATTTTCTCCATATTTTATTCTTAAGGCCTATCTGCCAACTTCCAGGGTTTTTTTTCACCTAAAACCAAAATTTCCCCAAAGCCAATATTTGATCCCGGGACTTCATAGAAGCCCTCTAACCTTCCAAAATCACTTTTCCAATGGGTCTAACTAGCATTTAAGCCGGTCTCTTGTTCTCCAAAAATTTAAACGCTACTACGCCTAAGGCCCATTAGGCTCAATTCTCCTAGGCCCAATTTCGGGATGTTACATAATCGATCTTTAAACTATCTTTCCATAATTGGGCATAATAATAATGATACTTAATAAATGGACTGAAATACTTTAGTGGGCCTTATTACAATACACACTTAATCAAAATACGGATAATGTAAATATTTAATTCATTAAATAAGAGATTCCTTTGCATGAAAATCCACTTTTGCATGGCCACCTTTGTGTCCTCTCCGACCCGATCCAAGCTTTACGCACCACCTGAAAGGGGTTAAGAAAATTGAGTGAGTCACCATGACTCAGTGCATAGTTAATACACACGTCCTCCCATATGGGCTTGGCCCATATCCACACAATCCATATATATATAACATACAATCATAAATATGCAATTATGAATACACAATATTTTAAATATGATTACGAATATACAATTACGAAGTCCAATCCACAAAGTGATCCACATATCCTTCTTTTGCACATTATTTCTTAAGGTCGTGGCTAAGCCACCGATCCCATAGGGATCTCGCACATCAATCGGTTCACTGAACATCAATCGCGAATGTAGCACGAGGCTAGCATTAGACCACTCACATAGTGTATATCACAATTCATATGCATAGGTATATGTATCATGGCCACATATTACTCAAAACAATTATACATCACACGTCATCACATTTTTATACATTCATCAATAATCAATTATTATCACAATCACTGAAAGGTTAATATCATAACCACTAACCTGATTATTCGGTCACTTACCTTGGTATCCATACTCTTAGCCTTTATTTCGGCTAATTTGCGCAACATATACATTTACATAAAATAACACGCACAACACATATAACAAATAAGAGAACAGTGCGATAACTACGCACCTGACTATAGCGAGATTCTGATTTATCGATTCTAATATCAATTAAAGCCTCGAAAGCTTCTGTTTCTTTTTATTGTTTAGCCCCTAGAACACACAACCGAAATCGGTCACACTTTGTACCAAAAACATGGCCTTAAGCCGAATACCATAAGTCATTTACCTAGCTTCTTTTCCATGTCCCAAAATATTTGCTTGCTCTTGTAGATACCAAATCTTGTTTAACAACTTGTTAGAATGGCCAACACACAAAAATACCAAGATCATGGCCCTTGGCCGAATATGATGCTTACCATTTACATAGCTCGACAAAGTCTCGTGAGAAGTTCAACTCCCAAAACACTCCTTTAATGCTCCTCAACACTATCCACACACAAAAGGGTACATCAGTATGGCCTCATACATATTCGGCCATCCTTAAAGCCAAGCTCAAAATTCAGTTATCATATAGCCCAAATATAGCCTATAGCCGAAGGTCAACAACCACTTACCTTGCTAAAAGATCCAAAAATTATCATTTGTTTTTGGTGTTGACGAGAACCCTTTATGCTCATAGTCCCGAGAGTTTCCTTTATGCATCTTCACATTGGCACATGTAAAAGAACACTCCAACTCATGTCCCTATCATCTTTCTCTCTCGGTCAAGGATAATTTGGAAGGGAAAACACAACAAACTAAAGGCTTTTGGCAACATAAGATGAAGAAGGAGATTTTCGAATAACACGGTGATAAATTTGGCCATGCACAATTGGGAAGGAACCAAAAACAATCTGAAGAGGTTTGGCCTTGCTTTCTCAAGCTCAAAGCTAACCAAGAAGCCCCCAATTCCAAAGCTTCATTCGGCTATGCTTAGCTTGGGTAGGGAAGGAAACAATATCAAAAGCTTTAACACCTCTTTTTGCTATTAGAAAATCAATTAAGGTAACCCTTAGAGAGAGAGGGAGCTTTCATCGGCCATAAACCAAGGAAAAATGGGTGAAAAGGATAGTCAAAGTTCCAAGTAGATTTTTGGCCAAAACCAAGGACAAGGCCGGCCATTCCTTCCTATTTTCCAAGCCGCACATGCTCTCCCCTTTTTTTCAAATTTCTATCATAAATTTCCATTGTTTATTCTATTTTCCATCACCCTTCTTAAACTAACAAAATATATTCCATGCCTCCCCATTCCTATACATTATAAATTAATAAACCATCATTTAATAAAATAATAAAACAATAAAATAGAACAACATAGGGCAGCACCCACAAGCATGCTTCACGATTATGCTCTCCCTTTCTCTTGCTAATTTCTAACCCCCAAAACAATAACAATAAAAATAAAAGAATAATAGTCCATGTTCTTCTCCCCAAAGCCATGCTTTATTCCCATTATCACAAAAACAAAGAAAATTCTTTGTTAAATAGCATGATCAACACCATTTGCAAATTTAAAATCAACTTAACAAATTCCCATGCATAAAAATAAAAATAAAAGCATAATGCTCTATGTTCCTTAAAATAAATTAAAACAACAAGCTGCCACCTTTAAGCCGCATGCTGCATGCATTTAATGCTCATGCAGCTCCTTCCCACATCGGTGTGGAAAAAAAAGAAACCATATGCTGCTCCTGGGTTTCGAACCCCAGTCCTGAAACAGCCTTCTCCGCGCCTCAGCCACTCGGCCAAATTGTCTTTCATGACAATACTGTGGCACGCTTTCTTTTAAGTCTTACTTTTGCTGGTTCCGAAAGCTCTAATGTTAAAAGCAAAATAAAGCGCCTTATGCGCGATACCCAGGACTCGAACACGAGTCCTTCTGGTCATGGTTTTCCAGCAAGGTCCTTGGCCACTCGACCACTTAGAATTTCATGACAAATATCGCATCGTTTTTCCTTTTAAACCCTCACTCGCAGGCGTACCTTGCTGGTTCCAAAAGAACAAAACAAAACGCAATCGTTACGTTCAGGACTCGAACTCGAGTCCTTGCGAAGGCCTCCCTCGCGCTGCTAACGTCCTTGCCACCTCGCCCAGGCTTCGTTTTGTGACATGGTTCTGCCCCGGTTTCTTTTAAGGCCTCCTTTAAGGCAGCGCCCTTTTACAAAATAAAAATGCTTTTGCTGCGCCTAAGACTCGAACCCTCGACCATGCTTGGCGCCAAACCTTAAGTGGCACACGGAAGCCACTATGCTACCTGGACTTTCATGTCCATAACTTCACAAAATTTTATTATTAAGGCCTCTTCAGCCAAATTCCATTTTAAACCCTAAATTTTCAAAATTTTCAAAAGTGTCCCATTTTAATCCGGGAGTTTTAGGAACTCTAATAACACATTAAAATCACTCAGAGGCCCACTAACACTCGAGTTATTTTCCAAACTCGCAACCCCTATTTCGGGATATTACATGATTTCTGTTATAAACAAAGTTTTCGAAGATAATAATAACAACGTCTTTAAAAGAAAACCATAAAAGACAAATCTGAGTTTCACCAACAACAAAGCTCGAATTTCAAAAAGAATACAAACTTTCCAACGAACGCGTAGTTTTTAAACAACCCTTCTATTTGACATGCCAGATCTGCTCATAATGTCTAGGCCGGGTTTGGGGTGTTACATTATTACCGGTACTTCTACTCTTTATGATACTTCTGTGATTGCATTGATTGATCCAGGGTCTACTCATTCATATATATGCATGAACTTAGTATCCAGTAAGACTTTGCCTATAAAGTCTACTGAATTCGTAATTAGAGTATCGAACCCCTTAGGCAAGTGTGTTCTGTTTGACAAAGTGTGCAAGAATTATCTGTTGATGTTTCGAGATATCTATTTTCCGGTGGATCTAATGTTATTACCTTTTGATGAATTTGATATAATCCTGGGTATGGATTGATTAACTTTGCATAATGCTATTGTGAACTACAAACGAAAGACTATTGATTTGATATGTCAGAATGATGAGATAATAAGGATTGAGTCCAGTGATTTAAATGGGTTACCAATCGTAATATCTTCGATGAAAGCTTTGAATTATGTGAAAAAGTGATGTGAAGCTTATCTTGTGTATGTGATTGATACGAAAGTGACAGAAAAGAAAGTTGAATCTGTGCATGTGGTATGTGAGTTCCCTGATGTGTTTCCTGAAGAATTACCGGGATTACCTCCGATACGAGAAGTTGAGTTTGGCATTGAATTAGTGCCGGGGATGACCCCTATCTCAATAGCTCCGTCTAGAATGGCTCCGGCAGAATTAAAAGAATTGAAGTCTCAGTTGCAAGAATTGACAGACAGAGGTTTCGTACGACCGAGGTTTTCTCCTTGGGGCACTCCCGTTCTGTTTGTGAAAAAGAAAGATGGCACGATGAGAACTTCTATTGATTATCGTCAGTTAAACAAAGTGACCATTAAGAATAAATATCATCTACCCAAAATTGATGATTTGTTTGATTAGCTGAAAGGAGCTACTGTGTTTTCAAAGATAGATCTAAGATCGAGATATTATCAGTTGCGAGTAAAAGATTCATACATTTCGAAAACTGCCTTTCGAACGAGGTACGGGCACTATGAGTTTTTAGTTATGCCTTTTGGATTAACAAATGCTCCTGCTATCTTTATGGACTTGATGAACAGAACTTTCAGACCGTATATAGATTGATTTGTTGCTATTTTCATTGACGACATTTTGATTTATTCGCGTGATGAAATTGAGCATACTGAACATTTGAGAATTGTGCCACAAACTCTGTGTGATAAGAAATTGTATGCAAAATTTAGTAAATGTGAGTTTTGGTTATGCGAAATTGCCTTTTGGGGGCATATTGTATCAGCATCCGGTATATGAGTTGATCTGAGCAAGATTTCAGCTATTTTAGAGTGGAAGCCTCTGGAAAATGTGTCTGAAGTTTGCAATTGTTTGGGACTTGCTGGTTATTACCGACGGTTCGTAAAAGGCTTTTCGATGATTGCAACTCTATTGACGAGATTGTTTCAGAAAGATGTGAAATTCGAATGGTCTGAAAAGTCTCAGAAAAGTTTTGATCAGTTGAAAGTCCTTTTGACTGAAGCTCTAGTGCTAGTACAACCAGAATTACGTAAATAATTTGTGATATATAGTGATGCTTCATTGAACAGTATGGGATGTGTTTTCATGCAGGAAGGCAAAGTTATAGCTTATGCCTCGAGACAATTGAAACCATATCAAAAGAATTATCCGACGTAGGACCTTAATTAGCTACGATCGTGTTTGCTTTAAAAATTTGGCGCTACTATCTTTTCGGTGAGAAATGTCATGTGTTATCAGATCATAAAAGTCTGAAATATTTGATAACTCAGAAAGATTTGAATCTGCGTCAGAGAAGATGGTTAGAACTGTTAAAAGATTACGAGCTAGTTATAGATTATCATCCGGGAAAAGAAAATATTGTTGCTGATGCTTTGAGTCGGAAATCATTGTTTGTGCTACGTGCGATGAACGCTCATTTAGTTCTATCTGATAATGGTTCAGTTTTAGCTGAAATGAAAGCAAGACCGTTGTTCTTACAGCAGGTTTGAGATGCTCAGAAAGTTGAAAATGAAATGTTAGCGAAACGAGCTCGGTGTAATTTGAACTTTGATTTTGAATTTCGAGTTGATGTTGATGATTGTTTGAGATTCCGAGATTGGATTTGTGTTTCGAGAAATCTAGAGTTGATTCAGTTGATCTTTAAAGAAGCACATAGCAGTCGCTTATCTGTTCATCCGGGAACTACAAAGATGTATAATGATTTGAAACAACTTTTTTGGTGGCCTGGAATGAAAAGAGATATCTCTGATTTTGTTTCAAAATATTTGATCTGTCAGCAAGTTAAAGCTGAGCATCAAGTACCGTCAGGTTTATTGCAGTCAATCATGATTCTCGAGTGGAAATGGAATAAAGTGACTATGGATTTTGTATCAGGTTTACCCCTATCTCCAAGAAAGAAAGATGCAATATGGGTTATTGTTGACCGATTGACGAAATTAGCTCATTTCATTCCTGTACGTACGGATTTCTCGCTTGATAAGTTAGCTAAGTTATATATCTCCGAGGTCGTGAGATTGCACGAGGTACCTATTTCCATTGTTTCGGATAGAGATCTAAGGTTCACATCGCGGTTTTGGAAGAAATTGCAAGACGGACTAGGTACAAAGTTACATTTCCGTATTACTTTTCATCCACAGACGGATGGTCAATCCGAGCGGATTATTCAGATACTTGAGGATATGTTGAGATGTTGCATTCTTAAGTTTGAAGGTACGTGGGAACAGTATTTTCCATTGATTGAATTCGTGTATAATGATAGTTTTCAATCGAGCATTAAAATGGCACTGTACGAAGCCTTGTATGGTAGGAAATGCCGAACACCTCTGTACTAGTCTGAACTTTGAGAAAATAAAATTCACGGGGTTGATTTGATTAAAGAGACTGAACAGAAAGTAAAAGTGATACGAAATAGTCTGAAAGCAACGTCTGATCGATAGAAATCATACGCAGATTTGAAAGGAAAAGATATTGAATTTGAAATCTGTGATAAAGTATTTTTGAAAGTGTCTATGTGGAAGAAAATACTCTGATTCGACAGAAAAGGCAAATTAAGTCTGAGATTCATCGGGCCGTATGAGATTATTTTCTCATGTGATACAGATCCGATGATACAGATCTGATCCCTCGCATGTGGTTTCTTCGTCTGAGATAGAGATTCAGTCTGATATGACTTATGAAGAAGAACTGATCTGTATCATAACTCGCAAGGTAAAAGAATTGAGAAATAAGAAAATTCCATTAGAGCTTAAATTTTCTAAACGAAAGAGCTTCCATTCTCTTGGTAGATAAGCATTATAACAAAAAATCATAAGTTATACTCAATATTTTTAGCTTAATATTTAGTTTTCTTGTAACACCCCAAACCTGGCCTAGATGTTATGACCGGATCTAGCATGTCACATAGAAGGGTTGTTAAAAACAGCTTATTCGTTAAAAGTTTGTATTCTTTTTGAAACATCGAGCTTTGTTATTTGTGAAATTTAGATTTGCTGTTATGGTCTTCTTGTAAAAACGTTATTATTATTATTATTTCCGAAAGCTTGTTTATAACAGAAATCAAATCCAGTGAATTGCGTTATTAATGATGTTTTGAAAATAGTTATTAACTTTTTAAGAAAACCCAGAGTTTAATCATTCATAGTTTGATTATAACTGAAATGGAAGTTTAAAAGAAAATTAAGTCCAATGGCCTTATTACAAAAACCAAACCCAAATTAAAAATAACCTTAAATAAAGCAAATCGAAAATTTTAAAGTTTGTGAGAAGTACTCTAATGTATGGCCACCACAGAGTCCTCCGTAGCTCCAAATCCTCTAACGTTGGGGATCACTTGCAAGGTTAAAGCAGAGGGGTGAGTTACGAGAACTCAGTGTGTAATCCCCTAATCAGTCATTAATTGGGCCTGAGCCCTATACAGAAGCAGAATGGGCCGAAGCCCTATTCAGTAACAATTTGGGCCTTACCCTATAAACATGATAATGCAACAGAGAATGCAGCCCAACCTAACAATCCATCCGCTACACACCCCTGTACCAGCCCTACACACCTGTGGGGGATCAAGTCAACCCACCCAGCCATACACACCAATATGGCAGACAAGCTGCTCATCACAGAATTTGTGGCGAAGCCACCAAAATAACAGAATGTGCATGGCATTGCCACCAGACAGAATGTGGCAGAGCTACCAGAATACACTTCCTCCAATCATCAAGCCCACCCCATGCAACATATCATAAATGCAATGCATCATACGTATAAAAGTGTAAATAAAGCATATATATGATAACCAACCATAATCAGGGGTATAGCGGTCATTTACCCTCCGGGGGTATTTCGATAATTTTACATTTAACGGCCTTTCTTGAGGCCTATTGTCGCCTCGAGTGACGCAGGACCCTTTTTGGGTCACTACGGAACTGTTGAGCCTAAAATCCATTTTAGGCCCAAACGGGCCCACACGCTCGTGTGGCCCAATACGCATGGTTTCGGTCTCAGATTTATAGATTTCGCAATCGAACCTATCGTTTGATAGTTTTCCAACAATTTTGCCCAAGTGGGCCGGATAGCCCGTTGGGCCCATTTGGCCCGTTCAGGCTCGATCAGGCCCGTTACAGCCTCAGTTTCGCGAGAGTGCTCGCGACACTCTCAACGACTTACCGTCATTATTCGTATTTTTATTTACCACTACGAGCGTCCGCACGCTCGAGTGGTCACAGATGCCGGTATTCCGGCTTTTCGGCTTTCGGCCGAATCATAGAACATTGCAAGCATGCATTCGGAGAGGTGTGAGATTACACACCTGTTTACGATTTGCAACACTCGGCACTTTTCCAATCACCTAAGATCAAAATCGACTAACAGTTAGTCCCCCCGTTCGTTAATCCAAAAATGTGAATACGGAGGACTATAGGCTTAACTTACCCACAAATATTAGCCTTCCTTCTGAAGAGGGTTTTTGATCCACCTCTTCCGTTTAGAGATCCGCCCCTCTAATGAAAGAAAATGTGTTAGATCACCAATCCAGATAATAATAAGAGAAGTGGCCTTTCAGCCCTAACGAATTCAATCCAAATAAGCGAACCATCACCCCCAGTTCGCCATGTCCTCACTTACCAACAATAAAACAATATCCCGAAACAGTTGAACCAAAACGACACGAGTTTGCAACCTAGAGAATTCGGCCCTTACCAAAAGAGAGCAAGAGGAGAGAAAGAAAAGATGGAAAAGAAATAAGAGAAAAGATATTACCTTGTGAACACAGACGAACCGAATAGACAAGATAGGTTCGACGATCAAGAGGACACCATGCTTCAGACTAGCCAATGTTCGGCTATTGGCAAAAGAAAAGAGAAGCCGATTCAAATGGGATAAAAGAGGAGGTTCGGCTTTTGGAAAAATTCTAGAGAAAAAGAGATGAGAGGAGAGTGGAAAGAATGGATGAAAGAAGATGGAAGAATAAAGTTGAAAAAGATTCGGCACAAGTCAAATGAGGAAGAGAACCCAAAATGTCTCAGGAGAAAATGCTAAGACCCAAAATGACAAGAAGAAGAGAATGCTCAAAATGCACAAATGCAAAGTAACAACACTAAAGAATTTCAGCACTCTTTAACCATTCAAGGCCAAATATGCACTCATCCAAATGACAAGCCTTGACCGAAACTCCCCCATGCACTTCCCCATATTCGGCCACTACTACCTCTCACCCCCAAACCCTTGATTCACTCCACCTTTTGCTCCCCAACTTCCTCTCCATCACTCATTCAAATCGTTTGACTGAGTATCCAACTTCCTTGCAGAGTTCAAGCTGAACTCTACTTCTTCCACCTGCTTAGCACAAAATAAAAGCCACAAATTGCAGCTTGAGAGATTCGAACTCCCTTCCTCCAGGTTCCCCTTGTGACGCCACAACACCTTGCTACAAGCCCATTTATGTTAACAAAATACACCCAATTAAACTTAAGTCCTACTTCCATTAGCTCTCCCCATTAAAGTGCCCAAAACCAAAATTTTCCCAGGGCTTGGGCTCAAACTCGAGCCTCCCTAGGACCCCTAAACTCACTCAAATAACAAGCCAAGCAAGCTCCACACATGCAATAATGCAAAAATGCCATGCCCCTAATTTCAGTATGTTACATTTCTAGAAACATGTAGAACCTCTAAAAAGGTTCTGAAAATATTTAACTTCATTTTCTAAATCTTACATATACCGAATGACTAAGAACCTTACCAGCTTACTAGATTCCCTACTTTTTTGACTCAACCCTCATGATCAACGCTCCATGCAAAGCTTCCCGTAACTATCTCTTCTTTAGAGAAACCCCAAGAAGATGAAAAAGAAAAGAAAATGAAATAGAAGTGAGAAGAAATTCCTCTAGGAAGTTATTTTCCAAATATTTATAGCCCTTCACGTACAGTCTTCAACCGTATAAAAACCTCCATTGATAATCATTTTGTCTCCCACTAAAGAATTAGCTGGTTTTATCCAACAAAACCAGAATTGTGTTTCAACTATGTCCAAATCAGTCACTAAATTTTCCTAATTTTTCAATAGAGGCCGCTAGCTTATGGCTTCTTTAATTTAACCCCCAATTGTTCCTAATTTCCAAACTTAAAGGAAATCGGATGTGACAATCTGTTTAGGGATGAAAAGTTGTAATGAAATGTAGTTTCATAGCAAAAGCCTCATTTAGCTTACCCCAAAATCTAGAAGTAAATCTCGCATCTCTATCAGAAATTATAGACAGTGGCATGCCATGTAACCAAACAACCATTGAAATGTATAATTCAGCTAACCTTTCGAGTGAGTTATCTTGGTTCTAACCGGTATAAAATGTGCAAACTTCGTTAATCAATCAATAATAACCTAGATAACATCTCTCTTATTCAAATTTAATGGTAATTCTGATACGAAATACATTATAACTCGCTCCCATTCCATTCCAAAATCATCACGAGCTGTAGTAATCCGGACGAAACTTGATGCTCGACTTTTACTTGCTGATACACTAATCATTTAGTTAAAAATTCAAAGATTTCTTGCTTCATACGAGGCCACTAGTAAATATATTTCAAATCACATTACATTTTGTTGTTGCCCAGATGTATCGTATAAACACTATTATGAGCTTTACTCAGAATTTCTAGTTTCAAATCTGAATGACCAGGTACACACAATTGGTTACAAAAATACAAGCAACTATCACCAATACAGAACTCTATAGTTTGTGAATTCTCAACTAGACTTTGTTTTGATTGCATATTGAATCATGCTTTTGGAGATTATGAATTCTTTGAGAAATAATGGTCTTACTTTCAATTTAGCCAAAATAAAATTGTCTTGTTCTAAAGTAAGATTTGCATTCACATCTCTCAAAGCAAACAAAGATTTCTGACTTAAAGCATCAGTTACTATGTTAGCTTTCCCCAGATGATGATCAATCACTAGATCCTAATCTTTTAGTAATTCTAAACTTTTTCATTGCCACAGTTTCAACTCTTTCTGAGTTATCTAGTATTTCAAACTTTTATGATTAGTATAAATGTGACATTTTTCACCGTAAAGATAGTGACACCAAATTTTCAAGGTAAACACAATAGTTGCTAACTCAAGATCGTGAGTCAGATAATTTCTTTCGTGCAGTTTTAACTGTCGGGAGGCATAATTTCTTTCTTGCATCAGTACACAACCCAAAACACACAATGAAGTATCGATGTATACAATAAACTCTTTTCCAGATTCAAGCTGTGTCAAAATTGGAGCTTCTGTCAACAAAACTTTTAATTGATCAAAACTCTACTGACACTTCTCTGACCAGACAAATTAAACATTTTTTTATAACAACCTAGTCAAAAACAATACAATTATTAAGAAATCCTTAACAAAAAAAATCGATAATAACCAACAAAACCCAAAAAGCTACGTATCTTAGAAACATTTCTCGGAGCTTTCTGATCGCGTGTCAGAGTCTTAAAATTTATAAAAAGAATGATCGAACCTAGAAACTAACTATGACAACAATTTTTGTGGAAAGCGCACCTATCGAATAGTAGTATAGTTTAGGCAAGACCGAAATGTCGAACCCAAAGGAACCAAAAGTACTAATACTAACTCTCTTTTTATTATTTAGCCTAAGAATAAAGGGATTTATTTATCCAATCTAAATTAATTAACTACTAAACTAAAGATGCAAAGACAAAGAGAAAGAGTTTGGGAGAATAACTTGAGAGAACCAATTGATTAAAACGACACCCAAGGAAGAATCCACCTAGACTTCACTTGTTATCTAACTCTGAACCAGACAATTTATTCATTTGACTTGATCCGTAAGATTCCCTAATGTATATTAAACCCTCTCTCGAAGCGAATAACATCTAACCCTAGGTTGATTAATTGAAATCTCTTTCTAATTAAAACCCCTAGAATCACATTAACTCGATCTATGGACTCCCATATTAGGTTTCACACTAATCCGGCAAAATCTTGTCACCCTATCTCTAGGCGCGCGATCAACTCTGCATAATTATGCTAGATCTACTCTTAGGCAGGGACTTTTGCTCCTCCACCTAAGCACATCATACTTGAATTAATATCCCAGAAATATCAACACAAGAATTAAGAACACATAATTAAGAACAAGTCAAATATTTATCATATAGTTCAGCAAACGATAACAAGATTCATCTTAGGTTTCATCCCCCTCAGGTATCTGAGGGTTAGTTCATAACAATAAAAGAAAACATCTCAAAAGAAAAGATAAAACAAAACATAAGAAATCTCTAAAACCCCCTGAAGGAATTGAAGGAGAGATCCTCCGTCTTGAGTATAATTCCGACTTCTTGAGATGGATCAATTGGCTATCTTCGAGTGATTCTCCACAAATCTGACCTTTCAGGCTCGGCTCCTTGGCCTAGCTAACCGCCCCCTTCTAGGTTATACTTAGGGTGTTTATATAGGCTTTTGAGATAGGTTTCTTTGCCCCTAAGTATCCTTTTTTCCGAGTGAAATTGCTCTTTTCCACGACAGGGACACGGCCATGGCACACGCCCGTGTGAGTCGTCTTTAGGCCTTTGTTCGGACTTTTAATTTGGCACGGCCATGTGGTCTTGGGCCCAGGCCGTGTCGATTTCTATTTTGGCCCAATTTGGTCCGTTTTAAGCCCATTTCTCATTCTTTTCATCCTCAGGTGCTTTCCTGAGTATAAAACATGAAAAGAAATGATTAAGAGCACCTTTTTACATAAATCAAAGGATAAATCATCCAAAAGCATGCTAAATGTGGGCTTAAAATATGTTACTTTTACGGTTTATCACTTTCCAATTCTTAATTGTATATATTTTAGTAGGACCAACACGAATACCTTCAGCAACAATCACATGTCTAAGAAAACTGACTTCTCGAAGCCAGAACTTACATTTGCTAAACTTTGCATACGATTGTTTATCACACAGAGTTTGTAATACAGTTCTCAAGTATTGAGCATGCTCGGACTCGTTCTTTGAATAAATCAAAATGTCGTTAATGAATACAAAAACAGACCTGTCCAGGTACATCTGAAATATGTGATTCATTAAATCCATAAATGCGATAGGGGAATTGGTCAGACCAAATGGCATCACAAGAAACTCATAATGACCGTAACGAGTTCTGAAAGTTATTTTCGATAAATCAGGCTCTTTAACTTTCAACTGATCGAATAGATTGTCAATTCGGGGCAGTGGGTATTTATTATTTACAGTAACTCTGTTCAATCTCATCGAGCCATATTTTAACATGTCGATAATCTATACACAATCTCATCAAGCCATCTTTCTTTTCCATGAACAAAACTAGAGCAGCCCAAGGTGACACACTTGGTCGTATGAAACCTCTGTTAACCAACTCTTGCAACTTTTCTTTTAACTCTTTTAATTCAATTGGAGCTATTCTGTACAGAACAATTGAAATCAGGGTAGTTTTAGGTATTAACTCAATAGCAAACTCAACCTCTCATTTTGGTGGTAATCTAGGTACATCTTCGAGAAATACATCAGTTAATTCTCTACTTGTCGATAACTGATCAATCTTTGATTCTAATACTTGTGTATCTAAAATGTAGGCTAAAATGCTTCACATCGTTTATAAACCATTCTCTGAACATAAATAACAGATATGACATTCAAACATAATCAATTATGTCTGACTCAACAGTAACCATTACACCATTCTAACATTTCAACGAAATCCGATCCTATCTACAATTAACCACTACATCATGTTCAGTTAACCAATTCATTCCCAGGATAAGATAAAACTCATCAAATTGTAACAACATTAAATCAGCGAGAAAATCACAACCTTGAATTTTTTGGGGAAAATTGTTACAAATATGGTTAATAAGAGTGAGTTGACCTAGGTTCGATCAATACATTAACATTAACATCAAAAAAGGAGAATGTACCAGCAATAATGTCAAGAGAATAAGCCTCTTCACTAGCTCAAATAGCATAAGTTCTGGAAGGTTCTCTAGTTTCTGATTATTTTGTCGTAGCAATAGCTTAACCTTAATCAATACCAATATTTCTACCATTTTCGGGTTCTTTTCCTCTCTGCGGACTTACATCTTGATCTACTAAAACATTAGGTTTCATCGAGCAATCCTTCAGAAAATGATCTGTTGAACCACATTGGAAACAGGCTCTCATTTTCAATTGGCATTCACCACTGTGATATTTACCACAATGATCACAAATAGGTTTTTCGATATTGTGGACACTGCCAACACTAGCGGCAAGAATAGTCTAGAATCTTGAATCACCTGGTCTTGCCCTAATTCTTCTTGTAAACCCCGATGGAGTGGTTGGCGACTGAAAGTTTCCCTTGACTTCTTTGACGGAGGAGCTGAGAATGGTTTGGATGTATTTCGCTTCCCAAAGTCCTAAACTCTCATCTCATTTTGTTTCTTTTTATTACAAATTTCTTCCATTTTTTGTACTCGATTTGACAAGACTACAAATTCTCATATTTCCATTGATCCAACCAACATCTTTATCTCATCATTCAGCTCGTCTTCAAAATGGACACACATGTAACAACCCATTTTCAGTGGTGTCAAAAACAGTGTTTTGGGACCACAATTCTGACTAGTTATACAATAAATATTACTTTTTTAATATATATGAGTCTATTATAGTGTCATTTTAAAATTTTGTTAGAAAATTTTAACAATTAAATAGTTAATTAAGTAAAAAAAAACTAAATCGTAAAAGTTGTAAAAGTTAGTTTCTATTAGCGGTGTTAAATGGCTATGGAAATGTGAATTAATGGGCTTAAGTGGTAGTTATACCTAATAAAACATAATGGATGGTTTTGGTAATGATTTATAAAGAAATATGATTAATTATAAAAAGGAAAAAATAGTAAATTGATAATTAAATAAAAATTAAACATCACAAGTGATGGAAAGCCATCATCTTCTTCAATTTTCACTAACCAAAAATTGAAACCACCGTTGTAGCATAGGGAGCATTTGGCCAAGCCTAATTGTTCATGCATGGTATGTAATTTTTTTAACAGTCGGGTTTATACCTTAGTCAGAACAGTGATTTCGGGACCACAAATTCGAGTCAGTAAAATATTTTAATATTATTTCTCTGCCTATGATATGTGATTAAGCATGTGGTAGAATTTCGTAAATTAATTTGTTTGTATGTGTGTTTAATTTGAGCAAATGACTAAAACACGTAATAGGTAAAAGTAGCCTTCTATATTAATTGAGTGGCTTAATTGTTGTGTCTTCTTGTATATGAGGATTTATATTGCAATTTGGCCAAAAGAAAGGTTAGTGGATGGCAACATGCATGTATTATGCTTTTATATGTTTATTTTATAAGTTAAGTTAATGTTATATATATTATAAGATTCTATAATAAAAGAAAATGCATAAAATAAGGCGATTCTCATCATCTTGGCTGAAAAACAAAGAAAAAAAGAAATGAAAAAGAAAGCTAGGTTTCGGTTGGTTTTAAGCTTGATTAAGGTAAGATTTGACTTCGGTTTTTGATAATTTTTACGTTTCTGTAATCGTTGAATTGATGATGTTCATGAGATGTGCCATTGATGAAATGGTGAACTTTGTGATGATTATTGGTGTTAAATAAAAGATATGTGTTAGATAAACATATTTTGTTCTTGAATTTTTGATGAATTTAGCTAAATAAGGCTAAATTCAGAAAATGATAATTTGAGGGACTAAATTGTGAATTTGATGAAATATATGGGCTTGTATGATATACATAAGCATTCGACTGAGCATGATTATGTGATGATTTTGTGTATTTGATGTTTTGAGAAAAATGGACTAAATTGATAAATTGTGCAAATGTGAGGGTTAAATTATAAATTGCCCTAAATGTGTGTTTTTGGATTGAATTGGATGAGTTAGTGAATAAAAGAGTTAAATTTGAATAGGTTTAGATCAAGAGCCAAAGAAATCAAACTTAGATCGCGGGAAAGCGAAAGTAATTGAGTAGCCGTATCCATTTCCGTTAAACCAAACTCGAGGTAAGTCATTATACAAATAGACGTATTTGTATTGAATTATGTATGTTTATATTACTATTGTCAATGATGAATGTTTACGAGATGGTATGTACATGAATTCCGAGATAAGGTTGACTTAGTGACAATGTCCGAGAATTCCCGTACAAACCTAGGAACAGATAGGATTAGCTATGTCATGACATAGGTATCTGTTCTGTTTTATCATGTAAGACCACATCTGGGACGTTGGCATTGATTCGAGATTTCGTGTAAGACCACGTCTGGGATGTTGGCATCAATATGATCTTTACGTGTAAGACCATGTCTGGGACATCAGCATCGTATTAATTCGTGTAAGACCCTGTCGGGGACAGTGGCATCGTCATCTGATTACATGTAAGACCACGTCTGGGATGTTGGCATTGTATAACTATTCTGAGTATTTTGTATATCCTATTAGATTTCGAACGGTTCAACATGCAAATCCTAGCTACATCAATTACGTGAATGTATATTTGTTCCAGGTAGGTATGGTATGTACACTAAGTGTGAATAAAAGGTAAGTACCTATATGAATTTCCTTTGAAGAAATGTATAATTGAACATGAGAATATGAATGAGATACGAGAATGGATATGAATAAGCTAAGTACATATGTGATATGTGAAATGAAATATGTAGCAAGCTTTGTGTGAGTAAATGTGCCAAAGTCTATGAAATGAAATGGCTATGAGATTTATAAGTACCAATGATTCAATTTGGTTATATGCAATGTGTATTAAGTTTATTTGTATATGACTTACTAAGCTTTTAAAAGCTTACTCTGTGTGTGTGTTTTTTCTATTTTATAAATCGTCAAAGCTACTGAAGGCTCGGGGACTGTTGAGGATCGTCATCACACTACTCAACTTGTTTTGGTACATTTTGGAAATGTATATAGCTAGATATGGCATGTATAGGCTGGTTATTTGTTTATAATTATGAAGTGAACTTAGCCATGTGATTTGGCTAGTTATGTGTTGGCAATAAGCATTAATGAATATGATAAATGGTGCATGTTTTTGGTACGGTTTGATAGTATTTGAAATGGTTAAGTTTATGGTAAATGTATGAATGAATTATGTTTGTGTTTACATAAGTTTTAGTCTTGTAAATTTGGCATGATTAGTATTGGATTGGAATGTAGAGATGGGATGATCATTTTGATATGTTCTTGGTTGTCAAATGTGTATGAGATGTGTTGGTAATTTGCTTGTAGGTATGACCCTATGTAGGTGGCATATTTGCCTTGCAAATGGCCTATTTTGCCACATAGTTGTGGCACATGGGCGTGCCTATTGACCATGGGACTAAGTCAGTAGCTGATTAAGAGTACACGGGCGTTCCTATTGACCGTGGGACTAAGTCAGTAGCTAATTAAGAGTACACGGCCTTGGCACACGGACGTGCCTGGTAGCCGTGTTTTTTAGTCAGGACCGACCACGACCAAAGTGCAAGGGCGTGCTTGGTGGCCGTGGAGTTAAGTCAGATTCGACCACGAGGAAGACATATGGGCGTGTCTAGCAGCCGTGGGAGGCACACGGCCTACCCATACGGGCGTGTAACCCCTGAAACATAGAATTTTAAAATTTTCTGAGAATTTCTATATATGTTTCGGTTTAGTCCCGACTCTATTTAAAGCATGTTTTAGGTCTTGATGACCTACAGAAGGGACACTACGATTGTAAATGATGGTTTAATTTATGAAATTGTCTAATAAAGATTTCTATCTGTCAGGTAATGCCCTTAACCCTAATCTGGCGAAGGATATTAGATAGGGTGTTACATTTGGTTGGTATCAGAGCTACGATTTAGTCGATTCTTGGACTAACGTAACATGTCAGAGTCTAGCTATACATGCCATATTTCTGAACTATGATAGTGTGATGAATCCTGACGTATAAAATGTAATTTTCATATAGTAATGGATCCCGAAAGAGCCGTAGCTGACGATGTAGAAAGTAATGTGCCTGCTCCCGTGCAAGGGACAGCGCCTTCTGATTTCGAGACCGGCTACGAGTGGTCAAGAGGGAGAAGCTAAACAAGCTTTCTTCCAAATGATGAGTGAGTGGTTCACTCAGTTTGTTAGAAATAATCGAGCTATTTCGCAACTTCCGCCCCCGGTTAATCCCCCTCAAATTACAGTTGTGCCACCGATTATGTATCCAAATCTGTTGAATAAGCCTCCGATTGACAAAATCCGTAAGTATGGGGCTGAAGAGTTCAGGGCTACCAGTGATGATGATGCTGAGAAAGCTGAATTTTGGTTAGAAAACACTATACGGGTATTCGAAGAAATGTCTTTAACTCCAGATGAAAGTATAAAATGTGTGTATCCTTGCTTCGAGATGCAGCTTATCAGTGGTGGAAAACCCTAATTTCTATTGTTCCAAAAGAATGAGTCACCTGGGACTTCTTTCAGATTGAGTTTAGGAAGAAATATATCAGCGAAAGATTCATCGATCAGAAACGAAAGGAATTTTTGGAATTGAAACAAGGCCAAATGTCTGTTACGGAATACGAACGAGAGTTCGTGAGACTGAGTCAGTATGCTCGTGAATGTGCATCTACTGAGGCAATAATGTGCAAAAGATTCGAAGATGGCCCTAATGAAGATATTCGTTTGTTAGTCGGGATCTTAGAAATAAAAGAGTTTGTTGTACTTGTTGATCGAGCGTGCAAAGCTGAAGCACTTGGGAAAGATAAAAAGAAAGCTGAGTCTGAAGCTAGAGATGTGAGAAAGAGATTTCAGAGTAGATCATTTCAGCCTGTTGCAAAGAAATTTCGAGATGACCATAGTCGTTCAAAGGCTAATGTGGGATAATCGAATAGAGATCGAGCTAGATCAAAGATAAGCTCCAAAACTCTAGCAACTTCAATAGCAAGTGTTGAAAATGTTCGTTCTGAAAGACCCGAGTGTAAGCATTATGGAAAAAGGCATCCGAGAAGTTGTAGATTGAATGACCAGGTTTGCTTCAGATGTGGATCATTAGATCATTTCATTCGAGATTGCCCAGAGTCAGTTGAGCCAGAGACTATTCAGAATCTGAGATCTGATAATGCTCCAATGAAAGGTAGACTTCCGAAAAATGCAAGAAATGCTAGTGGTAGTCAGAGAACTATGAGAGATACTGTTGCGAGATCCGAAGCTAGAGCGCCTGCCAGAGCATATGCTATCCGAGCTCGTGAGGAAGCTTCATTTCCAGATGTATTAACGGGTACATTTATACTCTATGATACTTCTGTGATTGCATTAATAGACCCTGGTTCTACACATTCTTATATATGCATGAATTTAGTATTCAATAAGACTTTGCCTGTAGAATTAACCGAGGTTGTTATAAAAGTATCGAACCCCTTAGGTAAAAGTGTCTTGGTAGACAAAGTATGTAAGAACTATCCGTTAATGTTTCAAGATATCTGTTTTCCTGCTGATCTGATGCTACTACCGTTTGATAAGTTTGATATAATTCTGGGTATGGACTGGTTGACATTGCATGATGCTGTTGTGAACTGTAAAAGAAAGACTATTGATTTGAGATGTCCGAATGATAAAATAGTCAGGATTGAGTCTAATGATTTGAATGGATTACCTGCCATGATATCTGTGTTGAAAGCTCAAAGTTATACGAAAAAGGGGTACGGCGCTTATTTTTCTAATGTGATTGATTCGAAAGTATCTGAAAAGAAAGTTGAACCAGTGCCTGTTGTATGTGAGTATTCTGATGTGTTCCCTGACGAATTGCCTGGTTTACCTCCAATACGTAAAGTTGAATTCGGTATTGATTTGTTGCCTGGTACAACACCTATTTCGATAGCTCCGTATAGAATGGCACCAATAGAGTTAAAAGAGTTAAAGTCACAGTTACAAGAATTGACTGATAGAGGGTTCGCTAGACTGAGTTTCTAACCTTGGGGTGCTCCTGTTCTGTTTGTGAAAAAGAAAGATGACACAATGAGAATGTGTATTGATTATCGTCAGTTGAACAAAGTGACCATAAAGAATAAATATCCGTTGCCCAGAATTGACTATTTGTTTGATTAGTTAAAAGGAGCTATTGTATTTTCTAAGATTGATCTGAGATTGGGATACTATCAGCTACGAGTGAAAGACTCAGACATTCCGAAAACAACTTTCAGAACGAGGTACGGGCATTATGAGTTTTTAGTTATGCCATTTGGACTTACCAATGCTCCTACTGTTTTTATGGATTTGATGAACAGAATCTTCAGACCGTACCTAGATCGTTTTGTGGTGGTGTTTATAGATGACATTTTGATTTATTCACGTGATGAGGCTGAACATGCCGAGCATTTGAGAATTGTATTGCAAACTCTGCGAGAAAAGCAATTGTATGCGAAATTTAGCAAATATGAATTATTGTTACACGAGGTTAGTTTTCTGGGACATATTGTGTCAGCTTCTGGAATTCGAGTTGTCCGAGTAAGATTTCTACTATTCTAGATTGGAAACCTCCGAATAATGTGTCTGAAGTCCGCAGTTTTCTGGGACTAGCTGGTTATTATCGTCAGTTTGTAAAAGGATTTTCAGTGATAGCTACTCCGTTAACCAGATTACTTCAAAAAGATATGAAATTTGAATGGTCTGATAAATGTCAGAAAAGCTTTGATCAATTGAAAACTCTGTTAACAGAAGCTCCAATGTTAGTACAACCGGAATCGGGCAAAGAGTTTGTAATATTCAGTGATGCTTCGTTGAATGGTCTGGGATGTGTATTGATGCAGGAAGGAAAAGTAATAGCTTATGCCTCAAGACAGTTAAAGCCTCATGAGAAGAACTATCTGACACACGATCTCGAGTTAGCTGCAATTGTGTTCGCATTAAAGATTTGGCGACATTATCTGTTTGGTGAGAAATGTCACGTGTTTTCTGATCATAAAAGTTTGAAATATCTGATGACTCAGAAAGATTTGAATCTGCGCCAGAGAAGATGGCTTAAGTTGTTGAAAGACTACAAACTTGTAATAGATTATCATTCGAGTAAAGCTAATGTAATTGCCGATGCATTGAGTCGAAAATCATTGTTTGCATTACGTGCTTTAAATGCTCAATTAGATCTGTCTGATGATAGTTCAATGATAGTTGAATTAAAAGCAAAACCGTTGTTCTTACAATAGATATGTGATGCTCAGAAAGTGGATAATGAATTATTAGCAAAACGAGCTCAGTGTGATTCGAATTCTGAATCTGAATTTCAAATTATTGATGATTGCTCGAGATTTCGAGACTGTATCTGTGTTCCGAGAAATTCGGAGTTGATTCAGTTAATTTTGAGTGAAGCACATAATAGTCATCTATCTGGTCATCCGGGAAGTACAAAGATGTATCATGATCTGAAGCAACATTATTGGTGGTCTGGTATGAAACGAGACATTTCTGACTTTGTTTCAAAATGTTTAGTCTGTCAACAAGTGAAAGCAGAACATCAAGTTCCGACTGGTTTCCTACAACCGATTCTGATTCCCGAATGGAAATGGGATAGAATGACAGTGGATTTTGTTTCTGGTTTGCCTCAGACTCCGAGAAAGAAAGATACGATTTGGGTTGCAGTTGATCGATTGACGAAATCTACTCATTTCATTCCGGTAAAATCTAATTTCTCACTTGATAGGTTAGCTGAGCTTTATATTTTTGAGATTGTGAGATTGCATGGAGTGTCATTGTCTATTGTGTCAGACAGAGATCCGAGGTTTACATCACGATTCTAGAAGAAACTACAAGAAGCTTTAGGCACGAAACTGCATTTCAATACAGTTTTTCATCTGCAAACGGATTGTCAATCCGAGCGGATTATTCATATTCTCGAAGACATGTTGAGATGTTGTATTCTCAAGTTTAACGGTACATGGGAACAGTATCTGCCATTAAATAAATTTGCATATAGTAATAGTTTTCAGTCAAGTATCAAAATGGCACCTTATGAAGATCTGTACGAACGTAAATGTCGGAAACCTCTGTATTGGACTGAGCTCAGTGAAAACAAGATATATGGGGTCGGTTTGATAAAAGACACTGAACAGAAAGTAAAAGTAATCTGAGATAGCTTGAAAGCGATATCTGATCGACAAAAGTCTTATGCAAACTTGAAAAGAAAAGATATTAAATTTGAGATCAGTGATAAAGTCTTTCTGAAGGTTTCTCTGTGGAAGAGAGTACTCCGATTCGGACGTAAAGGCAAGTTGAGTTCGAGATTCATCGGACCGTATGAAATCATTGAGCGAGTTGGGCCAGTTGCATATAGATTGTTATTGCCACCTGAGCTAGCAAAGATTCATAATGTATTTCACGTGTCAATGCTTAGACGATACAGATTTGATCCCTCTCATGCGATTCCTCTGTCTAAAATTGAAATCCGATCTGATATGACTTATGAAGAGGAACCGATCCGTATCTTAGCTCGTGAAGTGAAAGAGTTGAGAAATAAGAAAATCCCGTTAGTGAAAGTATTTTGGAATCGACACAGAATAGAAGAGGCTATGTGGGAACCTGAAGATTCAATAAGACAGCAATATCCAAATCTTTTTAACGGTAAGATTTTCGGGGACGAAAATCCCTAGGGGAGAATTATAACAGTGCGGTTTATACTTTAGTAGGAACAGTGGTTTCGAGACCACAAATCCAAGTCAATAAAATATTTTAATATTATTTTCTGTTCCTATGATATGTGATTAAGCATGTGGTAAAATTCGATAAATTAATTTGTATGTATGTGTGTTTAATTTGAGCAAAGGACTAAAACGCGTAATAGGTAAAAGTAGCCTTCTATATTAATTGAGTGGCTTAATTGTTGTGTCTTCTTGTATATGAGGATTTATATTGCAATTTGGCCAAAAGAGAGGTTAGTGGATGGCAACATGCATGTATTATGCTTTTATATGTTTATTTTATAAGTTAAGTTAATATTATATATTATAATATTTTATAATAAAAGAAAATGCATAAAATAAGGCCATTCTCATCATCTTGGCCGAAAAACAAAGAAAAGAAGAAAAGAAAAAGAAAGCAAGGTTTCGGTTGGTTTTAAGCTTGATTAAGCTAAGCTTCGACTTCAGTTTTTGATAATTTTTACGTTTCTATAATCGTTGCTTAGTCTACTATCTAGCCCATGTCTCAATTTTATGAATTGATGATGTTCATAAGATGTGCCATTGATGAAATGGTGAACTTTGTGATGATTATTGGTGTTAAATGAAAGATATGTGTTAGATAAACATATTTTGTTCTTGAATTTTTGATGAATTTAGCTAAATAAGGCTAAATTGAGAAAATGATAATTTGAGGGACTAAATTGTGAATTTGACAAAATATATGGGCTTGTATGATATACATAAGCATTCGGCTAAGCATGATTATGTGATGATTTTATGTATTTGATGATTTGAGAAAAATGGACTAAATTGATAAATTGTACAAATGTGAGGGCTAAATTGTAAATTTCCCTAAATGTGTGTTTTTGGATTGAATTGGATGAGTTAGTGAATAAAAGAGTTAAATTTGAATATGTTTAGATCAAGAGCCGAAGAAATCGGACTTAGATCGCGGGGAAGCGAAAGTAATTGAGTAGCCGTATCTGTTTCCGTTAAACCGAACTCGAGGTAAGTCATTATACAAATAGACGTGTTTGTATTGAATTATGTATGTTTATATGACTACTGTTAATGATGAATGTTTACGAAATGGTATGTACATGAATTCTAATATAAGGTTGACTTAGTGACAATGTCTGAGAAGTCCCGTACGAACCTAGGAATAGATAGGATTAGCTATGTCATGACATAGGTATTTGTTCTGTTTTATCATGTAAGACCACGTCTGGGACGTTGGCATTGATTCGAGATTTCGTGTAAGACCACGCTTGGGATGTTGGCATCGATATGATCTTTACGTGTAAGACCATGTCTGGGACATCGGCATCATATTAATTCGTGTAAGACCCTGTTGGGGACAGTGGCTCGTCATCTGATTACATGTAAGACCACGTCTGGGACATTGGCATTATACAACTATTCTGAGTATTCTGTATATCCTATTAGATTCCGAAAGGTTCAACGGGAAAATCCGAGCTACGAACAATTACATGAATGTATATTCGTTCCAGATATGTTTGGTATGTACACTAACTGTTTATAAATGGTAAGTACCTATATGAATTTGCTTTGAAGAAATGTATAATTGAACATGAGAATATGAATAAGATACGAGAATGGATATGAATAAGCTAAGTACATATGTGATATGTGAAATGAAATATGTGGCAAGCTTTGTGTGAGTAAATGTGCCAAAGTCTATGAAATGAAATGGCTATGAGATTTATAAGTACCAATGATTCAATTTGGTTATATGCAATGTGTATTAAGTTTATTTGTATATGACTTACTAAGATTTTAAAATCTTACTCTGTGTGTGTGTGTGTTTGTTCTGTCTTATAGATCGTCAAAGCTACTGAAGGCTCGGGGACTGTTGAGGATCGTCATCACACTACTCAACTTGTTTTGGTACATTTTGGAAATGTATATAGCTAGATATGGCATGTATAGGCTAGTTATTTGTTTATAATTATGAAGTGAACTTAGCCATGTGATTTGGCTAGTTATGTGTTGGCAATATGCATTAATGAATATGATAAATGGTGCATGTTTTTGGTATGGTTTGATAGTATTTGAAATGGTTAAGTTTATGGTAAATGTATGAATGAATTATGTTTGTGTTTACATAAGTTTTAGTCTTGTAAATTTGGCATGATTAGTATTGGATTGGAATGTAGAGATGGGATGATTATTGTGATATGTTCTTGGTTGTCAAATGTGTATGAGATGTGTTGGTAATTTGCTTGTAGGTATGACCCTATGTAGGTGGCATATTGGCCTTGCAAATGGACTATTTTGCCACACGGTTGTGGCACACGAACGTGCCTATTAACCGTGGGACTAAGTCAATAGCTAATTAAGAGTACACGGCCTTGGCACACGGACGTGCCTGGTAGCCGTGTGGTTTAGTCATGATCGACCAGGCCAAAGTGCAAGGGCGTGCTTGGTGGCTGTGGAGCCAAGTCTGGATTGACCACGGCCAAGGTAGACGAGCGTGCTTTGTGGCCGTGTTGTTAAGTCAGATTCGACCACAGGGGAGACACATGAGCGTGTCTAGCAGCCGTGGGAGTCACACGGCCTGCCCACACGGGCGTCTAACCCCTGAAACTTAGAAAGTTTAAAATTTTCTGAGAATTTCTATATGTGTTCTGGTTTAGTCCCGACTCTATTTAAAGCATGTTTTAGGTCTTGATAACCTACAGAAGGGACACTACGATTGTAAATGATGGTTTAATTTATGAAATTGTCTGATAAAGTGTCCGATCTATCAGGTAATGCCCTTAACCCTAATCCGGCGACAGATACGGGATAGGGGTGTTACAATTTTTTCTTGTTTTTAATTATTTGTATGTTTTTGGGATTGTTTTAGCTTAATCTAGCTAATCCGGGGGTTAATTCATAAAAATGTTACATATATGAGTTTGAAGAGTTTTTAAAGTTTGATGTTACTTTATTAATCTTGATAGCTAAATAGGATTATTTTGTAAAGTAATTTTTAATGATTTTAATGTTCAAGGATTAAATTGTTAAAATAGTAAAACTCCATGGAATTATTATGAAATTGTGATATATATATATATGGTTTGGATAGAGATTCTAAGAAATTTAGCTAGCATGAGTTTTGCTTAAATGTGGTTAATTCCTAAGTTTCGGATTTAGGGACTAAATTGCATAAAATGAAAAATATTAGTGTAATTTTATAAATTTATAATGAAAAGGCTTATAAGCTTAAGTTTAATTTTGATCAGTTTGAATGGATTAATTGAGTGCAAATTATTATTTAGATCAAGAAACAAATCAATCAAACTCGAATCATGAAAAAGCTAAATTAACGGATTAGTCGCTGCCTCGTTTTTGTAACCATTTTTGTTTAGGTAAGTTCGTATATTGATTAAGCTTGTTAATTGTTGTTTTGGATAAACTGTTGATTCACATTTGTGTTATGTATAGCTTAAATTATTGTTAAATATTAGTTGATGATTTGGATTAAATTATAATGTTAGTTAATTTGAAGGTTATGATTGAAAATGGAGAATTACATGGTTAAGTAATGGTGATGAACTAGTGTATAAATAATTACATGATTTCGATAAGATATGGCATGTTTGAACCTTGTGAGTGCTTAGGATACAAATGACATGTCATTAGGGGTTATTATAGTCTCGAGTGTTGGTCTTGGATGTCATATCGATGGTTGAGGTCTTACATTTGTTACGGATTCTCCATAGCTCATGTGAGCAGCATCGTGTAGCTTAACATCCCGACCCACAGCTCTTGTGAGCAAGCCCATTTTATAGCTCTTGTGAGCATTTATAGTTACAGCTCGTGTGAGCATTTACAGATACAACTCGTATGAGCATTTTCCCATGTATCCAATGTTATATCACTAGGGTTCATCGGGTATCAAATGATATACAAATGAGTTATGAGATGAGTGTATGTAAATTGACTTATGAAAGGGACATTTATGAAATTGTTATATGGTATTAGGCATTGAATGGAATGTGTCATATAATATAAATATGAGATGGATGATTGATTGCATTTGTTATTTACAAACATAATATGATATGATATGATATGATATGATATGATATGATATGATATGATATGATATGGTTTTAAGTTCTTATATATATGAACTCACAAACTTGTAAGATTTGTGATGTGTATAGGAATTGAATGAACTCATGAGCTTGTTAATGAAATTATGCATGAATTGTATAAATCGATCTTATTTGGTAAGTTTACGTTTATGTTTTACACGAGCTTACTAAGCACTAGTGGCTTACATTAGTTATTTTCTTTCCCTATAGATCATCGAAAATCTCAATGGATTGGAAGCTAGTCAGAGCACTCACATTCTTCAACTCGGTAGAAGTTTTGGTCATTTTGACGTTGGGTTATAAATGGCATGTACGATGAGCTTTTAAGTTCTCTTGTTGTGAAAATGTTATTTAAGTTTTTGTTAAAGCATACTTGTGGATGTGTATATCTTTTGTTTTGGCTTGTATATGTCCATATATATATGCCTTTGGTTTTTTGGTTTATGCTTCTTGAAAGTGGTTGAGATTTGGTAAAAATGTATGTGAATGGAATGGATGAATTGGTATGTTTGGCACATGTATAAGGTAAGAGCTTGTGATTTTTTAATGTGATTTTAGTTTGGTGTATGAAATGTGGTGCCAATGAGGGCATATTAGTTAGGCACTTATGTTGAATGTTTTAGTATGCTTTAAGCATGTTTGAATGTGTTTTGAAGGTGTGAAAATAGTTGAAATTGGTTTGGCTTGGTACCTAAGAAATGAATGGTGAATTGTCTTATTTTAGAAGTCATTTTAGGTGCACATAGCCTGAGACACGAGCTATCACACGGCCGTGTGCCACACATAGTCACTCCACATGGCCATGTGGCCTTTTTAATTTTGGTGGAGGTTTTTCCCATATGGTTACGGGTTGTTACATGGCCTGGCGACACAATCGTGTGACCCTATTTTGAATTGTACGTGGCCTAGTGACACAATTATGAGACCCTATTTTTGAATTGTACACAGTTTGGCCACACGGCCATGTCCCTGAGCCACACGACCGTGTAACCCATTTTTTCAGTTTTCTACATTTTTCTGTTTTGTTTCAAATTAGTCCCTAATTGTTTCCAAATTGATTTTTAGGTTTCGTATACTCGATTAAAAGCTCATTTTTATATGAATGTTATGAATTAATATTGGTTATGAAAAATAGTATTTAAATTAATATTTGATTGATTTTATGATATATTAAGATTCGTTATGTGCCATAATACTCTAAAACCCTACTCCGGCGACAAAGACGGGCTAGGGGTGTTACAACATATCTCTTCTTCTATCGACACAATCTCTCGAGCGTATTTACTGAGTTGTACAAACTCTCGCTCATATGCGACAATTGGTTTGTTCCCTGTTTCAGCTCAAGAAAATTTTTCTTCTTCTTTTCTAAATACCATTTGCTGACATATTTCTTTCAAAATTCAGTTCTAAAAAAGTCCCAATTAACCCTTTTCTTTCAATACAACCATTATCACTGTATACCACCACTGATATGCATCATCTTTCGATAAAAGCATGACGCATCTCAAGCTTTTGTCAGGTGTACAAACCAGCTCATTAAACACTCTCTGAGTGTTTTCTAACCAATAATCCCCTCTAGTTGGATCATCATCCATCTTACCTTTTAATTCTTCGGCCCCACATTTCTAGATCTTACCAATCAGATGCCTATGTACATTTATGGGTGTAAAAGTTTTAGGACTAATAGATGTCGGAGAAGATACAGTAGGAGATGGAGGTTGTGGAGCTGTAGGATTGGCTCGCAAGAACTCATTGAACCACTAACCTCATCAGTGACAACACGATTTGATTCAGCAGATATCTTTAAATCTACAAGAAAACAGGGTTAAATCGGATCAAAAGCATCACACTATCATAGGTTATATGTGACATGTATTTTTTAGACTCCAAACACACTACGTTCAGTCCTAGAATTGACTAAAATGTAGCTCTGATACCACTAAATATAATACCCCATACCTAGTCTGATCACTAGACTCGTGCCATGAGATGTCACTATAGTAAACAGAGAACATCGCTTACAATTATAGCTTAAAAATTAGTTTTTCATTTCATAATCCATATAAAACATGATTAACAAACTAATATGGGTTCCAATCGAGCTTTTAGAAGCTCTAAAACAAGTTCGGGAATAAATGGGGACCAAATTAAAACTTTTGCAACAAAATAGGGCAAACATGAAAAAAGGGGTCACACGGCTGTATGAAAGGCTATGCTCGTGTATGAATATGTCATACAATCATGTTTCTAGGTTGTGTAACTAACTGTGACTGTGTGATCCAAATATTAATAAACCTACAATATCCACATGGGCGTGTGCCCAGCCTGTGTGAGGCACGCGCTCATGTGCTAGGTCGTGTGGAACAAATATGTGCCATTTTCATTGTTCATCATATATCAAGCAAGTCTATGATTCATGGAATGTATAAATGGCAACACAACCTGTACAAAAACTAATCAACCATCATATCAAACATGTAACTAACCATTCTTAAGGCCGTGCATTCATATATAGATATTTCTTTTTAACAAGCTTAATGAGCTAAGCAATCAACATTTAAACAACAAGTCTTATTCATCCATGAGATTATTTTCAATTCATATTAAAACATATCATACCTAAACATTTCCTAGTCTTCCAACCAATATGCCTTAATGACACCTTTTCACAACTAGATGTTATACATATAACATATTTCATCCAATCATTTCATCACATATATACATACATTCCAAAACATTCATCTCAACCATGATGAAAGTTACCAACTTCCAAAATCACATTTAACACAAGTGGTCAATAATAGTTCTCCATCCAAACTTGTTTAAGCACACCTAAAGCACACACATATTTAAACATTTACAAACCATAGAAATAAAACAAATGTTCACATGTCTCACATAATTTCTTTCCAAAATAACACTTATACGTTTAACCTATATGCATGCCACATGACCAATAAAGAACTACCAAGTTGATGCTAGATAGTGTGAGCTTTGAAGAGATTTGATAGTCGTGTTCAATAAAATGTCGACTACAACAAACGAGAAACTAAATCGAGTAAGCTTTCTAAAAGCTTAGTAAGTTCATATAAAACATATACACTAACTTACCTTATAACCAAAGATACAATTATATAACTAAGTATTCATGGCATAGTCAATCCTGAAATTTCGTTTCATAAGAAATAGGTAAGTCTTTCATATATTCATGTAACAGGTCAATCATTAAAGCATTTCAATTTGTTCAATCCAAGTATTTAATGTTTATTCTAGTCAACAAGTCAACCACTTCTATTATTTAATCAAGGCAACCCCATGAACAATAGTAAAAGGATTCAGATACAGGGTTACAGTATCAGGGAGCACCGAGGTGCTAAATAAGGCACAAATGTGCATCCAAAAGCACCAAAGTGCAAACATGGCACCAGAGTGCATAATACGACACAAATGTGTAATCAGGGGCACTGTGGTGCAAACAAGAGCACACATGTGCTATTAGAAGCACTATAGTGCTAACAGGAGTATGAAAGTACTATCAGGAACACCGTAGTGCTAATAAGATAAGCACGTATCTACCCTATTGGTATGTCAATCGTATCCTAAATGTTTACTAGGTTAAAACGGGCACTTATACAAGATTCAAGACTTTCATGTTACTATAACATTCCCAAGTACCAAGGCATATATCAAAATCATTTCAATATCATGCATTACTCTATACAGAATATGTATCACATACATGTATGTTTACCTTTCAATTAAGTCCAAACTCAATTTTTATACCAATGTTATTTCATCCAAGATTCATTCAGTATATATAAGTATTTATAACACAATTAATCAACATTTATAATACTTTTAAATTGTGTAAACTTATCTAAAACAAACAGCTAACGAATTGAAACATTTATGATAATCTTAAAACGTTTTCAAGCTTCAAAATCTTCCATTAATCATCCAAAAATCTTCAAAAACAAAAATGAAAATTTTAAAATCTTTAACAATTTTGAAAAAAGAGATACGGTATAGCTAAATCAAGCTACAACAAACTCAAAAATATAAAAAATGTTAAAAACGGGTGAAAATGGCTTACCATGTAATGCTTCAAAGCTAGGTTGAATACTCCAAGGTCTAGAAATGGTTGTTTCAGTAATGGTAAGAAGAAAGAAATGAAAAATGGGCTTTTACCTTTCATTTATGCTTTAATCCACTTTAACTAATTTTTAACTTAATTATAACTTTAAAATTAACATATAAACTATCAATTATTATGCTTTAGCCGTCCACTAAAGTTTGCAATGGCCTAATTGTTATTTTAACCTTTAAGAAATTACTAGATAAACATTTTAGTTAACAAAAATCAATAGCGATAAAGTTTTACGATCTTTATGATTTAGTCCTTGTACCCTAATTAACAATTCAAATCATCAAAATTTTTGGACCAAACTTTAATTCACCTATACAATAGTTCTATAAATATTCAATAGAAATATTTATGAGCTCGGTTTACATGAATGAGGTCCCGATACCTCATTTTCCAAAATCACTGACTTCCAGTACAAACCATTTGTACTAGATCAAGTTTACTATATCATTAGATTTGAATAGTAAATATTACTTAATAATATTTACAACTCATTCATCAGAATTGTGGTCCTAAAACCAATGTTTCTGACACCATTGGAAAACAGGTTGTTACATGCTATCTATATTGAAAATGGTTCGGTATATGTATAAAATGTATATATATGTGATGATTATATTATCTTATCATTACTTGTGCTATATTATGAAGTAATACAGAAGTGATATATCGAATTGTAAACACATATTTGCAATTGCAGTAATGCTATGCTAACTTGGTTATAATGTGTTTTAATGATGGATAAATATAAATGATGTCCTATTAGCAGTGTCAAGTAGAGTTACGAGTATACCTAGCATGCCATAGGGTCGATTTGATAGGTTGGAGATCCAACACTTGATGTGTGTTATATTACGATAGTTCTCTTATTCCTTAAGGGTTGAGAATGTATCATTGACTCAAATTCCCTAGGGGTATGAGCGTATTCTGGTGTAGTTGGTGGGATCAGTGCATTTATGCCCAACTAGCACTTTGGTGCATAAACAGGTGTGTTGGTGGATTGATCTGTATATCCATCCTCCAATTCAAGTAAGTTAATAAGGGTCAAACTAATAAAATGAACGTGATTTATATAAAGAATGATCGATTATGTTTTGATATGGAAAATGATATTAATATATATATGATATGTGAACAGCCTGATTTTAGGGCTAATTGGAACAGTGGTTTTGGAACCACTAATTCGAGGCTAGATAAATTATTTTTAATATTATTTTATGTGTTATAGCATGATTGTATGAGTACATGAAATTTTTGGTGCATTAATTTTAATGATTACTTGTTTAATTTCGAAAAAGGACTAAATCGCATAAAGTGTGAAAGTTTTGTTCTACAAGTTAAAGGTGTTAAATAGCTATGGAACACTAAAGTAGAGGTCCTTATTGAGTAAATAGACCAATAAAATTATGGTGGCTGGACATGGAATTTCTAATTGGAGACAAAGTCATAAAATGGTCAAAACTAGGTGACATTAGGTGACTTGTTTAATAAAATAATAAAACAAAAAGAGAGGAGGCTATCATCTTCTCTTCACCATCAAAATTCTCAGCAAAAAAGGGGGGTTTTGAGAGCTCAAATTTTATCCAAGCTTTTCTCTTGCAAGTAAATGATTTTGGTGGTTGTTTTTGTTAATTTTTGTGTTTTTGGAACCCCTATAGCTTAATTTAACTACTGGAGGGGCTATTTTGCAAAATGGTTGAGAGTCTAGGCTTTTACCATGTGAGTATTCATGTTGTTTGCTGAAATTTTATGGAAGAAAATGAATCTTGGTTGTTAAATAAACAACTTTTGTGAAAGGGGTTTTCATGAAAACACCTAAAAGGGACCATTTTGAGAAGTTTATAAAATAGGTGGTAAATATGTGAAATAATAGAATTTGTGAGCTGCTACAAGTATAAATTAGATTTAGCTAGGCTTGGTTAATGAAGAAATTTGATTAAAATCGTTTTACGAGCTTAGGGGCAAAATCATAATTATGTGAAAGTCTAAGGCAAAACGGTAATTTTGCCAAAGTAGGAATTTTGGAATGTCTTGATTAATGTGGTGATTAAAGAAGTAAATTTTGTCATTATAGATCAAGAACAATGGAATTCGAACCTAGACCGGGGAAAAACCAAGCTAGTAGATTAATTCAATCTAGTCGCCCACTTTTTGTATACCGAGGTAACTTGTACGTAAATAATACAACTTTATTGTTATTATGTATTGAACAATTAATATGGCATAAAGTGTTTGATTATTGTTGTGAATATGCATGATGAGAATTGATGTAGCAAAAACTCTTGGTTGAACCTTAGGAATAGATTAGATATCCATGCCATGACATTTAGGGTGATATGTGTGCTAGTGTAAGACCATGTCTGGGACATGGAATCGGCGTTGATATGTGTGCTAGTGTAAGACCATGTCTGGGACATGGCATCAGCCACAATATGAGAGCCAGTGTAAGACCATGTCTGGGACATGGCATCGACATTGATATGTGTGCTAGGGTAAGACCATGTCTAGGACATGGCATTGGCCACATTATGAGAGCCAGTGTAAGACCATGTTTGGGACATGGCATCGGCATTGAGACGAGAACTAGTGTAAGACCATGTCTGGGACATGGCATCGGCCTTGACATGTGAGCCAGTGTAAGACCATATCTGGGACATGGCATCGGCATTTTACCCTCTTGTGTGAGTCTTATCGGATATCCTTTAGTATTCCAAATGGTTCCACGGGTTATTTAAAGCTTATGATAAAGATATGAAAGGATATAATCATGTTGTGAGTGGTACAGGTTCTTGCTCGGAACTCATGAGATATGAGCTTAGTTATGATGCTTTAATGGTAATGATGAAATTGAGTAAGTTCTATCTATGAGAATGATTTTGGGACGATCTTGTAATCTTTGGCTTATACTTGTGATGTGTAAATATGTAGTAAATCTACCATTGTTAAATCAAGAATGTTGTGTTGGTTTATAATATGTTATGTGTTTAAAGATGCATGGTTGATGTTGTTACTTAATTACATGCAACTTACTAAGCTTTATGCTTACTCCCTCTCTTTTCCATTTTCTTGTAGTGCTGCCAAGCTAGCTCGAGAATCAAGGGACGTTGGAGGCATCGATCACACTATCACTTGAAGTTTTTGGTATAGTTAGCTTAAATGGTTTGAGCGTGGCATGTATAGGGACTTAGTCTTTTTGTTAAGTGTCATATTGTGTTGGCCAAATGTGTTGGCTTGTCATGAAGTTGATTCATTTTGTATAAGGCCATAGTTGATGGCTAATACTTGTTGTTGATAAATGCAAATGCTGGTGTTTCCATGAATGGAGTGTAGTGGCCTTGATGTGTGTATGTCTTGGTTGTGGCTGATTTAGTCAGATGTTTATGTGTGGATTGGTGTTACTTGATGTGGCTTATGTTGGTGCAAGTAAGGGTGGAAAAAGGGCTTGGTAAATAGCCTTGTTTTTGTCCACACAGGTAGACACACGGGCGTGTGTCTAGGCCGTGTGTGACACACGGTCTGCCCCATAGGCGTGTAGTCCGACCGTGTGTCCCCTGCACCTTAATTTGGTAAAACAGAATGCCCAATAGTAACCACACGAGCTGAGGCACGGCCGTGTGTCTCAACCATGTGGATGACACAGCCATAATACATGGGCATGTTGATGTGATCTGGCCAGGGTTAATCGAGTCATTTCACTTGTTTGCCCGATCGTCGGCGAGGAGATTGTTCAGTGCATTGAAATTGTAAGTTTGGTGGAAAATATATGGAAGCTAACAAAGAGGGTTTGAAAAGAATGGTAGGTTTAGAAATATGTAGTAGGCTCGGTTTAACAAAAATAATAAAGATAGATAATTTTGGGATATATGGTTGGGATGGAAAATGAACTTAACGGAAGAAAGGTTCAACACTATATCGTAGTGTCACCCTATTTCTTATGTCGTTAAGGTGGTAGGATGGAGAAGTAGGATGAACGCCACACCAATGGAGTTGGTGATAAGTTCAAACAAGTCAGGAAGACGCCACTAGCAATGCTAGATAAGTCAAACAAGACTTGTACGAAATAGGAGAGGAGGTAAACTCACTCGAGAACAAAATATTCATAAAATCTAATCAGAGTTCAAAAGTCCTTTTACAATGAAAACAACAAACTATTTATAGGCCTAAGCTAGGATAACCGAATAGTCAAAACGCAAGCTTAATGACTAAGTAATTTCCATCTAGAAAGAACTAGAAAATTCCAGAATAAAAACCATTAAAATGCCTTAGCAAGATTCGGCTAAATGAGACTTCAAAAGGCAGCTTCATGTTGAAGGAAAGTTGATTTGGTGAAGATCAAGGCATGGGAGGCCGATTGCCATGTCTAGATTCGGCCATGAGCTTAATGAGCTCATTTAATTGGCATTCCTTAGCTGAAAGGATATGAACATTAAAGGGCAGCTTCTAGATTAAAAAAATGAACTTGGAAAGCTTGAATGGTGCATGTACCCTTGTAAATTCGTCCCCCCCTTTATGCATGCACATTATTCATTCAATGTGCTGAAACAAAGTGTGATTTCTCCCCTTGGATGTTGATGACTTCACTCATGCATGTATAGAAGCTAATTGGTTAATTTAAGGTGTGAATGGAGGAAATCAACAAGTGGGAAGATATTCGGCAACCTTGGGAAGTTTAATTTGCTGGTGATGTTTGGCTGAATGGACACTTTAGGAAGCCAACAATCAACACCAATTTCATTGGACATAGCCATGCATGCATTGTCCCATGCATTGAACCCAAGCCATGCATGTTCCTTGATTAAATGCATTCCACATTCGGCTCACCTACAAAAACACATGAACCAAAATTAAATCACATAAAATTCAGCTGAATCAAAGATTAATTTAATTTAGACACACTAATTAACACATAAATTAAACTAGACAAATTTAATAAAATCTTAAACAAGACATCTTAAATTTGGCTATGACTAAAAGACATATTAAAAACATGTAATAAGCTAAGACAAATTTATGAGATGTAGTAAACTAATTAAATTAAATTAAACACTTAATTTATTCCAGCAATTAAAATTAAATGAGCTAAAGGGCTAATAACGAGCTCAATGAGCTGAATTGAGCTCGTGTGAGCTGACTTGAGCTCAAGTGAGCTGAACTGAGCTGGAATTAGCTTGCTCCAAGGTGCACGGATTGCTCAAAATTCGGGCCTTTAGGGAGTTCAAGAGGATCGGAAAGTGAATCCCCGGTAGCCCCAAGTATGCTCACATCACATGTGCCCAGGCCGTGTGAAGCCTACACCGTAAATGGGAAATTAAATCCACCATATCGCCTAGCATACGGGCGTGTGCCTTGGCCGTGTGACCCTAAAATGTTGCTAACGTCAGAAACAGAATGTCAAGGTTTTAACACACGGGCTGAGACACAGGCGTGTCATGCCCGTGTGAGGGACACGGGCCATGTACACGGGCATGTGAAAACCCCAGTAGGTTCGAATTGAAAAATAAATCCACGCGGCTAGGGACATGGGCATGTGCGACCACACTGTCTGCCCACACGGGCGTGTCCCTTGCCACACAGGCGTGTGCCCCTATTTTCAGTGAAATTTTCCAAAGTTTTCTAAAGTGTCTGGTTTAGTACTGAACCATTTGTAAAATATATTTTGGGCCCTGTAGGCCCATATTAGGGACTTTAAGATGAAGTTTGAAAAGTTTTAAATCTGAACGAAGCTTCATAACTCGGAAATGTTTATATACATGTTATTAAGTTAGGTAACGCCTCGTACCTTGTTCCGACATAGGATACGAGTAAGGGGTGTTACATTTAGTGGTATCAGAGCTATGGTTTAATCGATTCCTTGACTAACCTAGCATTAGTAAGAGTCTAGCTATACATGCCATATCTGTGATATGATAGTGTGACGACTCCTGACGAATTTAAATTCTGTTTTCATATAGTAAATGGATCCCGACAGAGCAGTGGTGGATGATGTAGAGAGTAATGCGCCACCTCCCGCTGAGGGGACCGTGCCAGTCGAGAGTGGGCCCGTGACACTAAGTCAAGGCGGAGGGGCTAGAGAAGCCTACCTCCATATGATGGATGCTTGGTATTCGGAGTTTGTTCTTGCAAATTCAAACACTCCACCTCCTCCACCCCCTCCAATCCCCCAGTCTGCCCCTATAGCTCCCCAAGTAATAGAAATGTTTAGAAGGGAAAAACCACCGGTTGACAAAATTCGGAAGCAAGGGGCTGAGGAATTTAAAACGAATATAGATGATGACCCAGAAAGAGCAGAGTTCTGGCTAGAAAATACTATTAGGTTATTCGACGAACTGTCTTGCACACTTGAGGAGTGCATAAAGTGTGTTGTGTCACTCCTACGAGACTCGGCTTGCCAATGGTGGAACACCCTTGTGTTAGTTGTACCAAGGGAGAGAGTAACATGGGAATTTTTCCAAGAGGAATTTTGAAAGAAGTATATTAGTCAGAGGTTTATAGACCAGAAGAGGAAGGAATTTCTAGAATTGAAGCAAGGTCGAATGACAGTAACAGAGTATGAGCGTGAGTTCGTGAGGCTCAGCAAATACGTTAGGAAGTGTGTAACAGCCCGGTTTAGACCCTAGTTGGACTAGTGGTTTTGGGACCACAAATCCGAGTCAGAAAAATATTTTAATATTATTTTCTGTGTCTACAGTATGTGATTAAGCATGTGTGAAAGTTTCGTGAATTAATTTTATAGATTGGTTGTTTAATTTGAGAAAAGGGCTTAATCGTGTTAAATGCAAAAGCTGTGTGCTAGAAGTTAAAAGTGCCTAATTACTATGTCTCCTTAAATGTGAGGTCCTTATGTTGTAAATAGACCATTGGTTTAATGAATGGACAAATGTGGTCATGAATTAGTGGGATTATAATGACATTAATAAGGCTAATTTTGTAATAAGCTAAATAAGTGTAGATTAAATAAAACAATGGCCAAATTCATGCATTCATCTTGGTTCTTACCGAAAATTTAAAGAAAAAGAAAAGAAAAAGAGCTAGCTAGGGTTCGGCAAGCTCAAGCTTCAATTAGGTATGTGTTTTGGATCCGTTTTTTATGATTTTTATGTTTTTGTGATTGTTGTTAAGTACTCTAGCAAGCCCAAGCCTAAATTTCTAAATTTGATAATGATTTTGAGATGTGCCATTGATGAATATGTGAATTTTGTGTTGATAGTTGGTGAAATATGAAAGCTTGATGAATGATAAATATGTTTTGTATTGGGATTTTTGATGAAATTGGTTATTATGGGCTAATTTATGAAAATGAAACTTTGAAGGGTTAAAATGTGAAATAAATGAATGATATGGGCTGTTAGGGACTAGTATGAAATTCGGCCAAGCCTGGGTGTGAGTAAATTATGTGTATTTTGTGTAATTGTGAAAAAGGGATTAAAATGTCAAAAAGGTGGAATTATGAGGGCTAAAGTGTAAAATGCCCTAACTTTGTGTTTGTGAATTGTTTTGGATGAAGATGAGATTGAATGAGTTGAATTTGATATTATATAGATCAAGAAAAGAGAAATTTAGGCTTAGATTGAGGCAAGAACAGAGTACTCGATTGATCGACTAGTATCGTTGTTTCTACGTCCGAGGTAAGTTCGTGTATAATACGTATTGTTTAAACAATGTTCATATGTGATGAAATGAATGGAAATGTGATTGTGGAGTTTGGTAATGTGAAATGTGAGTTCAAAGATATGTGGCACTAAGTGTGCGTAAATAGAATAGTAACATTGATGAATGGCACTAAGTGCGCGAGATAAATAAAGCATCGGCTATAATATTTGGCACTACGTGTGCGATATCGAGACAACTTCAGTTTAAAGTGACGGCACTAAGTGTGCGATATTATTATAGCTTCGGCTAATTAATGGCACTAAGTGTGAGAGTTCATCAAACGCTTAAAGAGGATTGAATGAATTATGGCATCGAGCATTAAGGTGGTAAATGTGATAGATAAATACGTTATGGTACAGGTATGTACAGAACCTGTAACACCCCTTACCCGAGTTCTACGCCAGAACCGAGCCCGAGGCATTATATAACACCCCTTATCTGAGTTCTACGCCAGAACCGGGCCCGAGGCGTTACCGTAATTAAAACCACTTGATCGCCACTTAGGCTCATTGTGACTACTCTCTCAAGTCACCTCAACAACCTCATTCTCGACTTACGAGGCCTCACTCATACACACGAGGACTCTCGAGACTATTCCAGAACTTTTTCAAATCTTAAAATTTTCTCTTTTATACAGGGCTCACACGCCCGTGTAAGATGAGACACGCCCGTGTGTAGACACACACGCCCATGCCTTCAACCCGTGTATGAAAACCCAAGCATTCTGCCAATGCCCCACGGCAAGGGTACACGCCCGTGCTCTCCAACTGTGGTCAATACTGACTTCACTTACACGGCCTAGAGCCTAGACACATGCCCGTATGGCTAGCTCGTGGCCAAATCTAACTTAAAAATTCAACATGCAGGGGACACACGGCCAAGTCAAACGCCCATGGGCTAACCGTGTGTCACACATGGCCTAGACACACGCCCGTGTGTCTATCCACATGGACAAGAACAAAGTTATTTGCTAAGCCCTTCTCACCCTTATCGCATATACAACATGCACTCATTCAACACATCCATAATCAACTCAAATGAAATCACAATCTCACATGGATAACTACATCTTTTCATATAATATAACAGCCAACAACTATGGCATTATACAAAATAGATTATCCAACTATGGGCTAACACATCCTAGCGATTTACAACAAAATTCACTAACTTGTCTAGCCTCTATACATGCCATATACAAAACATTGAGTCTCATATACCAGAGTGTGCTGATAATGTGGACGATCTTCCAATTGATCCTCGTATCTCGATTCAACACTTTTACTCTATAAGACAAGGGAAAAGAAAAGGAGTAAGCTTTGAGCTTAGTAAGTTTACACATAAACAATTAAGCATCATAGTATAAGCTAAACAACAATTAGCATTATACTAACATATAATGTACAACTATGCTTACTGTTTCTATCCCTTACCACATTTCCAACACATCATGAGCCACATACTCATAACCATTGAAATGCACCCCTGCATTCAATATCACATTTACACAATATACAACACAACATCATTTCTCGATAATTCATCCACACAGCTAATTAACTCAATAATACACCCACACAGCTAATCCACACAACTAATTTCTCAGTGGTTTCGCACTTAGCCCACCACAATCAATTTATAAGGTAGTATCGCACTTAGCCCACCACAGTCAATTTATAAGGTAGTATCGCACATAGCCCACTAGACGATATACCTAACGATAGCATCGCACATAGCCAGCTCATCATCAATATGCATTAGGATGGTATCGCACTTAGCCCACCATTTAGCATTCTCACTACACATTCACATATCTACTTACTTAACCATACATCCATTCACAAATTCTACCACATTCATCCCACATAGGTTCTCAATCATTCTCAATCATGCTACACACTAGCTAGCATTAACAAATTGTAAGTATGAATGCATTGTTTAAGCATATACTTACCTTGATACTCAAAAGTATAGAAACGTGCAATTCAGTCCACCACCTTACTCTTGCCTCGGTTTTGATCCGGGCTTCATCTTTCTTGATCTATAATGAATAAATCATTCAATACACACATTGACTAAATTGGCACTTATCTCATACTTTGGCAAAATTACTCTTTTGCCCCTAATCTTTCTCATAATTACACTTTTGCCCCAAGGCTCGTAAAGTGATTTTTATTCAACTTTCTATCTTTACATGCTTAGCCGAGTCACTTACACAACTAAAGCATTCATCAATTCTCACTAAATCACACATGTATGACCAAACTCAAAACTTTTACAAACTAGTCTCTACATGCATTTTCATGGAAAATCACTTAGCAAAAGATGTTTCTACTACATCAAGCTTTCATATTCTTCCATAAAACATCAAAATACATGCATGTCATACATGGGTACATTTTTGAACATCCATTATAGCTCATCAAATAGCTAAAAATAGCTTATTCATGCTACTAGGACTTCAAAAATACAAAGAATATAAAAAATGGGGCTTGGATGCACTTACTAGCAAGCTTGAAACTTTTGAAGAGCCCTAACAATGGCTTCTCTAATTTTCGGCAGCCTTGGAGAAGAAGATGAATGAGTCATCTTTTCTCCCACTTTAATCATTTAATTGCCAAATGACCAAAATGCCCCTTTTGACAAACTTTCTATTTTAACTCATCCATGCCCAATTTTGTCCAAAAATTAAAAATTGGTAAAATTGCTATTTAAGGACCTCTAATCAATATTCTAAATCTATTTCGCACAAATAGCTTCTAGAATCTCACATTTTGCAACTTTAGTCCTTTTGGACAATTCAACTACAATTCCACCAAATTGCTTCATGAAACTGTCACACTAACATGCATACATGGCATAAACCTTAAAAACTCATACATAAACCTTGGATTTGTGGTCTCGCACCACTATTCTGACTAGGTCGTAAACTAGGATGTTATAGAACCTAAGTGGTTGATGATATTGTATATGAGATAGATGGAAGATTATGTGAATGAATGATGAAAAGAGTTGGATTGAATAGCATTATAAATTCTTGTATATGAACCTATAGATATGGTATGAAAGTGAGTAATAACCATGGATGAGATTGAATAGTGATGTGAATTAAACTAAGTGTTAGTTAAGTTTGCATACTGAATTTTGAATTGTTGAGTTAATTGGGTTATATTATGAACTTACTAATCTTTAAAGCTTACTTTGTGAAGTCTTTCTCTGTTTTACGGTGGTAATTAAAGCTATCTCGGATACGGGGATCGTCAGCGACTCAATCACACTATCAGACATCTATTTTGGTACCTTTTTGGAAGTTGTATTTATGGTATATGGCATGTATAAGCTAGTGAGGTTGTGGAATGTTTTGAGATGTATAAATCTTGCCATGTGATATGGCTTGATAATGGAATGATTTTGGTACATGTTTTGCTTGTGAAAATGGTGTATGTGATGTGTATATATGGTCTTGTGTGAATGGCCATTATGGTATGCTTTAGTGAAATAGAAATAGTGTGTTTCATACTTGATTTAGTAGTTGAGATGTGAATGATTTGAATGTTATTTGATGTTAGAATTGAACATGTAGGAGTGACCCAAAATGGGTGGCAATTTGGCCTTGTAAATGGCCTAAAATTGCCCACACGGGTGAGCACATAGGAGTATGTCTCGACTGTGTCCTTCACTGTCCCTATTTGAAGCAAGTTAGACTTGCACACGGGCCAGACACACGGGCGTATGACAAGCCGTGTGACCCAAGTCAGTGTTGCACATGGGGTAAGACATGGTCTAAGGCATGGCAGTGTAAGGCAGACGTTCTAGCCACACGGGTGTGTGCCTTGTTTTAAAAGAAAAATTTTCTAAATTCCACAAAGTTTCCGTATGAGATTGGTTTAGTTCTGAACCTTCTTTAAAGCATGTTTAAGGTTTCGTAGACCTTCTAAAGGGACTTTGAGTTATTGATTAAATATGATATGCTGATGTG
Organism: Gossypium australe; assembly: GCA_005393395.2. NCBI lineage: Eukaryota > Viridiplantae > Streptophyta > Magnoliopsida > Malvales > Malvaceae > Gossypium > Gossypium australe. Next base: position 78,438,421 of record CM016621.1, on the reverse strand, counting down.
TGAGCCACGGTGGTTTAAATGTTATGATTTGACCAACAATGCCTTGTAACCCTTGTCCGGCGATGGACAAGGGTTAAGGGTGTTACAGAGTGCGTATCTACCGAAGCCATCATGTGCAAGAGATTTGAGGACGGATTGAACAAAGACATCCGATTATTAGTTGGCATCTTAGAGTTAAGGGAGCTTGTGGTGCTTGTTGAGAGAGCTTGCAAGGCAGAAGAGTTGGTCAAGGAGAAGAGAAAAGCTAATAACGAGTCTCGTGACTCAAAGAAAAGACAAATGGGAAGATCATTTCAGACCTCATCCAAGAGATCGAGAGAGCTTCCTACTCGATAAAATGTGTCAGTAGGATTCTCGAGCAGAAAGAAGAATAAGCAGTATACAGTGTCTAAAGCTCAAACCACTTCTATCGCGAGTGTTGGTAGTGCTCGACCGAACAGACCAGAATGTTCACAGTACGATAGATGTCATTTCGATAAGTGCCGAGGAAATGAAAGAGGCTGCTTCAAATGTGGGTCACTAGACCATTTTATTCGTAGTTGTCCCGAAATGGTCAAGAAAGATAGAGATCAAGGTGTGAGATCGGGTAATGCTCCTTCTAAGAGTAGACCACAAAAGTACCTAGAAAATGGGGCTAGCAGCAGAGGTGCGCCTAGAGATTCCGCCGTGAGGTCTGAGGGCCTAGCGCCTGCAAGGACTTATGCCATTCGCGCTCGCGAAAAGGCATCGTCACCGGATGTGATTACGGGTACTTTTTCTTTTCATGATATTTCTGTTGTTGCTTTAATTGATCCAGGGCCTACTCATTCATATGCTTGTGTGAAATTGGTGTCTAGCATGAATATGCCTGTCGAATCTACAGAATTTGTGATAAAAGTGTCAAACCCGTTAGGCAAACATGTGATAGTTGACAAAGTGTGTAGAAACTGTCCTTTGATGATTAGAGGTCATTATTTTCTGGCTAACCTCATACTACTACCGTTTGATGAATTTGACCTAATTCTTGGCATGGATTGGTTGATTGTTCATAACGTGTTAGTAAACTGCGATAGTAAGTTTATTAAACTGAAATGTGAAAATAGGGATATTATTTGGGTTGAATAAGGTGAACCGGATAGCTTACCTGTACTGATTTCTCCTATGACTGCTAAAAAATACATGAGAAAAGGGTATGAGTCCTATTTTGCATTTGTGTTGAATACCCAAGAGTCGGAAGTAAAGATTGAGTCAGTGCCTGTGGATGTGAGTACCTGGATGTGTTTCCGGAAGAGTTGCCCGGATTGCCTCCAATTAGGGAAGTCGAGTTTGGTATTGAGTTGGTCCCTAGTACGACACCTATTTCGGTTGCCCTGTATAGAATGGCACCGTTAAAGTTAAAAGAGTTGAAGGTTTAGCTACAAGAGTTAACGGATAAGGGTTTTGCGAGACAGAGCTATTCTCCGTGGGGTGCTCCGGTACTTTTTGTGAAAAAGAAAGACGGGTCGATGAGGATATGTATAGACTATAGACACAGTGAAGAACAAGTATCCTTTGCCAAGGATCGATGATCTGTTTGACCAATTGAAGGGAGCCACTATGTTTTCAAAGATAGACCTGAGGTCTGGGTATTACCAGTTAAGAGTCAAGGAGCAAGATGTACCGAAAACCGTGTTTCGAACGAGGTATGGCCATTATGAGTTTTTTGTCATGCCCTTTGGCTTAACGAACGCTTCTGCAGTGTTTATGGACTTAATGAATCGTATTTTTCAACCGTACCTAGATAAGTTCATTTTTGTTTTTATTGATGATATATTAATTTATTCTCGTGATGAGAGTGAGCACGCGGAGCATTTGAGATCTGTTTTGCAGACTTTAAGAGATAAGCAGTTGTATGCCAAGTTTAGTAAAAGTGAGTTTTGGCTCCGGGAGGTTAGATTCTTAGGACACATCGGGTCGGGTAATGGAATTAGAGTTAACCCGAGTAAGATCTCGGCTATTGTTGAGTGGAAACCGCCAAGGGATGTATCGGAGATTAGAAGCTTTCTAGGCTTAGCGGGTTACTACAAATGATTTGTTAAAGGATTCTCCATGATTGCTACTCCAATGATGAGGTTGCTACAGAAAGATGTCAAGTTCGAGTGGACGGAAAAATGCCAATAAAGTTTCGATAAACTAAATGTGCTGTTGACTGAAGCTCCAATTTTAGTGCAGCCGAAACCTGGAAAAGAATTCGTAGTGTATAGCGATGCATCCTTGAATGGATTGGGTTATATGCTCATGCAAGAAGGCAAGGTAATAGCATATGCCTCGAGACAATTGAAGCTGCATGAGAAAAACTATCCGACTCACGACTTAGAGTTAGTCGCCATAGTGTTCGCACTGAAGATTTGGAGACACCATTTGTATGGCAAGAGATGTCGAGTGTTCACCGACCATAAAAGTCTAAAGTATTTGATGACTGAAACGGAACTGAACCTTCGCCAACGGAGATGGCTAGAGCTCATAAAAGATTACGAACTGGTGATCGACTATCACCCGGAGAAGGCGAACGTGGTCACCGATGCTTTGAGTAGGAAGTTGTTGTTTGCCTTGAGGGCTATGAGCACTCAACTGTTAGTAACCGACGATGGTTCGATTTTAGCCTAGTTGAGAGCGAAACCAATGTTTTTGCAAGATATCTACGAAGCTTAGAAAGGTGATAAGGAATTGCAAGCTAATATAACTCGGTGTGAAATGGATATAGAATCAGACTTTCAGATTGGTTCAGATGGTTGTTTAATGTTTCGAGATAAAATTTGTGTACCCAAAGACAATGAGCTTATTTGGAAAATTTTGCATGAGGCACATAGCAGTTGTATGTCTATCTATCCGGGTAGTGTGAAAATGTACAATGACTTGAAGAAAATGTATTGGTGGTCGGGAATGAAGAGAGACGTTTTAGAGTTTGTCTCTAAGTGCCTAATTTGTCAGCAAGTGAAAGCCAAACACCAAGAACCTTCAGGTTTACTTCAGCCTGTGATGGTTCCCGAATGGAAATGGGACCATATTACTATGGATTTTGTGTCTGGGTTGCCTTGGACGCCAAGGAAGAAATATGTTGTATAGGTTGTGGTTGATAGGGTAACAAAGTCAGCTCATTTTATACCAGTGCGTATGGATTATCTGCTTGAAAAATTGGCTGATTTGTATGTTTCCGAAATTGTGAGACTCCATAGAGTGCCCTTGTCGATTATTTCAGATAGAGATCCGAGGTTTAACTCGTGGTTTTGGAAAAAGTTACACGAAGCTTTGGGAACAAAGTTGAATTTTAGCACGACTTTCCATCCGTAAACCGACGGTCAGTTGGAGAGAGTAATTCAAATTCTTGAAGACATGTTGTGGTGTTGTGTCCTTGAATTCCAAGGCAGTTGGGAAAAGTATTTACTGCTGGTAGAGTTTGCCTACAACAATAGCTATCAGACGAGTTTGAATATGGCGCCTTATGAGGCTTTGTATGGGCATAAGTGTCAAATGCCCTTGTATTGGATCGAACTCAGAGAAAATTAGATTCACAGGGTTGACTTAGTCAAAGAGACCGAAGAGAAAGTAAATGTAATTCCTGACTATTTGAAGGCCGCTTCGGATAGACAAAAATCCTACGCGAATTTGAAACAAAAAGAAATTGAGTTTCAAGTCGATGATAAGGTGTTTTTGAAAGTATCCCCGTGGAAGAAAGTCCTTAAATTCGATAAGAAAGGAAAATTAAGTCCACGTTTTATTGGACCTTATGAGGTGATTGAGAAAATTAGACCGGTAGCTTATTGACTAGCCTTGCCATCCGAGTTAGAGAAGATCCACGATGCATTCCATGTGTCTATGTTGTGTCGTTACCGTTCTAACCCATCACATGTGATTTCATCAACAGAGGTTGAGATTTGTTTAGATATGACTTATATGAAGAGCTGGTTAAGATCTTGGCCCGAGAGGTCAAGCAATTGAGAAATAAAAGTATAGAACTCGTAAAAAGTACTATGGCATAGACATGGGGTTGAAGAGGCCACATGGGAGCCCAAGGAGACTATGAGAGATCAATACCAAAACCTTTTCACTAGTAAGATTTTCGGGGACAAAAATCTCTAAGGGGGAGAATTGTAATAGCTCGATTTTGGGCCTAGTTGGAAAAGTGGTTTCGAAACCACTAATCCAAGGTCGAAGAAATTATTTTTAATATTATTTTATGTGTTATAGCATGATTATATGAGTACATGAAAATTTTCGTGCATTAATTTTAGTGATTACTTGTTTAATTTCAAAAAGGACTAAATTGCATAAAGTTTAGAAGTTTTGTTCTACAAGCTAAAGGTGTTAAATAGCTATGGAACGCTAAAATAGAGGTCTTTATTGAGTAAATAGACCAATAAAATTATGGTGGCTGGACATGGAATTTCTAATTGGAGACAAAGTTATAAAATGGTCAAAATTAGGTGACATTAGGTGACTTGTTTAATAAAACAATAAAACAAAAAGAGAGGATGCTATCATCTTCTCTTCACCACCGAAATTCTCAGAAAAAAGGGGGGTTTTGAGAGCTCAAATTTTAGCCAAGCTTTTCTCTTGCAAGTAAGTGATTTTGGTGGTTGTTTTTGTTAATTTTTGTGTTTTTGGAACCCCTATAGCTTAATCTAACTAATGGAGGGACTATTTTGCCAAATAGTTGAGAGTCTAGAGTTTTACCATGTGAGTATTCATGTTGTTTGCTGAAATTTTATGGAAGAAAATGAATCTTGGTTGTTAAATAAACAACTTTTGTGAAAGGGGTTTTCATGAAAACACCTAAAAGGGACCATTTTGAGAAGTTTATAAAATAGGCGGTAAATGTGTTAAATAATAGAAATTTGATTCGGCTAGGCTTGGTTAATGTAAGAAATTTGAAATTTTCGGCCTAGGGGCAAAATTGTAATTGATTAAAATGTTTGAGTAGGAATTAATTTGATTAATAAAATAAGTTTTGTCATTATAGATCAAGAAAAACAGAATTCAGACCTAGACCAGGGGAAAACCAAGCTAGTAGACTAATTTAATCTAGTTGCGCACTTTTTGTATACTGAGGTAACTTGTACGTAAATAATACAACTTTATTGTTATTATATATTGAACAATTAATATGGCATAAAGTGTTTGATTATTGTTGTGAATATGCATGACGAGAATTGATGTAGTAAAAACTCCCAGTTGAACTTTAGGAATAGATTGGATATCCATGCCATGACATTTAGGGTGATATGTGTGCTAGTGTAAGACCATGTCTAGGACATGGCATCGGCCACATTATGAGAGCCAGTGTAAGACCATGTTTGGGACATGGCATTGGCATTGAGACGAGAGCTAGTGTAAGACCATGTCTGGGACATGGCATCGGCCTTGACATGTGAGCCAATGTAAGACCATGTCTGGGACATGGCATCGGCATTTTACTCTCTTCTATGAGGCTTATCGGATATCCTTTAGTATTCCAAATGGTTCCACGGGTTATTTAAAGCTTATGATAAAGATATGAAAGGATATAATCACGTTGTGAGTGGTACAGGTTCTTACTCGGAACTCATGAGATATGAGCTTAGTTATGATGCCTTAATAGTAAGGATGAAATTGAGTAAGTTCTATCTATGAGAATGATTTCGGGACGATCTTGTAATCTTTGGCTTATACTTGTGATGTGTAAATATGTAGTAAATCTACCATTGTTAAATCAAGAATGTTGTGCTGGTTTATAATATGCTATGTGTTTAAAAATGCATGGTCGGTGTTGTTACTTATTTACATACAACTTACTAAGCTTTATGCTTACCCCCTCTCTTTTCCATTTTCTTATAGTGCCACCAAGCTAGCTCGGGAATCAAGATACTTTGGAGGCATTGATCACACTATCACCTGATGTTTTTGGTATAGTTAGCTTAAATGTTTTGAGCGTGGCATGTATAGGGACTTAGTCTTTTTGTTAAGTGTCATTGTTGGCTTGTCATGAAGTTGATTCATTTTGTATAAAGCCTTAGTTGATGGCTAATACTTGTTGTTGATAAATGCAAATGTTGGTGTTCCATGAATAGAGTGTAGTGGCCTTGATGTGTGTATGTCTTGGTTGTGGCTGTAACACCCCTTACCCGTATTCTATGCCGGAACCGGACACGAGGCATTACCGGATTTATTCTACTTAATCACAAAACTTTAATCTATAGACTTTCAGTCCCAACTTGACATATCTCTATCGCTATCACAATAGCCTCATCAAGGACCTACGAGGCCTTAAACATCCATACGAGGGGTTTCGGAACCAACAGGAAACTTTCGCGATTTTAAAAATTTTCACCTAAACAGGGCCATACGCCCGTGTGAAATGGGGCACACCCGTGTCGACAGGCCGTGTGGTCACACACGCCCATGTCCCTACCCCGTATGGGATTTATTTTCATTACAAACCTACAGGGGTTTTCACATGGCCTAGGCATACACCCGTGTGTTATCCCGTGTGCTCCATACTGCCTAGACACGCCCGTGTGTAAAAACCTGGGTATTCTGTTTGTGACGTTAGCAGCCTTATAAGGGTCACACGGCCTAGGCGCACACCCGTGTGGCTAGCCTGTGGTCGACACTGACTTGCAACACCAGCATGCAGGGGACACACGACCAAGTCACATGCCCATGGGGGTGACCATGTGTCACACACGGCCTAGACACACTCCCGTGTGCCTATCCATGTGGACAAGATCAAGGCTATTTGCCAAGATCTTTTCAACCTTCTAGCTCACACAACATGGATCCATTCAAAAAATCATCAAACAACTCATATTTTGCAATATAAACTTCCATGAATGACTATATCTTTTCATAAATGACAAGGTGAGCCATCAACCATGGTAATGTACAAAATAGTTTGTCTTAAAAAGGGGCCAACACACTTTTGGCCAAATTAACAAAATAATCTAACTAGTCTAGCCCCTATACATGCCATACACAAAATCACTAAGTCTAGATATACCAAGGTGAGCTGATAGTGTGGGCGATCTTCTGGTTATCTGTGTATCCCAGCTCGGCTCTTAAACTCTACAAAACAAGGGAAAAGAAAGGGGAGTAAGCTTTAAGCTTAGTAAGTTTACATGTAAACAAGTAGCATTATAGTATGTGCTAAACAATAAATAGCATTACATACTAAACAAGAACAATCCACATTCTTAATCATGCTTACTCATTTCCTCCATTACCACTTTCCAACCACATCACAAGCTTAGTACTCACATTCATTAACATACATTCCTGCACTTAGCACCACAAAGTCACACGATACAACACATCATAATTTCTCAATAAGCCATTCATACTACCTATCACTCGGTGGTTTCGCACTTAGCCCACTGTCACTCTCTAATAGAGTGGTATCGCACAAAGCTCGACAAAAAGATAGTTGCGGTGGTATCGTACATAGCCCACCAAAAAGGATAGTTACGGAGGTATCACACATAGCCCACCAAATGATAAATAAACGATGGTATCTCATAGAGCCCATCGTAGTTATGTAACAAGGTGGTATCACACTTAGCCCACCGTTAAGTGTTGTCATTACACATTTACATATCTATTTCATAATTCATACGATAATTATTCAATAACTACCAAATTCAATCCACTTGAACCACACATGTTCTCAATCATGGCATGTACTAATTAGCAACAACAATGTGTATATAAAAATGCATCGTTTACAGATAAACTTACCTCGGTGCAAAACGTATCTGTTTGCGGTTTAATCCGTGACCTTGCCTTTTCCCCGGTCAAGGTTAATTCCGTGTTCTTCTCGATCTATAACAAATACAATTCATTCATTTGGTTCATTCTATGATCATAATGCATCAAAATCTACACTTGGGTAAAAATGACCATTTGTCCTTGCACTATGGCAAAATTACGATTTTGCCCCTAGGCTCGTAAATTATTTTTCAACTCACTTTCTCATTAAACAAGCCTAGCTGAACATTTATTTCTCTTACAACTACTCACAATTCCAACAATTTCATGCATTTATAACACAAATTTAATCTTTGCATTCAAGTCCTATTTAGGTGTTTTCATGCTAACACCTTTCACAAAAGTTGTTTCTCACCTCCCTAACATTCATTTTCTTCCATAAAAACTCAGCTAACAACATAACTACTCTTATGGAAAGTCCCTAGACTTTCAACCATATCTCAAATTAGTCCCCTCATTAGCTAGCTTAAGCTTTAAAGACTCCAAAAACACAAAAATCATCAATTAAAACCACCTAAATCACTTACTTGAATAAGAATTGAGTGGCTGAAAGTTTGAACCCCCAAAAACTCTATTTTCTCTTCAATTTTCAGTGGAAAGAGATGAGTGAATAGTGAAAGATGATAGTTTTTTTTTTACTATATTTATTCATCTTTTCTTACCTAATTTCACCCAATTTGACCAAAAATTAAATGTTCTTGTCCCCCCTATGCATATCGTAACACCCCTAACCCAAAACCATCGCCGAAATAGGGTTAAGAGGCATTACTAAACAATAAAATCATTTCACATCCAATTTATGACACAAAGTCAATCATCATCAAAACATATCAAAACATAAACAAATAGTCCCTTATTGAGGCCCACGAGACCTTTAACACATGCTAGAGAGGGGTCGGGACTAAACCGAACACTTACGAAAGTTTTCAAAATTTTAAATATTCATCAAATCTGTTGAGGTCACACGCCCGTGCAATCAGGCCGTGTGCCTCACACGGTCACCAGACACCCCATGTGTCCAGGCCGTGCCAAAACAGAGCAAGTATACTGACTTCTCCACACGGCCACAAGGCACGCCCGTGCTAAGGCCGTGTGCTCTTAGGCCATATACTGACTTATTCACACGGCTACTAGGCACGCCCGTGTACTATGATAGTGTGCTCTTAAGCTAGCTACTAACTTTACCCCACGGTTACTCGGCACGCCCGTGTGCCATAACCGTGTAGGCAAAACAGGTCATTTTCAAGGCCAATTTGCCACCCACACAAGGGTCAATCCAACAAGCACATTTAAGCATAATTCCACACACAATTTGGCAACCAATTTCATGACAAGTGATCAACATATCCTCTCATCCAATCTCATTTCTAATCATGTCAACTTATAAACTAAATTGCACAACTAGAACACATTCAATACCAAACATAATTCATCCTCAAATTCATTAGATCATACTAGCATCAAACCATCACTAAGTTTACCATTCATAAGACATTCTCATTACCAACAAGCCATACCATAATATGCATCATATACCAAATTCATTCATGCTTATAGCCAACATATAACTAGCCACATCACATGGCTATATGCATATCTCAAATATGCTTTAAAACAACTAGCTATACATGCCATATTTCAACTATATACATCTTTCCAAAAATACCAAAATAGATTGCTGATAGTGTGATTGAGATGTTGACAATTCCCGGATCCGAGCTAGCTTTACTGGCACTGCAAAGCTGAGAAATAAATCACACAGTAAGCTTTCAAAGCTTAGTAAGTTCGTAACATAAAACATTATACTAAAACCAACCATCACATAGATTATTTCACAAACACATATATACCATACCATACAAGCTAATATATATTCAATTAACCTTCCATAATCTCGATCATAATTTCATCAACCACATAGGTTCCGAACGTACCTTAGCCAACACTTAGTTATCAATAACATGTGCTACTCATCTCTCACTACTTCATTCCTATCAACTCTCATCCCTTGTTCGGCTCAATCGCACACTTAGTGCCCAAAGCATTAACCGAAACTCAATTCATCATTGCACACTTAGTGCATCTATATCAACCGATCTTAAATCAGTATCGCATACACAGTGCCAACCACAAAAGCGGAGCTTATATTATTTCGCACACCCAGTGCTAATCATCTCAGTTTCATTTTCAATTATGCACATTTAGTGCCACATAACTCAAGCTCTCACATAACATTCATAATTCAATAATATCATAACATTCATTTCATAGATAAATATACGAATTATGTCCGAACTTACCTCGAATGTCGAAATATACCAAAACGATAGATTAGTCGAGCACTTTATCTTTGCCTCGATCTCGAGCCGAACCTCTCCTTTCTTGGTCTATATACATTCAAATTCAATCCATTCAATCACATAATCATTCAATTTAATCCACACACACTTATTTAGGGCATTTTACAAAATAGCCCTCACATATTCACATTTCAACACTTTAATCCTTAATTCACAAAATCATCAAATACACATAATCATCATATGCCCATGCTTAGCCGAATACTCTTGTATCTCATACAAGTCCACACATTTCATTTATTTCACATTTTAGTCCCTCAAAATACTATTTTCTCAATTTAGCCCTAATTAGCTAAATTCATCAAAAATTCAAGAGCAAAATATGTTCATTAAACACATATCTTTCATTTAACACCAACACTCACCACAAAGCTCACCATTTCATCAATGGCACATTTCATAAATATCATCAATTCACAAAATTTAAGCATGGGTTTTGTAGAGCACAAAGCAACGATTACAAAAGCGTAGAAATTAATAAAAACCGAGCAAAATCTAACATTGAATCAAGCCAATTGCTAGCCGAAATTACCAAAACTTAAAAACTCTCTTCTTTCTTCAATATTCGGTGCAAAGATGGATAGAAAATGGCTTATTTTGATGCTTTGTTTTATTATAAATTAACTTAATAATCAAATACCAATTTTGCCCTTTTATTAGTCATATAAGACAAATTTACATTATGGTTATCTAGTCATTTAACCATCCACTATCTTAAAATTGGATTAATAACAACATAAGGCCTCCACCTTAAAAAGTCAACAACAATTAAGTACTCATAAATCAGCACACAGCATTTTACACTTTATGCAATTAAGTCATTTCTCTAATTCAGCACACAGTCAATAAAATTATCACACAGAATTTTCACACAAGCTATATCACATATAATCAACACCAAAAATAACATTAAAATATTATTCTGACCTCGAATTTGTGGCCTCGAAACCACTATTCCGACTAGGGTATAAACCAGGCTGTTACACACATGGCCGGCCAACACATTCTAATTGGCCTAATTGCACTTTAAAGACCTCCAATTTAATATTCTATGGCTATTTGACAACTCTACCTTGAAAAATAGAACATTCGCACTTTATGCGATTTAGTCCTTTTTCACAATTAAGCATGCAATCATTAAAATTAAAGCACCAAAATTTTCACATAGCCATATATATATTCCATAACACATAGATTAATATCAAAATAATTTTCCTCAACCTCTGATTAGCGGTCTCAAAACCACTGTTTCAACTAGCCCCAAAATCGGGCTGTTATAGTGGCTGATTTAGTCAGATGTTTATGTGTGGATTGTTGTAACTTGATGTGGCTTATGTTGGTACAAGTAAGGGTGGAAAAAGGGCTCCGTAAATAGCCTTGTTTTTTTCCACATGGGATATACACACAGGCATGTGTCTAGGTCGTGTGTGACACACGGTCTACCCCATGGGCATGTAGTCCGGCCGTGTGTCCCCTACACCTTAATTTGGTAGAATAGGATGCCAGTAGTAACCACACGGGCTGAGGCACGGCCGTGTGTCTCAACTGTGTGGATGACACAACCATAACATATGGGCATGTGCCCAGGCCGTGTGAAGTCTGCACCTTAAATGCGAAATTAAATTCACCACACGGGCGTGTGCCTTATTTGTGTGACCCTAAAATGTTGCTGACATCAGAAACAGAATGTCAAGGTTTTAACACACAGGCTAAAACACGGGCGTGTCATGGCTGTGTGAGGGACACGAGCCATGGACACGGGTGTGTGCCAGGCCGTGTGAAAACCCATGTAGGTTTGAATTGAAAAATAAATTCATACGGCTAGGGACATGGGCATGTGTGACCACACGGTCTGTCCACACGGGCATGTCCCTTGCCACACGGGCGTGTGCCCCTATTTTCAGAGAAATTTTCCAAAGTTTTCTAAAGTGCTTAGTTTAGTACCAAACCATTTCTAAAGTATGTTTTGAGCCCCGTAGGCCCATATTAGGGACTTTAAGATGAAGTTTGAAAAGTTTTAAATTTGAACGAAGTTTCATAACTCGGAAATGTTTATATCCATGTTATTAGGTTAGGTAGCGCCTCATACCTTATTCTGGCAAAGGATACGGGTAAGGGGTGTTACAATATGTTTCGAGACGCTAATACCTTGAGGGTGCGTCGAAGTTACTGATAAATGATATTGTAACACAAATACCCATAGGGTGACTTAGTAGTTGAATAATATGAAAGCTTATGTGATTCATGAGATTAAAATCAAAGTTGTCAGTTTGTGAAACTATGTGGTTTAATTTAATGGCATTAGCTATATTATCTTTGAATTATGATGACACCACTAAGTACACATTACTCAACATACGGTTGCTTTTGTTTTCATGCGTGGGTCTCGTACGAGTTTTAGTATATCAAAGTTGCAAAGCATCCAAGGTTAGTAGCTTAGCTCAACACGAATCAAGTCTATACTTTTTAGTATGTATGCATAGTTAATGGCATGTACCTAGGTTAAGTCTTATGATGGTGTGAAGGTTTTGGTATGCTTTTGGCAATTGGAATTATAAGGCTTTATTTCATAAGTTGCAATGTCTATATGGTATGCTTGTATGCATTTGTTAAGTGATAGATCATGAGATTAACCACGTAAGACTAAATGGCATTGAATGTGATGTTTTGGTAAGTATGTGTTTATGTTTAATAGGTTATGATGATGTATATTAAATTGGGGTGAAGTTAGATATGTTTAGGCATAATTTGATTGGTGTTCATATGTATTTAAATGTTTATTTAGCGCACTTTTATGTTTGAGTTTTGAGACAATAAGAACATGTCTTGAGACCCCAAGATCAAAATTAATCATTTGGTGCATATTAACAACTTAGGTATCGAGACTAACTATTCTAGTCTCGAGACAACATGGCTTAAGTCTCAAGACAAAATGGTTTGTGTCTCAAGACAAGGGCATATTGAAGCTAAAATAAATTTGCCTTGTTGCTTATCTCGAGACCAAAACCTCTTTGTCTTGAGACAGTCAATCATGAAGCAAAAATAGTGAAACAGGGGAGGCTTGTCTCGAGACATGGAGTTCTCTGTCTCGAGACAGACTATAGAATTTTGATAGTTAAAGTTTGGATTTGAATCCTAACTTCGCAATGGACTCTATTAAACCTTTAAATGCATAAATTAATATCAATTAACATTCATTAAATCTCTTATTGTGTATGGATAAGAATGTATGGTAAATTATTATGTCTTGAGTAACAATTTAATTAATGATACTAGTTGAAATAGTCTATGTTGCTTGGACAACGTAATGTGATGTCACACATCTAGATCCGACGACCTGGTCGGGTGTGGGATGTCACACCTCCATCAACACCTTAATATATTTGTTAATAGATTTGAACTTTTCCAAAAAAAATACTCATTGTCCATGTCCATGAGTTGCATGGCATTCAAAGGTTTCCATAAAGCTGCGAACTTGTTTAAATGAGTAACAAAATCAATCTTCTTGCCAAAGAGTTTGACATTGACAATGAAATTTTTTTTACATCCTTTGCTCTACAAAAGAGTTGACTCATTCTGAAAATCTTATTAAAGGTATTCCATCTACCATGTTTGTGATCACGTCTCCATCAACGAAATCAATATCATCATCTTCCTCAATAGGCTAATTATTGGTATTCAAATTGAAAGATTTAAGAAACTTATCTCTAAAGGATTCCTTCATAAGACTCAGAGGATCTATAGCAATTCCACCATCTTAGGGTGGATCATCCTCCTATAACCTAACTTTTTGATTAAATGATTAATACCATCACTAGGCACGATTGACTTACCCAAGGCATCATTGCTACCAACAAAGGAGAACAAAGAAAAGAGCATTTTTTATCATTACAATTTTGGGGGAGGGAGTGGGAATGACATGGTTTGAACCTGTGTTAATTTTTAATTGTTTTAAATTAAGTGTTGTTTGATAAACTAAAAGTTAAATGTTAAAAATTAAATATTGAAATTAAGGCCTAGTGCATAATTTGGTACGAAAGTTTGACTTTTTTTTTTCTAATGTGGTACATTGTTATTTTTTGGTCCAAGTGGTACCTGTATTTGACAAAAGTCATACATTTTGGTACATGAAGATAACAATGTCAACTTTTTAGTGTTTAATTTGGGTTTTAGAATTGATTTGATGAAAAATCATAATTAGCTAATAATATTAGCAATTAACTTTCATCAAATCAATCCTAAAATCAGAATTAAATGACATTCATTAGATTGTATTTAATAAGTTAAAACGAAATTAAACAAGTTCACAATTAGCACTAAGTTTATTCTATTAACAAAATCATGGAAAAATCAAACTTAATGATGTTAGCAATTAACTTTCATTAAATCAACCCTAAAATCAAAATTAAACACTAAAAAGTTAACTTTTTTTTATCTTTGAGTACTAAAATATATAACTTTTGTCAAATACATGTACCAAATTAGACCAAGAAACAACACAGATACCCCATTAGAAAAAGGTGTCGAACTTAGGTACGAAATATATTAATCCAAAAATTAAATTCTAAATTTAACTTATCTGTTTAGTATATTACTTAAAATATTTAAGTACAAAATATAATTAAAATTTAATAAATGTAAAATTTAAATTATGGAAATTTTATTTTACATTTTCATCTTTAAATTTTTTAAAGCATTTTAAGTTAGTTTAAACAAAGCAAAAGTTTAAATGTGAAATGTTTAAAAGATAATACCAAAAGAAATAAATTAAAATAAAATTTTCTTCAATGAGTTCATAGTTTACTTATTATTTTCACATTTTTATAAAAGAAAATTACATTAAGTGGGTTTGATCATCATCATAAAATTTGTTTATAAATTTTAAAAACTGAAAATGTTAATTTTGAGTTTATTTATTTATTTTTTTCAATGGGGAATTAAGTTTTAGTATTGTTGGTTAAGGTGGAGTTTTTAGGTCTTTGAGTACTCATGTTCAAGCCTTATTATGTATAATTGCGATATGTGAGGTTTCACTTTCAACATGTTTATCTGCCATGGATGTGATTTATTTTATTTTTTTCATTGATTGTGCTTCGTAATTGGTTTAATTTAACATTGTATTTGTTCGGACATATATTTATACTTGTATTGTATTTATATTTGTAATAGTTAAACTTAAATTCTATTTTTTCTTAATGGGTTAATAAAATTTTATTTGGAGCCATAAACAATGTTAAATAGACAAATTTTGAAATGAAAAATGCTTTTGTATCTAAACTCAAAAGCATTTTTAGTTTTTGCGTGTAGAAAAAATACTTTTGGAGTCAAATGACTTATGTATTTTAAGTAATATTTAAATTACCTATACAATTATTTTCTTATCAAAATTTATTTCAAATATATAACATTATATATTTAAATTTGTAATTATTATACTTTAATATTTAAAATATAATTTATATATTCAAATTAAATTTTAAAAATAAATAATCATTAATAGTAATTAATTCAAAAATATTCATAATTTATATTTATATATCAATAATAAGTTATAATAAATTAATTTTTAGATTCTTATTGAAATATCATAATATTAACAAATTTAAATATTATTTAAACACATATTTTTACTTTACAGCATTATGTCTAATATGAAAATTTTATTTCTAAAAGATAATTTTTTAAAATAATATTAAAAAATTAAATCTTAAGTTAAAATATTTAAAAATATTTTTCGAAAACAATTTTTCTAAATATTAGATTTTTCAAAAGTAGTCGTAAATAATTCTCCAATTGCACGTTTTTATATTCCACAGCAACGTGGGCACCAAAGTTTAAGAATCCGAAGACGCTGCCTTTGTGGCCAAAAGGCCCAAAATGGAAAGACCGCTGCCTCGGGTCGGGTAAAGTCCGCTCCTTTCGTTTCTCAAGAAAAGTAATAAAGGACGATACAATCCAATCCAATCTCTCCTTCCTTAATACATAACGCCCATCGGCGCCAAAAGCCCAGGACGATACCCATCCCTTAATAAAACCAAAACGAAAGGAAAATCTACCGTACCAATTTATCTCAAATTCCTCCTTGAAACCCTAACTTAACGAACTTCAGAAGTTTCCACGGATTTTCTCATTAATTTCTTTTTGTTTTCAGGTTTATTTTATTCCCTTAATTTCATTGCATTTTCCCTGTTTTGATTGATCTATGTATATATGATTTTGAATTAAAAATATATTTTTTTGGCATCTAGGGTTTCTGATCTGTCTTCTCTTGCCAAAGATTTTTAGAGGGCTTGATTTCCGAACGGGATGGCCTCGGTATCAAGTCAGCCGCAGTTCCGTTACACTCAACCCCCATCTAAGGTGCTGCATTTGAGAAACTTGCCATGGGAGTGTACGGAGGAAGAGTTGATCGAGCTGGGGAAGCCATTTGGTAAGGTCGTTAACACCAAGTGCAATGTTGGAGCTAATCGTAATCAAGCTTTCATTGAATTCGTAAGTTTAATCAGATTTTTTTTTTTTAAATTCTGGTCAAATTTCTTCCACCATATTAATGAAGTTAGTAATTAAATATATGTTTTTGTTTACCCTTCTTAGGCTGACTTGAATCAAGCTATTGCCATGATATCGTATTATGCTTCATCTTCA
Organism: Gossypium australe; assembly: GCA_005393395.2. Classification (NCBI taxonomy): domain Eukaryota; kingdom Viridiplantae; phylum Streptophyta; class Magnoliopsida; order Malvales; family Malvaceae; genus Gossypium; species Gossypium australe. The sequence continues at coordinate 78,421,658 of CM016621.1, read as the reverse complement.
GAGCCTGCTCAAGTAAGGGGTAAAACGGTCTACCTGCAATATTCTAACAGGCAAGAAATTGTAAACAACAAAACAACTGCAGATGTTGCCGGGAATGTACTGTTGGTAACAATCGAAGGTCAAGATGCACGGCTTGTTTCCATAGATGTATTGCACTTGGTAAGGATGGCGTATGTCTTTTCTCCTTTTGGTTTAGAAGGGTGTGAAGTTACTATTTCTAAGTTGTTGTTTGATATGAGTTTATGTAATAACTAGGATTGTGTAGTTTTTGTCACGCTCTTTTGGAGAAAAGCTTTTGTGTTTTGACATGAATGTGAATGGATCAGCAGGATCATGTCAAGGGAATAATCTCCAATGGCAGCTTAGTGCATCGTGAGAAAGAGAACATGTGTGTTTGTCTCCTTTCTCCTTTCCTTAACACTGCCTTTCTCTTCCTTACTCTTCCTTACTTACCTCCTATTCCTACCATTTAGGATTTCTTTTTTCATTTCTTCTTCATGTGCATCCATCACCCTTGGACTTTTTAGATGTTTGGTGTCACTATTTTTTTTGTTTGTGCTGCTACTGGCAATGAAGTTTGTGCTCCATTTACATTTTTTTTTTTGCATATATGGTCTGTATTATATATTTGTTTGATATAATAGTTGCTAGTTTTGCTGAGTGTCAAAATCGTCACTCCTCATTGAACATGAACAAGGTAGTCAAGTGCTTCAGATTTCTTGGCAATAAGGTGAAGCAATGTCCAAACAAGTGTCTCAGACCGTGAATTGATGGTAGCATTAAGGGAGGTGCATGCTTTGGTGCATAGGGCACTGTCTTATTAGAACAAAAGGTGCTTAAGGCAAGTGTCTCCCTGAATTGGTAGTTCTTTTTAGAAACTTTGATTAGGCAGCCAATCATCCATGTAACCGGCTTTGGTTCTTGTCTATTGTGCCCTTTATTCACAGAATTGGACTGTCATCAACATTAACTTGTGAAAGATCGAAAGATCCTTCTGTCTGTTTCTGCTCATGCTAACATATTTATCTTTCCCCATTTTGGGATAAAACTTTATTTATAATTATTAATATAAGCTCTCAATGATATAGGAGTAATATGAGGGAGCTAGTTGTCACAGTCTCAGTTTTCTCTTTTTATTTTCTATATATCTGTTTTTAGGAGTTAATTGTTTGCCTGGATATAATTCTACTAAAGAACCGGGTTATTTATCTTAGGTACGTTACAACTTTTTATAGAGACATGAGTGGTCTATGTATATATATGCACTATATACATGCATATATAAATATATATCAAAATCTCTTACAATTAGGTGCCTATCGTTAGTCCTCAGTTAGCGGTATCTTCTTTCTGCCTGGAGTTAGCCTGATTCTGATTCTAGAATCTGGTGCTTATAGCAACTTTTGCCTTTGACATCCTCCTTCATGGGCTTTAATGATTAAAATCCTAGATCAATTAATATCTGTCCCCTTGTCTGCAGTTTCCCGCAATTTATTTGAAGCAGGTGGAGACTGGAGATTTACATTTTATCCTTAGGGAAGAATGGTGATTGAATTAGTTTCTTAACTTATAAGTTGAGAGAATTGTTATTTTATAGAACTTGATAAAAAATGAAATTTGAGCAGTCTGATCTGTAGCCTGGTTTTATTTGTAAATTTCTGAGGTTTCATAGAACTCCTTTGTTGGTTTTTTCATCTTCACTCTTTTCATCTTTTGTGGCGTTCCATCATCCTGGTGAAATTAATTTAGCATGTACTGATCTTGTCAATTTCCTTGTAAAATCTGAGTTTGTCAAACTGTAGACTGTTAATAAGTTCTATTGTTGTCTCCATGCTGAATATTGTGGATATGTTAACTTATCTCTATTCCTTATTTTCTGGCAAACCTTTTACGGAACTGAAGATCGGAATTGCTTTTTGGAGTGCTTTTGCTTGATTTTTGTTCATCTTTGTAAAAGTATTAAATAATGCAGGTATTTTCAGCTTTTGGATTTGTGCATAAAATTACTACCTTTGAGAAGACAGCTGGATTTCAGGTCAATGAATTAAATTTTCTTTTGGTATCTGTTGTTTTTTTTTTTGGCTTTTGAATTAAGCTCAGTATATATCCTGCTTTTTGTGTAGGCTTTGGTGCAGTTTTCAGATGCAGAAACAGCCACATCTGCAAAAAGTGCCTTGGACGGACGAATCATCCCTAGGTGACGGTTGTATTAATTGTTAGACACGGTATTTAGTCCAACCGTAATGGACCATTTAGCTTTAGATGTGGTCCACTTACATTGAGCACATATGTATATTGGGCCCTTGAACTTTTGGCAGATTGTTTCTGTTAGGTGTTACAACATCCTCACATATTTGGATTGTTTTAGTTCTTGATAAAGGATAGAGACAACTCACTGATTTAGAATTATAGTCCAAGCGAGGGTTGTAATTTTGCAGCTTATGTTCCTTTTATTTTTGAAGGTTTTCGTGCACATTGTACTCACTTTGTCCTGGGTTTTCAGGTACCTGCTTTCTGAAAATATATCTCCATGTACACTTAGGATTACTTATTCTGCTCATACAGATTTGAGTGTGAAGTTTCAGAGCCACAGAAGCAGGTATTCCTTTCTCTCCTCTTTGTATCTGATTCCAGATTCATAGTACTGAATTGATTCCAGATTGTTTATGAAACAATTATTTTCCTGGCAGATAGTAATTTTATTATATACATCATTCATCTCTTACATGTGTTGCTTCACCCTTCACTGGGGTGTGCAACTCATCTATCTGCTAGTGTTCTCCATATTTCACTATTTTATAGTAATTGTACATATTGTTTGCCCATTTCTTTCAGAGATTATACCAATCCCTATCTTCCTGTCGCTCCTTCGGCTATAGATGGAAGTGGCCAGGTAAAGAACATACTATTAACGATTGTGTCTCTTAACAGCAGTTAGAATTTTCATTTATTCTCTGTGAATTATTTATGATACAGTTTCTTAGATCAGAAAACCTTAGTTTTGATCCATGTCACTTCCCATAAAATTTTTAAATACTTGTGTTTCTCATTAAGGTGTTGCATGCATCAAGATTTTTATACTAGAGAGTTTAATATTGCTGCGTTACTGCACTGGACTCGGTAGTGTTTGTTATTTTTTTTATTTTAAATTTTTCATTATTAATGAAATTCATTTGTCGTCATTGCAGTTTAGTTTGGGTCTTGATGGGAAAAAACTCGAACCAGAAAGTAATGTTTTACTTGCATCAATCGAGAACATGCAGTATGCTGTTACCTTGGATGTGCTACACATGGTATTACTGAAAGCAACTTTTATTTGTCTGTATAGTACCTCAACTAACACTGATTATTTTTCATTTTCTCTCTTTTCGTTGTCCTGTGTTAGGTCTTCTCTGCTTTTGGTCCTGTTCAAAAGATTGCCATGTTTGATAAGAATGGTGGACTACAGGCACTAATTCAGTACCCAGGTAATATTCAAACATGTTATCAAATGTGAATAATGGTCTTGTTCAAAAGACCATTAATCACATTTGGTAATTTCTGACTATCGGTGAAAAGGTTATATTTTTAAATTGATCCTACTTATTCATATAAATTAATCATTAGAATTTATGACCTAATCCATTATGCTTTTTATATTCAAGGCAAGAACATACAAAAGAGTTTGGACACATTATTCCAGTCTTCCCTTAAATTTAAGTAGTAATGCTTTCATGTTTTGCAGATGTTCAGACAGCTGTTTTGGCTAAGGACACCTTGGAAGGGCACTGCATATATGATGGAGGATTTTGCAAGCTCCATCTCTCATATTCACGCCACACTGATCTCAGTATAAAGGTATTTGGACAATACAATTTACTGATTGTTATCTAAATGATTGGTTTTGATGCAATAATTCAGCTTGGTGGCAAAATTGATAGCCACGCATTTTCTTTGCACTTGCTCATTATGTTTTCTAGAAGGGTGCGAGGAGGGAAGGTAGTGTCTCAGCCATGTAGTCCTACCCTTCAAATCCTGCTATGTTGTTTTTAAATTTTGTTTGAATTACATGGCTGATTTTGTTTGATCTTGAGATTGCCACATTAATATGGTTGGTGGTTGCGTTACAGGTCAACAATGATCGGAGCAGAGATTACACAATCCCTAACCCGGCCATGGTTAACCCTCAGCCTTCAACATTGGGGCAACAGCCAGTTCAAGCAATGGGTGGTCCAGCTTCTCATCAATACAATGGGATTCCATATGCTTCAGGGTTACAACCTACAATGCCGCCTCAGCCTTCAGGTGGATGGACCTCAACTGTTCCGGCAGTGGCGCAGCAATCCATGCCAGTGCAGATGAGTAATCATCATCCTTACATACCACCTTCCTCAATGCCTCAAACGAATCCCGGAATGATGCGAATGCCAGGCCAGGGAGTTGTACCACCAGCAGCAGCAGGTGGGGCAATGCCTCCTTACAGATCCAATCAGATGTAATAGCATCTGTATATCTATCTAATATTACATAAAAATTGAGTTCGGGTAGCCTTAGCCGGCGACATGGTGGGTGATCACCACCATTTTTAATTTTGAATGGTGTCATGGTAAGCATTTTAAGGACAATATTTTGGGCTCATGTTCGTTTCTCGGAATTGCAAACGAGTGGAGAGCTGAGACTCAAAAGAAAAGATATCGTAGATGTTATTTAATGCCTTGGAATCCAAAATTGAATTAAGAGATTTAGAGATCATGTTATTTAATTATTTGGAATGAAATAAAATTAAATAAAGTTATGGAAGTATTTTAATGCGGTAAAGTCACGATTTTAACTTAATTAAGATAGTTCTTTTGTAAATTATATAATTGGGTAATTTATTTAGCTTATTAACTAAAATTAATTACGAGTCCAAGTTATATATATGGGCCTTAAGGTTACTCAAGTTTCTTAAAATTAATGGGCCTTAAGGTTACTCAAGTTTCTTAAAATTAATTAAGAGTCCAAGATAAATATGTGACTTAAAAAAATAAGCAGTCTCAAGTAGGGCAAAATAAGCAGACAATTTTCATATTACTTTTAGTAATTCTCAACATGTTACTAATTGTGGTAAAGTTTTATTAATTTTGTTCATGTTGAAATTAAGGACAAATTGGCTAAAACTATTCGACAACAATTGCAAGATAACATCGGTGGTCAATTCCTCATTTAGAGGGAATCCAAATTTTTCAAGGCTTTCAATATAGCCTATGATCTTAAGAACGTGAGTTCCCATTGTAGTTCCCTCCACCATTTTGTATTGAAATAGAGCTTTAGAGGTCTTATACCTCTCTTGATGTGCTTGCCCCTCATAATTCTTTGAGGTGCTTGATCATATCATAGGCAACCATATCCTCATGTTGTTTTTGAAGTTCAGGAGTCATGGTGGCAAGTATTAGACATATGTTTACCATGTCATCAATATGCTTCTTACAAGAATCCTTGTTAGCTCTAGAGGCATTAGCTACTGATTCATTAGGAACGAGTTCTTCAATGACATATAATTTTCATTCTTGTTTGAGGACAATCTTCAAGTTACAAAACCAGTCAAGGAAGTTTAAGCCATTTAACTTGGACAGACCACAATGATAAAGAGTTTGAGTTGTTTTCCATAATAAATCTACAATAATAAAACATGTTCATGAGTAAATTTACCAAGTTTATTATAATCATTAAAAGGGCTTTATCAAAAGATGCTCCCACTATTTTATTCAGAATAGATGGCCCTCATTAATTTCGAAAAATCCTTTCTTTAAAGTTTTTCAAGTGGGGTAATGATCCATATTTCACCTCCTTTCAAGTTAGTTTTAGCTTTACTCTTAAGATTATTGTTATTTAGGTAAGCAACACTTACTAATTACATCATATGTAACTCATTATTTGGTGGACAACTCTTGTTTCAATCATCTCATGATTATCCAAATTTCTTGCCTCTTGGTTTCTAATCCTATTAGAGTAACCTAGTTATGTTATTAACCAATATTATAACTGACGAATATCACTTGCTTATTCTTCGCGTTTGACCAAGATAGATACAAGTACTTCGCTTTAGCAGAACCCACGTATTGATCGTGGCTTTTAACGAGGGTAAATATTAGAAGGCAATTTTAACTTAATATTTTATTGATGGTATTTTTTTTTTTCAATTCATCTCACCATTAATGGTCAACATTAGTCCAATTAATCCTTTAATTGATCTTATCAATTTCCTATAAGATGCATGCTAACATATCGTCCATTGGATCACATACATGAATAAAATAAAACAGTAAATAAATGCAATAATTATAGCCCATAAAACTAAAGTGGTTCCTCTAAAGCCAATGAGAGAACCAAAAGATATCCTAAGGGTGCAAGTCGCTTCTCAAGCTTCTTTTCCACTTTAGATAGCTCAACCTTCATCTCCTTTAGTTCGCAATAGCTCATACAATATACAATTACAATCGAAAGGTATCCTAAGGGTGCAACTTATTTTACATATGAGGAAGTAGGATGAAAAGAGAAATACAATAGAAAAATAGAAAGGCATGACACACAGGCCCAATTTATAAGATTACAACCTTTGTATATTATAAATCGAATGGGCTATTGGGCTACAACTATTCATTTCCAACCACCGTGCAAATCAATCATAACATGAAACATATGATATGTTTTTTTATTCAATCGCTTGTTAATGTGAATAAAAAAATTGTCCCTACAATTAATGTCGCGTGCGCATAGGGGTCATGGGGCAAAGCCCTTTGCTCGGACAGCGGCAAACCCCGATGAAAAGTAAGAAACTGCACTTAGATCTCTGTAGAAAAAAACATCACTCTTTGACAATTTTTATCAAAAACAAAATATTTTCAACACTTCGATCTATGAGCCTTTTTACTAGAACAACTTTTGTTCCTTTTTCGAATGTTACCAACAAGTTAACTATTAACTTTGAATAACAGAAACCCCACTTCCCCAAGACAAATTAGTTAACGCTTAACAAATAATATATAAGACCCAATAGACATCAAAACCAATGGTTAACATTTAATCAGTGGTTGAGAGGAACATATTATTACATATGTTTAACAAATTAATCATATACAGTTTATTAAGCAGATTACCTGTATCATATATGCATAAGACAGATCAAATAAGTCAAATCAAACAATATGTATCTCATACAGTCGCATCAACCAATCAATTTAATCTTGGATCCGTATCTACAAGTGGCTCTACTATCACTGTTGGGATGCCGGTATGCCCCATGGTGCAGAAAAAAATTATTCCGGCAATCAACAACCATGGATCCAAGTACGAGGAACGAATCGGGTTGAAGCAAGATTGAAAATATACCTTTTCAATCTAATTCCCTTGTGCAATGTCGATCCCAAGCCACAACAAAATTGTTTCGACCTTTATGTAGTCCATCTAGTCAATGAATGAACAACAAATATTCTCTTGAACCTTTCAGAGAGAATTTTCAAAAATGGCTGCTAAACCATCTTTTTTTTTTGTAACCTACACACATTTTGGGATTGTATTCCTTTTTCTTAATGTCACATAATAAAAATGGAATAATTATTTTTTTTTCATTTTTAGAGAAACATACTAAAAATATTAAAACATTATATTATTTCCAAAAGAATATTAACTTCCCTATTATTATTTTTTATCTTTGACCGAAATTATTATAACTATTTATTTTAATAATTTCGGCAAACTATATTTAGTTAATATTTTATATGAATCAAATTCATATATTAATTTTAACTATGTTCTCTATTTGTGTACGACAAGTTTGTACATATAATGCGTTTAATATTTAACTATCAAATTAAATTAATTCATGTGACAACTAAACACAATACCAACTGTGTTTGGATTCTGTTCGCTTCAACCATGGGGTGTGACCTTGTAGGCTATTGTAACTTTAGAAGTAATAGAAGAATATTTCTAATGCTACAAGCAATGAGTGGCATCTAGCAATGCATTATTGCTACCCAAGTTACAAGAAGTCGTGATTCGATATAACCTTTCTATAATAATTCTTTCATGTATTATATCCTTTTATCCTTTATGTCTAGATTGAACATAAGTCATGGAATAGTCACACTTGTATAGTCCAATCTCATATTTATTGATATTTTGAGTACACTACAACAAAGCCTGATATCTCATATCAACTTATTTAAGTATGACCATGCATTTCTAGTCTCACCCCCATCAAGTGGCCTAAGATATTACTCCTATTATGCAGGAGGGAAAAATTCTATCTTGATCAATCATATCCCACTACATAGATTGTGGCATACCTAACATCAGTCTTTATAGTACAACCTATTACGGTAGACATTTGACTGTATCAAAATACACAACTCACGATGTTGGGACAATGATGATCTCAAGTCTAAGGATCGTATGTAACACCCCTTACCCATATCCTATGCCGGAACCGGTCACGAGGCATTACCAGACTTAATCTACTTAATCACACAACTTTATTCCCAACTTGACATCTCTCTGTCACCATCACAATAACCTCATTAAGGACTTACGAGACCTTAAACATACATACGAGGGGTTTCGGAACCCAACCGAAAACTTTCACGATCTAGAAAACCTAAACGGGGGCCACACGCTAGTGTGATATGGGACACTCCCGTGTAGGCAGGCCGTGTGGTCACACACGCCCATGTCCCTACCCCGTGTGGGATTTATTTTCACTTCGAACCTACAGGGGTTTTCACACGGCCGGACACACGCCCGTGTCCTTGGCCCATGTGCTCCACACGGCCTAAACACGCCCGTGTCTTCGCTCGTGTGTAAAAACCTGGGTATTCTGTTTATGACGTCAGCAACCTTATAAGGGTCACATGGCCTAGGCACACGCCCGTGTGGCTAGCCCATGGTCGACACTGACTTACAACACCAACATGCAGGGGACAGACGGCCAAGTCACACACCCATGGGACTGTCCGGGTGTCACACACGGCCTAGACACACGCCCGTGTGCCTACCCGTGTGGACAAGAACAAGGCTATTTGCCAAGCTCTTTTCATCCCTCTAGCTCACACAACATGAATCCATTCAACATATCACTAAACAACTCATATTTTGCAATATAAACTTCCATGAATAACTTCATATTTTCATATATATAACAAAGAGCCAACAACTATGGCTATATACACAAGAGTTTCTCAATAAAGGGGCCAACACACTCTTGGCCAAAATACCAAAGCAATATACCTAGTCTAGCCCCTATACATGCCATACTCCAAAAACACTAAGTCTAGATATACCGAGGTGAGCTGATAGTATGGGCGATCTTCTAGTTATCTTCGTATCCCGACCCGGCTCTTTAACTCTATAAGACAAGGGAAAAGAAAGGGGAGTAAGCTTTAAGCTTAGTAAGTTTACATGTAAACAAATAACATTATAGTATGTGCTAAACAATAAATAATATTACATACTAAGCAAGAACAATCCACATTCATAATCATGCTTACTTATTTCCTCCCTTACCACATTCCAACCATATCACGAGTTTAATACTCACATCCGTTAACATACATCCCTGCACTTATCACCACAAAGTACATGGTACAGCACATCATAACTTCTCAAAAAGCCTGTAACGCCCCTAATCCGAATCCGTTACCGGAATAGAGTTACGGAGTATTACCGGAGTTTCAAATTTATTTATCAGACATTTTATTTCATCTAGTATTCATATTTGGAACCAATCAAAATCAAACATATTGTCCTTTAAACATATTTATTTTTCTCGACATGTCTTACTTGAATTTATTACTCGACTCAACATACTTAATTTCCTTATATGAATGTATCAAAGATAATCACATATTTACATGTCATGATAAATATCATACTCTTGCCGTTTCTTCATAAACATAAACAAGTTAATTCATTATATCAATATTTCATATGCCATCAAATCGTATTTCCTTATATCACATAATTAGATTACACGAACTTACCTGACTAAATTGCAGAAATACCAAGATTCAGGGGCATTTTGGTAATTTTCTATTTTCATTGATTTTTCAACCGATCTTGATCTAAATTAATAATTTCATTCAATTTATTAATTTAGACAATAAAATAATTCATTTCACTCAATTTAGTCATTTTTGATATTTTTACAAAAATTGCCTCTAAAGTTTTACTTTTATTCAATTTAGTCCGTGAGTCTAAAACATGCAAATTAGCCATGCTAGCCGAGTATTCATATATATTTTTTCTCCTCCTCCTCTCCATTCCACATCCTTAATTTATATAACATGCTTATAAGTAACATTATCTATGATTTCACTATTTACTTATAAATTTATTCAAAGCTGTCCATTTGAGTCATAGTCACTAAATTATTTATATCTTGAGTTACAAAATTCCAATTTAAGATCCTCTTGATGTGTTAGAAACTAGACTCAAATATTTTTCTACCATAAAAATAAAAGAATTTATAGTTTAGCCAATAAGTACAGTAAAACCTTCAAACTTGACTCTGTTCTGCTGTTTGACAGCTTCTACTTTTCTTTACTAAAAATTAATTATCTCTTAGTACGAGACTTGGATGATGTTCCTGTTTGTTTCTATTAAAAATAGACTCATTAATTATTTAAAAATGTAAATTTAAGTTCCTAATTATTTTTATAAAATTTTTGATGATTTTCCAAACTTAGAACAGGGGAACCCGAAATCATTCTGACCTTGTCTCACAAAGTTTACTATAACTCATAATTTACAAGTCCATTGCTTACATTGCTTATTCTATGAAAAACTAGACTCAAAAAGCTTTAATTTAATATTTTATTCATCCTCTAATTCAATTTCCACAATTGATGGTGATTTTTCAAAGTTAACCTACTGTTACTGTCCAAAATTGTTTCTTATAACTTATTTAGAATTAAATCCTTTACCCAATTTTAACTTGAAATTCTATCAATTTAACTCCTAATTCACCAATTGATTCAACATAAACTATATTCAAAGCCTAAGAACTTTCAAAACTTCAACTTAATTACAACAAAACTTTGATCTAAAACTTCTAAAACATCAAATTTAAGTAAAAAGGACTTAATTGACTTACCTATTAAAACTTCAAGCTCTCAAACCCTAGTTTCTCCTTTTCTTTTCTTTTCTTCTTTCTTTCCCCCTATTTCATTTGAACTCTCCGCTTCTATTCTTCTTTTCTTTCTTTCCATTCCTTTTATATTCTATTTCTTTTATTTTTTAATTTTATTATAATAATGTTATATTAATAATATTAATTAATAAATATCTTTTGCTTATTATAATAAAATATAAATAACTTACAAGTGTATAAACATATATGTTACACATGTACCATTAATAATTATACAATTGTCTTCATTCTAATTTATTTTAATAATAACAATCATAATTAATAATTAATATAAAACTATAATAATAATATAATAAATATCTATCTAATAACAAATACATATATTACAATTGTACACATATTTATTTTACATTTGTATATTATCATCACCATCCACTTGTCATCATTTAATTTATTTATCCCATAAAAATCTTATATTATAATTATTTATTAATAAATATCTTTAACTTAAAATTGAAGTAAATAAATAATTATAATACAAGTGTGTATATACACATTATTACACATGTACCATTTATCACCCTACATTTGTCATATTTCAATTTATTTCATAATATAATAATATTTAATATAATTTATAATTCAATAAAAATAATAATAATAAAATTAACTAATTAATTAATTGAGTAAATATGTAAGAAAAAAATCTTAGATTTTTCATATGTTTGCCGCCACAACCATTAAGAATGGCTTATTTGCCATTTAGGTCCTCCATTCTTTCTATTTTGCCATTTAGGTCCTCCATTCTTTCTATTAATCTATAATTTAACTTTTATCCCTTATTCAATTTATTCCTTTTTCCTAATTTCTCTTAATTAAGCTAAATTCACTTAATTAAAGCCTAATTAAACACACAACTAGCCTCACAAATATTCCTAATAAATATTTACGAATTTGGTTCACTAAGACGGAGGCCCTATAACTCGATTTTCCGGTGCCCGTAAATTTTGGGTCATTACAAAGCCATTCATACTACCAATCACTCGGTGGTTTTGCACTTAGCCCACCATCAATCACTAATAGGGTGGTATCGCACATAGCCCACCAAAAAGGATAGTTACGGTGGTATCGCACATAGCCCACCAATGATAAATAAACGATAGTATCGCACACAACCCATCATAATTAAGTAGTAAGGTGGTATCGCACTTAGCCCATCGTCAAGTGTTGTCATTACACATCTACATATCTATTTCGTAATTCATACGATAATTATTCAATAACTACCAATTTCAATCCACTTAAACCATACATGTTCTCAATCATGCCATGCACCATTTAGCAACAACAATGTGTATATAAAAAACATTTCAATTTGCGGTTTAATCCGTAACCTTGCCTTTTCCCCGGTCAAGGTTAATTTTGCGCTCTTCTTAATCTATAACCATAAAATTCACTCATTTAGATCATTCTATGATCATAATACATAAAAATCTACACTTAGGCAAAAATGACCATTTTGCCCTTGTACTATGGCAAAATTATGATTTTGCCCCTAGGCTCGTAAATCATTTTTCAACTCATTTTCTCAATAAACAAGCCTACATGAACATTTATTTCTCTTACGACTACTCACAATTTCAACTATTTCATGCATTTATGACACAAATTCAATATTTGCATTCAAGTCCTAGTTAGGTGTTTTCATGCTAACACCTTTCACAAAAGTTGTTTCTCATCACCCTAACATTCATTTTCCTCCATAAAAACTCAGCTAACAAAATAAACTCTCTCATGGCAAGTCTCTAGACTTTCAACCATATTGCAAATTAGTCCCCTCATTAGCTAGCTTAAGCTTTGGAGACTCCAAAAGTACAAAAATTATCTAATAACACCACCAAAATCACTTACTTGTAGAGGTAAGAAGTTGTTGAAAATTTGAGCTTCAAAAACCCTATTCTTGCTTGAAAATTTCGGTGGAGGAGAAATGGGAGAAAGATGATATCTTTCTTTTTCTATTTTTTTCCTCTTATTTAATTCTTTAATAACCTACCACTACCAACTTTGACTAAATTAGGCTCCTTGTCGCCCCTATGGCCGGCTAGTGCATTTAAAAAGGTCTAATTGCAAATTTGAAATCTCCAATTAAGATTCTATGGCTTTTAGACACCTCTACCTTGAAAAATAGAACTTTCGCACTTTATGCGATTTAGTCCTTTTTCACAATTACACATACAATTGTTAAAATTAAAGCACCAAAAATTTCATGCATCCATATAATCATGCTACAACACATGAAATAATATGAAAATAATTTTCCTCAACCTCGGGTTACTAGTCTCGAAGCCACTGTTCTGACTAGCCCCAAAATCAGGTTGCTACATCGTATGCATAGTTACCACTATGAGTAATGTTGTGACTATTACATAATAATCCAAGAAGCATACTCATAGCGGGTCAATCTAGTATATTGTTCTCTAACACATACTCATGTATTGACATCCCTATGTAAATGACAACACTTTGTCATCAATCAACTACACATTAGTCTTAGTGCATTATTATTGTTCAAGCCCATAATAATACTGACTAAGGACCTTTTAAGAATAATCATACTATTCTTAGGACTTTATTGTTAATCAGTTTATTTACACACAGAGGAAAAGAAAATGAAATAACAATGACAATGTCTTATGTTAACAAACAAGGTAAAATGAGTATGTGACTACAATCATCTCATTATTAGTCTTTGGGCATACTTTAACATCCACAAGCAACCGAACACCTTTCGCTACCCTCTTCTTCAAGGTTTTGCGAATTCTCAGCCTTTCAACTATTCCATAACCTCAAAATCATGTGTAGCAACCTTTCTGACAGTGCCGTAACAGACAACCATGCCAACATCTAATAAAGGGAGGTAGCAAATAACCTTTGTCAGTTCAACGAAAATTCCCTCTACAAGAACGAGGAATTTTACACGTTCTTAAAGGAGTCTGAAAAGAATCAATAGGTAGACGTACCTTGGATGAAGGTAATTGTTCGGGGAAAAGAAGTTTCTCTCTCTCAACCCCCGAGATAGCGAGGTACCGATGGGACGATAGGAGTGTTTGTAAACTCTAAAATATATAGATATTTCAACACTCTTTTATTAATAAATTATGCTAATTTCGAGTAAAAATATAACACTTTCTGTGGTTTTATACTTAATTTCATGATATTTTATTATTTCCATGGGAATGTGTTAAGTTTATGAATATTATGTTAATTGCATTTTTTTTGTTTTTTTTTTTGGATTAATTGGGCTAAGGGAAAGGATGAAAAAATTTTGGTTGTATTTGGGTCTTAGATAGTTATAAGTTGAAAGGATGTAAATGCAATCACATGGACTTCAATTAGTGATAATCCATAATAAATTCCAAAAAGGCTAAATATTGCCTAAATAAGAAGCTCAAAACCAATTCCATTTACCCAATTTTACCATAAAATAAGTTGGCAAAATTCACTACTAAAATTAGCAATCCCTAACCAACCTTTCAGACTCCCAAATATAGTAGATATGACCCAGTATTGCACCAAATAAAATCAGCATGAAAACTTAGAAAAGGCCTTCAATCATCCACCTTACTGCTAAAAATAATAGTTAAAAACCATTATATTTGATTGTTTACTCTTCGCATGAGTTCATCTATTTACTCTTCTCATTGTGATTTTAACTTAAAGATGAGAAGGAAAGCTACCATGGGAAGTTACAAGGAGCAGTCGCATATATCCCCCTACATTCAACTGTTTGCTCTTTACATTGTGAAATGGCTATGGATAGCCCCCCTCGGCTATTCTTTCTTACCCTTCTCTTTACTGTTAAAGTATTGTTTTCTATGTTGAGAGACAAGATTACATCTCATCTTTATATTTTCAGTTTAATATGACATGACTTAATTTTGTTTATTCAAAATGGATATGAATATTGATTTAAGTTTATTGGTATTTGTTTCTTGAATATTCTGTGCAAATGATTATTTCATTCATTTGAGTTTAAATCATGTTTATATTTGTGAATGGATGGCCAACATTTGTAGTTTATTGAATTAACTGTTTAATCTTGGAAGAGATAATAGTTAATAAATGTAAAACCTAAATGGTGCATATCATCTCGATTTTGGAAGATAATTTTTGTATGCATAAACTATGCAAATGCCTGGGAGGGTGATTTCTAAGTTAGTTTTTATGACATAGGGGTATGCTAATTAACTTAGGAATAAAATGGGACTTTGGGATGAGCCTATGCCTTAATTAAATGGGTTTAATGACTTTTCATATTGCCACAAACCTTTCGTGATATTCTTTTTATGACTGCTAATGAATTCTTGTTAAAGTGAAATATTTTATTTTAGTCTATTCATGTTGTGTTATATTATTGCTTATGTTTATTTCATGTTGTGATTATTTCCTACAAGGCATGTTACTTTATTTTGTGGGTGTTTGAATTCTGATTACTTTCATAACTTAAAATTGTGATTTTCATCAGCATTATTCTTTCTTCTTTTTTTTTTTTAACCAAATTGATTAGAATTAACTTTGTAAATAATTCACTCAATAGTCTTTGTGGAGACGATATTCTTTTACTCACTACTTATTACTTGTACGACCGTGTACACTTGCACGTAATCATGTGACAACAATGCTACTTACAACCAACAAAGTATCCGATACGAGAGCTGAGTGTGAAGCATCTGGTGGGACATCGAAAACGAAAGAGAGCCTGTAACAACCCGATTTTGGGCTTAGTCGGAACAGTGGTTTTGGGACCACAAATCCGATGTTGATAAATTTATTTTATTTATATTTTTTATGGTCTACAATTTCACGAAATGATTTCATGAAAATCTCATTCGAAAATTTTGACGTTTAGGCACTCAATTTAGTCAAAAGGACTAAATTGTAAAAAGTGAAAAAGTTGAGTTCTACATGTTAGAGGTGTTCAATTGTTATGAAATTTTAAATTGGAGGTCCTTAAATGATAATTAGGCCATTGGTTAAGTTGGTGGACAAAAATGGACATGGATGGGTATGTTTCAAAAGATTTTTTTAAGGGGCATTTTGGTAATTTAGTGAATTAAATGAATTAAAAGCAAAATTTAAATGCCAAATTTGTCCATCTTCAAGCTTAGGCCGAATTTAACATGTGGGAAGCCATGGATAGGGTTTTCAAACTTTCAGTGCTTCATGACCCCGAAAAACAAGATTTGGACCTAAAACGAGAGGAAAATCGAAAATCGGGAAAGTTGGTAAAATGACCGTTTTGGTATCGAGGTAAGTTCATATGTTTAATAAGCATTTAATTATGCATATTTGAATGATAAATTGATATTTTGGCCATAAATACTATAATATTGAGTTTCAGATATAATGATTAATGTTCGATAATAATTCGATATTAGAAAGAGAACTTGTATAATTTATATGTTAGACCATATTTTGTATTATGGCTTTGTATGATAACAAGAAAGTATTGACTAGCATAGTTTGATGAGAATAAGCTAAGTTGATGATATGATGAGATTTAGCATGTAAGTATGTAAGTTGAGTAGCATTTTATTATTATGCAATTATTGTTATTAGTAATGTTATTATTGAGTCATGCGACTAACCTTGAGAATTTGAGCAAGTATGTTTAAGCTATGACTTGACAAGGCATTGATATCTCAAAGTCCATGGCTATACCATGACAATTAAGGAAGAATTGACGGAAAAGTCCATGTTCATAACATGACATTTAAGGAGGAATTGACGGTTAAGGATACCATGTAAGACCATGTCAAGACATGGCATTGGTAAGGCAGGGATCCCGTGTAAGACCATGTCAAGACATGGCATCGGCATTGATTAGGGACTTCATGTAAGACCACATCAAGATGTGGCATTGGCACTAAGACAAGGATACCATGTAAGACCATGTTTGGAACATGGCATTTGGTAAGACAAGGATACCGTGTAAGACCATGGTTGGAACATGGCATTTGGTAAGATAAGGATATCATGTAAGACCATGCCAAGGCATGGCATTGATAAGTTCTATAAGGCAAGGAAATCATGTAAGACCATGTCAAGACATGGCATTGATGAGTTACTATAAGGCAAAGGTCCCATGTAAGACCATGCCAAGGCATGACATTGGTGAGTTCATAAGGCAAGGATACCACGTAAGACCATGTCAAGACATGGCAATGGTAAGTTCAAAAAGGAAAAGATTCCCGAGTAGTCCAAAGAGTAAGTCAAAGAAATGACAAGGTGAGAACATAAAGAAAGAGTATAGGTATGAGTACAGGTATGCATTTAATGTAACAGCCCAATTTCGACCTTAATCGAAACAGTGGTTTCGGAACCACAAATCCGAGTCAGTAGAATATTTTAATATTTTATATTGAGTTTATGATCTATGATAGAGCATGTGTTAAAATTTGGAGAGTTAATTTGCCTGTTGGTGTGCTTAATTTAACAAAAGGATTGAATAGATAAGTAGTAAAAGTAGTGTGCATGGAATTAAATAGGTAATTGAATTGTTTTATTTAATGCAAGGGCTTGCATGTCAAATTTCCACATTTCCTGTAAGTGGACGGCAATGATGATGGGGGATGATTTCTTTGAGTATTTTATATTATTATAATTATATTAGTTGAATAAAATAAAATGTACTAAATGAATATAATAAAAGAAACATAAGAAAATTCATTTTCTCTTTCTTTACTTCATCTTCCTCACCGAAAACTCTCTCAAAGTAAAGAAGAAATTCAACCTCCCTCATTCGGCCTTGCATGTGGTGGTAAGGTGAGTAATTGAGTTTTATATTAGAAGATTTAAGTGTAAATAGGTTGGTTTCTTTGAAGATTACCGAAAGCATGTTGAAATTTTTGAAGTTAGGCACATGTTGTGATTCGGCCATGGGAGAAACTTTGTAGCTTGTTGTGTATTGTATATGATATGAATGGGAATAGAAAATTTAGATGAAATGGGAGTGGTAATTTAAGCATGTAAGAATGATAGGAAGGTTGTTCAATTTGAGCATGATGATGCCCTTACATTCGGTCGAATGTTGAGATGACCATTCATGAGTTTTTCTCTTGTTTTGATGTTCGGTTATATATATATATATATAGTGTAATTGGCCATGGATGAATGGTTATATTTAGATGTGGTTATTGGTTGAATTAAGTATTAAGACTTAATTGCATAAATTAAATAGCGGAAGGGTTAAAATGTTAGGAGGAAGGTTTATGGAGACTTGTAGGGACTTAGTGGCCATTCGGCCATTGAGGAGAAATCTCAATTAGTTGTATTTGTATTGTGGTGCATCAGGGATTAAATTGAATAGGTTGTAAAGGTCAAGGGTAAATTGGTAAATTGTATAATTTTGTATATTTGTATTTAATTGAATGGAAATGTAATTGAAAAAGGGTTCAATTTGATATTCTAGATCAAGATCATAAAGAATCAGGTTTAGATAGGGGAAAGACGAAACTAAACGACTAGCCGGAAAACCTTGAATCATCGCTTTTTGAGGTATGATTTAAGCAATTGATTTAAATGGAATTTTACACCTTCTTGTATGCTTTAATTCGAATAGTTGTGAGTGTATAAAATGGACCTAACCGAATGTACATATGGTTTTGGTGTGTTGAGCCGAATGTATGGATAATTAATGTTAAGGCAACGGTATAAATGTGTATTCATATGATGTTGAAACCTTTAGATATGCAAAATAGTGAAATAGATGAACATAATAGACTTAAAAAGTGTTTGTGAGTGTTTTGGTATTGCTTAAACCGAATGCAATATAGAATCGGATTTGCTAAAGTATGAATATTGTTCATATAGGAATATGTCCATGGGAGAAAATGTGATAGATTGGCTTTGTGTATGAAACTTTATATTCAAATGAATGATAAGTTATATTAAGCACTATGTGTGTGTATGCTTGTGTAACGGCTCTATGTGAGCGATACGTTACGGGTTATATTAAGTAACGGCTCTATGTGAGCGATACGTTACGAGAGGTTTAAGTAACGGCTCTATGTGAGCGATACGTTACGGGAGGTGTAAGTAACAGCTCTATGTGAGCGACACGTTACTAAATTGTATTACCAATTGTACAGGTAAGAAATTCGATAGCTAAATTTTATCAATCATGATATTAAGTATGTGGATATATATATATACAAATATATGTTCACGTGTTATATTCGAGCAGTTGAGACAGGAAAGGAAATATCTACTAAAGGTACGTATATTACCTATTATCCTGAGACTTAAATGGTTTGGTAGGTAAGTAGGGGAATTCGAGATCCTAGGATAGGTGTGCTAAATTACAAATTATGAAACGACGAGTTAAGGAAGTTATTTTAAATGTGCATGGTGGATATGTTTCTTTGAAGTACTTTATTTAATGGTGAGGATTGGTAGGGATATTATTATTAACAAGTCAAATGAAGTATTGTATGGGTTTATTTTTATATAAATGTACAAATTGCTTAATCATACTAAGCTAGGGAAGCTTACCTTTATTTGGTTGTTTTGTAATTGTAGTTTTCTCTTTTGGAAGCTTGGCTTGCGCTAGGAGATCATCTCGGAAGCTCACCATACTATCATCCCTTTTGGTACACTTTTGAAATGAAAAATTTTGACTATTATGGCATGTATAGGCTAAGATACCTTGGAATCGATCTTAGATGAACTGTGTGTATATCTATGCCATACGAAAATGCTAATTTATGGTGACTTTGGTCTTGAATGAATTCGGCCTTGATATTTGCTTAATATGAAAGTATAATTTCTATGTATTGTATGTGAATTATGAAAAGGTGGTTTGAAAGATCTAAGGTTCATATTCTTATTTAGGGATGCCGAATGTGATGTTAGCAAAATTAAATAGATGGCTCATCGTGATATGCAACAATGGTATTAAAGGTTAAGTAAAGTTGAATTTTTCAAATTAGTTGCGTTAGTCACCTATATGTATAATGTGGTTATTCATGCATTAAATTATATATATATATATATAAGTAGACGTAATGGATGTATGCTTAGAAATGAATTCGAAATAGTTAACTAACATGCGTGCTAATATCCATTCTGAGTCGGTATTTAGATCGGTAATGCATTGTATTCCTAATACGGGTTAGGGTGTGACATTTAAGGCTTATTTAATATTGAGATTGTAAGTAATTGAGATTATCAAGTATTAAGTAAGTGATGAGTTTTCAGTTATGCTTGTGACACTTTATGACATGATTGGCAATATGCCTATATTATGAAAGAGTACTCATGTGTTAAGTGAGAATGTTGCAGGTATGTAAGCAAGCTATTAAGTAAGGTGCCCTTTGTATTCTGAGCCTTTGGTAAGGTTACCGATGAGTTCACTGGGAAAATCGATTAAGTGAAATTATGTGTGGCTTATAGTGATAAGTGTAGGTATATGCATGTGTAGCGTATAAGCAATATGCTCGATATGTAATCGGAAATTAGAAAGATTGTTATAGGTAAGTAATGAATACAACTAAAGTGAGTGAGAGCAAAAATTTACAAATAAAACTGTTTTGGACAGCAGAAGTTACGTGATTTTGAAAAATCATCAAAAATAGTAGAAATTGAATTATTAAGTTGGATGAGATATTTATTTAAAGCTTATTGAGTCTATTTTCATATAAAAGAAACAGAGCAAACAAAGGATTTGTATAATTTGAGATATTTAAATTTTTGTGAGACTGGTTTAGAATGACTACGTTATCCCCTATTCTGTCTTGGAAAAATCAAAAATAATTATGTGATATAGTTTATATTCCTGAAATTCTGAATGAGTCTAGTTTCAAATAAACTAAACAATAAGGTCATCTGAATTCTGTACAAGAAGATAATTGATTCATAGTGAAGTGAGGTCAGAATAGTCGAATAGTGAAACAAGGGAAATTTTAATGAATAAATTGTACTAATTGGCAAGACCAAAAATTCTAGAAATTTTACGGTATGAAGATATGTGAGTCTAGTTTCAGGGAAAATTAGCGGTTTGTAATTTGGAGCTCTGTAGTTTAAGAAATAAATAATTTAGTGACAGCGATTCAAGTAGACAGATTAATGCGAACATGAGTAATAAGGTATAAGCATGTGATTTAATGATTGTATCAATTAGAGAACTTGTTGTGAGGATTTGTCTCGTTGAGGCTTTGGTAAGGCTACAAATGAGTAAGTTGAGAAGGTAAGAACTTAGCATTATTTATGCAAGTTATGACAGCTTAGTAATAAGCTAAATTCATTACTAATACTTATTATTTTTACATGTGAACTTACTAAGCTTTATAAGCTTACCCCCTTTTCTTTCCCATGTTTCAGAGTCCTATTAAACAAGCTCGGCCTGAAGATTGTCGGAGATCACTTCACACTATCAAGCTATCTACGGGTATCTTTATTTATAAATGATTTAAGTTATGGCATGTATAGGGGCTTGACTAAGTCATTTTGTATATGTGTTAATTAATTTGATTAAACGTATTGCTTCATAACGGTAATAAGGATTATTCTGTATTTAGCCACGAGTTGTGGCTCATATTGGTCGTGGAGTTATAATGCTTGTGTATTTATGTGTTTGTTAAAGTTTAAATTATAAGTGAAATTTTGTGGCTCGGGATTTGGTAGAATGTATTGTTAAGTCTGGTAATGCCTCGTACCCAGTTCCGGCGTAGTATACGGGTAAGGGGTGTTACATTTAGTGGTATCAGAGCTATGGTTTAGACGGTTCTCAGACTACCGTAGTGAGTGTAAGAGTCTAGCTATACATGCCATATTGAACTGTGATAGTGTGACGACTCCCGACCCTGATGTAAATTGTTTTATTAGACAAATGCGCACTTAAATCGAGCTAAATTTGATAGTGCAGACAGTGCGTTTATGATGAGTTGAGACTCGTAAAACGTAGGAATAGTAGTTTATGATGTTTATGTGATGATGAATTGTAACATCTCGAAATTGGGCCTAGTAGGATTGGGCCATTGGGCCTTGGGCGTAGGAGTGTTTAAAATTTTTTTTGAGAACAAGAGAATGGCATTATTTCAAGTTGGACTTATTAAGAAGATGATTTTAGAAAGTTACGGGGTTCTATGAAGTTTCGGGTTCAAGTTGGGCCTTAATGAAAGTTTGTGTTTAAGCCTATTAAAGAGAGATAGTAAGAGGCATCAAAGCTTATGGAAATAAGTGAGTAAATTGTTATCATAAATGAACTATTAGTAAAGAGGTTATGGCATCAAGTGAAGAGCATGGAGGGAAGGGGTTCAAATCCCATCTTTTGCAAATTTTGGATTTATTTTTTTGTGTGAGTGTCAACCAATATTATTAAAGGAAAGAAATAAAAGAATTTGAGGAGTGGAGTAGGTGGATGAAAAAGAAATAAAAGAATTTGAGGAGTGGAGTAGGTGGATGAAAAAGAAATAAAAGAATTTGGAGAGTGGAGTAGGTGGAAAAAAAAAAGAAACGAAGAAAATTTATGGGAATTGAGGTGAGAAGTTTGGATAGAAGTTTATGGATAGAAATTTGGTCAACACTCTAGCACATTTGCTCATCTTTCTCCCTTGTTTTGCCTAAACTCTCAATCCACAATCACTCTTTCATAAATTCTTTCTCATTTAGGTAGACACTCTTTTCTTCGATTAAATCATGTTCTAAGTGGGTGGCCGTGTACCATTCTAGCCATAAGTCAAGCGGTGGAAATCAAATCCAATGTCAACAAGGTAAGGAATTCTTTATGGATTATTTGATATCGTTCATTATTCGATTGGTTGCTAAATGGATTAATAGTTTGGACTAATCGATCACGATAGGAATCAAATCGCCTGATCACCTATCCCTCGTAATAAGTGACTCGTATTTTTGGTGCCGCGGAGGGCATCGCGTTACGGATTCCGAATAAGGTGTGTAATCTCATACCCTTCCATATACATATCTGAAATGGTGTGTAATCTCACACTTCTTTGAAAGTTTTTATGAAAATGCTATTAATCGGTCGAAATATCGAAGAAAACTAAAAACCGGCATCCGTGATCACTCGGGCGTGCGTATGATCGTAGTGGTAATCATATTTCGTAATAAAACAGTTTCGGTTAGAAGCAGTGACGTGTTTTTGAAAAATCACTAAAAATAGGACAAAAGGAATTAGAAAGTGAATAAGATATCAAGTTGAAGCTTACTGTGTCTATTTTAATATGGAAGAAACGGAGAAGAAAAGGAATTTTATATTCTGAGATATGTTAATATTAGTGAGACTGGTTCTGATGGACTTCGTGGTTCTCTGATCTGTCTTAGAAAAATAATATAAAATTGTACAAAGAGAATTATGGGTTATAAGTTATATGTATGGATTCCTTAGTGAGTCTGTTTTCAAGAGAAACAAGTTGTAGCAGTATATGAAAACCGTACAGTGAGATATTTGAAATTAAGTTAAGAGAGGTCAGAATTGTTGGATAGTGAAACAAGGGAAATTTTAAGGAATAAAATGTACTAAATGCTTAGGCTAAAAATTCTGGAAAAACTACAGTAAGAAGATATATGAGTCTAGTTTCAAGGAAAATTTACGGATCTAGATTTCGAGTTTTCTAACTCGAGTTATGGTCAATTTAGTCAGTATGACGTAGATGGACAGTTTAAATTTGTATGTTCCAAATTAGTAGTTAAGTCCGGGGTTACAAAATTACCAAAATACCCTTGATCGGTAAAATTACCGAAATAAACTTGGGTTGAGAAATTACCAAATTACCCTTAGAGGGTAAATTACCGAATTACCCTTGGTGGGTAAAAATACTAAATTTACCCTTAGAGGGTAAATTACTGATTTACCATTTGTGGAAAAAAATTTCTGAAACACTTCTAAATGGATGATGATGATTGTTATACTCTTATCATGGTTAAATATCGTGTGTATGAATTGATTATACTTTGTACATTGAAAGTATGTTGCATTCATCTCAGTATGATATTATGTTGCATGGGTTTTGGGAGATGATGAAAGGGGAAGTGATATTCTGTGACTCTGCCACAAGTGGTCTAGGACCACAGTGGTTTGGAACCACGTATACATATGATTATCAGTGACTTGTCTCAGTGGTCTGGGACCACAGTGGGTTGGCCCCACGTTTATATATTCTGTGACTCTGTCACAAGTGGTCTGGGACCACAGTGGCTTGATGCCATGAGTGTTTGGCGATTCAAGAGACCTAGAGGATGGAAAACTAGGTTGGGTTGGGCTACATTACGTACATCTTTAATATGCTATATTGTGTGGGCTAAGGCCCAAAGTGCAATTGTGGGCCCGATTGCTTTATAAGGGGAATTACACACTGAGTTCTTGTAACTCACCCCCTTTCTCTTAACCCTTTTAGGTAATGCTCAGTGACGTGGACTTGGGCCATGGATGACTCGGTGGAGGCCATGCTTTGGAAATAACATTTTCTAATATTAGTAAATTACTTTTCCGTCTATTTGATTACTTTTACTATTTTTGAGTTTTAAAGTTGTAATAAGGCCTCTGGTTTATTCTATATTGCTTTATGTATGACGTATTTATATTTTGCTCAAATTACTTTAAATGAGATTTTTCTAAAAACTTAAACAAAGATTTCAGAAATGGTAGTAATAATGTTTTTGCAAGGGGATGATTTTTAATAAAATACATTTTGAAAATAGCTAAACAAAATTTGAGGTTTTGAACAGCAGAAAGTTTTAAATTCTTTAAGAAGAGTTTCTAATGAAAACATGGTTTTCGAAAAACTCTTCAATGTGACATGCCAGATTCGGGCCTAACTTCTAAGCCGGGTTTGGGGTGTTACATGAATAAATTTTGGATAAGAATTTCTCTTGAAATATGAAAGATGAGATGAAAGGAAAGTTTATACTATGATAAGTGTTCATGTTTGATTGGCATTTGTATGATGCTATGAGTATAACTTGTGAAATTAAGTGAATGTTATGAGCAATTTTACTCGAGATTTATGAATGAAAGTATAAGTGCACTTGTTTGTATAAGATGATAGCAAGGTTGTGTAAAATGAGTATGCATGTTAAGTTACTTGAAACAAAATATATATATTGATGAGTGTTAAGTTATATGCATGAGTATATAAGAGGCAAGTCAGAGGCGTTACAACCTCACCCCCTTCCAATAAGGTATGTTATAAAGAAATTTCATGAAATTTAGACCGAATGGGTTTATAAGTGGAAGACTAAATAGTTGAATTGTAGATTAATTGACAACGTGATCAGAGTTGAGAATGGTTTAGTAAATGAACACAATTGCAGAAAAGATGTCAGATTAATATGAAAATCATTCGGATTTCGAAATGTTATAGTTAAAGAAAGGTCAGACTCAACTAATTAACTCATCCAGGTATGAGGCCTAAAGTATGTAATTGCTGGAATTTATTCTGAATTTATTTCTGTTTGCAATTGGAATAATATCAGATTAGTAATGAGAGAATTAGATAGTGAAATCATGATCGAGATGTATTAATGACTGAATGCAGTGTTTATGGTTGAGAAATTACAGCAATCTCTTCCAACTATTATATGTTTCCATTTACTCTCAGAGGTATATATATCTTGAAGATTTCGAATGAAATTCCTATAGTATAAGAATGTCAGCTAAATTTACATGTAGATGAAAGCATTGTAGTCTATTTGAGCTATGATCGAAATTGCTCTATCTTTTCTGGTTTTCTGCATCATGTACAGATAGAAAATTGACGATAAGGTCCGTATGATGTTAGCGTCCAGTTTTACTAGCTATTACTCAATAAAAAATAAAGGAAGATTGTGTGGCTTTTGTTAAGATTATTTTTAGTACTTATGAGTATTTTCTATGTAGCTCTATGTTTTGAGATTTTGTTATTTCTGTTTCCTTAATAAATTATTGTTCAAAGTATCAGCCATGAGATATCAGTAGGAAATGTTCCATTGATGAAAATGGTTTCTTCTTATTATTAAAATGCTTATGATGATTATAAGTTTTGACTTGATGGCGAGAGTACTTTGATACAGTTACCAGTGGTATAAAGATTGTGCTTTTGTATTGGTTGTTATGGAAATTTGTGTTTAAATTTCTCCGATGATCGAGATGTTTTGTTTTCAGCCGGGACATTATCTACTAAAGTAATTGAGAAGTTAGTCTTGTTATGGTACTATGATTTTTAAGCTGTATGAGTATTGTGGCATCAATATAGTTAAGTGCTTCGACGAGTAACAGTTGAAGTAAATTATATTATAAGTTTAATCTTTCTCTAGATTTGAGAAGAAATTGAAGTTGGCAAAGTGTGAATGATAGGAAGTTCAACTTAGACCTGTGTATTGGTTTTCATTTTCAAATGATCTTGATACATATATCAGCGAGTTAAAGATAAAATGTTATGATGTCTAGCACAGTGATAATTATCTGTTTATTTAAGAAGTAAGATATTGAAGATGCCGAGACTATATGAGAAGCTCAAAGTGACTTGTGAAATTAGACCTAAATCCATTAACTGGTGAGATTTTCGGGGACGAAAATCCCCAAAAGGGGGGAGAGTTGTAACAGCCCGATTTTGGACTTAGTCGGAACAGTGGTTTCGGGACCACAAATCGATGTTGAGAAATTTATTTTATTTATATTTTTTATGGTCTACAATTTCAAAGAATGATTTCGTGAAAATCTCATTCAAAAATTTTGATGTTTAGGCACTCAATTTAGTCAAAAGGACTAAATTGTAAAAAGTGCAAAAGTTGAGTTCTACATGTTAGAGGTGTTCAATTGTTATGAAATTTTAAATTGGAGGTCCTTAAATGATAGTTAGGGCATTGGTTAAGTTGGTGGACAAAAATGGATATGGATGGGTATGTTTCAAAAGATTTTTTAAGGGGCATTTTGGTAATTTAGTGAATTAAATGAATTAAAAACAAAATTTAAATGCCAAATTTGTCCATCTTCAATCTTAGGCCGAATTTAACATGTGGGAAGCCATGGATAGGGTTTTCAAGCTTTCCAAGCTTCATGACCCCAAAAAACGAGATTTGGACCTAGAACGAGAGGAAAATAAAAAATCGGGAAAGTTAGTAAAATGACCGTTTTGGTATCGAGGTAAGTTCATATGTTTAATAAGCATTTAATTATGCATATTTGAATGATAAATTGATATTTTGGCCATAAATACTATAGTATTGAGTTTCAGATATAATGATTAATGTTCGATAATAATTCGATATTAGAAAGAGAACTTGTATAATTTATATGTTAGACCATATTTTGTATTATGGCTTTGTAACCATATTTTGTATTATGGCTTTGTATGATAACAAGAAAGTATTGACTAGCATAGTTTGATGAGAATAGGTTAAGTTGATGATATGATGAGATTTAGCATGTAAGTATGTAAGTTGAGTAGCATTTTATTATTATGCAATTATTGTTATTAGTAATGTTATTATTGAGTCATGCGACTAACCTTGAGAATTTGAGCAAGTATGTTTTAGCTATGACTTGACAAGGCATTGATATCTCAAAGTCCATGACTATACCATGGCAATTAAGGAAGAATTGACAGAAAAGTCCATGTTCATAACATGGCATTTAAGGAGGAATTGACTGTTAAGGGTACCATGTAAGACCATGTCAAGACATGGCATTGGTAAGGCAAGGATCCCGTGTAAGACCATGTCAAGACATGGCATCGGCATTGATTAAGGACTCCATGTAAGACCACATCAAGATGTGGCATTGGCACTAAGACAAGGATACCATGTAAGACCATGTTTGGAACATCGCATTTGGTAAGACAAGGATACCATGTAAGACCATGTTTGGAACATGGCATTTGGTAAGATAAGGATATCATGTAAGACCATGCCAAGGCATGGCATTGATAAGTTCTATAAGGCAAGGAAATCATGTAAAACCATGTCAAGACATGGCATTGATGAGTTACTATAAGGCAAAGGTCCCATGTAAGACCATGCCAAGGCATGGCATTGGTGAGTTCATAAGGCAAGGATACCACGTAAGACCATGTCAAGACATGGCAATGGTAAGTTCAAAAAGGAAAAGGTTCCCGAGTAGTCCAAAGAGTAAGTCAAAGAAATGACAAGGTGAGAACATGAAGAAAGAGTACATGTATGAGTATAGGTATGCATTTAAGGCTTATTTAATATTGAGATTGTAAGTAATTGAGATGATCAAGTATTAAGTAAGTGATGAGTTTTCAGTTATGCTTGTGACACTTTATGACATGATTGGCAATATGCCTATATTATGAAAGAGTACTCATGTGTTAAGTGAGAATGTTGCAGGTATGTAAGCAAGCTATTAAGTAAGGTGCCCTTTGTATTCTGAGCCTTTGGTAAGGTTACCAATGAGTTCACAGGGAAAATCGATTAAGTGAAATTATGTGTGGCTTGTAGTGATAAGTGTAGGTATATGCATGTGTAACATATGAGCAATATGCTCGATATGTAATCGGAAATTGGAAAGATTGTTATAGGTAAGTAATGAATACAACTAAAGTGAGTGAGAGCAAAAATTTACAAATAAAACTATTTTGGACAGCAGAAGTTACGTGATTTTGAAAAATCACCAAAAATAGTAGAGATTGAATTATTAAGTTCGATGAGTAATTTATTTAAAGCTTATTGAGTCTTTTTTCATATAAAAGAAATAGAGAGAACAAAGGATTTGTATAATTAGAGATATTTAAAGTTTTGAGAGACTGGTTCAGAATGACTACGTGATCCCCTGTTCTGTCTTGGAATAATCATTAAAACTTGTACAAAAATAATTATGTGATATAATTTATATTCCTAAAATTCTGAATGAGTCTAGTTTCAAATAAACTAAACAATAAGGTCATCTGAATTCCGTACAATGAGATAATTGATTCGTAGTGAAGAGAGGTCAGAATAGTCAAACAATGAAATAGGGGAAATTTTAATGAATAAACTGTACTAATTGACAAGACCAAAAATTCTAGAAATTTTATGATATGATGATATGTGAGTCTAGTTTCAGGGAAAATTAGCAGTTTGTAATTTGGAGCTCTGTAGTTCAAGAAATAAATAATTTAGTGACAACGATTCAAGTAGATAGATTAATGTGAACATGAGTAATAAAGTATAAGCATGTGATTTAATGATTGTATCAATTAGAGAACTTGTTGTGAGGATTTGTCTCGTTGAGTCTTTGGTAAGGCTACAAATGAGTAAGTTGAGAAAGTAAGAACTTAGCATTATTTATGCAAGTTATGACAGCTTAGTTGTAAGCTAAATTCATTACTAATGCTTATTATTTTTACATGTGAACTTACTAAGCTTTATAAGCTTACCCCCTTTTCTTTCCCATGTTTCAGAGTCCTATTAAACAAGCTCGGGCTGAAGGTTTTCGGAGATCGCTTCACACTATCAAGCTATCTATGGGTGTCTTTATTTATAAATGATTTAAGTTATGGCATGTATAGGGGCTTGACTAAGTCATTTTGTATATGTGTTAATTAATTTGATTAAACGTATTGCTTCATAACGGTAATAATGATTATTCTGTATTTAGCCACGAGTCGTGGCTCATATTGGTCATGGAGTTATAATGCTTGTGTATGCATGTGTTTGTTAAAGTTTAAATTATAAGTGAAATTTTGTGGCTCGGGATTTGGTAGAATGTATTGTTAAGTCTGGTAATGCCTCGTACCCGGTTCCGGCGTAGTATATGGGTAAGGGGTGTTACAGAGCCATTAAGTCAAAGTTGTATCTAGATGTGTTACCAGATTTCGAGGGGATAATTTGATGGATGCATGAAGCAGGACCGATCTACGAGAACTATGCACGGAAAAGGGGATTGAGGCTGTCTCAATTCCCAACAGTAAATTACGAGGCAAAGGTGAAATCCAGTAAGATCATGGTAAAAGAAGATTTAGAGGAGGATTCGAAGGAAGACCCCGAGGAATATCCAATGGAAGACCCAGAAGAAGATCCCGAAGAAAATCTGGATTTAGAGGGCAACCCAGATGAAGCTAACGAGGAGTCTAAGCCTAATTCTGACTAATTCTAAACATTTTTTATTTTTATTTTTATTTTGAATTTATATTTTTAAAACTAATTTTACTTTTGGTTGATTTTTATTTTTCTTTAGTTTAATTAAGATTTTACTTTATTATATATATATATTTGGTATGTTTAGTCTTCTTTGTAGGAACCCCATTTTTTTGAAGGCATTACAAATTCGAGCCAAAACCGCAAGGAGAAGCCAATGCCACCAATTTTGTTACACTTCTCAAGCCAATTAGGTAATCTCTTTCCTTTATCTTTTATTGCACATTAGGGACAATGTGTCGAATAAAGTATGGGGGTGACATAGGAAATTTTTAAATTTTTTATTTTTTTCTATTATTTTGCTTTGTTTTTAATCGTTTTTAAAATTTTATTTTGTGTGTTTTGTTTGTGTTTGAGCTTATAGAAATACAAGTGATTGGTTAGGAGCATATACCTAGGTTGTTTGTTTAAATTGTAAATTTAGCCTGAAATTAAATAATTTAGGTTATTTATATTTAGACTAATTAGTTCAATTTATTAGACTGTAAATAGGAAAAAGAGATTAAATATACCAAGCGGTAAAGGTATATATAAATAGGTAATTATATCTGTAGAAGTATAGGATGTTCAAATTAAAAAGAAAATACGTTATTGAAACGGCGCAGTATGACTAGTATAACTTTTATAAAAAGTGTCCGAGAGAAATCTAAATCGTATTGACACAAATAAATAAATAATAAATAAATAAAATTGTAACACCCCAAACCCGGTCAATACGCCACGACCGAATCTGGTATGTCACTGAAGAAAATATTTTGAAGAAAATCGAATTAAGAATTAAATTTTAGTGAAAAACTCTTTTAAAATTCTATATTTGTAGAAAACAGATGTTTAATAAGTTTAAACTGATAATTTACTTTGATATTACATAAATAAAACTTTAAAGCTTAGTTGATAATTCATAGGTTAGAAAACATTTGTATCATTTAAGAAAAACTCGAATT
This sequence comes from Gossypium australe, assembly GCA_005393395.2. NCBI lineage: Eukaryota > Viridiplantae > Streptophyta > Magnoliopsida > Malvales > Malvaceae > Gossypium > Gossypium australe. Next base: position 78,390,473 of record CM016621.1, on the reverse strand, counting down.
ATTACTATGAAAACATTTGCATTTGAATGTGGAAACTTAATATTTGGAAATCATTTAAATTGTAGAAAACACTAAATTTACATTTTACTATCAAATGATTTATGTTACCCGATGGTAACAGTTTGAAAACTATCGCGTTTTGTATTTTAGAAAACCTTGTGCACAAACCATTAATTCAACCATATAATTTGTAAACCATATTTAAATCAAATCCAAAGCATATGAATAATCCAAAACATAATTAAAGAGGCCTTATTACAAACCATAAAAAGATGAAAACCAAATTAAAATAAAGTACCCAAATGGAAGTTCATGTAAAACCAAATTTCATTGCATGGCCTCCTCGAGTTCATCCGGCTCCATATCCGCGAATTTACGAATCACCTGAAAAAGTAAGGGAGAAGGTGAGTCACCAAGACTCAGTGCATAATCCCTCTCCCGGGTAAATGCCCCGTACTTACACAAATTATAACCAAGCAATATATATATATGTAATGAACCCAACCTAGCCATCCGTAACACCTTTTTCTACCCCGTGTGGTACCAAACCACTGGTGGTGCCAAACCACTGGTGACCAAAGTCACGATATTCAAAATGTGATACCAAATCACTGGTGACCAAAGTCACGAATAATCCATCTGTGGGGCCAACCCACGTGTGATACCAAATCACTGTGACAATCCCATATCTCAAAAGTGAGGCCAACCCACGGTGGTGTTAAACCACAGGGACGAGTCGCTATGAGGTGCCAAACCTCTGGTGTCCCAAAGACACAAATGTGATACCAAATCACTGGTGACCAAAGTCACGAATAATCAAGTTGTGGGGCCAACCCACTTGTGATACCAAATCACTGGCGACAATCCCATATCTCAAAAGTGGGGCCAACCCATGGTGGTGTTAAACCACAGGGACGAGTCGCTATGAGGTGCCAAACCTCTGGTGTCCCAAAGACACAAATGTGATACCAAATCACTGGAGGTGCCAAACCTCTGGTGTCCCAAGGACACAATATCAATCTTCCCCCTCCTCTCATATTGCCCATACCAATGCAATAGATAGACAAATCATGTCAACATACTTTATTATGAATCACATAACAAAAATATCATAAATCGTAGATCATGATTTCAATCCTCATGTATTAACAACATATAGAAACGGACTTACCCGAATCCTCATTCATACCATCATGGTATCATATCAAGATCTCATCTTTTCCCCACTTTGATAATATGATTAGTAAATTAATATTATAAATACATATACATATTTGAGTTATAAAGTGTGTAAGGTACACACCTTTCACCAATGCAAATACTAACTTCCGAAGATCCGATCTATCGCACTAGATCACCTTGTCCTACAATCGGCCAATACTCAGATTATAAACAAAGGCCATTCAGCCAAACCACTAAATCCCAAGAGTTATCACTTGAAATACCAATTCTTACCTAAAAGCTTACCCAAAACGATTGACAAAGAAACGAGGCTTAGATTGATCGCTTCCAACATCCCGAGAAGCCTAAAAGAAATCGGTTTCTAAGAATGATTAGAACCTTGCAACAATTGCCCAAAATTCGGCCTTTGTCCACAAGAAAAGGACTTAGAAAAGAGAAAAGAATTAAAGGACATACGGCCAAGAATACTTACCTATTATCCAAAATCGATTGAAGAGAACCAAAGAGAATCTACCCTTGAATATTCGGCCAAAATAACCCCAAAAGAGAGGAAGAAGGTTCGGCTATGGTGGAGTAAAAAGAAAAGAAAAAATAGAATGGAAATGGATGTTTTAACTTTGAGCAAATGAAAAAGAAATGGAATTTGAGAAGGAGAAAGATTCGGCCAAGAGAAAGTAAAAAGAAAATGTGATTATGAACCAATATCAAAAGAAGAAAAGAGAGAGAGATGTGGGAGAGAGAGGTTCGACGAAACACCTTATTTGCCAAAAAGAAAGTGCACAAATGTTAAGTGAGGTTTCGGTTTCAAAAGAAAAAAAATGAGAGAAAGAAAATAACATTTTTGGTTCAAACAAAATGAAGGCTAAACCAAAAGCAAAATTTGCACAAAATGCATAAGATACATTCAGCCAAAGAAGGAGTTTTTTTGGAGAGGAAAAACAAATGCACAAAGATGCACAAAAACTAAAATTGGCCAACTAATCCCCCCCAAACTTCCTAACAACATTCGGCCACCCCCTAGCCACACATGCTGTAACACCCCTAACCCATATCCGTAACCGGATTAGGGTTACGAGGCATTTACAAAGGAAATACAGCTTTCATATATTCATATAATCACATGGAACCTATCCACAAATACATATACAGATATTTCGTTTTACTAATTAAATATTAGTCTTAAATTATTAATCAGACCTGATATACTAATCATATCTCAAAGTTCAATCAAATTCATTTCAATTATATATCATTTTATCAAATCAATATACATGTCTTAAAATACATATATAAATCATGAGCTTATCATTATAATGACATATTCGAACTACATATAATGTTTATTAGCCATGTGCAAATGCAATTCAAAACCAAATATACATACGAGTACATTTGCTAATTAATACCTTGTATTGTCGAATACATAATTCATGATATTAATCTTTTATTAATTCATTTAAGCAAAAACATGCAACTTAATACACATCACTTACTTACTTAAGCAATTGGCCGAATATACAAAGTCCCATTTATGACATTTCATGTTTATTACCTAACACAAGTCGAGTTTGGTGATTTCTTGCACCTAGTAAAATTCAAACAATCTCACAAGCCATTTATAAATAAAAACATGTATATAAATCATAGTTATACACATTTCTATATTCGAACATAAGCCCAACCAACTAGTTCTTTGAGCATATTAACTGCATTTGACTATAGCACCTAGACTTGGCCGCATATACATGCATACAATATACAACGTAACCTCCCTTTTTCAAATTTATTTAATCAAAGCCACATTGAATACATGATCATAAGGAAATACTATTAACCTAACACACACATGAACTAATATATCCATTGGAATTGCATAAGTATACTCAATTTTTCCACCACATGCTTTTATCTCAATTAAACACTCTAGTGCTCAACTTTAAAAATTCATGCATAGACATTTTCACTACCGTCATCAACTCAACTTAACTACTCAATATAACTGTCATAATATATACTTTCAAGCTAAACCTAAACATAACAAGAGCACACAACCAAGAACATTTATACAAACCAATCCATCTAACACACAAGTAAAGTTTCAGCCAAGAGTAATAGCCATTTCGCAAGGCTAAACATATATACAAGATCTAATACCATTTTAACGACATAACCTAGCTAATACATGCCTTTCGAATCAAACTAGATTTAAGTACCAAAAGAGTTGATAGTGTGGACAACTTTCTTGACGATCCCTTTGAGCTTGTAGCCTTAACTGAATCTATAAAACAGAGGAGAACATTTCACACAAGTAAGCTTACTAGCTTAGTAAGTCCTAAACTCATAATAATATAACATTCAATCACTTAAACATTTAAATATGTTTATTTAAACAGGACCGAATACTAACAGTTCATTAACCTAAGTAATTGTACTTCATTTCCATAAACTTGTATCTCTTCAAAGCACAAAATAAATATATTACAAGAATCACATGCTCCAAGTCATTTAAGTACAGCATTCGTGACGACCATGTTATCGTACTAAAATTTCTTTTCACTCTTAGCATTACTATTTGAAACCGAATCTCCACAATAGTACATTCAAGCTCTATTTCAATCATATAATACTCATACACATCAACCTTAATCTCAAATGTACATAATACTGTTCTCATAGTATTAACTCGACTCAAGTAACCTTAAACATAACATACCTTGCTTGCTTACCTGAGCCTTTAACTAGATACATTAACTATGTTTTGCCTTAAACAAAATTCGGTTTATCCTTTGTAAAACACATCACCGGCATCAAGCCTGCTAGGCGTCAAAGCCCGATAAATACCACCGGCACAAGGCCTGCTAGGCTCAGAGCCCGTAATAAGTCACCGGCACTAGGCCTGCTAGGCTTAAAGCCCGATACAAATCACCGGCACATGGCCTGCTAGGCATTTAGCCCGATACAAATCACCGGCACCTGGCCTGCTAGGCATTTAGCCCGATACAAATCACCTCAATTATCCATTTAATACACATTACTTATTGCTAAATCACAACATCAAATATACTTCATTTCAACTTCACATTTCAAGCTAAACAAGCTTATTCATAATAAAATTTACAATTACATTTCAACTTAGCCTTATTCGAACATTCGGCTATCACCTCAATTCATATTCAAAGTTATCAAATAATATCACTAAACAAGTTCATAAATAACTCTTTGATATATTTTAACTTAAGGACTTACCTCGGTTGTCGATAGACCGTGTAAATCGGCTATTCGAGAACCTTTGTCTTTCCCCGATCCAATTCCGTTTTTCTTTGTTCTTGATCTAAACATATCAAAAGTAATCTCATTCAAGCACATTTCGTTTCAATTTAGTCCCAAAACACATAAATGGGAAAATTACTATTTTACCCCTAATATTTCACAACTTTGCAATTTAGTCCTATTTGCATAACACACAAAATACACCAAATTAGCGAAGACTATACAAGGGCCGAATATTCCTAGGGACTTTACAAGTCCTCACATTTTATTTATTTTGCAAATAGGCCCCTCTAAAATTTTACTTTTACAATTTAGCCCTAAATACTCAATTTCATCAAAACTTCCAATACAAAACATACTAATCTTTTACATATCTTTCATCTAAAATCATCAAATATCAAAAACCACATGAACACAACAATGGCCGAACATCAAGCATGCTTAGATTTAAAAATTTTAACATGGGTCAGTTGCGGTTCGAAGCAACGATCTCAAAAACGTAAAAATTATCAAGAATCGAAATCAAACTAACCTTGAATTTGTAATTGAAGTTGCCGAAATTCAAAGGAAGGAAAACCCCATTTCTTTTCTAAACATTCGGCCAAAACAAATAAAGATGATAATGGCCATTTTTTTTATGTTTTAATTAACATATATATTAAAAATAACTTGGTTTACCAAATTAACCTTTATACTAAAATAATAACCATATAATACTTAAGGTTATACTAGACTTTTGCCACCCACTAACTCATAAAATGGGTTAATTTCACTTTTAATACTCCATATTAAAAAGCTATCCACAAATAAGCACTTTTCACTTTAGCATGCAACTTTTACGCATTACGCGATTAAGTCCTTTTAATCAAATTAAGCACTTAAACGATAAAATTTTGATACGAAACTTTCACACACATCAATTCACATATAATAGACTCAAAATATAATATTAAAATATTTCTCAGACTCGGATTCGTGGTCCCGAAACCACCATTTCGATTAGGGTCAAATTCGGTCTGTTACAACTCTCCCCCCTTTAGGATTTTTGTCCCCGAAAATCTTACCGTTAAACAAGGTCGGATATTGTTGCCTCATTGAATCCTCAGGCTCCCACGTAGCCTCTTCAACTCCGTGACGATTCCATAGAATCTTCACTAACGGAATTCTTTTATTTCTCAACTCTTTTATTTCCTGAGCTAAGATACGGATCGGTTCTTCATCATATGTCAAATCAGATTGGATTTCAATCTCTGCCGGTGTGATCACATGAGACGGATCTGATCTGTACTTACAAAGCATCGAAACGTGAAATACGTCATGTGTCTTTTCTAACTCAGAGGGCAATCTCAATCTATAAGCAACAGGCCCAATACGTTCAATGATTTCATACGGTCCGATAAATCTCGGACTCAACTTGCCTTTCCGACCAAATTGGAGTACTTTCTTCCACGGGGAAACTTTTAAGAATACACGATCTCCTACCTGAAATTCAATGTCTTTACGTTTCAAATCAGCATAGGACTTTTGTCGATCTGATGTAGCTTTCACATTATCTTTGATTATGGCCACTTTCTGTTCAGTCTCTTTAATCAAATCAACCCCGTGTATCTTATTTTCGCTGAGCTCAGTCCAGTATAATGGTGTTCCACATTTTTGCCCGTATAAGGCTTCATAAGGTGCCATTATGATACTTGATTGAAAGCTATTATTATAAGCAAATTCAATCAAAGGTAGGTATCATTCCCACGTACCTTCAAACTCGAGAACGCAACATCTCAACATGTCCTCAAGTATCTGAATAGTTCGCTCGGACTGACCGTCTGTCTGCGGATGGAAGGCTGTACTAAAATGAAGTTTAGTACCTAAAGCATCTTGCAACTTCTTCCAAAACCGCGATGTGAACCTCGGGTCTCTGTCTGAAACAATGGAACTCGGTACACCATGCCATCTCACAATCTGTGATACGTACAATTCAGCAAGTTTATCAAGTGAATAGTCTGTACGTACTGGCACAAAATGAGCTGATTTAGTCAGCCTATCAACTATAACCCAGACGGCATCTTTCCTACTCGGTGTCATAGGGAGACCGGATACAAAATCCATTGTAATTCTATCCCATTTCCATTCTGGTATCATGATTGGCTGAAGTAGTCCGGATGGCGCTTGATGCTCAGCTTTTACTTTCTGACAGATTAAGCACTTAGAAACAAATTCAGATATATCCCGTTTCATGCCAGGCCACCAATAAAACTGTTTCAAATCGTTATACATTTTCGTGCTACCCGGATGTATCGATAGTCGACCAATATGAGCCTCACTCAGAATCATCTGAATCAAATCTGAGTTCTTTGGAACTCACATTCGGCTTTTAAAATTCAAATAGTCATTTGCATCAATTTGAAAATTTGATTCTGCATCTTTTTCACACTAAATTCGACTAGCAATCAAATCTTTGTCAACTTTCTGTGCATCACAAATCTGCTGAATAAACATTGGTCTTTCTTGCAACTCAGCTAAGATCGAACCATCTCCAGACATAACCATCCGTGCGTTCATTGCACGAAGAGCAAATAGTGATTTCCGACTTAACGCATCTGCAACAACATTAGCTTTTCCCGGATGGTAGTCAATCACTAATTCATAGTCTTTCAACAGTTCTAGCCATCTGCGTTGTCTCAAATTCAGATCTTTCTGAGTCATCAGATACTTTAGACTTTTATGATTCGAATAAATGTGACATTTCTCGCCAAATAAGTAATGACGCCAAATTTTCAATGCGAAAACAATGGCTGCTAATTCCAGATCGTGAGTCGGATAATTTCTTTCATGCGGCTTCAATTGTCTCGAAGCGTAGGCTATAACTTTGCCTTCCTGCATCAAAATGCAACCCAACCGATTCAAAGAAGCATCACTAAAAATGAAAAATTCTTTACCCGATTCAGGCTGAGCTAACACTGGAGCTTCGGTCAAAAGGGTTTTCAGCTGCTCGAAACTTTTCTGACACTTTTCTGACCACTCAAACTTGACATCTTTTTGTAGTAGCTTTGTCAAAGGTGTAGCTATTACAGAAAAACCTTTTACAAACCGTCTGTAATATCCCGCAAGGCCTAGGAAGCTTCGGATCTCTGAAACATTCTTTGGTGATTTCCAATCGAGTATGGCTGCTATTTTGTTTGGATCCACCCGAATACCTGATGCTGAAACAACATGACCCAAGAAGCTGACTTCACTCATCCAGAACTCACACTTACTAAACTTTGCGTACAGTTGTTGATCTCGCAAAGTTTGTAGCACTAATCTCAAATGCTCAGCATGCTCGGTTTCATTTTTGGAATATATTAGTATATCATCAATAAACACAACTACAAACCGATCCAAAAACTGTCTGAAAACCCGATTCATTAGATCCATAAAAACAGCAGGTGCATTAGTGAGTCCAAAAGGCATAACCAAAAACTCAAAATGTCCATACCTCGCCCGGAACGCAGTCTTTGGCACATCTGTGTCTCTGACTCGCAACTGATAATAACCCGATCTCAAATCTATCTTCGAAAATACTGAAGCCCTTTTCAACTGATCAAACAAGTCATCAATTCGAGGTAACTGGTACTTATTCTTTATAGTTACCTTATTCAGTTGCCGATAATCAATACACATTCGCATCGTTCCATCTTTCTTTTTCACAAACAGAACTGGTGCACCCCAAGGAGAGAAGCTCGGTCGTGCAAAGCCCCTATCTGTCAACTCTTGCAACTACGCTTTCAACTCTTTTAACTCAGTAGGTGCCATCCGATACGGAGCTATCGAAATCGGAGTCGTTCCCGGTACTAATTCAATGCCGAACTCAATCTCTCGTACTGGTGGTAAGCCCGGTAGTTCTTCAGGAAATACATCTGGGTATTCACATACAACCGATACAGCTTCAATCTGTTTCTCAGACAATTTATTATCCATTACATAAGCCAAATAAGCTTCGTACCCTTTTCTCACATACTTCTGGGCTAACATCGAAGATATTACTGTAGGAAACCCACTTAAGTCACTGGATTCAATTCTGATGATTTCCCCGTTCTGACATCTCAAATCAATAAATTTTCTTTTGCAATTCACCACTGCATCATGTGAAGTTAACCAGTCCATTCCCAAAATTATATCGAACTCATCAAAAGGCAACAACATTAAATCAGCTGGGAAGCAAGAATCCCGAATCATCAACGGGCAACCTCTACACACTTTATTAACAAGCACACATCTACCCAAAGGGTTGGACACACGAATCACAAACTCAGTAGACTCAACTGGCAGAGTCTTACCGAATACTAGAGTTTCACACATATAAGAATGAGTCGAACCAGAATCAATCAATGCAATCACAGTAGTATCATAAAGGGTGAAAGTACCAGTAATGACATCGGGGGAGGAAGCATCCTCTCGGGCTCGCGTAGCATAAGCTCTAGCTGGAGCTCTAGCCTCAGATCGAACTGCAGTGTTCTTCGTTCCTCTCTGACTACCACCTACATTGCCTGAATGTCTGGGTGGCCTGCCTCGCGCTGAAGTGTTGCTCGACTTAATGTTCTGAACTGTATTCTGCTCAGCTAACATTGGACATTCTCTAATAAAATGATCTGATGATCCACATTTAAAACAAGATCGATCATGGAATCTACAACTCTCGGAATGCCATTTCCCACAGTGCTTGCATTCAACTCGATTTTGTGGAGCGTTACCAACACTGGCCATCGAGGTAGCTCGTGAGCCCGCTAGAGGTCGATCACGTCTAGGTAAATCTGAAGTAGCTTTATGTCGGCTGAAGTCATCTCTGAACTTCTTAGATGTGGAATGGAAATTCTTACCCAACGATCTCTTACGAGTGTCTCTAGCTTCTGTCTCAGCCTTTCTTTTCTCCTTCTCGAGCTCTTCAGTTTTGCAAGCTCGCTCGACTAATGTCACAAACTCTTTAATTTCAAGAATGCCAACAAGCAACTTTAAATCTTCATTCAAACTGTCTTCGAACCTTTTACACATAATGGCTTCAGTTGATACACATTCCCGAGCATATCGGCTTAATCTGACAAATTTTCGCTCATATTCAGTCACTGTCATCTGCCCCTGTTTTAGTTCAAAAAATTCTTTTCGTTTCTGGTCGATGAACCTCTGGTTGATATATTTCTTGCGGAATTCATTCTGGAAGAAATCCCACGCCACTTTTTCTTTCGGAATCACTGATACTAGTGTATTCCACCAGTGATATGCAGTGTCCCGAAGTAAAGATATAGCACACTTCAAGCATTCCTCTAGAGTACAAGATAGCTCATCAAGTACCCGAATAGTATTATCAAGCCACATTCCGGCTCGTTCTGCGTCATCATCATCATTGGCCCTGAATTCTTCGGCCCCAAACTTCCTGATTTTATCAACTGGAGGCCTACTAGATCTCATTGGATCTATTATCGGGGGTGCTGAAGGAATCGGAGTTGGATTATTCGGGGGTGGAGGTTGGGGTACAGCTGGGTTAGTCTGAATAAACTGGGTAAACCACTCGTTCATCATCTGGTAGAAGGCTTGTTTAGCCTCCCCCTCATGGCTACCTGAAACTGGTCGAGAGTCTACCGGCACTGATCCGTGTGCACGGTCAGGCGCTACACTCTCTAGATCATCCGCTACAGCTCTTTCAGGATCAGTATCCATTTACTATATAAAACACAGTTCAAAATGTCAGAAGTCACCACACTATCAAATATACAATAAAAGGCATGTATAGCTAGATCCTCACGCGCTACGGTAGTCCTAGAATCGACTAAATCGTAAGCTCTGATACCAATAAAATGTAACACACCTAACCCATATCCGTAACCGGATTAGGGTTACGAGGCATTTACAAAGGAAATACAGCTTTCATATATTCATATAATCACATGGAACCTATCCACAAATACATATACAGATATATCGTTTTACTAATTAAATATTAGTCTGAAATTATTAATCAGACCTGATATACTAATCATATCTCAAAGTTCAATCAAATTCATTTCAATTCTATATCATTTTATCAAATCAATATACATGTCTTAAAATACATACATAAATCATGAGCTTATCATTATAATGACATATTCGAACTACATATAATGTTTATTAGCCATGTGCAAATGCAATTCAAAACCAAATATACATACGAGTACATTTGCTAATTAATACCTTGTATTGCCGAATACATAATTCATGATATTAATCTTTCATTAATTCATTTAAGCAAAAACATGCAACTTAATACACATCACTTACTTACTTAAGCAATTGGCCGAATATACAAAGTCCCATTTATGATATTTCATGTTTATTACCTAACACAAGTCGAGTTTGGTGATTTCTTGCACCTAGTAAAATTCAAACAATCTCACAAGCCATTTATAAATAAAAACATGTATATAAATCATAGTTATACACATTTCTATATTCGAACCTAAGCCCAACCAACTAGTTCTTTGAGCATATTAACTGCATTTGACTATAGCACCTAGACTTGGCCGCATATACATGCATACAATATACAACGTAACCTCCCTTTTTCAAATTTATTTAATCAAAGCCACATTGAATACATGATCATAAGGAAATACTATTAACCTAACACACACATGAACTAATATATCCATTGGAATTGCATAAGTATACTCAATTTTTCCACCACATGCTTTTATCTCAATTAAACACTCTAGTGCTCAACTTTAAAAATTCATGCATAGACATTTTCACTACCGTCATCAACTCAACTTAACTACTCAATATAACTGTCATAATATATACTTTCAAGCTAAACCTAAACATAACAAGAGCACACAACCAAGAACATTTATACAAACCAATCCATCTAACACACAAGTAAAGTTTCAGTCAAGAGTAATAGCCATTTCGCAAGGCTAAACATATATATACAAGATCTAATACCATTTTAACGACATAACCTAGCTAATACATGCCTTTCGAATCAAACTAGATTTAAGTACCAAAAGAGTTGATAGTGTGGACAACTTTCTTGACGATCCCTTTGAGCTTGTAGCCTTAACTGAATCTATAAAACAGAGGAGAACATTTCACACAAGTAAGCTTACTAGCTTAGTAAGTCCTAAACTCATAATAATATAACATTCAATCACTTAAACATTTAAATATGTTTATTTAAACAGGACCGAATACTAACAGTTCATTAACCTAAGTAATTGTACTTCATTTCCATAAACTTGTATCTCTTCAAAGCACAAAATAAATATATTACAAGAATCACATGCTCCAAGTTATATAAGTACAGCATCCGTGACGACCATGTTATCGTACTAAAATTTCTATTCACTCTTAGCATTACTATTTGAAAACCGAATCTCCACAATAGTACATTCAAGCTCTATTTCAATCATATAATACTCATACACATCAACCTTAATCTCAAATGTACATAATACTGTTCTCATAGTATTAACTCGACTCAAGTAACCTTAAACATAATATACCTTGCTTGCTTACCTGAGCCTTTAACTAGATACATTAACTATGTTTTGCCTTGAACAAAATTCGGTTTATCCTTTGTAAAACACATCACCGGCATCAAGCCTGCTAGGTATCAAAGCCCGATAAATACCACCAGCACAAGGCCTGCTAGGCTCAGAGCCCGTAATAAGTCACCGGCACTAGGCCTGCTAGGCTTAAAGCCCGATACAAATCACCGACACATGGCCTACTAGGCATTTAGCCCGATACAAATCACCGGCACATGGCCTGTTAGGCATTTAGCCCGATACAAATCACCTCAATTATCCATTTAATACACATTACTTATTGCTAAATCACAACATCAAATATACTTCATTTCAACTTCACATTTCAAGCTAAACAAGCTTATTCATAATAAAATTTACAATTACATTTCAACTTAGCCTTATTCAAACATTCGGCTATCACCTCAATTCATATTCAAAGTTATCAAATAATATCACTAAACAAGTTCATAAATAACTCTTTGATATATTTTAACTTAAGGACTTACCTCGGTTGTCGATAGACCGTGTAAATCGGCTATTCGAGAACCTTTGTCTTTCCCCAATCTAATTCCGTTTTTCTTTGTTCTTGATCTAAACATATCAAAAGTAATCTCATTCAAGCACATTTCATTTCAATTTAGTCCCAAAACACATAAATGGGAAAATTACTATTTTACCCCTAATATTTCAGAACTTTGCAATTTAGTCCTATTTGCATAACACACAAAATACACCAAATTAGCTAAGACTATACAAGGGCCGAATATTCCTAGGGACTTTACAAGTCCTCACAATTCATTTATTTTGCAAATAGGCCCCTCTAAAATTTTATTTTTACAATTTAGCCCTAAATACACAATTTCATCAAAACTTCCAATACAAAACATACTAATCTTTTACATATCTTTCATCTAAAATTATCAAATATCAAAAACCACATGAACACAACAATGGCCGAACATCAAGCATGCTTAGATTTAAAAATTTTAACATGGGTCAGTTGCGGTTCGAAGCAACGATCTCAAAAACGTAAAAATTATCAAGAATCGAAATCAAACTAACCTTGAATTTGTGATCCATCCATAATAGGGCATATAATAGAGATGCTTAAATACTTAAGTGGGCCTTTTTACAATACACATTTGGTCAAAATACTGAAAATATCAATATTTAAATAATCACATAAAACGTCCCTTTTCATAAAAGTCCATTTCCTCATGGCCACCTTTGTATCCTCTCCAACCCGGTCCAAGCTTTACGCGCCACCTGAAAGGTTTTAGAAAAATAGAGTGAGTCACCAAGACTCAGTGCATAGTTGTTGCACATGTCCTCACATATGGGCTTGGCCCATATCCATACAATTTATATATATATATATATAACATACAATTTCGAAGTCCAATCCACAAGTGATCCACATATCATTCTTTTGCACATTATTTCATAAGGTCGTGGCTAAGCCACCGATCACATAGTGATCCACATATCATTCAGTTCACTGATCATCAGTCGCGAATGTAACACGAGGCTCGCATTAGTCCACTCACATAGTGTACACCTTTTCTCCAATAGTCACATCACAAGTCTCATGTGTACGTATATGTACCATAACAACATTTCGTACGAAACAATATGTGTATTTTATCTATCATGGTCACATGTTATTCAGAACAATATACATCACATGTCATCACTTTATTTACATTCATCAAAAATCACTTTTTCTCGCAAATCACTGACAGGTTTATATCGTAACCACTAACTTGATTTTTTGATCACTTACCTTAGTATCCATACTGTTTACTTTATTTTGGCTAACATGCATAACATATTCGTTTACATAAAACAACACATACAACTCATATAATGAATAACAACAAGAGTACAGTGCGATAACTACGCACCTGACTTTAGCGAGATTCTGATTTATCGAATCTAACAGCAACTAAAATCTCGAAGGCTTCTATTACTTTTATCGATTTGTCCCTAGATCACATAACCGAAATCGATCACCCTTAGTACCAATATCGTGGCCTTAGGCCAAATTCTACAACCACTTACCTAGCTTATTTTGATCCCGAAACTCCACTCGATCTTGTCGATTGCTCTCGAAGTCATCGAAAGTCCTACTAAAGCGTGGTTAGAATCGACTAACATCCATATCTAAGAACAATGGCCCTTGACCAAAATGTACATAACACTTACCTAGTTTATTTCCAAGTCTCACATTGTTTGCTTGCTCTTGTAGATACTAAATCCTTTGAATAGCCGAAACCCGTAAGCTCTTTTAAAAGCTCCTTAACACTAGCACAATAAAAAATACATCAATATAACCTTTAGCATGTTCGGCTATTCTTTGAATCAAAATCTTGCCTTGATTTCGGCATGAAAAAGGAAAAAGGAGAAGAAATCAACTACTAAATAGGGGTACTTACCAGCTTTTGTTTAGAGAGACTATGAGGAAGTAGTCGAAGGCACCTTCTTCAATGAGGATTCGGCAATAGTGCCTATCATGTTCGGCTAGCAACAATGAAAGGAGCCCATGCAAACACATAAGCTAGACGAGAGCTTCCTAGTTCCTTCAAAACCGAACTTAACTCCCCTAAGTCTCTATTTTGGCCGTGAATAGCTTGAGAAAAGAAGGAAACAAAATTAAAAGTTTTGGTATCTTCTTGCTATCAGAAAACCAAATAGATAGTCCCTAGAAAGATGCTTTACTCGGCCATGCTCAAGAAGAAGAATAGCTTAAAGACTTCTACAATCGGCTAAGCTTTCAAAAGCAAAGAAGGAAACCACCATTTGCATGCATTTCAGCCATGCACTATGCAAAGAAAACAAAGAATTTTGGCTATCCTTTCTCAAACACAAGGCCGGCCAAAGCATCCCCTAAGCATGCTCCCTCTTTTGCTAATTTCCACATCACTTTCCACAATTTCCAAGTTTAATCCTTCCTTCTCTTTCCTATTTCTTTCGGCCAACTAACAAAGAATGGAAAACAAATTCCAAGCATGGAATTTAGCCATGCTTTTTGCATCACAAGACCAAGGCCGGCCATTCATTTGCAAAACCAATGCCGCATGCTCTCCTTTTGTTAAGTTAATATTGTTTATTCACCATATATAATAAAAATAAAACTAAATGATACCCACTACATCATTTCCATAATATACTAGTAAAATAAAACCCATTACCTTAGCCATCCTTTAACAAAAATAACAATAAAATGTTAAATTCTCATGCTCCCAAAACCAAGGCTGCACGTTTTTCTTTCCCCAAAGCAAAAACTCTTTCTTACATACTAAAATAATAATAAAATGAAATGGTTTAACCCCATGCTTACAATTAAATACAACTCCCCATAATAGTAAAAAGAAATAAAAATATTCAGCACCCCTTGACCTTGATCACGCGTGCATGGGCCATGCAGGCCCTTCCCACGTTGGCGTGAAAAAAAAAAGAAACCAAATGCTGCTCCTGGGCTTCGAACCCCAGTCCTGAAACAGCCCTCTCCACGCCTCAGCCACTCGGCCAACTTTGACTTTCATGACATTATTGCGGCACACTTCCTTTTAAGCCTTACTCTCGCAGGTTCCGCAAGCTTTAACGCTAAGAGCAAAAATAGAATTCTTCAAGTGTGAACTCCAGGACTCGAACGCTAGTCCCTTTGACGCAGCTCTCAAGCCAAGTCCTTAACCACTCGGCCAGTTTAAATTTCATGACATAATGCATTGCGAATTTCTTTTAAACCCTTTTTCCATTAGCTTCCCTTTATTCAAAAATAAAAACTCACCCCGCGCTTCCAGCGCGTCTCGAACGCAGGTTCTCGCGAAGATACCCTGGCTGCAAACGTCCTAACCACTCAGCCAATGTTCATTTTATGCTAATGGACACGTTAAAAATTCTTTTAAATCCTTCTTTAAAGCAATACCATTTTCTAAAAAAAACAAAACTCTTATGCCGCGCCTTCGACTCGAACTCCAGACGTTATGGAGTTATATCCAAGCCCCAAAGTGGCGCACAGAAGCCACTCGGCCAGGGCATTTTATATGCCTCAATTTGACAAAATTTTTACTTAAGGCCTCCTCAACCAAATTTCCATTTTTAACCCCAAATTTTCAAAATTTCCAAAATGCTCCCATTTTTATCCTCGGGCTTTAGGAACTCTAATAACTCATCAAAACACTCCCGAGGCCCACTAACACTTGGGTTATTTTCCAAACTCGCATCCCAATTTCAGGATATTACAAGTACGATCAAATTCCGACTTGGAGGCATCATACGAGAACTGAATGTACCACAATTTGGGGCCGCATTGGGACTTTATAACAATGAATTCATGGAGGAACATGATCTCTCGGAGCTTTCTCGCCATATCCACAAAACCCCAGCAAGATGTTGGTACAACATAGCTCCCAACAACAACGAATATGACCCTATCCGCTCCAAAGCGACGGCCCTTGTCCCATCCCTGAGGTACATACACGCGCTTTTAGCTCATACACTGACAGGTCAGCGAGAGAGTACCGGCATCGTCAACACTCACGACGCTTACTTCCTATGGTGCATGGCGAACGGGTACGTTTTCGACTTGGTCTATTTCTTAGCTCGCGCCATTCAACACCAGACGGAGCAACACAGGAGAGGAGTCATCTCTATGGGGCCCTACATCACACGCTTAGCTAGATATTTCGGGCTCCTCAACACTGATGCTCAAACCTCCTCCCTTACACTGATAGGTCAGATGACCCCACAAGGCATCCAAACAATGTTACACATGCAGATGATTCAACGTCGACGAGGGACAGACCTCCCAATATTGGCTAGCACCCACCACCGACGAGGAGGAGCCTGAGGACGTTGCTGAAGATGTTCCTCCACCACAGGAAGCACCACAACAGAGCCATTGGACAGTTCATTCGGTTGTTTCACTCTCAGACATTTCTGCACGTCTCACTCAATTCGAGCATTACTATACGCAGCAATTCAATAACACCAATCGAAGATTCGACAGCATTGATGCGACTCTTCAGCAGATCTGTCATCACCTTCATATCTCATCCCCACCACCACCTCAAGACCCAGTTAATGCAGAGGACTTCTGAGTCCTTTTCTTTTTCTTTTTATGTTTATGTTTATTTTTATTTTTAATTTTTTTTTCCTTTCCTCTATCTTTATTTCTACCTTTATTTATGTTAATTCTATTTTAGTCTACTATCTAAAGACTTGAAAGTTTCATTAGTACTATTGATCTCACTTCATCATTGGCTATCTAACCCTAAGTCTCCATAATGACATCCATTCATTAAAATTAATTGATGACTTCGCAGATTAAATAGATTTAATGTACCACTCAAGGAATGAAAATATCACTTATACCTAGTCATCATATTCGTCATGGAATACCCTCCAAGGATTTCATCCATAATTCAGGAAGTTTCACTTCTCTCCCTATCTTATGATTTTATTATTATCTATCTTTGTACATTGAGGGCAATGTACATCTTAAGTGTGGGGGGGTTAACTATAGTATTATTTGAAAATCCCTGAATTATGCCTTGTTCTAAAGTAAGTTTATCATATTATGATTAAAATGAAATTTCCTTTGATTTATGATTTTGTTGATATGTTTTGGATTAAGTCATTCATAATTGTGCATTGATGATTTAACTTTAAGATACTAGAGAATCAAGCATAATAAATCTATTTTTTAGAAATTTAAAATTTGTTAGATTGTCTACCTGAATTTGAATATTACTTTGAAGTTTGAAATTCACGAGGTTAACATCAAAAACCCATAATTTTATGTGAGATTTTGAGCCTTATAGAGCATTTATTCTTTTTCATGCTCACCTTATTGATTATGAGTGTGTCAACATTGATTTATTATTCTAAAACTTGCATCGATTATACATGTCGAGACCACACATTTGATTTGATATACAGAGATGATAAAGGCACCTAGGTTTTAACCCACTTACTCCACTAAAAGCCTACCTTCATAATTAACCCCTAGTGAACCCTTTTTAATCCTAACAACCCTTTTTTTTGACTCAACTACTAATATTAACCCAAAACCCTTTATATTTGTTATCACCATTCCTTTTGACTACCCTTATGTCGAGATTTGATTTGATCAGTTGCCTAACTATTTTATCTATTTCAATTATTAAATCTATCCTAAATATTTGATTTGTTCTTAAAAAAAAACGAAGTATATTCATTATTAGTTCTGTGATTAGATGAGCTTATACATTAAATTCCAATTATTGAGGAAGCTCGTATTAGAGTATTATCAATAGTAGTATTATTAGTTTCCAATTGATGTAATTACTTATATTCAGTTCGTTGTTTCTAGTTAGGTAATTTGTCAGGTCAATCTCGATTCTAACCCTCTAATTCAGCCTTTATCCACACCTTTTATCCAAGCCCCGTTACAACCCTGCTAAAGACCTTTTGATTTGTGTATCATCTCATATTATAGTGGTGGAGATTTGATTTTGATGCAAGCCTATGGGATTAACTCTTCATGTTTGACTTTTGAGTGCTTAATTTTGAACCTTAAACACTTTGAGTGATTTGAGTGAATCTTTTGTGAGGATGTCAACTCTTGTCAATTTTGAATCAAAGGTAATTAATTAGGTAAGGGGAAACACCTAACGTTTTCATGCTATAAATGTACAACTTTGATTGTTTGAATCTTTAGGACTCTTTGAGTTGAATTATCAATGTATGAATTATCTTTGAATTATGATGAAACATTATTGATGAATATTATGAATTGAGGAAGTTCGTTCTAATTGTAGGTTGAGAATTTTGCTCGAGGACAAGCAAAAGTTTAAGTGTGGGGGTATTTGATAAACAGTAAAAGTAACATATTTTAAGCCCACGTTTAGCATACTTTTGGATGATTTAAGCCTTGAATTGTGTAATTTGGTGCTCGTAATCCTTTGTTTTCATGTTTTATACTCAGAAGAGCATCGGAGGATGAAAAGAACGAAAAACGGGCCTAAAACAGAATAAATGGGCCATATCACGAAATCCACACGGCCTGGGCCCAAGACCACACGGCCGTGCCTCATTCAACAGCCTAGAACATAGCCTGGCCACGATTCACACGGGCGTGTCCCTGCCGTGGGAAAGAAGAATTTCACTCGGAATAGGATACTTAGAGGCAAAGAAACACATTCCAAAGCCTATTCAAACACCCTAGTAGGAATTGTACTTGAATTAGGATACTTAGGGGCCAAGTAAGGCATCTCAAAGTTTATATAAATACCCAAGGGGGCAACTTGAAGAGGAGTTCGGCAGAAGTCTTCTGCCAGGGCTTTTGTCGGGGGAACCCAGGACTTTAGTCAGGGGGCGTCCAGCTAGGCCAAAGAGGGCAGATTTGTGGAGATTTACTCAAAGATAGCCAATTGATTCATCTCAAGAAGTCGGAATCATACTCAAGACGGAGGATCTCTCCTTCAATTCCTTCAGGGGGTTTTAGGGATTTCTTATGTTTTGTTTTATCTTTTCTTCTGAAATGTTTTCTATTATTATTATGAACTAAACCCTCAGATACTTAAGGGGGATGAAACCTAAGATGAATCTTGCTATCGTTTGCTGAACTATATGATAAATATTTGACTTGTTCTTAATTATGTGTTCATAATTCTTGTGTTGATATTTTCGGGATATTAATTCAAGTGTGATGTGCTTAGGTGGAGGAGCAAAAGTCCCTGCCTAAGAGTAGATCTAGCATAATTAACCGGAGTTGATCGCACGCCTAGAGATAGGGTGACGAGATTTTACCGGATTAGGGTGAAACCTAATATGGGAGTCCATAGATCGAATTAATGCAATTCTAGAGGTTTTAATTAGAAAGAGATTTCAATTAATCAACTTGGGGTTAGATGTTAGTTGCCTCGAGAGAGGGATTAATATAACGTAGGGAATCTTACGGATCAAGTCAAATGAATAAATCGTCTGGTTCAGAATTAGATAACAAGTGAAGTCTAGGTGGATTCTTCCTTGGGTGTTGTCTTAATCAATTGGTTTTTCCTAAAACTTATTCTCCAATTTCATTATTCTTTGTCTTAGAGTCTTTAGTTTAGTAGTTAATTAATTCTAGATTAGATAAAAATCCACTTAATTCTTAGGCTAAATAATAAAAAGAGAGTTAGTATTAGTACTTTTGGTTCCTTTGGGTTCGACATTCCGGTCTTGCCTTAACTATACTACTGTTCGATAGGTGCACTTGCCTCAAATCGTTGTCATAGTTAGCTTCCAGGTTCGATCATTCTTTATATAAATTTTAAGACTTTGACATCGCAAAAACGACACTACCGGTTGTGTTCTGGTGTGAGCGGTGTGGTTCAGAGGGAATGATCCAAGCAAGACTTTAACATTATTTCATAGGTGTTTATTTATTCGTTTATGCTTTGGGGGAAATAAAGACAATGTGGTAGACTTTTAGCTAATTGATGCCATGATGTTTTGGATGTTTACATGACTTTATTGCTCTTAGGATTTATGAATATCAAGCTTGGTATATTGATTGCTTGTTCGGACATATTTACGATGTTTTAGACTTCCATTATAGTTGTTTTGACGAATGTTGATAAATTAATAGATGCATATTGATTTGATACAAGTTTGAATAGACTAAATGCCTTAATATGCTGTGTTTTTGTTGCTTGGAGTAGAGGTATTAATATTCGAGTTTTAAAATCGATACCTCCTTGATATTTCGAATGTGCAGAAAGTCAATAACTCAATTTGGTATCGATACCATATCACGAATATTGATACATGGGGTAAAAACATCGATAATTTTTTAAATGTACATATAATTTCTTGGGTTTTGATTTTAGGCGAGAAACAGAATGCTAATTTGGTATCGATTTTTTTGGCGGTATAATACCATCTACGAGAATTATTGATACATTTGATTTAGTATCGGTACCTACGCGATTTGATTTGAAATTTTTCGAAGTGGTTCAAATGCATGTTGCAATTGTGGAATAAGCTCGTTTGATGTTTGTTTAGCTTAATTTAATGTTGCTTGAGTATTCGTGACTTAGGAACTCTATATATGTTTAAAGTTAATATTTTGACATTAATCGCATGTTTGATGATATGTTTTGGCTATGTTGATGATGAGACGGTGGTGTGGCATCCTAATATTTGGGCTTAGTGTCCGAGCAATGTATAGGGTGTTACAACATAACCTTCGTAGACAATTATTCAAGATATAAATACCTTTACCTAATGCACCACAATAATGAAGCTTTTGATAAACTCTCTAGTGCACCCATTAGACCCATAACTCAAAATAGAAATCAATTCATAGGGTTTGAGTTACCATTAGAGGTGAGACAAAGTAGGTTTGCAAAGGATAATCAATCTCTTAGAGCTACTATGAGTAATATAGAGTATCATTTAACTCAACATTTCCAAATACTGAATTCCTAACCTCATGTCACTTCTTTGCGTGTTCACCAGTGTAGTCAACCATTCATTTAGAGGGAAGATCTACGAAAAAGATGCCTTACCCTAGTCTTGATAAAAGTCACTCCATATCATGACCTACGATTGTTCATATTGAAGATGTAGATGTAGAGAGTTACACAATTCAAGAGCTTAAGATCACATTTTGAAAAAGTGGCAAGATAGGATATGAGTCTATGTGACATATGTCAAGGCTATGAAAGAAATTAAAATTAAGAAATTGGCTATAAGTAGGGAATCTTAAGTATAAGGAAGGACGATGATACATACAAGTGAAGAAATCAAAATTAGCCTCGGAAGAAATCATTACCTCTAAGATTCATAGTGCAAAGCCATCAACTTCTCAATCTAGTTCACAACCTTCACCACCATTGGACTCTAGGCCTAAGCTAGAACAACCATTAGTCAAGGTAATCAAATAGAAGCCTAAGCTAGAACAACCATTAGTCAGGGTAATCAAATAGAGGCTATGTTGAGTTAGATAGAGGGCACTGAGAATCTAAAAGGCGGCACTTTAGGGAACTTTTTTGCCAAGAGGTGGAGAGTGAGCCTTAGTTGGCAACGAGTTCACTTTGTGAAGTCACTTTAGGAAATTTTATGGTTGAATAATATGATTTAATATTTTCAGTAAATTTTATACATCAAAAAACATATTTTATATTTATATAAATATTTATATTTATATATCATAATTATTTTTTAAATATTATAATAAACTTTTGTATGAAAAATTCTTATTGAAAAAAATAATCTTAATAAACGTCAATAAAAATGATTATTTTAATTTATTTTCTTTCTACTTTCTACTTTCTACCCTGCCAAGCGAGAGAAGGAAAATAAATATTTCATCCAGTTTTCTTCTATCTTTCATAGCAAGCAAAACGTCATCATCCAGTTTTCTATCTTTTCACTTTGTCAAGCAAAACGTCATCACCCTGCATTGGTTTGCTTCCTATGAGACTTCTGGTTAGCATAAGAAACTGTCACTCTTCAACTCTCACACAAAAAGAAAATTCTTTTAAGAGGCAAAAGTCTTCGAACAATATTAAGCTACCGGATAATTCCATATGAATTTGTCCCTTGTATTTCTAGTTCAAAACCAATGCACCATAGCAAATTACTAGAAAGGCTTAATCAATACATGAATATAACAAGCGAGACCCCTGAATTGATAGAGGAGAATCCTCCTCCATCCGATTGGCTTGCTGTGGATATCTGTGATTCGCTGGTATCATATTTCTTTGCTTATGCATTATAGAGTTAACTTCTATTATATAGCACCAGTCTGTATACTGAGAAAACTTACTCGGAACAGATCACATTTCGGCCTGATGCACCATTAGTTCTTTGAGTCATTAGTTGCATATTTCAAGGAGGGCACAAGATTGGAATAATACTGAAGTATCCTACCCTTTTATGGTGACCAAGTGGTCGTGCAGTTGTGATGGATCAAATTGGAGCATGAGAAGTTGAATCTTGGTGCTTGATGAAGCAGCTGCATCCATTGATAATGCAACTGACTTGATTTTACAAAAGACTATTCGTGCACAGTTTGCAGATTGTACTGTTATCACAGTGGCACATATTCGGAAAGTAGGAAAATAAGCATCATAATAACAACGGGCTATGTATCTTTCAATCTGAAATCCATGACAATTTACTCGTAAAATGCCCATAACTTGCTTAGCTCAATCCAAGAAACTAGGAAAAGATCACTATGTCATCACAGCAAGACGGGTATGAAAAAAATGGGTGGAAAAATTACCAGAAAAGGATAAAACGCATAAGATTGGAAATTTGCAGTGCTCTGATATCCTCAAAGTTTAGCAAAGTGGATAAAGTAATTGACATCTAAAACACTATGCAACTGCTGTAATGAAGTTATACATAAAGAGGAACTAATTATAGGTCTTTATGGTCCCCCAAGTATTGCATTTTCAATATCCTCTCTACTCAATGCATAACTAAATCTCCTTTCCACGTCTCTTTCGAGATTCCCAGGTCCACTCTTCAAGTACCTGCCGCACATGATACAATCTTCTCAGCCCAATCATAGATAAAATTTCGGATGAGGTTGGGAAGAATGATGTATAACACTTTTCACTTATTTTTATTCATTTCCCTGCCAATCCCCCCCCCATACATATATATACATATATATATATATATAATGTTTGAGGGCATTTAATTAAATTACACCAGGACCATCAAGCGATCAAATGCAGCAAGGTCAATTGTGTTTAAAGGTCTTAATGAATTTCACTAAACAGAAATGACTCCTTTAGCAGTTCGTCTCAGAGGAAGGTAAGGCTTGATTCAACCTAAGAACCAATGATATGTATATATCAGCCAAGGTCTAGAGGGACTTAAGCCTCCTCTAAAAGAGGACCTATAGTTAACATCCAAAATCTTTTGCTCATTCTCTCTAACCAAGAGCATCAATTTTCCACCATATCTTTTTTTCTCTTAGTTTATGGACTTCTATCCCACTCTTAATTTATGCAAAAACGAGATATTGTGCAAGAAAGAACTGTAAGAAGGGGATTAACATTCATGGTATTTTGCTTCCTAAGTCTAATGCTAAGGTTGATACGCAAGCGGGAAGCATGAACAGCATCCTTGCACCAATGACTATGATATCCTGCTAACACTTGTAGAAAGTAGAAATGGCCAAACCTTCCAAACTTTATCCCTATCCTTAATCACTACTTTTGAATGCCTGCTCTGTTTAACCAAATAGAACTTGGTCAAGTCAACTAAAATTTGTCATTATCAACCCCTATTGCTAGTATTTCACATTAATCACAACAATATTAAATGAAACCTTCTTATTCTATACATGGATGCAATACCTGCAATTTAGAAATTATATGTTAGCTTATGGTAGTCATTAGAAATAACAGAATGTTTGCTCCAAAAAAGAAACTAAACAACATCAACATTTAGCAGGAAAAGAAAAAGAAGACACCAGATAACTTTACCTTTAACAGAAGAAATTCTTTAAACTCAATCAACGATCAACTAAATAAACATACTCATCTCAAATTAAAATGGAAAAAAAAAAAAACTAGACAAAGAAAATCGCTTAAAAATCCTAAAAGAGGCAATAAATTTACCTTATATAAAGATCAGTGACATCAAGAGATAAATGGGCATGCCAATCAGGTTTTTCAATCAACCAAACAGCACGGTCCTCTCTGCTTTGATAAAACCCTAAGCTCCTAAGCCATGCTTCAATGCAAGGCAAGCTGTGAGAGTAAAGTGGCTTGTTCTTATCCGGGAGTCTGCTGAGCCACTCATCTTCAGCGGTCGGCAACTCCCCAGCTTCTGATGATTTTGAAGAAACAAAGGTTGCAATTTTCCTTTGGCACTGAGAAACAGAGTGAGGGAATGATAGAGATTTTCTGAAAACAGAAAAAGGGGGGAATTTTGGATGAGTTGCTGAGGCTTGCGAAGTAATGATTAACTTTGAGACACGAAAAGCAGACATTTTTTAATTTTCTGGTTCTTCTACTTTTAATTGCTATTACTTTTTGGTTGATAGATTGTTAAAAATTAAAATTTTCTATCAGTTTTCAAGGGAAGACAATGGAGTGATGGTTGAACTGGAAACTGGGGTATGGTTTACACTGTAAACTAAACCCCATTCCGTTATCTTCTTCATGTATGTATACGGTTGTATTGGGGATTAGGGATTTTTCCTATTATTTTTGAAAAAGTATAAAAAAAATTCTAAAATTTATGAAAGAATAAACGTACGCATTTAGTCACTTAGGAATAGTTCAAATTACATTTTTATGACTGAAATTTATAAAATTACAATGAGATCACTAATGTTATCGAAAATTACAATATGTTCACTAACGTTATTGATTTATTACATTTAGATTACTAAACTATCATTAGTCATTAATGGTGTAATGATAAGATGTGTGTCATTTTATAGCATCATTTTAGGAGAAACTCTACATCTAGTCCCTATAAATTTTTTAAGCAATTTAATTCTTTTTATTTTTCTTTTGGTTTAAATACATGTTTTGTCACTAATTTGGGTATATTCTCCCAAGTTGATACTTATGATTTAGATAATTCTAAAAATATATTTAAAATTTTAAAAACTATTTTAAAAAAACACTAATTTGAGACTATTTAGATGCAGAGAAAAGAAAAGACGCTAAAAAAGATGAAAATTGAATTCATCATTTAAGAGAAACTCATTATTCTATTGCATTTCAAACCAACAAGGTTTAAAATACTAACGCACCAAATGTAATTCCTTTGGTCTTGATTTAACGGCTTGAAATTTTTTCGATGATGAAAGTTTCATATAGTTTTAGAAACCGAGAATTCGATTTGTTTTAGGAAGTCAAATTGAGAGGTTTTCCGAAAACAAGTAGCAAGTTATTTTTATAACTCGATATAATTAAATTTTCATTATTAAAATTGCATTAATTTAGTTAGAATGTAGAAGTTAGAAAATTGAGGTAAGGACTATTTTGTAAGAAAATCAAAATTAAGTGCCAATTGGTTAGAGTGGGAATTAAAATTAGGAATTGGTGAGGGTCCTAAGAGGTTATTAGCCTAAGGGCATGTGAGCAAACAACCCATTTGTTATTAAAATCTGGATAATGAGCCAAGGGGAGAGGAAGGTGGTATTGAGCAAACCGTGCTGAACCTAGGCTCTACAGGAAGAGGAGAGGCAATAGGAGTTACGTCCTCAAAAGTGGCGGACTCTGATTGTGTCTCGTGTTGGGAAGGGATGGTTGGCAAAGTAACTTCCCTCTTTAGATTAACTGGCTCATTGCCTTGCCTTCGGCAGATCAATCTTGTACCACTACTCTATCTGGTGCCTTGTGAACTCCCTTCAGCCCTTAGCGTCTTACAACTACTACTACCAATCTATGCCCTTGCGTCAACCACTTCAACGGCCTCTTGCACCCTCTCCATTAAGGCCTCCATGTCTATGTTCCCGGGCTGAGAGGACTGTAACGGGCCTAAGAGATGGGAAGAGTCTGCAGTAGCAAGATTAGAGTAAGCCCTATGGGGAATCAAGTCTCTACCAGAAGACTCACCTATGACAACAGCTGGCGAGGAAGACCATAGTCCTACACATAGCTAGCAAGCGGTATAAAAGAGCTATAGGGGTTCATCTCTCCTTCCCACCAAAACGGTGGCCAAATCATCAGTGGCATTATAGGGCACGCCTTATCGGCAGATGGAACCTCTTAGTGATCTGCCCTAGCTGTTGGGGAACGTGTTCATATTGTAGTAAACATATAATTATTTTCTATTTATTTGAACGATAAATAAATAAATAAAGTCAATTTCACATTTCACTATTATGTCTTTTGTATTTATATCTTTTATATTTTGCATGCATAGCAGTAACACCCCTAACCTGTATCCATTGCCGGAGTAAGGTTACGAGGTATTACCAATCAATACACATCATTTAACATACAATACCCATACATTTATGCATTCATACTAAAATACCATTCAACACATTCACATTGTCCCTTATAAGAGCCTACGAGGCCTTAAACATGCTTTAGAAGTGGTTCGGGACTAAACCGATAACATACAAAATTTTTGGAAAAATTAGAAATTTTTTATTCATACAGGGGTCACACGCTCGTGTGAACAGGTCGTGTGCCTCACACGGCTCCAGACACGCTCGTGTTTCAGGCCGTGTGAAAACAGGGCATACATATTGACTTGGGTCACACGGTCGACCACACGCCCATGTGTCTAACCCATGTGCCCTTCGAAATGGCCACACACGCCCGTGTGTCAGGCCGTCTACTAGGCCGTGCCAAACCTGTAGGGTATACTGACTTATGCAACATGGCCAAGTCACACGCCCGTGTGCTAGGCCGTGTGCCATTTAGGGGGTATACTGACTTGTACCACACGGCCAATCACACGCCCGTGTGTGACACCGTGTGGAGCATACTAACTTCAATTTAATTCCAACACCAGGGGACGCACGGCCGTGCAACATAACTGTGTGTTGCACACGGCAGAGACACACACCCATGTCTCTGCCCGTATGGACAAAAATAGGCCATTTATAAAACCATTTTGCCACCCTATTTTTGCATGTATATACAAGCATAAATTACAACACTTCACAACTCAATTGGCAACCAATCCATGACGTTTCATACACATTTTATACCATTTCAACATAGCATTCAAATGCCTAATAAATAACATGTATTTTCCATTCACATACTAACCACATATCAAAATAACATTTGCATATTTCCATTCCATCTATTACTAGCCAAAACATACCATATTTGAATACTTAACCACAACCAAAATATTATACCAAATTAAGCCAAATCACATGACTTAAATTTATACAATAACATGTACCAAAATTACTAGTTCAAGTAACCATAACTATCATCTTAAAACTAGCCTATACATGCCATTACATATATCCACAAATTCATAAGTACTAATCGGCAACTGGATAGTGTGATGCGTAACTTCGACTTTATCCAAATCGAGCGAGCTATCGAACCTCTATAATACACGGAAAAGAAACAGAGTAAGCTTTATACCTTAGTAAGCCCGTAAAATTCAGAATTAAACTTACTATTCACACATAATCAAGACAACAAGTAAGGTAAACTCAATTAAATTTTCAAATACCTAACACAAGCATTCATCAACAAGATAGTCACATAAATACATGTAATCATCCATTATCTCAATCTCAATACTCAATACATTGTATCATACTAAATTCATATATCATGTACATCATATTCAACATTTCACTCTCAATCATATAATCAATAATTCATTCAATAACAGTACTCATCTGTATAAATAATATTTATGCCTGTTGAATCCATTAGAACTTCAAAGGATACTCGAGTGATATACATTAGTAATCCGTCAATTCATTATCATTTTCGCTCTTTCGAGCTATGATCAGTAAGCTCCTCCAGAGCTAATGGACAGTAAGCTCTATGGTAAGCTCTGACGAGCTGAAAACAGTAAGCTCTAACGAGCTAATATATCGATAAACTCATACGAGATGTGGTGAGTCTGCAACAAATACAGGGGCTCAACCAAAACGGTAACCCTAGTGACATGCGACTCGTATCCTACGAATTCATACGGTTCAAACGGGCTCGATAATCATTAGTTTATATCAATTAAGCATTTGTATTCCAAGTATATCAATTACTCAATTATATACATACATTTCAAATAAATACAAGTATTTAAAGTTCGATTCCAATTATACGAACTTACCTCGATTATGAAAACGGTGAAATGAATTAATTACTCGATAATCTTGCCTTTCCCTTGATCCAATTCCGGATTCCTCTTTTCTTGATCTAAATATATTCAAAATTAAATTATTTTACCAACCATTTATTCAATTTAGTCCAAAACACATATTAGGGCTATTTTACACATTTGCCCCTAAACTTTCACATTTTTACAATTTAGTCCTTATCACATAAAATTGCAAATTCATGCAATTTAGTACAATTTCATGCTAGCCGAATATACTAAATGTTACTAGCAGCCCATATTTTCAATTTATTCACACTTTTATCCACCTAATTTTACATTTTCACAAATTAATCCCCTTTTTGACATTTTTGTCAAAAATCACTTTACAAAACATGAAAATCTATCATAAAAAATTCATATTTCATCTTCAAACACCAAAGAACACATAAACCCATCAATGAAAACTCTTAAAATCTTTAACAGTTTCGAAATTTAAGGTACGGGCTAGCTAGAATACAAAGCAATGATCTCAAAAACGTAGAAATCATTAAAAACTGAGTAAAAATGGACTTACATTTTAAGCATGAAATGGTCAAACCCTAAATACTCTCCTATAGCTTCTTTCTCTTTTAATTTCGGTGAAGATGGACTAAAAATGATGATATGCATGTTTTTGTTTCATTTAATTTATCATTAATTATAAATTTCCAAAATTAACCTTAGTATAAAACTATCAAAATCACTTAATGGTTGTCCATAATGGTCTACTCACCTTAATAATGATCCATTTAACACTTAAGGATCTCCACATTCATATTCATAGTCATTTAGTGCATTTAACAATTAGATTTCAATTTTTACACTTTACGCGATTTAGTCTTTTTTACCAAATTAAACATTCAAACAGTAAAATTTCTTTACGAAACTTTCACACAATAATACTATCATGCTGTAAACTTTAATAAAAAATAAAATAAATATTCTGGCCTCGGATTTGTGGTCCCAAAACCACTGTTCTGATTTGACCTAAAAACAGGCTGTTACAATTGCGGCAAGCAAATATTATCTCATTGATTGTCTAAAGTTCTAATTGAAGATAAGTGACATTGAAAATAATGTTTATATTGCAAGAAATACAACTTACTTCAGTAGATAATCTAAATGAGTCCGTAATCTCATAAAAGAATCAAAGTGAGCATTTGATTCAAATACTGAGAAAGATTATTATGTCGTCTACAATTCCAATTGGGGAGATGACTAGTCTTGGCTATCAGAGCAAGGTTCTAGTGAATTATGGCCAATACCAGGTATATAAGTGATACGAACTCGTTCCCTGAATGATTCGAGTCGTTTTTTTCCCAATCGTGAATTTGAGTAGAAATTATTCGTTTTGAAATGAACTAAGTTTTAAACAAAGAAAAGGCTGATGAATGAAAGAAATGGGATTAAAACAAGGCAACAAAATGGTTTAACAAAGATAATGGATAATTTGACTAAGGCCGAAAAAGAGCTAACAATATTGGATTGTTGACCCGAATCTCAAATGGTCCTTAGGTGATTTATGGTTTAGGGAAAAAACAGCAAATGATAAACCTTGACCCATTATCAATTAGTGATAGGAACCAAAGGTATACGAACGCCACACTCTAAAGTGATAAGTTCCGCAAACAATGGAAAGGATAGACGCCACAAGCTATGCTTGATAAGTCAGATCAGTTCCAAAAGAACAAAGAGAATCGGATAACTCACAAATCTCAAATATAGCATAAATTCAGCAAAAAGTCGTCTAACAAGCTAATTACAAAGTATTTATAGTGTTACATGATGTTAGCTGAAAAGTCACATGAATTCAGCTTTAATGTACAGTTTAATGGCTGAAATAAAGCTTAATCAATAAGTAAAAACTCTTGAGTTCCTCCAAGCCAAATAACAACAACTATCAATATGAATTATTACTCCAAATGAGCTGATTTAATGAGCTTGACTGCTTGGTTTCATGCCCTCTTGGCAATCGAATGGTCACCAGCAGCTTTAATGGAATTTTGAATTCAAGGTGTGATCATTTAAGCAAAAAAAATGGTTATGGAAGAAGAATAGGCTGTTGCCAATTTTAAAGGATGTCTAATGCTTCCTTTAATTGTCATAACAACTCCTTTTAATGATGTATAATGCCCCCTTATAGTAACCGATTTCTACTTGAAAAGTCAAATTAATCACTTTGTAACAACCTTTGAATGTAACGGTTTCCAGCTGATTAGTCATCAGCAATCAAACACATTAAAACAAACATATTAAACACATATTAAACTCAAAACACATTAAACACACTAAACTTAATAAGCTTAGTAAATAAACTTATAAATGAACTACTTGAACTCATAACTTAATTTAATAAACTGTAATAAACATATTTAACAATAAGTTATTCTAGCAATTAAATAAACTAAGTTAAGCATTTATTTCCAGCAATTATTTAACTAAAAGAAGTTTAATAAAAATGACAAACAATTATTAAACTAAGATGAGTTTAATTAAAGTCCAGCAACTTAATTATTAAACTAAGATGAATTAAAAATAAATTTAAAGTTTAGCTTGCAATAAATTTCAAGCAACGCCTGTGGAGCTAAATGAGCTTGTAATGAAGCTTCATTTTGCACTTAGGCCCCTCGAGCATAGGCCAATCTCGATAGCGCCGAGTTTCATCGTAACTTGATGTGACCGAGTTCGCATCATACCCTCCCTCTTGAAGACGATTTGTCCTCAAATCGGACCATTTGCTCGCGAAAAATTTTTCATCGTCACAAACTTGGAAACTACACAAGTCTTGAAAATGAAACAGATTAGACGCTTGCCCTCCCTCTTTAGGAGGAATCCATTTCCAAATGTCACCTTCAGAAAAATGAAAAAGATTAGTGACAGCATGGATGATGAACTTCAAAGAACATTCAGAATCGTTATGTACAATTTGAACATATGTATCAATGCCAGGTTTAAAAACATGAATCGATCTTACCTTTTCGGGATGAAATATGAATTTCATGTACAGCCACATAAAATGATCAAGGAACGATTTTAAATTGTAATCAAAATTGTCAAATAACGTTCCCTTGGTCAAAGACCAAGCATCAAGCAAATGTAAATTATTATCACAAAATTTAGGATGCTTGATTTTCCCACATATCGAATCAAGACAAATTCCAGGTTTGAAAATACGAGTTTGATGACTTGTACCAAAGTGTAGCAAAGGTTTTATTTTTAAATCAAACATGTTGAACTAAAAGGATTTGTGCCTACACAGAAACAAACAATCAAACCTCTTTACTTTCATCAAAACAGATTTGCAAAAACTCAAAGATTTCACATAAGGAAATTGTAACACCCAAAGACCCGGCCCAGATGTTATGGCCAAATCTGGTGATGTCACATCAAAAGGATAATTCAAAATGACTTAGGCCGAGAAACCCAAACTCGTTAAGTTATGATAAAAGCCCATGTTTTAGGTTATAGCCATTTCGAAAACCATGATTTAACTTTTAAAAGTTTATTCAAGTTTAATAATTAAACAGTTGAAAACATAAGAAAACTTAAATGTAAAGTCAAATTGGATATGTAAGGCCTTATTACAAATGAAATAATTAACAATAAGTCACTCGAAAACAAATAAACAAAAACTTCTAAGTATCTTGTAGTGTGGCCATCTCCGAGTCCTCTCCCATGTCGAGCCGTCTACTGTGGGTCACCTGAAACATTTAATAAAAGGGTGTGAGTTTCGAAACTCAGTGTGTATGACCCTTGGTAATCCAATCAACATGCAAATATCACATTGGGCCTAAGCCCTAACAAAATTGGTAGTCTTGGGCCTTAGCCCTCTATGACCTCATATCACATCAGTATCACATGAATGCAATGCTCCCATCCCAAATCCAACCCTGCACTCCATTTCCCTTCCAACCCTACACTCCTGTGGGGATATAAATATCAACCCACCCATCCCTACACTCCAAAGGTAGCACCAACAGCGGCACTACTCAAACGTTGCAGCAAGGCTGCTAAGCATATAATGGGCTTAAAGCCACCAGTGGATCCACGGTCGTCAAGCGACTATGCGATCCTCACATATCTTCATCCGTATCATCAAACCCACCCAAGTGCAACATATATCTCATGAATGCAACATACACATTTTCACACATTAAGCACCTAGGGGTATTTTAGTCATTTCACTACCCAAGGGTATTTCGTAAATCTACCCTACAGGGGTATTTTCGTAATTTCTTTCATCTCGGGTTTTAGTTATGAACTTTGACCCACCAACGAGTCTTTACGGCTAAAGTGACTAGACATTATGCACTAGGTAGGATCCCAAAGAAGAGGAGGTGGGCCACTAGGACCGCTTAAGTACCAAGCTCTCCCTAGATCCAATCCTAGACATGCATATGTCCATTGCCACACTCTAACCTAGCGACTTGTCCACAGACATGTTTGATTATAAAATTAAGTTTTATGCTATTTAAGAATTTATTAGAACTAGGCCTAGAGTCCATTAAAACCCTAGCATGCATTTCTAAAATCCTATAAGGCCCACTAAGCCTAATCATATCCATATAGCCCATTAAGCCCAATCATGTTAATGTAGCCCATTAGGCCCGATCATAATCAAATCATACAGCCATCCATATCATTCTATCATTCAATTTCACATCTCAACTCTTACTGATTTGGGCCCACGAACTCGGTAGGCCCATTTAGCCCCTTCTGGCTTGGTTGGCCAACAGTGGCTCGAGACAATGAGATCGCTCTCTTGGTCTCGGTACTCATATCGGTGTTCCCACACGAATGTTCGCAAGCTTGTGCGGTTGCCGGCATAAACCTTTCGGCTTTTCGGCATTTTGGTTTTTGGGGATTTCGACTTTTGCCGATTTGTCGTGTGTGAAGTGTATGTACACACCTGGCTAATGCGACGTGCTACACTATCCCTAGCCTTGAACCTACAACCAATACCAATCTCCAATCAATCACACACTTAACCACAATATTTACCCAAAAATCGAAGCCTTACCATAACCTTACCGTGTGCCACCAGTTCTAATAGCCCTTCCTTATCTACTATTCACGAATATCCCCTAGATCTGTACCCACACATATACTATAATAAATCAAGTGACTCATATTCCACAAAAGTCACCTCTATAAGACACACTTACATTCGGCCACTTATTAATCCACAATCAAGACTAGTACACTTACCACTTGCTAGCGATCCTTACCACACTTACGATCTTTGAACCCTACCCTTGTTAATATAAGGTTAACGAAAAGAAAGAGTTAGATAGCCCTCCGGCTTTTACCAAAACACACTAAAGGAGGTTGACTAAGTACTTACCGAATCCAACCTTTGATCCTGCGGCCTAGATAGCTACTGAACGAGATCTGACTTTTAAAACTTGATTAAGAGTAGATAACAGCAACTGATTTGTGATGGAGGAAAAACAACAAGGAATCAACAAAAAGATAGCGCTATTCGATTATAAGGGAATATTCGGCTTTCAGAGAAAGAAGAAGAACGCAACACTAATAGGGATTTCCGCAAAAAGGAATGATGGTTTTTCGGCAATGGAAGAATTCAACAACAGAAGAAACAGAATGAGGGGGAGAGAAGAAAAGTAATGGAAAACCCAAGGAACCTCTCAAAGGAATTCGACACCCCCTTTTATAGCCAAAAGCTGAAACTAACTTCCCCTAAAGTCCCATCCGACACCAACTCTTCACACTTCTCAGCTCCTAACTTCTTTCCTTGATAACTCCTCAATCTTATCCTAAATTTCCTCCACAACCATCTCACAAGACCAATTCAAACTCTTCAATGCAAGAGTTCAAATCCAATACAAACTCTGGCCGTCCAATCTGTAAAATAAACACTCCAATAAAATACCATGCCACTACTCGAACCTTGGACTCCCTTGCCTGCTAATGACTCCACCTCCCTGCTCCCTAAGTGGCGCCACTTTGCCACTACACCACAAGCTCTTTTGCATCATTTTTCTTCTTCATTTATTTAAAAGGCCTACTAACTGAAGTCACAGTTCCCTTGGGGCTTAAACCAACATTTTTTTCTATACCCTTACTTGATCCCAGGACATCTCCAACACCCCTAGACACTCCAAATTCATTAACCCTTAAAGCCCACATGCCAATTGTCATTTTCTCGCTCACTGAAAAATTTTCTGAGACCCAAAGCCCAAAGCCCAATGGACCCAATTCTACTAGGCCCAAATTCGGGGTGTTACAGAAATAAATGATTCACATAATCACCACAATCAAACAAATTGGGATGTTTATATGAAAATTCATTGTGACACATAATCGAGTTTCCCAGCTGACAATCGAATGTTACTTCACCAACATGGTCGTCAACACCACAAATTTTATTAGTGATGCTCTCATTACCATCATTTAAAACAAACACTTCACCATTAATCAAAGAATGGAAATTGACTATATCATCAATATAATCACAAGCATTCAAATAGGTTGGTGAAGACTGAGACGCTTTATAACACTTACCTTCCTTACCTTGTGGCATAGGTGGGTTAAGATTACCTTTGCAAATCAACGTGAACCGTCTCTCATTTGGAAGGTAATGAAGATGGAACTTATTAACTGATTCCTCAGAAACCTGAAAAGAAACAACACGAGGAAAACTCAAATGGTGGTTAGTGGAAATATTCCTCACTTGTTCTCGCTCGTCTTTTTCTTTTGTTTCTTTTTCTAGCCCATTTTCTTTTTCAATCTCAATTTCTTTGTCAATTTTATTTTCTTTCTCACTTTCTTCTTCACTCTCAATTTCTTTTTCCTCTCTTTCGTGTTCTTTTTCTTTTATTTATCTTTCTCTTCTCTCGAGTTCGTTGAGGATCCGCTCATTTTCTTTCATGATCATCTCTTTTCTCTCTTTTCTTTTTATTTCCTTTTCTCTTGTTTTTTTCTTTACAATATGAAGATGATACAAATGAGTCAGAATGATAAGTTTCTCGACGGAAAGAAGGGGAAGATTCTACATATGTATCACGTTCAATTCTTCGTGAATTATCCTCCATGAGTGATCGCCTTGATGCATATGAATAATAACTTGTACTTTCTCGTTCATCATCTTGAAAGATCTCAGACTCAAAGTTTGCTTCTCTTTGTCTCGAATAGTAATCGGATATGTATCTCCATGATGGTCCTGACTCTGTTTTTTGACTTGGTGGAATTTGCTTCCGCCGAGATATTGCTAGATGTTCTAGCTTGTCTTGGATTGGCTTAAACTTGCGGTCGAGCATGCTCTCCATTTCTTTCAACAAATATTGAAATTCAAAAGCTGAAAACTCTTCTCGAGACATGATTAATTAATGACAAGAAAAAAGTGTTAAAAACAAAAATAAAAAATAAATACCTCACCACAAAACCTCACAAATCACTCGGAAAGAAAAATAAAGAATGTTCACTCACACTCGTGTTTCGCTCTTTTTACAGGCTTTTTCTAACAATTTAATACACTCACACACTCTTTGCCTTTTTCCACTCGACCTCGCTCTCTAAGTTCTTAAGGAACTATTTAAACTTAAAAAGTTGTTGTTGTGGGTCGACATGCAAGTTTGATGTTTGAGTTTCCTAGGGAATATTGTAGGACAAAGGTAGGCCTGAAACAAGAAATGAAGAAGATTGAGTGTAGCCGAATGGTAGGATGTTGATTGGGTGTTTTTGGACAGCAAGCAAAATTTTCAGAAAGCTCGACAATGAAAAAGAAACTTGAATAATTTTCTCCTCTTTTTTTTTTTCACGAAATTTTTTTTCACGATTTTTTTTCTACTTGTAAACTTGATATTCTCTCCTTGAATTTAAATGGAGAAGATTTTTTTTAAAAAATTGAATTTTTTAACCGAAACTATAATACCGTAATGTCGAGAACGTCGATTCTTACTCCAAATTTGCTAGCTCTAATACCAAATGATACGAACTCGTTTCGCTAATGATTCGAGTCCTTTGTTGCCCAATCGTGAATTTGAGTAGAAATTATTCGTTTTGAAATGAACTAAGTTTTAAACAAAGAGAAGGCTGATGAATGAAAGAAATGGGTTTAAAATAAGGCAACAAAATGGTTTTGTAACAGACCGATTTTGACCCTAATCGGAACGGTGGTTTCGGGACCACGAATCCGAGTCTGAGAAATATTTTAATATTATATTTTGAGTCAGTTATATGTGAATTAATGTGTGTGAAAGTCTCGTATAAAAATTTAACTGTTTGTGTGCTTAATTAGTTAAAAATTGGACTAAATCGCGTAATTGGTAAAAGTGGCCTTTTATTTGATTTATGGCTAAATTGATGTGGCTTATTTTTTTAGTGAAGTTCTTAAAGGGCATTATACCCATTTTAAGTTATAGTGGACGGCAATGTGGTCATATAACATGTTTTTTTTTTTAAGTATTATTTTATATGTTAAAGATTATATTATAATTGTTTTATAATTTATAACTATATTATAATAAAACCAACATGAAGTAACAGCTTAATTTCGACCCTAATCCGAA
Organism: Gossypium australe; assembly: GCA_005393395.2. Lineage (NCBI taxonomy): Eukaryota > Viridiplantae > Streptophyta > Magnoliopsida > Malvales > Malvaceae > Gossypium > Gossypium australe. The sequence continues at coordinate 78,353,155 of CM016621.1, read as the reverse complement.
CGATGATCTCGGGACCCTGAATTCGGGATAGAATAATATTTTTAATTATTATTTTGATATCTACGTTATGTGGTTAAACGTGTGTTAACATATCATTGATTAAATTTCATGTTCGGGTGATTAATTTAAGAAGGATTAAATTGCAAGAGTGATAAAATTTGCCAATTGCTTGATAGGGAGGATTAAATCAAAGTGTCTTTTTAATTAAAGGATTTTGTGTTATAATTTAACCTTTTAGTAAGTGGTGGACGGCAACATGCATCCACTAAGAATTTTGCTATTAGTTTTAATTTATTATGTAGTGATGATAATACATATTTTATATTAAAAATCTATTTTAATAAAACATAAAGGAAAATGGCCATTGCATGTTTACCATTTTAGCTTTCTTGACCGAAAATAAAGAAGAACAGGGGAGTTAAGCTTTCATCTATTTCGGCATTTGCATATTCTATTAAGGTGAGTAATTTCACTTAGTTTTTGTTAATTTTAATAATTTTGAGGTTATTGTCTTGTAAATTAACTAGCCCATGCTCAAATTCTTGATTTGGTTGTGAAAGTCGAAATGTTGCTATGGATGGAAATTTTGTGTTTGTGAGATTAATGGTAGAATACGTTAAAAGCATGCAAGGCTAAAAATATTTTCTTTATAATTTTTGGATAGAGCTTAGTATAAGGAGGTATTAATAGAAAGAAAATTTTTGGAATGTGCTAAATAGCAAGTAGATGGAAGAAAGGAGTTGAAAGAAGGGCTATGAACATTCGGCCCTTCATTGATGTGATTAAATTGTGGATATTTTATGTTTTGAGTTGTAAGTTCTTGAACCTTTAAATTTTCGATTTTGGTACCTACACTACTATAAACATGATAAATTTGCATAAAGGTGGTAAATTGAGCTTTAATTTCCTTGATTAATTATGTTCTTAAAAAATTTGTTGCTGTCCAAATTGGTATAGATTAAATGTATGTCCGATTGAGGTTATACATGCTGCCCAATACGAAAATGTTTAAGACAAATTTGGTTGGATTAAGTTCATGACCGAATGTGGTTTTACATGCTGTCCAATGTAAGAAAAAGAAAAAGATGTATGATAATTCGATTAGGCAAAGCATGTTGGGGATTCAAAGCTGTCAAAATTTAACATTTTATGGTTGTTCGATTGAGCTTTATTGTTGGTTAAATTGAATATTTATTCCGGTCCAAAGTATAATATGTGGTTGAATGAGTTTAATTTGAATCATTTAGATCAAGTCCAAAAGAGGAGGTTTTGGATCGAAAAAAAAAACAACAAAAATAAACGAATAGCCGGATAGCTAAATTTGTCAACCATCGAGGTAAGTCCCTAAGCTGGATTATATTAAAGAATGCATTATGAATCTATTTAATGACAATATTTGATAAATTTGGGTATATTTTCATGTGATAGCCGAATGTAAAGATATTACATTGAATTGGATATGTTTTGTTATTACAATGTGAATGTGTATAATCGATATGATACACGGGTTATACAATGTTATAATGGTTTTATTTGTGAAAGGTGAATAAGCTTAGTTGAATTGGAAATGTGATAGAATTATGAAATTTAAGTGATAGGCGGTTATGATACTATTGAAATGTTCATTGAAATGTTAAAAATGTTGATATCTCGGGCTTTAAGCCTAGCAGGCCATGTGCCGGTGATTTATTTCAGGCTTTAAGCCTAGCAGGCCATGTGCCGGTGATTTATTTCAGGCTTAATGCCTAGCAGGCCATGTGCCGGTGATTTATTTCAGGCTTAATGCCTAGCAGGCCATGTGCCGGTGATTTATTTCAGGTTTAATGCCTAGCAGGCTTTGTGCCGGTGGATGTATCGGGCTTAATGCCTAGCAGGCTAAATGCCGGTGTTTTAAATTTCGGATTTCAAGTCTAGCAGGCAAGGTGCCGGTATATGCGATTCGAACTAGTGCATAGCTTGTTATAAGCTGGTGAGTTTTCAATTTCCGAATTTTAGCTACGAAATGTAAAGGTATGAAACAAACCATGAAATTTTACGTTTATGAAAGTGAAGTTTTGAGTTCGACTATAAGGTATGTATTAAGCATACTTTAAGGTTATGTTTATATGCTATTATAATAATTAAATGAATTGATGAAAGATAGGTTATACATATGGTAGATGGAATTTGATTATATGTGTACTATGAGTGAATTAATTATAGAAAAGCTTGAAGGAAATAAGTACTCATACCATCATAACGTTATGCATAAGTGAGTCATTATTTATTGGTACAAAATAAACTATGGTAAAGAGGTGAAAGTTGATGTATGTTTATAAATAAAAAGGGATATTCAGTTTTGGTACATTAAATATTAAGTCATGAATGTTTGAGTTAAGTGTGATGTAATGAATTTGATAATACAAAATATATTTTATTTTGTGATATTGAGCCTATCATTGATAGGTATAAAATATATATAATTGTAAGATTAAGGCATGTACATATGTTTATATCACTTGAAGTTTCGACTATAATTGAGGAGGATATTGGTAAAAGAAATCGATAATTATGACATGTTTATTTGAATTGCAATGTACGAATGTTTACGATAGTCATATGATTAGATAATGTATATGTTCAAGGTAGTAAAGGGTAAATAATTAATTTAAGGGCATTGAGGGTATTCGGCCATGAAAAAAAAATTACTTAAATAATGTTTATGTTCATCGCTATGAATTTACTTATTAAAAGTTTAAATGTTTGTATATTGTGTTGTATTTGCTTAAGACTTGCTAAGCTAGTAAGCTTACTCCGTGTGTGTTTAATGTTCTATTTTATAGATTTGGTCTAGCTACGGGCTCGAGAAAACGTCAGCGGAGTCAACCACACTATCATCTTTTTGGTACACCTTTAGTTTAGTTTATTTTGGATAAAGGCATGTATAGGGTGATTAATGTTTTTGTTTGAGTTGGAAACTTGAATAAAATATGTATTACAGCCATACGAATATGGCTTTTTAATTTTATGTTTTGATGAGGATATATATGGTTTTCTTTTTGCTGACTAGATGATGTATATGGTTATGTCATTGTGATGCAAAAATGGTAAGGATTTGTTTACCATATATTCGGCCATGTTCTTGATGTTTATAATAGGTACAATTTGGTCTTGTGAATAATGACATTATAGGCTAAAATAATAATATTTTATTTATATGATGGTTGTCATGGACTATAAGGATGATATTTTTATTATGTTGGTGTTTGTATTCAAGAATGTTAAAATAGATTAGACATAATAGACGTAACCAATTAGGCAGTTATGTATTGGTTATTTATATGAATTTTGATTAAATTATTTGATCGATCGAATTTAGTGTATTTGTAATTGTTATTTATGCTAAAAAATTTCTTAAAATGACTATAGACTATTTGATATTCTGGTAACGAAATAAAGTGGTATAATATATGGTAAGTTGGTATATGTATGATGTTATGTGCACTAAGTAAACGAATTTAGCATGATATGAACTGCTCTTTTTTTTTTTTTTGTTCTTATAAGTACTATAAGATCATATAGATATGCGATGCATGTACCCTATAGACATCCTAGATTCAATTATATGCACACAAATGAATTCATGTGAGCTTTGATTTGATTAGCTGTTTGGTTTAATCTGAATGTTGGCAAGAAAAAAAAAAGTTGGTAATCGAAGTTCAATCTATGACTTTGGTAATTGATAAAAGTATGCATTGCGGTAATTGTCTGCTATGTTCACAGTCTAGTTCGGTAATGCCTCATAACCCTTATCTGGCGACAGATATAGGTTAGGGTGTTACAGGTTTAACAAAGATAGTGGATAATTTGACTAAGGCCGAAAAAGAGCCAACAATATTGGATTGTTCACTCGAATCTTCCTTATGTGATTTACGGTTTAAGGAAAAAATAGCAAATGATAAACCTTGACCCACTATCAATTAGTGATAGGAACCAAATGTATACAAACGCCGCACTCTAAAGTGATAAGTTCCGCAAACAATGGAAAGGATAGACGCCACAAGCTATGCTTGATAAGTCAGATCAGTTCCAAAAGAACAAAGAGAAATGGATAACTCACAAATCTCAAATTTAGCATAAATTCAGCAAAAAGTCGTCTAACAAGCTAATTACAAAGTATTTGTAGTGCTTACATTAGGTTAGCTGAAAAGTCACATGAATTCAGCTTTAATGTGTTGTTTAATGACTGAAATAAAGCTTAATCAATAAGTAAAAACTCTTGAGTTCCTCCAAGCCAAATAACAGCAACTATCAATATGAATTATTACTCCAAATGAGATGATTTAATGAGCTTGAATGCTTGGTTTCATGCCCTCTTGGCAACCGAATGGTCACTAGAAGCTTTAATGGAATTTTGAATTCATGGTGTGATCATTTAAGCAAAAAAATGGTTATGGAAGAAGAATAGGCTGCTGCCAAATTTAAAGGATGTGTAATGCTTCCTTTAATTGTCATAACAACTCTTTTTAATGATGTATAATGCCCCCTTATATGTATCCGATTTCTACTTGTGTAACACCCCAAACCCGGCCCATGCGTTACGACCGAATCTGACATGTCACATGAGAAAAACTTATAAAGTCCTTGTGCTTCGTACCAAAATAAGTGTTATTTGGTTATGGTTAAGAAAACAAGTTTAGATATAAATTTTTTATAAAATACAACTATTTTTGAGAGGTTGATTGATGAATCAAAAATCGAGGTAATGAATCGTTAAAACCGTGACTTTTGAAAATGTTGTCGGTAATTTGAAAGAGAATTCGAGTTAAATTATTTATACGTAATTATTATATAAAAAAACCATTTGTTAATCAATTTTTGGAAACCATTATTTATGATTTTAGAAAATTCCCATTTAAAATAAATCAAGCAAGATAATAAGTACATCAAACATAAAGCAAAAATAAAATATTTCAGAGGTCTTATTACAACTTAAAAACCGAAAATAGTAAACATAATAAAGTAAACGGAAATAGAAATTTAAAGTTCAAAAACACCATTTCTGAAGTATGGCCTCCACCGAGTCACCCATAGCCCAAGTCCTCATCACTGAGCATTACCTGCAAGGATTAAGAATGAGGGGTGAGTTACTAGAACTCAGTGTATAATCCCCTTACCGTCATCCACTAGGCCTGAACCTGTAAAGCAATATCTTGGGCCTGAGCCCATATAGCAATATCTTGGGCCTGAGCCCAATTTAGGGATAGGATTCGGCTTACCACTACTTCTATAGGATCAACAAGTGAATAAGAACGAGCGATTTAATCCCTAAAATAAACGATTATTCAAATCCATCGATTCATTTTAACGGAATAATCAAGCGTTGAAATATATCAAACTGAACCTTGAAGAAATCCCTTACCTTGACAGTAATAGATCCAACTTCCACTGATTGGACTTATGACTAGAGATGAATCGACAAAGATATGGCATTCGGCCACCCACTAGCACACTACGAAAAAGAGTTGATTACAATAAGAGGGAGTAGTAAAGAGATTGATATTTCGATTTAGAACAAAGTGAAATAACCGAATGATAATAGACACCCATTCGGTTAGGGAGAAAAGAAAATGAAAAAGAGAAGAATAAGATCACTTACCTATTAGATCAAAGAAGTGAGTGCCAACAGGAATGAAATAGAAATAATGAAGAAGAGATGAAGGGTTCAAAAGTTCAGCTATGGAGGAAAAATGAGCGAGAAGATTCGGCCACAAGGTAATGTTGTTTTAAGAGAAAGAGAGAAAGTTGAGGAAATGGCAAAAAGAAAAGAAGAGATAGAGAGAAGAGTTCTAGATTGTTTCGGCTAACAAAAGGAAGATGAGCAACAAGGTGAGTGTTTCAGCATCAAAGGAGAAAAGTGAACAAATCTTTGGCTTTAGAGTTTCGGCAAGTGAAGGAAAGAATTGGAAAAGAAGACACCAAAATGCTAAAAAGAAAACAACCTCTCATGCACCAAAATTTGCCAAATGCCTAAAGAAATTTGGCTCCCCTCTTTACCCTATCAAAACCGTGCATCCTAAGCACTAAAAAGGTCTTGGTTGACCAAAAACTCTTTCCAAAACACCTTCCACAAAATTGGCCAACATGTTCCCTCCCTTGCCTTTTTCTTTGATTTCTTTCCTTCTTTTTCCCTTGTTTTCCTCCTTACCTTATTTTCTTTACTCTTCTTTCCATCAATAAAAATAATCTTCCTTACCTTATTAATGCCATGACCGACACTTGGAAGAGAAACACAAAAATAAATCCAAAAATTTGCAAAAGATGGGATTTGAACACCTTCCCTCCATGCTCTCCACTTGACGCCACAACCTCCTTGCTATATGCTCACTTATGCTAGCAAAATACACACTTATTACCTTAAGTCTTGATGCCACTTACCTTCTCTCCTTAAAGTGCTTGAACACAAAAATTTTTGCTAAGGCCCAACTCGACCCCAAACCTTTTTAGGACCTCTAAACATGCACAAATAACATTTTTAACTAATCTAACGCATGATGTAATGTAAATTATAAATTCCTGAATTTCAGGATGTTACAATTCTACCCTTCTTAAAGAAATTTCGGCCTCGAAATTTACCTGATTAAAAGAGATGAGGATACTATTGTCGAATCGTGTCCTCTGGCTCCCATGTAGCTTCATCTGACCCGTGATTACGCCATAATACTTTGACTAATGGAACTGACTTCCTTCTCAGCACCTTAATATCCCGATCTAAGCTCTGTACTGGCTCTTCTTCAAAAGACAAGTCAGGTCTTATTTCAACTTCCTCCACTGGCACAACATGAGATGGATCCAAGCGATAACGCCTTAACATCGAGACATGAAATACGCTATGTATCTGACTTAACTCCGGTGGTAACTCTAGCTAATAAACCACTGGCCCAACACGCTTCAGTACACGGTATGGTCGATGAACCTAGGGCTCAACTTGCCTTTCTGCCCAAATCTAAAGATCTTTTTCCAAGGTGAGACCTTCAGAAAGACCTGATCACCGACCGCAAATTCTATATCCTTACGTTTCAGATCCGCGTATGATTTCTGTCTGTCCAAAGCTTCTTTTAACTGTGCCCGAATTACCTTAACTTTTTCCTCCGTCTCCAAGATCAACTCAGGATCCAACAACTGTCGCTCTCCTTGTTCAGTCCAGCAGGTAAAAGTACGACACCTATGACCATACAACGCCTCATAGAGTGCCATTTGGATACTGGATTGATAGCTGTTGTTGTATGCAAACTCTGCCAACTGTAGAAAATCTTCCCAACTACCCCTGAAATCAATCACACAACCTCTTAGCATGTCTTCAAGAATCTGGATTACTCTCTTCGACTGACCATCAGTCTGCGGATGAAACGCCGTGCTGAAATTTAGTCTTGTACCCAAAGCTTCATGCAAAGCCTTCCAAAATCGTGATGTAAACCTAGGGTCCTTGTCCAATATAATAGACATTGGTACCCCATGCAACCTCACGATTTCTGCTATATACAACTTGGCCAACTTCTGCAATGAATAGTCCGTACGAACAGGTAGGAAATGAGCAGTCTTTGTTAACCGATCCACTATCACCCATACGGAATCTTTCTTAGTAGGCGTTAAGGGTAACCCACTAACAAAGTCCATCATTATCCTTTCCCATTTCCATAATGGAATTTTCACCTGTTGTAGCAACCCTGACGGCAGTTGATGTTCCGCCTTTACCTGCTGACATGTCAAGCACTAGCTCACGAAATCAGTAACCTCTCGTTTCAACCCTGGCCACCAATACTGCTCTCGGAGGTCTCGATACATTTTGTTTCCCCCGGGGTGCATAGAATATGGGCTACTATACGCCTCACGCAGAATCATTTGCCTCAATTCCGAATCCCTGGGCATACAAATTCTTTCGCGAAAACACAATACTCCATCACTATTAAATCCGAAATCCCCTATCTCACCACCTTCCACTTGCTGAAGCCAAAAACCCAACCTTTCATCTAACAACTGTTTTTCCTTAATCTGATTTACCCATGCCGGCTTCACTTGAAGTTCAACTAACAGGGTACCATCTTCATAAAGGCTGAGATGAGCAAACATTGCTCTCAAATCCAATATCACCTTACAACTCATCGCATCTGCCACTACGTTAGCTTTTTCTGGATGATACTCGATTGAGAAGTCATAATCTTTCAACAGTTTTATCCACCTCCGCTCTCTTAAGTTCAACTCCTTCTGGGTAAGGAGGTACTTCAGACTCTTATGATCCGTATAGATAATTGACTTCTCCCCGTACAGATAGTGTCTCCAAATCTTCAGAGCAAACACCACTGTAGCTAACTCCAAATCATGCGTGGGATAGTTTACCTCATACAGCCTTAATTGACGAGATGCATAAGCCACTATTTTTCCCCCTTGCATCAGCACACAACCCAAGCCCGTGTGTGACGCATCACAATAAACAATAAACTCCTTACCAGCCTCAGGTTGAATCAATACTGGCGCTTCTGTAAGAATCTTCTTCAATTTCTCAAAGATCTATTGCTGTTTATCTGACCACACAAACGTTACTCCCTTATGCAACAGTTTAGTTAGAGGTGCAGCAATCAACAAAAACCCTTCAACGAAACGCCTATAATACCCAGCCAAACCTAGAAAACTCCAAATTTCTGCCACTGACTTCGATGGTTTCCAATCCAATACAGCCTCGACCTTCCGGGAATCAACTCTAATTCCTTCGACAGACACAACATGCCCCAAAAAGGTCACCTCCTTCAGCCAAAATTCGCACTTACTGAATTTGGCATACAATTGCTTCTCCCTTAATATCTGCAATACAACCCGTAAATGCGAATCATGCTCCTCTTTCGTCTTTGAGTACACCAAGATGTCATCTATGAACACAACCACAAATTGTTCTAGATAGGGTTGGAAGACTCGGTTCATCATGTCCATAAATGCAGCTGGTGTATTTGTCAACCCAAACGACATCACCAAGAACTCGTAATGCTCATAACGAGTTCGGAACGCAATCTTATGAATATCCGCCTCCTTGACCTTTAACTGGTGATATCCTGATCTCAAGTCTATCTTCGAGAAAATCGAAGCTCCTCGCAGCTGATCGAACAGATCGTCGATCCTCGGTAACGGATACTTGTTCTTGATCGTCAACTTATTCAACTGTCTATAATCGATGCACATACGCATCGACCCATCCTTTTTTCTTAACGAACAAGACCGGTGCTCCCCACGGTGATACACTTGGTTGAATAAATCCGCGATCCAAAAACTCCTGAATTTGAGTTTTAAGCTCCTCTAGCTCCTTCGGCGCCATTCTATAAGGAGCAATAGACACAGGAGCCGTCCCTGGCAACAGCTCAATACCAAATTCCACTTCCCGATCTGGAGGCAATCCTGGAAGCTTCTCGTGAAAGACGTCCGAAAACTCTTTCACCATTCTAACACTCTCAACCGACAACTCTTTGGCATCCAAAGCACTGATAAAGGCTAAGAACACTCCACACCCCATTCGCACCAACTTTTCTGCCTTTAAAGCAAATACCACATTAGACAGATAGTTTCTTCTTTCACCTATCATCATCAGTTCCTTATCCTCTGAAGTTCTTAGTATCATCTGCTTTGCAGCACAGTCCAAATTCGCACGATGCTTAACCAGCCAGTCCATGCCCAAAATAAGATCGAACTCGCCGAATGGCAGTTCCATCAGATCAGCCAGAAATACTTCCCCTTGGACTTTTAAGGGCACATCCCTAAACAACTTATTTACTGCCACTGACTGTCCTAAAGGGTTAATTACAGTTGTTTCCCTAGCAGTAATCTCAGATCTAATATTCAGAGTTCCAGATACGGCACATGCAACATACAAATGGGTGGATCCAATATCTATCAAAGCAGTAACATGTACATCAGATATGAAGAACATACTGATTATGACGTCAGGTGCATCGCCATCCTCTCGACGTCTGACCGCATAGACCAAACTTGGCTGTCTTGCCTTCGTGTTACCCCTATTACCGGTACTTCTACCCGGTGCACCCTGACCTCGTCCTACGCCATTGCCACCTCGACCTGGCTCACGGCCTCTCGGCGGCTGCTGAACGCCTCTAGCTGGCTATGCAAACCTGTTACGAACCACCTGAGTTTGAGCAGGCTCTCGAGGGCAATCCTTAAATCGATGTTCCTTGGAACCACATCTGAAACAACCACCGGTTCTCTTCCAGCATTCACCCGAGTGAAGTTTCCCACAATCCACACAAGGCTGTAACTGATTGGTAGCAGCTGGACCACCCACTCGAACTGGTCCCTCACTCCTGGGCCTTTTCTGAAAACCTCTAGCAGAACCTGAGTACCCAGAGTCTCTCTTATTCCTACCTCTATCCTTGTCTCGGTTTTGCCGCTCCGAGTGTTTAACCTCCTCAGCTATCTTAGCTTTTTCTACTAGAGTTGTAAAATTTCTCTCCTTTTGTGGGGCTATCAGTACCCGCAATTCATCACGCAACCTATCCTCAAAACGTACACAACGTTCATAATCAGTCGGCACTATTCCCTGGGCATACCGACTCAGACGCAGAAATTTCACCTCGTATGCTGCCACAGATTTACCTCCTTGGACCAGATTCAGGAATTCCTTTCTTCGGGCATCCACATAGCTAGCCCCGACATATTTTCCCTAGAATGTTGTCTTGAAGAATTCCCGGGTAATACGATCGGCTTGAGTGCCTTCTCAAACAGTGAGCCACCACTGATACGCCTTGTCTCTCAGCAACGACAAAACCCCCTTCAATTTTTGCTCTGCGGTGCAATCCAGGTCGTCCATAATTCGCTCCACCGCCTCAAACTAGTACTCCGCTACACTAGGGGCTACACCCGAAATACCCCTAAAAACTTCAGCCCCATTCGATCTAAGTCATTCCGATATCGACCCACGAGCTACCGACCCAGTTCTTGCCCCAGCAACCCTTTCCAGAACTCGTAACATCGCTTGGGACAGAGCTTCGTCCTCTCTCATTCGATCATGTGACCAACTTCAGTCACTGGTGACGCAGGGGAGTCCATTTCCGGTATATGTCCCGAGGCCTCAGATATAGCTCTAGCACCTCGGCCTCTACCACGGCCACGTCTATCGCGTCCACGTCCTCTAGCACTCATGTTGACTAATGTTGATTTAATCTGATTAAGAGTCTTATGAATCAGTATACTATTCAATGTTTATTAAACAATGTTTTATGAAGTATAGGAAGTAAAGTCGTTTTCGCAAAATGTATCCTAAAGTCTCAGTCTCTATAGTTCCAGCTCCTAAAGCTAAAAGTTTTAGAGTATTTCTACAGTCATATCGCAATAATCATAAAATGAAAACATAAACTTACTTGACTTGGTGCCAGATACTCGTGGTGCCATACCTCCTTTAGAACATGCATGTATAAATTAAAATTTTAAACAGCTTTAAAAAAAATGTTTTTGAACCCAAACCACAGCCGAGTTTTGCAACCAAGCTCTGATACCATAAAATGTAACACCCCAAACCGGCCCATGCGTTATGACCGAATCTGACATGTCACATGAGAAAAACGTATAAAGTCCTTGTGCTTCGTACCAAAATAAGTGTTATTTGGTTGTGGTTAAGAAAATAAGTTTGGATATAAATTTTTGATAAAATACAACTATTTTTGAGAGGTTAATTGATGAATCAAAAATCGAGGTAGTGAATCGTTAAAATCGTGACTTTTGAAAATGCTGTCGGTAATTTGAAAGAGAATTCGAGTTAAATTATTTATACGTAATTATTATATAAAAAAACCATTTGTTAATCAATTTTTGGAAACCATTGTTTATGATTTTAGAAAATTCCCATTTAAAATAAATCAAGCAAGATAATAAGTACGTCAAACATAAAGCAAAAATAAAATATTCCAGAGGCTTTATTACAACTTAAAACCCAAAATAGTAAAAGTAATAAAGTAAACGGAAATAGAAATTTAAAGTTCAAAAACACCATTTCTGAAGTATGGCCTCCACCGAGTCACCCATGGCCCAAGTCCTCATCACTGAGCATTACCTGCAAGGATTAAGAAGGAGGGGTGAGTTAGTAGAGCTCAGTGTATAATCCCCTTACCGTCATCCACTGGGCCTGAACCCGTAAAGCAATATCTTGGGCCTGAGCCCATGTAGCATAATCTTGGGTCGAAGCCCATTTACATAACAATATTTAAATGTAATGTATGCAGCCCAACCCATCCATCCATCACACCCCTGACCAGCCAATCACACTTGTGGGGATTAAGTCAACCCACCCCGCCGCTCACACCAAATTGCAGTCGAGCTGCTATATTATATATTTTTATTGTGGTCAAGCCACCGAAATCATAAGTGAACATAATAATGAACATTTTGTGGCAATGCCACCAAGCTACACTACTCTCTAACATTTTTCCCAACCCATGCAATATGTAACATGCAATATACATAATAAAGCATAATATCCTCATATATGAACAACAATAATTAATCCATCAATTTATTACGGTGAATCGACCCGTTATAGAACTTTGTAATTTGGCCCACTAAGGCATTCTAGTAAATCGACCCATAGGGGCATTTTGGTAAATCGGCCCATAGGGGCATTTTTGTAATTCGGCCCATAGAGGCATTTTTGTAATTTTAACAATTTTAATACCGATTTTGACAATCTATAAAAATAATGTAATTTAAGCAAATTTCTCGATTTCTGTCATATTACGATTTTTAGCCATATAAATAATAACGATCTATTTTCTAACGGGATATCGAATCATGAATCTACGAGATTTCGGTGTGAGATTACACACCTGATTACGGTAAGGATTAAACCTTCTTGATCGTCGACACCTAAATCACCATTACACTCGATTAACCAACAAATGAGATTTATTTAATCTAAATCTAAATCAGACGATCTAATGAGATGCTTACTCTCAATATCGTGAACGACCACGATTTGTCTATTCTCACCGGATGATGGTCCACAACCCGGTGGAAAACCCCCAACTGCAGATACCGCCCTTCGTTTGAACTTGGGAGTAGGAATCGCAAATCCACTCCTTTTGTGTTCTCCTATCGCTTTTCCTTTCAAATCGTTACCACTTGCCTCCATTGAAAAGTCTCGGTTAGAAAATACTATGATGAGAGAATGTAACGATTTAGGGATAGGATTCGGCTTACCACTACTTCCGTAGGATCAACAAGTGAATAAGAACGAGCGATTTAATCCCTAAAATAAACGATTAGTCAAATCCATCGATTCGTTTTAACGGAATAATCAAGCGTTGAAATATATCGAACTGAACCTTGAAGAAATCCCTTACCTTGATAATAATAGATCCAACTTCCACCTATTGGACTTATAACTAGAGATGAATTGAAAAAGATGTGGTATTCGGCCACCCACTAGCACACTACGAAAAAGAGTTGATTACGATAAGAGGGAGTAGTAAAGAGATTGATATTTTGGTTTAGAACAAAGTGAAATAACCGAATGATAATAGACACCCATTCGATTAGGGAGAAAAGAAAATGAAAAAGAGAAGAATAAGATCACTTACCTATTCGATCAAAGAAGTGAGTGCCAACACGAATGAAATAGAAATAATGAAGAAGAGATGAAGGGTTCAAAAGTTCAGCTATGGAGGAAAAATGAGCGAGAAGATTCGGCCACAAGGTAATGTTGTTTTAAGAGAAAGAGAGAAAGTTGAGGAAATGGCAAAAAGAAAAGAAGAGATAGAGAGAAGAGTTCTAGATTGTTTCGGTTAACAAAAGGAAGATGAGCAATAAGGTAAGTGTTTCAGCATCAAAGGAGAAAAGTGAACAAATCTTTGGCTTTAGAGTTTCGGCAAGTGAAGGAAAGAATTGGAAAAAAAAGACACCAAAATGCTAAAAAGAAAACAACCTCTCATGCTCCAAAATTTGCCAAATGCCTAAAGAAATTCGGCTCCCCTCTTTACCCTATCAAAACCGTGCATTCTAAGCACCAAAAAGGTCTTGGTTGACCAAAAACTCTTTCCAAAACACCTTCCACAAAATTGGCCAACATGTTCCCTCCCTTGCCTTTTTCTTTGATTTCTTTCCTCCTTTTTCCCTTATTTTCCTCCTTACCTTATTTTCTTTATTCTTCTTTCCATCAATAAAAATCTTCCTTACCTTATTAATTCCATGAACTACACTTGGAAGAGAAACACAAAAATAAATCCAAAAATTTGCAAAAGATGGAATTTGAACCCCTTCCCTCCATGCTCTCCACTTGACGCCACAACCTCCTTGCTATATGCTCACTTATGCTAGCAAAACACACACTTATTACCTTAAGTCTTGATGCCACTTACCTTCTCTCCTTAAAGTGCTTGAACACAAAAATTTTTGCTAAGGCCAACTCGACCCCAAGCCTTCTTAGGACCCCTAAACATGCACAAATAACATTCTTAACTAATCTAACGCATGATGTAATGTAAATTATAAATTCCCGAATTTCAAGATGTTACAACTTGAAAAGTCACATTAATCACTTTGTAACAACCTTTGAATGTAACGGTTTCCAGCTGATTAGTCACCAGCAATCAAACGCATTAAAACAAACATTAAACACATTTAAACACATATTAAACTCAAAACACATTAAACACACTAAACTTAATAAGCTTAGTAAATAAACTTATAAATGAACTACTTTAACTCATAACTTAATTTAATAAACTGTAATAAACATATTTAACAATAAGTTATTCTAGCAATTAATATTTAACAATAAGTTATTCTAGCAATTAAATAAACTAAGTTAAGCATTTATTTCCAGCAATTATTTAACTAAAAGAAGTTTAATAAAAATGACAAACAATTATTAAACTAAGATGAGTTTAATTAAAGTCCAATAACTTAATTATTAAAATAAGATGAATTAAAAATAAATTTAAAGTTCAGCTTGCAATAAATTGCAAGAAATGCCTATGGAGCTAAATGAGCTTGTAATGAAGCTTCATTTTGCACTTAAGCCCCTCGAGCTTAGGCCAATCTCGATGGCGTCGAGTTGAGTCGTAACATGATGCGACCGGGTTTGCATCAATAAGCAGTGATTTCAAACCCAGAGGCTATTCGTACTTTGGCAACTTTACGTAAGGCAGAGTTTGGTTTTTTGGGGGTGATAGTGGAAAAGTTGATAGATAAGTCACCCTTACTGCCACTTTATAGGACCATACATGGGATTTTCAGCTCATACAGCTCCTTGTTCAATTGTTTCGAAGTGATTGGGTCTTTTTCCTCATTCGAGAATCTCCTCCCTTCTTCCACTCTGTCTCGAAGAGTAACTAGGACAAATTCAGTCACGTTTTCATGTTCCAATTGAACACTTTCCATTTTTTATTATTCTTAAAAGAGAAGATTTCTTTTACCAAACATCTGCGGATCCAATCACACGATCTTATAATAAGAACAAAAGATCTTTCTTGATCAATCCCTTTGCTCCTCATTCTTCGAGAATCAGAAAGATCCCTTTCAAGTTTGAATTTGTTCATTTGGAATATGGGTTCTTGTAATTCATTTTTATTTACCCTCATTCACTTGTGACGTTCATAGTGTTGGTATATCTTGAGTTAGTCACTGACCATGTAAAACCCCAAACCCGGCCTAAAAGTTAGGCTTGAATCTGGCGTGTCACATTGAAGTGTTTTTGCGAAAACCTTGTTTTCATTGAAAACCCTTCTAGAGAAAAGTTAAGTAAAAGTTAAGTTTGCTTTCAAAACGAGGTGTATCCAAAAAACCATTTTCTTCTTACTATGTAAAAAAAAAATTCCTTTGACAGCGGAAGGTCGTTCTTTAAAACACAATTATTTTCAAAAACTTGAAATATGTTTAAAAGAAATAAATCCAGGTTCCGTTTCAAAATTGCAATGCATAGTGAAGTAACGGAATAATAACTAGAGGGAAAGCCTTATTACAATCCGAAATAAAATAACTTCAAATAAATAACTTAAAATCTAGAATTTAGATATTAAGAAAAACTGGTCTAATCGTCTTGTTAGTTGGCCACCTCTGAGTCCCTCCATTCGTCGAACCGCCTATTGAGGATCACCTAAGAAAAATAAAAGAGGGAGTGAGTTTTCGAAAACTCAGTGTGTACGACCCTCGTCAAAAAAAACATACATATCATAATAATAACATAATAATATCATACATGCAATGCAGTGCAAACCCTCCCCAAATAATCCATCCGGTACACATCGTCTCCGTCCAACCGAAACACTTCTGTGGGGATTTCTAAATCGACCCACCCATCTGAAACACTTCAAGGGTAGCCCGGTTGCTGTACTACCTAACATTGCAGCAAAGTTGCTAATCATATAATGGGCTTAAAAGCCATCGGTGGATCCACAGTCGTCAACCAACCATACGATCCTCACATACTTCCTTCGTTCCATAATTTCCCAACCCATATGTAACCTAAACAGAATATCATATGAATGCAGCAAATGTACATGTAACATCCATAAATCTTACATTCAACTCAAAGGGATATTTTAGTTATTTTCGCCCTTAGGGGCATTTCAGTCATTTCTCATTGTTATAGGTCTATTACTTACCTTGGCCCGTTATCAAGTCCTCGTTGGCTAAAGTGAACATATACTATGCACCAGGTAGGATTCCAGAGAAGAGGAGGTGAGTCATTAAGACCGCTTAAGTATCAAGCTCTCCCTAGATCCAATCCTAGACATGCATATACCCATTGCCATACCTTAACCTTATGACTTGTTCACGGTCACAATTAGTTAA
Source organism: Gossypium australe (assembly GCA_005393395.2). Taxonomy (NCBI): domain Eukaryota; kingdom Viridiplantae; phylum Streptophyta; class Magnoliopsida; order Malvales; family Malvaceae; genus Gossypium; species Gossypium australe. The sequence continues at coordinate 78,336,334 of CM016621.1, read as the reverse complement.
TTATTAAAGTTTTATGCAAGGTTAAGTAGGGGTGAGAAAAATCCGATTCGATTCGAAAAACTCGATAAAATTTTCAAATTTTGAATTAAATAGTTCGAGTTATTTGAGATAATCAAGTTTTTTGGATCAACTCGAATAAAAAATTAAGTTTTTCGGTTTAACTTGAATGTGAATTACACAATTCGAGTTATCCAAAAATCCGAATAAGAAAAGGCAAAACTACGCCATTTTGATAAATGTTTACCTTTTCTAAATTTAAAAGTCAAAATCATTAAGTTAAAAGTCAAAACTATGTTGTTTTGATAAATGTTTACTAATTAAGTTAAAAGGTAAAACCATTATATTGTTTATGTAGTTAAATAATTTTATACTTCGTTTACTAGTTAAATACTTGGTTCATGTAAATGCAACATTAAGTATAAATAATAGGTTTCGTTAACTCGACTCGACTTGACTCGAAAATTTTTGACTCGATTTGATCTGATTCGAAAAAAATTCAAATTGAGTTCAGTTGCTAAAATAGGATTCGTCAACTCGACTAACTCGAAATTTTTTTACTCGATTCGACTCGACTCGATCGAATAATCACCCCTAAGGTTAAGCAATTTACCAAATACTAAGGCCAAGACCCCATACAAAGCCCAAACAATTTCACATACGTTCATATGGCCCACCATATAACAGTCTGAATTTGACCCTAATCAGAACGGTGGTTTCGGGACCACAAATCGGAGTTTGAAAAATCTTTAAATATTATTTTCTGTGTTTATTACATGTGAATTAGTATGTGTGAAAGTTTTGTATGAAAATTTGATTGTTTGTATGCCTTATTAAATAAAAGGACTTAATCGCATAAATTGTAAAAGTTGCAAACTATAGTGGAAAGTGCTTAGTTGATAGTGGCTTTTTAATATGGAATCCTTAGAGGGCAAATTGCCCATTTTTAAAGGTAGTGGACGGCAAAGGTCACTAATACCCTTAGTTAAAATGTTAGTTTTATTTTTAATTAAAGGTTAGTTTTTTTATCGGTTTTCGATAATTTCTACGTTTTTGTAATTGTTGCTTCGAAAGCTTTAAAACCCATGTCTCAATTTCATGAATTGATGATGTTTGTGTAAAATGCCATTGATGCTATGTTGAGTTTTATGATGTTTTATGGTGTTAAATGATAGATATGTAATTGATGAACATACTTTGTTCTTGAATTTTTGATGAATTTAGCTAAATAGGGCTAAATTGAGAAAATAAATTTTTGAGGGGTTAAAATGCTAAATAAATGAAATTTATGGACTTATATGATCATAAGGAGGGTTTGGCCTAACCATGTTGTTGTGAGATTTTGCCTAATTTGTGTTTTGTGTAATAGGGATTTAATTTTGAAAATGTGAAACATTAGGGGCAAAATGGTAATTTGCCCATTTATGTGTTTTGGGATTAAATTGAATAAAAATGTGTTTGAATGAGCTTAATTTGAACATGTTTAGATCAAGAACAAAGAAACACAGACTTGGATCGGGGAAAAACGAAAATCATCGAATAGCCGATTTCTGTTGTCCGTTGATATCCGAGGTAAGTCTTTAAGCAAATATATGTCGTAAATCATTTACGTAATCTATTATATGCAGAATTATTGAAACATGTAAATATGTTTTGTGAAAGCCGAATTTGACTATGAAATTATTGAGTTGGTTAAGCTAATGTTGTTATATGCTATTTGAGTGTTTATACTATGATTCGAAATGGGTAATAAGTTGATATATGGAATGATTTATGTGAGATAATAAAAAGTATTGCTATTCAGGCTTAGAGCCTAGCAAGCCTTGAGCTGGTGAACTTTTCAGGCTTTATGCCTAGCAGGCTTAATGCCGGTGAATGGATATCAGACCTCGGGTCTAGCAGGCTTAGTTCCGGTGTGAAAAATTCAGGCTTATGCCTAGTAGGTTTAATACCAGTGATAAAATATCAATTTGTGGCTTATGAGAGTGCATTGTGATATGCTTATGGGGCAAGTAAGTTGATATTACGAGATATTTATATTCGGCCATACATGTAAGTGCCTATAAGATATTTAATTGAGTTTCTATATTCGATCAATTAAGTAAGCATATATGTGTCTTTTATTGGGCAAGAATGTGACTAATGACTATATATGCATATTCGGCCTTTTGGTTATGTGATCATAATATTTTTACATGGATATTGAATACTTAGATATATGAAATATTGAATGAATAAGTGTGTATATGTTCTTGTATGTGGCTTTATTGAATGATGTGCACATGAAATGAGTATATGGCTGAAAGTTGATACTTACTATTTGAATCTTGAGCCGAGATAGTAATTTATTTGTTTAAGGTAAGATACCGAAGAATGTTAAGTTAAATAAGGTATTGGGGTTCCGCAATGAGATACCATATGTGTTTTGTTTAAGCTTAATTGAGATTAAGTATTTGAATTACTTTTAATTGCTTAAGACTTACTAAGCTAGTTAGCTTACTCTGTGTGTGATTTCACTCAGTTTTATAGATTTTGATCAAGCTACGAGCTCGGGGAATCGTCATTAAAGACATCTACACTATCGACTCATTTTGGTACTCTTAAAAGTTGAATTTTTGAACTTAAGGCATGTATAGGCTAGGTTAATGCTTGAATAACACTTTGCTGATGTATATAAGCCATGCGAAAATGGCTTGTCTTATTATTAAATAATCTAAAGTTATGCAAGTCTTGATTAAGTTAAGTGTGCAGGTTTTGCTTGGATGAAGAGTATGGATGTGTTATAAATCATGCCAAGTATGAAAGTTTGTATATGTATGTTTGATATGAAATCACTATATATGAATTTTTGCTAGCTCTTGGAAAGTGAATATATGTGGTGGTTTATCAAGTATGGAATGAGATTTGGTATACATTGCTTTTGATGTGTAGTATGAAAACATGAATCTACCTTATAAACTTTGTATTCGGCAATATGTGACATTAATGAATATGTACTTGGATAGAATATTCGGTTATGAATGGCATTGGTGCATGTGTATTAGATTTGGTAGTGAAATGGCCAAATTATGGTAATATGGTCATGATGGTATTCGACCATGATGCTTGATCTTTATAAAAGTACAATCGGTAATGTATGTATGCATGTGTTGGTAATTTATTTGATTTTCGTGTCTATTATGTCATGTATTTGGTTTAGTTTATTGCTATTTTAGAAGTTGATCTTATTATGCATTTTTGAAGCAAAAGAGATTGCATTTGGGAAATTGGTACATGAGCAATTGCATTAAAAGGGACTATGATTGATAAATGTTAAATTTGATTACACAAGATTTAGCATGTCTAAATATATATACACGCATACTTAGTTTTGATATTTGTTATTTTGTTTAGGTTTAGTAGTAATGGATATGTGCATATTCAGTCATTGAAGATTAGGTGACCAATTGATTGGTGAAAAAGTTATTTGTTGAAACATGCTTCTATGTGAAATTGGCTAAATGGTTTATAATATGTATTTATAAATGTTAAGTATTTTATGAAATTACATTACACTTTATGTATTCGATTATGTCTGCTTGAGCCGTAAATATTTGATATGTCTTGTACTATGCATAGTAATGCCCTTTAACCCTAATTTGGCGACGGGTACGGGTTAAGAGTGTTACATTTTATTGGTTATCGATTCCATTTCCCTCATACGAGTGTTCGCACACTCGCAAGACTACCGAAGCCAAAATTTCGGGATTTTAGGATTTCCCAATCCATTGTGTGTGTATAGTGTATGTACACACCTGATAACAAAACGCGCTACGATCTCCTTAGCCACGATCCTACAAACAATGTCACTCAATGATTAATCACATATACTTATTGAATACTTTACCAAAAGCCGAAGTCTCACCTTAATCTTACTTGAAACACCAAGCCTTAATAGCTTTTCCTCAATCACTAATCACGAGTACTTCCTAAATCTGCATCAATCTTAATTATTAAAAAGTAAACCATAAGTGACTTATATCCATCTTAAGTCACCCTTACATTACTTTTGACCATTCGACCAACCTTCAAAACCAAAAGTGAAGAATACTTACCCAAATCCCGAAATGCATAAAGAGTAATTCGGCAGAGATCTGAAGAATAGAGATTCGATATCAATCCCCTACCAAAATTGATTTAGAGAGAGTGAGGGAGAGGAGAAGTCGGTTCTAGCAAGATCAATTGAAAGAGTAAAGTACTTACCCAAGAATCGGCTAGGTTGAAGAAATAGTGACGCCACGAAAAGAATTTCGGCAAAAGCAGGGTGGAATTATTCAGTATTAGAGGGTTTGGAAAAGGTAACAAGAAGAAAAGAAAAAGATCAAATGTGCTTGTGTGAGGGTAACTACAGGATATTCGGTAAAGAAAAGAAAGACTGACCTATTTGCAAAACTCTCCAAATGCCAAAAGCCACAATGAAAATTCGTAATACCCCTTAAAAGACCCAAAAACGGCACTCATTTACCCTACTAAGCCGAATTTATACACTTCCCACTTCCCAAAACGACACCAACTCTTCACACTTCTCAGCTCCTAACTTTTCTCCCTGATAACTCCTCAATCTCATCCTAAATTTTCTCCAAGATAAGCTCCTACAATCCCTCCATGACCATTTCAAACCTCTCATCCATCAGACTTTCACTGCAACACAAACTCTAGCCGTCCTGACAGCAAAATAAATACCCCAATAAAATACCATGCCACTACTCGAACCTTGGACTCCCTTGCCTGCTAATGACACCACCTCCCTGCTCCCTAAGTGGCGCCACTTTGCCACTACACCACAAGCTCTTTTGTGTCATTTTTCTTCTACATTTATTTAAAAGGCCTACTAACTGAAGTCACAGTTCCCTTGGGGCTAAAACCAAAATTCTTCCTATACCCTTACTTGATCCCAGGACATCTCCAACACCCCTAGACACTCCAAATTCATTAACCCTCAAAGCCCACATGCCAATTGTCAATTTCTTGCTCACTTAAAAATTTTCTGAGACCCAACCAATAGGCACAATTCTACTAGGCCCAAATTTCGGGGTGTTACAGACCATGCGTATGCAACTCATATGCTTTGATATAAGTGGAGGCTTATGCTCTAAAGATGATCGAGCCCATAGACGGTATGTTGGGTACATGACTTGTATATGGCATGACTTTACTAGCAACAGTGGAATTCATAGCTCAATTAAAGAGTTAATGATATCCTCTCATTAACATTGTGTGGATTGATAAATATAGAACGTGGCCATAGGTTGCTTTTTCTTGAGCGAGGAATTTATCATAGTCAACAAAAGCTCAACAAAAAATTATATGTCCGATTGGTCCCTCTGCTAGCTCAACAAAAGCTCGATCGGACTACATTTGATTAGAAGAATATTCTACGACTTTGGGAATAATTTAATTGAGCGATTTATTCGATGTGGAATTAAATTAGGTGGTCGAAAAAATTATTCAACTAGAGAATTTGATTAAAGAATTTTCTTGAAAAATCAATTTGAAAAATCTAAGTGATTTTTGGAAAAAATTATTTTGATCCAGAAAAATTAAATTATTCAAATCAATTAAAATTAATATGATCTTTTTGGAAGTTAATTTTCAAGTAAGACAATTGGCCCAATGGAAAATTGAACTTGAAAATTGGACCTTATGTAACATCCTAAATTTTTGGGCCTATGCGTTTAATGGGTGAACATGTGTAATGAGTTAATTTAAGTGTTAGGGGTCCAAATTGGGCTCAGGCTTAGGCAGAGGCCTTGGTTAAAATTATCTGTTTGGGCATTGTAGGGTTTAAAAGGTAGTATATGGGTTTAAAACATCAAAATGGGCTTGTGGCCCAGTGGTCAGTGGCGCCACTTAGGGAGCAAGGAGGTGACGCCACACAAGGGAATAAGGGGCCCAAATTTAAGTTTCATGGAGCCCAATTCGTTTAGTTTAAGTTAGCTAATTTTCGGCATTTGGGTTAGGTGGAGTGGATGGCAACAAGGCTCAAAAATAGGAGGATTTATATGAATAAGATAATGTAGATATTATAGTTGATAATATGGAAGATAAAAGGAGAAAAGATAGGAGCTATCTACAAGGCTAGGAGTTAGCCGAAATTTCTATAAATAGGGAGGGTTCTCTTCTTTATTTTGAGACAATTAGTGTTTCCACCTTTTCTTTCTCTTCTTTCTTCTAAAAGCCGAAAACTCCATTATTCTTTTCTCTTCTTTCTTCTAAAAGCTAAAAACCCCATTATTCTTTTCTCTTCTTTCTCCTAAAAGCCGAAAACTCTATTATTCTCTTCTTTCTTCTAAAAGCCGAAAACTCCATTATTCTCTTCTTTCTTCTAAAAGCTGAAAACTCCATTACTCTCTTCTTTCTTCTAAAAGCCGAAAACTCCCTTATTCTCTTCTTTCTTCTAAAAGCCGAAAACTCCATTATTCTCATCTTTCTTCTAAAAGCCAAAAACTCCATTATTCTCTTGTTTCTTCTAAAAGCTGAAAACTCTATTACTTTCTTCTTTCTTCTAAAAGTCGAAAACTCCATTACTCTCTTCTTTCTTCTAAAAGCCGAAAACTCCATTATTCTCTTCTTTCTTCTAAAAGCCGAAAACTCCATTATTCTCTTCTTTCTTCTAAAAGCCGAAAACTCCAATACTCTCTTCTTTCTTCTAAAAGCCGAATACTCCATTATTCTCTTCTTTCTTCTAAAAGCCAAAAACTCCATTATTCTCTTCTTTCTTCTAAAAGCCGAAAACTCCATCATTCTCTTCTTTCTTCTAAAAGCCGAAAACTCCTTTATTCTTTTTTCTTCTTTCTTCTAAAAGCCGAATCTCTATAGATTTCTTCGAATCATCTTCTCTTCCTGATTTTCGCAAAAAGCAGGAATCCTCTGGGAGTAGCCGAATCTTCTCCAGTAAGTAGATCTCTTAGATCTAAAAAGCCAGAAACACTAGTCCCTGAATCTCATATCTCTTTTTGGGATTTCAAGGCAGATAGCGGTGGTATTGGCTACGGATAGCGTCAACTTAGAGGGTCTCATTATAACGGTAATCAGGTGTGTAGATCCTTATCACATAAGTTTTATTTTGTATTATACCTGTTAGGGGCTGAAAAGCCGAAAAATGAGGCTGTATGAACAGTCGTGTGTAGATCCTTATCACATAAGTTTTATTTTGTATTATACCTGTTAGGGGCTGAAAAGCCAGAAAATGAGGCTGTATGAACAGTCGTGTGTAGATCCTTATCACATAAGTTTTATTTTGTATTATACCTATTAGGGGCTGAAAAGCCGAAAAATGAGGCTGTATGAACAGTCGTGTGTAGATCTCTAACACACTAATAATCTGTATGAATATATGTATGTTTATGTTATGGGCTAAAAAGCCGAAAAGTGGCTGTATAGACAGTCGAATGAAACCCGAAAAGGGTTAGGCAAGGAATGCCAGGTACGGAATCATAGAACTTCTCTATGTGTATCGATGTATGTGAAAGACTGTAATCTCTTAGGTAGTAGATTGTTTGATTTTGCATGAATGTATGCATGGGATGGGTTTGGTATGAAAAGGGGAAGAGCATGATTGGCCACATGGTAATCGGTGGTAGAAAACCAACCTAATGAAATGTTATATCACATGGTAATCAGTGGTAGAAAACCCACCTAATGAAATGTTAGATCACATGGTGATCGGTGGTAGAAAACCCACGAAATGAAATGTTAGGTCACTTGGTGATCGGTGGTAGGAAACCCACGTTAAAATTCCTGATTGATAGGAATAGGCAGTATGACTGTCGTTTGGTGTGTAGCGGATGGAAGGTTGATTATAGAAATCCCCAAGGTGTGATGGTTGGTACGGGTTGGTGTGTAGAGGATGGAATTCTAGGATGGGTTGGGCTTTGCATCATTTATTATCTGTCATGTGATTATGATTGTTGCCATTGTGTATGGGCCAGGGCTCATAATGTGTTTGTGGGCCCAAGCCTTTTATGTGTTTTCGGGATTTACACACTGAGTCTTGGTGACTCACCTTATTATTTTTCCCTAACTTTTCAGATGAGCAGTAGATCGTGGACATGGGAGCCGAGATGGACTCGAGGGGCCATCAAGTTTTTATTTATAGATTATTTCGGCTTTTCTTTAAGTTTTAATTTTTGGAATATTTATGTAGTAAGGCCCCATAGTTTATATTTCACTGCTTAATTTTTAATATTTGCAACTTATGAAATTTTGTCAAAAGGTTTAATTATTCAAAATAATAATAATACAAGTTTTTTTTTCAAAAGGTCACCTATTTATTCAAATATTGTCTAATTAACTTACGATTTCCGAAACCAATGAAGTAAAAGTTTTCAATGTACAACCCGTAGCATACTAGATCTGGTCGACACTTATGGGCCGGGTTTGGGGTGTTACACCTTAGATCATAAATTGGGCCCGGGAGCCCAAAATTGAGACTAAGACCCAAAAACTAGTCGAGTAGGGCATGGTATGTGGAACCGGGCCGATTGGTGACTAGACCAGACCGGTCGGGTCGTCATTGACCTGGACTGAATCGACAGCAATTGAACTAGCTCGGGGTGCCATAAGGGTGTCGAACCTACATCATCGGACACGACGGTGCCAGTGGCTGCAACAGCGGCGTCCTGTGGCCAGCGGTTGAGTAGTGGAAGAGTTATACTCCTACTAGGACTCTACCAGAAAATTTGATTTCAGATTAATTATTCCAAAAAATAATATTATTTAAATAGTTTAATATTAAATTCAATTTAATATTTAATTTTATAGTATTTTATTAATTTAATATTAAAGCGATTATCTTAATATTAAATTTAATTTAATGCTTATCTTGTAGATAAACCTTCTATTATTTTAATAAGATTTAATATTAAATTTAATCTAATATTTATCTTGATAAATATTATATTAATTTAACGTTAAAGTGATTAAGTTTAATCATAGTTGAACTCTCTAAACTCTTCCTGTATAAAGAGAGCCTTGGGTCATTATTTACACACTTAAACTCAAGAGAAAGTTGTAGAGAGAAAATTCTCAGAAGAGATTATTCTAGAAAATTTCTAAAGATATTTTTCTGATTTACATCATGACCTAAAAGTTTAGAGAAATTTTAAAATTACCCCATTGGTAATTTTTGTGAAAATTTTTCTAATTTGAAACGACCCCACACTCAACAGAAGTGAGCTTGAGAATAGCGGAGAAGACTACTCGATCGAATCGCTCATCCTAAATGAATTGAAAAGGTACAAATTTGATTAACTGTTTATGACTTTAGCTATCATAACCAAGATGTTGTTTTGGAATTTTTTTTTAAAACTCTGGTTTTTCCTTAAATTTATTTTTCGCTACATTTTTCAAAATTGTTTTTTCCAACAATTGGTATCAGAGCTTGGTTATGTTCTATCTATAAGTATAAACAGATAATGAAAATATTTTTCTCTTCTTCTTGAATGATTTGATTACATAGAAAGTGAAATTGTTTAGATCTTATGCATGTTTTGAGTTATATATGAGAATGGATGTGATATTATATATTTGTTATATAATTATTTTTTGTCGAGGTTGTGGTTCTTAGGAAATAGACTGTGGACTATCATCTCCACGTAGGGCTATATTTTTTTTAATTTATAAAATTCTTGTGAGCCTAAAACAGATATAGGACTTAAATGTAATTTTTTGAAAAAGAGTCCATGACGAGAAAAAGATGTGATGGTAGTTGAAGACCCAAGGAATGCCTTATGGTGAAAAATTATTTAATTTTATTTTTCAATTTATTAAAAATAGAACCACAAAAACCTTGGTTGACAATTTTATTTTATTTACCTCTCTCAATATATATATGTTTTATAATTGCTTATAATATTTATATTATGTAATGTTATAATTGTGATATATATGTGAGATGATTCACAGTTGATCGATTAAAAATAGGAAGTGTTGTAACGAGAAAATAAATGTGTTGTATTGTTCTATTCACTTCTTTAGGTTATTCTATAACTGAGAGAAGTGTAACAACCTGATTTTGGGTCCAGTCGAAACAGTGCTTTCAGGACCACAAATCCGACACATAAAAAATTATTTTTATTATATTTTTGTGGTCTACAATTTTATGGAATAATTTCATGAAAATCTCGTTCGAAAATTTTGACGTTTGGGCACTCAATTTAGTTAAAAGGACTAAATTGAAAAAATTGAAAAACTTGAATTCTATATGTTGGAGGTGTCCAATTGCTATGAAATTTTAAATTAGAGGTCCTTAAATGGTAATTAGACCATTAGTTAAGCTAATGGACAAAAAATGGACATGGGTTGGTATGTTTCTAAAGTTTTTCATTAAGGGCATTTTAGTAAATTGGTAATTAAAATGAATTAAAAAGCCAAATAAAGCAAAAATCTTGCCCATCTTTCTCCCATGGCCAAATCTTACATGGAGAAGACATGGCTAGGGTTTTTTCAAGCTTCCAAGCTCGATTGTAAGTCCGTTTTACCCTCAAACACGTCGTAACTCGAGCTATCTATTTCTACCACTAATTTGAAGAGATGTCAAAGTCTAAAATTTTACCCATGTTGAACATGTATGTATTTTGATGTTTGATGGTAGAAAATGCATGTTTGTTGATTGTTAAACGACTTATGCTAAGTGATTTTCGGTAAAAATGTCAAAAAGGACCTATTTATAAAATTTATAAAATACGGTGTAAAAATATGAATAAATGAAAATTACGGGCTGTTATAAGTATGAAAATGGTTCAGCTAGGCTTGGATTTTGAAGAAAGTGAATGAAAATCATTTTATGAGCGTATGGACTAAAATGTAAATTGTCAAAAGTTTAGGGGCAAAAATGTAATTTTTTCCATAATGTGATTTTGGGCTAAATTGAATAGTATAATGATTGAATAAGTTAAATCTGATATTATAGATCAAGAAAAAAATGAGGTTCGGACCTAGAACGAGAGAAAAATAAGTATTTGACGATTTAGTCCTTTTTTCCGTTTTTATGCCAAGCTAAGTTCGTATGTAAATAATGCAATGTTATGTTTTCATTTTAGTGTTTTAATACTGCACGAAATATATCATTGATTCTATGAGTATATTCGATGAAGTTCCGGCAAGAGAGAAATCTCGGTTGAACCTTAGGAATAGATTAGGATATAAGTGACATGTCACTAGGAACCCATGTGATTATGTGATTTATGTGTCCCAGGTGCTGGTCCTGTATGTCCTACCGATGGATGGGTATACTGACATATGTTGCTGATACCTGACAGCTTGCATGAACAGCATTGCGTAGCTACGTCTCGACTGACATCTTGTGTGAGCAGGCCCGAGGATAGCTTAAGAGCGAACTTATATGTGTTATGAGATTTGTGGTAGCATTGGCTACATATGTGGCACTTATGTGCAAAGATTTTCGTGTATTCGATAGTGTTCCAAGTGGTTCAACGGGTATGTCAAAGACGAGAAAGTATGTGATTATGTTACGAGTTGGTATAGGTATGTACGTAAAGTTTATAAGCATTGACTTCATGAAATTGTGAGTTCATGATTACCATCAGAATGATTTTGTGAAAACCTTGTGATTATTAGTCTATACTTGTGATGTATGAAATACATGGTAAATTCGATTGACGATTTTGTGATTTGCCTTCGGGCCAAATTGAGTTATGATATCGTATGTTTTATTCATGTAAATTATGATTTATTAGATATGAGAAAATGGGAAGATAAGAACTTAGGCAATTGAAAGAATTTAAAGTATATGCTTGAAATGTAAATACACATAGTTAATGTGCATGTTTACTATGAGGTTTGAGATGATTTGTTATTTGTTGTAATATGTTACAAAGGAGAGATTATGGTTGTTAGGCTAATGCCAAGATATGTTAAATTATGCTTATAAGTTGATAGAGTATGTATTATGATTGAATAAGAATTATAACTGTGAGATTTATAGTAATTTGTATTATCTTGTGTTTAAATTGTTGGACTTGATAAAAGATTGGTAAGAGTTTCTTATTATTTTTGTACGAACTTACTCGGCTATATAATATACCTTACCCCCTTCCGTTCCCATGTTTTATAGAGTCATCGAGCCAGCTTGGGTTGGAGATCGCCGGAGAACTTATCACACTATCAAGCTATCATTTTAGGTGTAAATGAATTCAAGCTTTTAAGTCTATGGCATGTATAGGGACTAGATCAATTTGTTGTATATGTCATTATTAAGTTGGCCATATGTGTTGGTTTGTAATTGTTAATGCTTCATCTTATATATAGCCATGAATGATGGCTTATGTTGATTATAAGTTTATTCATATGTTAATGCCCTCTTGTGATTATGAAATTAGTATGTTTTAATGGGTAAAATTTGATGTTTTAAGCATGATAAATAATGGCATGAGGATGACATGTTCTTATCTTGGTTGTGGTGGTTTGGTTGCTCTTATATGTTTGAATTTGTGCCATGTGATATTGTGTAGATGTGTGCAAGTGAGGGTGGAAAAATGACTTGGTAAATAGCCTTGTTTTTGTCCACACTGGTAGACACATGGGTGTGTTTCTAGGCCTTGTGTGACACATAGTCTACCCCACGGGCATGTGTTCCGGCCATGTGTCCCCTGCACCTTAATTGTTGCAAAACAGAATGTCCAGAATTGGGCAGAGGGGTAGAGACACGGGCGTGTGTCTCCGCTGTGTGTGTTACATGGCTTAGCACATGGGTGTGTGGCACGACCATGTGGTATAAGTCAAAGAGCACCCTATTTTGAACATGGCCTGTAGCATGGACATGTCTAAGGGTCACACGAGTGTGTCTCTTGGACCACACAGGCGTGTGAGCCCTGTAACATGAAAAATTTTCTAGGTTTTGTAAAATTTTCTAAAGTTCTCGGTTTAGTCCTGAACCACTTCCAAAGCATGTATTGAACCTCGTAGGCTCGTTTTAGGGATGATATGAATGTGTATGAAAAGTTTTAATTTGATTAGAAATTTATGACTCAATAATGTATGTTTGCTTGTGTTTATGTCCGGTAATGCCTCGTACCCTGTTCCAGCATTGGATACGGGTAAGGGGTGTTATATTTAGTGGTATCAGAGCTACGGTTTAGTCGATTCTCAGACTAATGTAGCGTATGTGAGTCTAGCTATACATGCCATATTACTACCTGTGATAGTGTGATATCTCCCGACTCTAATGAAATTGTTTTGTTGAGGCAGAGATGCTTTCTAACCGAGCTAATTTCGAAAAGCTGAAAGTGATACTAAGATATTTGAAAATGTGTTTGTGATGAGTCGAAACTTGGAAAGGTATGAATAAGAGTTCATGATATGTATGTGATGATGTACAAAAAGAAATAACCATAAGCTGAGAAATATGGATAAAATGTCATTGTTCCAGTTGAACGTTGTATTTCGATGGATTATGGTGATTTTATGAAAACGGATAAAATGTTTTAAATATTGCAAAAAGGATTTAGCCCGGAAGGGTAATCCTAAATTAAGCCCTCTCGAGCATATGTTATGAAATGGATTTAGCCCCGAAGGGTAATCTAGAGTAAGCCCTTTAGAGCATACGTTACTGAAAGGATTTAGCCTAGACTAGCAATCCTGTTATATCATATGTGGCTCGAGAGTGTGCTCTATGAATATGTGCCAAAAGGGCACTTTTGAATATGAATTGACAGATTGTTGGCATGCATACCTTGAGTATACTACTCGAGTATCCATCAAAATTACAATAGTTCAATGGGAATTATTCTTGAAATATGAAAGGTGAAATGAAATGAAAGTTTATATTGTGATAAGCTCATCTATGTTTATTTGGCATTCATATGATGTTATGTGCCTAATTTGTTTGATTAAGTGAATGCGATAAGTAAACTTACTCAAAATTTATGGAATGTCTGTTTAAGTACACTTGTTTGAATAAAGATAATCAGAAAGTTTGTGTAGCATAAATATGTATGTTAATTAGCCTGAAGTGAATTATATGATTGTGAAGATATTATGTTGATGATGAATGCTAAGTTATATGTGTGTATTTATGAGAGTCGAATTGGAGGCTTTACGACCTCACCCCTTTACCAATGTGGTATTTTATAACGAAATTTCACGAGATTTAAGTTGAATGAGCTCACAAGTAAGAGACTAGAGAGTTCAGTAGTAGAATAACTAATGATGTGGTCAGAGTTAAGAATAGTTTGGTAGGTGAATACAATTCTGGAAAAGATACCAGGTTATTCTAAAGATCATTCGGATTTCGCAACGTCACGGTTAAGGAAAAAGTTAATCTCGGCTAATCGACTCATTCAGGTATGATGTCTAAAGTATGTATTTGCTAGAAATTCCTCCGGATTGATTTTCATTAGTGAATGGAATAATACGGGATTAGTGATGATAGAATTAGTCAGAGAAATGATATTTGAATCGTAAAGATGTCTGAGTGTAATAGTTGTAATTGAATAGATTATGATGATCTCTCTTGGGTATTTTATGTATTCATTTATCCTCAGAGATATATATTGTAACAGCCCGGTTTAGACCCTAGTCAGAACAGTGGTTTCGAGACCACAAATTCGAGGTCAAAATATGTGATTGAGCATGTGTGAAAATTTTGTGTGAAAATTTTATCGTTTGTGTGTCGAATTATGAAAAAGGACTTAATCGCATAAAATGCAAAAGCTGTGTTCTAGTTGTAAAAGTGCTTAATTGCCAAGGTTTATTTATGTGTTGGTAATGCATTAGTGAGTAATATGTATTATATTACGAACTTACTAAGCTCTTAAGCTTACTGTGTGAAGTTTTCTCTGTTTTACAGTGTCAATAAAGCTAGCTCGGATCTGGGGATCTTCAGCGACTCAATCACACTATCGGCTATCTATTTTGGTACTTTTGAAAGATGTACATATTTGGTATATGGCATGTATAGGCTAGTAAATATGGTGTATTTTGAGATGTTTGGACCTTGCCATGTGATATGGTTTGGAAGTTAAATGATTTTGGTTATTATATGTGAGCTATGAAAATGATGAATGTAGTATGAAGTAGTGAGTGATGAATATAACATGTTTCATGCTTATATGGTTGATGAGAAATAGTGTTTGAAATGTGAATTGTGGTGAGGTTTTTATGATGCTTGACCTATATGATTTAGGATGTGAAATTGAGTGTTTTGGATGAACTTATTTGAGATGAAATTGAGTATGAAAATAGATGATGTAGTTGATGGTTAATTGGTGCATATATATTGAAAGGTTCTGGTTGCCAAATGAGGTATAAATGCATGTGATTTGAGGCTTGTAGGTGAACCTAAGTGTGGGTGGCAAGTTTGGCCTTGAAAATGGCCTATAATTGTCCATACGGTTGAGCACGCGGGCGTGTGGCTCGATCGTGTCCTTCGAGGTTGTGTTTCAAAACAAGTCAGACTTGACCACGGGCTGGGGGCACACGAACGTGTCACAGGCTGTGTGAACAAGTCAGTATGTATGCCGTGTTTTGCCACGCCTTGGATGCACGGGCGTGTTCGAGGCCGTGTGCCTACACGGGCATGTGACCTCTACAGTTTTGAAAAATCTTTAAAATTCTAAACATTTTTGTATGTGTTCGGTTTAGTCCTGACCTCTTTCTAACACATGTTTAAGGTCTTGTAGACCTCGTTAAGGGACTATATGTTTATGTTGTGATATGTTTCAATGATGATTGACTTTGTGTTGTAAAATGATTTGAAATGTTCGGAAATGATTAGTAATGCCTCTTAACCCTAGTCCGGTGACAGTTACGAGTTAGGGGTGTTACATATGTGATTGTTCGTTTTTTGATGAAATTCTTATCATATGAGAATGCTAGCTGCTTATAATGTTGATGAGAGCACTGTTGATCTGGTTGGTTGATGAGAAGTATTTCTTATCTCTCTTTGCGGGATTCTATTCTATTATGTTTGGAATAAAAGTTGTTGGTGAAAATTTATGTAAGGCTGTTCTTCTATTTCTACTGGATGTTGTTTTGTTATATATATATATATGGAAAATATATTATCTCTGTTACAATTGATTCTAGAGCGTGTAAGCATTGTTTTTCTTCTGGTTTTCTCTGAGGAATCATCAAGATCTTTATTATTTTCTTACAAGTTATGTTCTTGGACTTCCGGTGTGGTATCATATCTTGGATTTCTTTATCTCGGTTTTCTTATCATCCTTATTTCATAAATTATCAATTATGGCTCGTCTTTAAAGTGTGTTCATTGGCTTGTGATAACTATGTTTATTATAGTTGTATTTCTGGTTCGATCATAGGAACATGGTGATTTAGGTATCAGGATTTCTCTAATTTTCATGAAAGGAATTAACATCCTTAAATGTATAGATAGTGGAAGCTAAAGCTCAAATTGTACGATGATTTTCTTTCCTCAAGTATGTTTGATTAAGGTCAATGAGTTCAATCAGGATATTTTGTTTCCTCGAGCTAATGCAGTTGTAAAGATCTTTGACTAGCATGTTAAGGGAATTATAAAAGATTGTATGTTTGAGTTGTTTAACAGCATGAAGAAGGGAGTATTTTGATATGTTATTATTTGATAGTTGAAATCAACCCCGTTTTTTTTATCTGAGCGATCTGGTCAGTTGAAAGGTAATTTGAGTTATATGCATTTAAGTTTATCCTCAGGTAAGAAAATAAAATCTTGTACATTCATGGGTGAATAGACGGACAATTTGAAGGAAGAATTCATATTCTAGAAGGTATGATACGGAGATATACCTATTAGATTTGTTCTAATCCAATGATGTTGTTATGAGTTAAAGCTGTTCCAATTGATAAATTTATCACATTTGTGAAAGTTTGAATGGTCTGTTGCATGATAGCAAAGTTGAAAACAGTTGAATGTGTTACTAACCGAAACACTGGTTCTGGGTTCTGTTTGAATTGAGTAAAGAATTCGTGATTTTTCAGCTGTGCACTATCGAACGGATTGGAATTTGTTTTAATACAAGAATGTAAAGTGACAATTTATGCTTTCAGACAGTTAAAGTCTCACTAAAAGAATTGTTCGACGAGTGATTTAGAGTCGGCCGCTAGCATGTCTGTGTTGAGAAATTGATGACATTGTTTGTTCCACGAAAAAAATGTCATATGTTTCCTGATCCCAAGATTTTAAAGTATCTAATGTTACAGAAAAATCTAAAATTAAGACAACGTTGATGACTTGAACTATTGAAAAATTGTGAATAATTAACGATTTACCTTTAGGGAAGTAGATATAGTTACAGATACTTGAATGGAAAGCCTTTGTTCATTTTGTGAGTGTTGGTTACATGATTAATCTTATTTGATGGAAGTCTGAATTTAGCTAAATCAGAAAGCTAAAGCTATGTTTACTTTGCAAGATTGAGAACCTTAAGAATGTGATAGTGAGTGGTAAACTAAATGAGTACAGTGTGAAACGACTTTTGATTCTGAATTTTAGGTCGGACCTAATGACTGCTATCATTATTCTGAGATAGAATTTGCACACTGAGTAATTCAGAGCTTATGCAGAAAATTTTGTACGAAGCTCAGTAGTAGCTCGTTTGTTCATTTAAGGAGTGATAAAATGTATAGTTATTTGAAATAGAAGTTCTGGTGATTGGGTATGTAACATGGTAGATTAGTCGAGTTATATGTTTCAGAGACTATCCGAGCAGAAATCGTATAGAAAGTAAAAGTGATTCGTGGTAGTTTAGAATCCACTTCAGATTGTCAGAAAACATATGTGAATTTGAAACATGAGGATATGAAATTCCCGTTCAGCGATAGCATGCTTCCGAAAGTATTGCATTGGAAAAAAGATTCAAAATATGTTTTGTGTATCTATTTTGCGATGGTATCGATTGGACTCTTTGAGTATGAATTCTCCAATAGGGATTAAGATTCAGCCAATGTGTTGTATAACGAAGAATCAATCAAAATTTTGACACGAGAGATTAAAAGGCTGGGAAATAAAAGCATAAATTTAGTAAGAGTTCTGTAACACCCCAGACCCGGTCAACACACCACGACCGAATCTGGTATGTTACGAGGAAAATCGTAACTTTGAGAAGATGGGTTTGCGTTTAAAAACTTGATAAAACACTTTGCTTGTATTTTATACTTGTAGAAATCTTGGGCATGATTGTATAAAAACCGATGATGTATTTTGTAAATCCAGAAATTTCGAAAACTTAATCAGTTATGAAGTTAAAACATAATTATTGACTTAGTAGAAAATCGAGTTTAAGTTTGAAAAACGTTTGAGTTTCCTTTATCACAAATTACAGTGTGATACCCGATGGTATAGTTTAAAACATATCGCTTTGTAGTTTTGAAATCTTTATCTTTCCAAGTTCTAGCAAATTTTAACCCAATTAATTTGTTAAGGCATATTAAAAATCGACTTTAAGCATAAACATAGCAAAACATAATTTTAAAGGCCGTTTACAATCCAAAATAAAACCAAATAGTAATAAATAAACTAAAGTACCAAATTTTATTAAAGTCTGAGCAAATCCTCATTTAGGCATGGCATGAGCACCTCGAGTCCATCCCGGCTCCATGTCCGCGTCTAAGTGTCACCTGAAATGTCAAAGGAGAGGGTGAGTCGCAAGACTCAGTGCATAAATCCCCCTCCCGATAATACAACATGCTAACACACATCATAACAGAGCAATACAATTAATGCACCCGTTCCTAACCATCTATAACACCTTTTCTACCCCGTGTGGTACCAAACCACTGGTGGTGCAAAACCACTGGTGACCCAAAGTCACGATATCCATCAATGTGGTGCCAAACCACTGGTGACCCAAAGTCACAAATAACCAACTGTGGGGCCAACCCACGTGTGATACCAAATCACTAGCGACAATCCCGTATCTCTCAAGTGGGGCCAACCCACGGTGGTGTTAACCACAGGGACGAGTCGCAATGAGGTGCCAAACCTCTGGTGTCCCAAAGACACAAGTGTGATACCAAATCACTGGCGACCCAAAGTCACGAATCGGATGATGGGGCCAACCCATCGTGTGATACCAAATCACTGGCGTCAATCCCGTATAATCAACTGTGGGGCCAACCCACTGTGGTGCTAAGCCACTGGGACGAGACGTCTGTGGTACCAAACCACTGAAGGTGCCAAACCTCTGGTGTCCCAAAGACACGGTGTCCCAAAGACACGGATATCATATTCCCCCTCCTCTCATATCACCCATACATGTCATACTGATGCAAATCATGTAAATTATGCAATCATGCCATTATGTTTAATATCGCATCTCATATCACATACATCAGCAATCATGATATCATAAACCAACAATAGAACTCGTAATGAAACGGACTTACCCGGATCCGTTCACATAACCCATTGGGTACCATATCTGTCAACCATATTGTTTCAATTTACACAAACAGGTTATTAATATATTACTAGGAAATCAATGTGTTAGTTTACACACCTGGTAAATCGCAAGTCTATATCCCAAAGAACCCGTCTAAATCCCTCGATCACCTCGACAACCTTGTTCCTAAAATCGGTCCAACATGTCACTCATACCATTCGGCCAAGACCAAATAAACCAAAGGGTTATCATCCGAACCCTTACCTTGCAAACAGTTTGGTTTCCTACCAAACCCGAACCGACAATGGTTCCTCTTACCAATCGGCTACACCCTAAAAAGAAAATGGTTAATCCTTTGAAACCTTAGACTTAATCGAAACTACAAGAATACACCAAAGAACTGCTTCTTACCACCACTTACCGACCGATCACTCAACGAAAAGGCTTCACTTGATCACCTCCAAAATCCAATGGTCCTGTAATGGAATCGGTTCACACAAAACAAGAGATTAACCTCTCTCACCAATCACCACAATCGGTTCTTAGCCAAACCAATAACAACAAAGAACAAGGGAGAAAAGAAATACCCTTCGGCTATGGACTTACCTTCCTCGACGATTGGAAGAAACAAACAAGATCAACACTGCACCAATGTTTGGCCAAAATAAACACCACTAGAAGAGAGGGAAGGTTCGGCCAACTCTTAAAACAAGATGGAAAAGCAAAGAATTCGGCTAGGGTGATTTATAATAACCAAACAAGATTCGGCCAGAGTGAAAGAAAAGCGAAACCGAAATGCAAAAGGATAGGGGTTGATATTCGGTCAACAACAGAAATGGGAAAAAGAAGAAGAAATGAAAAGGTATAGGAGGGTGAGGTTTCGGCTTGCAAGAGAAGGAATGGAGAAGGTGTTTTGGAGAATGGAGTTTCGGCTTACAAGGTTTCAAGAAGAAAAAGAAAGTTTGAGAAGAGGAGAGACTAGTTTCGGCTCAACTCAAATGAACAAAAAGAAACAAGTGAGAGGGAGAATTCGGCCACACACAAAATTTTATGAAACACAATGCAACATTCGGCAAGTTTTAGGGGGTTTGGTCTTTCGGTTTCAAGAAGAAAAGATGAAGGAGTTTTCTCTAGAAAAATTCGGCTAACTAAGACAAAAGGTAGAATTTTGCTTACCAACACTTGACCGAAAATGCACAAAATGCCAAGTGCATTTCGGCACTAGCCCTCTAGCTTACTCACCCAACCGGCCACTCCCCAAAACTCTCCTAAAATTTGGCCACATCTCCCCCAACCACTCCACACCATCACTTCAAATCACCTTGACCAAGTCCACCTCCACAATTTACTCTCCACCCACCATTCAAGTCATTTGACTTGGTCTTAGGCAGAGTTTGAACTGCCTACAACTCCTCCCCTCCATGCCGTCAAAATGGAACAAAAAGTGGGCATCCTGCAGCTTGAACTCAGGACCTCACCCTTGCAAGTGGCGTCACACCCACAAGCCCTTAGTGGCGCCTTTCCTGCCACTCCACCAGCTTATTTCTTGTGCAACAATTTACCAAATAATATTTATTAACCCCAGCTCCTTCAGCTCCTTTCACCTAAGCCTAGAAACAAAAATTTTCTCTACCACTCAGGCTTACACCTAGCTCATAACTAAGCCCCCAATACACCAAAACAACAACATAGCACACCAGACACAAGCAAACAAAGTCATAACAAAAAATAGCCCCTAACCCGGGATATTACAGTTCTACCCCCTTAAAATAATTTCGACCTCGAAATTACCTGATCAGAAGAGTTGCGGGTATTGCTGTCTCATCATATCCTCGGGTTCCCACGTAGCTTCTTCCACGCGATGATTCCGCCAAAGAACTTTTACCAAAGGCACAGACTTCCTACGCAGAACCTTCACATCCCGATCTAGAATCTACACAGGTTCTTCCTCTATGGTCAAATCTGGATTCACCTCGATCTCTTCCACTGCTACTACGTGCGATGGATCTGAACGGTAACGCCGAAGCATCGAAACGTGAAATACGTCGTGAATCTGACTAAGCTCTGCTGGCAACTCAAGCTGATACGCTACTGGTCCCACTCGTCTCAGTACCTTATGCGGCCCAATAAATCTTGGACTTAGCTTGCCTTTCTTTTCGAACCTCAATACTTTCTTCCATGGCGAGACCTTCAGAAAAACTTGATCCCCCACAGCAAACTCTATATCTCTCCGCTTAAGATCAGCATAAGACTTCTGCCGGTCCGAAGCTTCCTTCAATCGAGCCTGAATCAACTTAACCTTGTCTTCGGTCTCTGCAACCAACTCGGGTCCCAACAACTGACGTTCACCTAATTCCGTCCAACACGTAGGTGAGCGACACTTCCTACCATACAACGCCTCGTACGGTGCCATCTTGATGCTCGCTTGGTAACTGTTGTTGTAGGCAAGCTCGGCTAATGGCAGAAACTCCTCCCAACTACCTCTGAAATCCAGAACACAACCTCTCAGCATATCCTCTAAGATCTGAATAACCCTTTCCGATTGTCCGTCAGACTGCGGGTGAAAAACCGTGCTGAAATCCAAACGCGTACCCAGAGCTTGATGCAACGCTTTCCAAAACCTTGACGTAAATCTGGGATCCCTATCCGAGATGATCGATACTGGCACACCGTGCAGCCTCACTATCTCTGACAAATACAGCTTCGCTAACCTCTGAAGTGAGTAGTCAACCCTCACCGGAATAAAGTGAGCTGATTTAGTCAGTCAATCCACAATTACCCAAACTAAATCCTTCTTGCTTGGCGTAAGCGGTAATCCACTGACGAAATCCATGGTTATCCTTTCCCACTTCCACTGAGGAATCTTCACTGGCTGAAGCAACCCTGACGGCAACTGATGCTCAGCCTTGACCTGCTGATAAGTCAGACACTTTCCTACAAACTCTGTCACTTCCCTTTTCAGACCAGGCCACCAAAACTGCTCTCTAAGATCCCTATACATCTTACTACCTCCAGGATGCATAGCATATGGACTGCTATGTGCGTCCTGAAGAATCTTTTGCCTCAGCTCAACATCCTTGGGCATACAAGCTTTACCTTGAAAACACAGCACCTCATCACTAGACAAACTGTAACCTTCCAAACCACCATCCTGCACCTGCAACCTCTGCGCACTCAGAACCTCATCCTCTAACTGTTTCTCTCTGATTTGCTCAACCCAAGTAGGCTTAACCTGCAATTCTGCCAGAATACTTCCGTCGTCATACAAACTCAAATGGGCAAACATCGCTCTTAAGTCCGAAACAACCTTACGGCTCAACGCGTCTGCCACCACGTTAGCCTTGCCCGGATGATACTCAATCGAACAGTCGTAATCTTTTAGCAACTCAACCCATCTGCGCTTCCTCAAATTCAAATCCTTTTGAGTCAAAAGGTACTTCAGACTCTTATGATCTGTGTAGACTATCGATCTCTCTCCGTACAAGTAGTGCCTTCAAATTTTCAAGGCGAAGACTACAGCCGCTAGCTCCAAATCGTGCGTCGGATAGTTAACCTCATGTGGCCTCAGCTGCCGAGATGCGTAAGCCACCACCTTACCTTCCTGCATCAGCACATAACCCAATCCCGTATGTGATGCATCGCAGTACACTGTGAATTCCTTACCAGCCTCAGGTTGAATCAAAACCGGAGCTTCTGTCAGAATCTTCTTAAGCTTGTCGAAGCTCTCCTGTTGTTTCTCAGTCCAAACAAATAGAACCTCTTTCCTTAACAACTTAGTCATCGGCGCTGCGATCAACGAGAAACCCTCTACAAACCTTCGGTAGTATCCTGCCAAACCCAGAAAACTTCGAATCTCAGCCACTAACTTCGGCGGCTTCCAATCCAAAATTGCCTCAATCTTCCGAGGATCCACTCTAATCCCCTCAGCCGACACTACATGACCCAAGAAAGTCACTTCTCTAAGCCAAAACTCGCACTTACTAAACTTAGCATAAAGCTGCTTCTCCCTCAAAATCTGCAGTACCACACGCAAATGCGCATCATGCTCTTCTTCTATCCTCGAGTATACCAGGATATCATCTATGAAAACCACGACGAACTGATCCAAATACTGCTGAAACACCCTATTCATCATATCCATGAATGCTGCCGGCGCGTTAGTCAACCCGAACGGCATTATCAGAAATTCATAGTGCCCATACCGAGTCCGAAACGCTGTCTTGTGGATATCCGCCTCCTTTACCTTTAACTGATGATACCCAGACCTCAGGTCGATCTTCGAGAATACCGCTGCACCCTTCAGCTGATCAAACAAGTCATCTATCCGTGGCAACGAATACTTGTTTTTAATCGTCAGCTTATTCAGCTGGCGGTAATCTATACACATCCGCATCGTACCATCTTTCTTCTTGACAAAGAGTACCGGCGCTCCCCAAGGCGAAACACTTGGCCTGATAAAACCTCGGTCCAACAACTCCTGAATCTGAGCCTTAAGCTCCACCAATTCCTTTGGCGCCATCCTATACGGAGCAATAGACACTGGCGCAGTTCCAAGTAACAAATCTATCCCAAACTCTACCTCACGATCCGGCGGCAACCCCGGAAGCTCCTCAGGAAACACATCAGCAAATTCCCCAACTGTCCGAACTTTCTCTACAGCAGACTCTTTAGCCTCCAAGGCATACACATGAACCACATACGCTTCACAACCCTTTCTGACCATCTTTTCAGCCTTCAAAGCAGATACCACATTAGATAAGTAATCTCTCCTATTACCTATCATAGCCACTTCATTACCCTCAACCGTCTTAAGAACCATACGCTTAGCCGCGCAATCCAACCTCGCCTAGTACTTAACCAACCAGTCCATCCCAAGAATCAGATCGAACTCCCCAAACGGCAGTTCCATCAGATCAGCAGCAAACACTACCCCTTGGAGTTCTAGGGGTATATCTCTAAACAGCTTATCCACTACTACAGAGTGACCTAAAGGGCTAATTACAGTCATCTGCCTAGAAGATATCTCAGAGTCTAAATCCATGGTCTCTACTATACTACTAGCAACGTAAGAATGCGTCGAACCCACATCAATCAAAGCAGTAACTGGAGAACCAAAGATCAAGAACGTACCGGTTATGACGTCCGGTGCATCGCCCTCCTCTCGGCGCCTCGCTGCATACACTAACCCAGGCTGTCTGGCCTCAGAACTACCCGTACCTCTGCCCGGTGCTCCACGGCCCCGACCAGAACCATTACCTCCTCTGCCATTACCACGACCCCTCTGCGGTGGCGGTCCATTATTCCTAAACTGAGTACGGCCCTGACCCTCAGACTGAATCCTAGCCAACTTACGCGGACAGTCCCTCACACGGTGATCCAGAGAACCACACTCAAAGCAACCTTTTCCACCGGTCCAGCAGCCTCCCCAATGAGATTTCCCACAACGGTTACACTGCGGCAGTCCCTGACTAGCAGCAACATTCCTACCAGACTGATTCGGCCCACTCTGCCTAGCCCTTTTCTGAAGATTACCGGACGACCCAGAAGACCCAAAGCTCCTCTTATGCCTGTTCCTGTCCATGCCCTGCCTTGCGGACTCCTTAACACCCTCGGCTACCTTAGCCTTCTCAACCAGGACAGCAAACTCACGCTCCTGCTGTGGGGAAATCAGCAACCTCAGTTCGTCTCTCAGACCATCCTCAAAACGAACACACCTCTCATGCTCTATAGCCACAATGCCCCTAGCATACCGGCTCAGCCTCAAGAACTCAGCCTCGTACTCTGACACAGACTTACTCCCCTGGACTAGCCTCAGAAATGCTTTTCGTTGCGCGTCGATGTAGCTAGCTCCAATGTACTTTTTCTGATAAGCAGCCCTAAAATAATCCCACGTAAGATCCTCTGCTACCACACTGTCCCGAACCGTGAGCCACCACTAGTATGACTCATCCCGAAGAAGCGATACTATGCCCTTCAGCTTCTCCTCAGCAGTCAGGTCTAAATCGTCCATAATCCGCTCGGTCGCCTCCAGCCAATACTCAGCCGTGCTGGGAGCAACACCAGAAACACCTTGGAAAACCTCAGCTCCGTTTGCCCGAAGTCGCTCAGGCACAGATTTCCTAACTCCTGCGCCTCCACCTACTCCAGCTACCCTTTCCAACACTCGCAGCATCGCCTGTGACACTGCATCATCCCCAGTCTGATCTTGAAACTCACCACCTCCAGCTGGTGGCGGTACCGGTATCTCATTTTCTGACCCCTGACCAGATCCTACGGGTTCAGAAACTGTCATCCTACCACGACCGCGTCCACGACCACATCCACCTCTAGCGCTCATGACTAAAATCTCTACGTATCTGATTTAGAGGTTTTATGCATCAGTATTTATTCCACAGTTTTAAAGCAAAGTCTTATGAATAGTAAAGAAGCTTTATTTTCGCGAGTTCACAGAATCCTATCAGTTTCAGTTTCTAAAGTCATCTTACTATTGCAAATCATTCAATCACATCTCATCAATATCAAAATCACAAGTAATAGTGAGGGTTCTTACCTGGGCGGATTGGTGCCAGAGACTCGGTGCCATGCCTTTCAAACCATGCTTTTTAAAACAAAATTCTTAAAACAGACTTTTAATACATGTTGGGCCTCAGGCCCACAGTCGAGCTTTTGAACTTGGCTCTGATACCACAATTGTAACACCCCAGACCCGGTCAACACACCACGACCGAATCTGGTATGTTACGAGGAAAATCGTAACTTTGAGAAGATGGGTTTGCGTTTAAAAGCTTGATAAAACATTTTGCTTGTATTTTATACTTGTAGAAATCTTGGGCATGATTGTATAAAAACCGATGATGTATTTTGTAAATCCAGAAATTTCGAAAACTTAATCAGTTATGAAGTTAAAACATAATTATTAACTTAGTAGAAAATCGAGTTTAAGTTTGAAAAACGTTTGAGTTTCCTTTATCACAAATTACAGTGTGATACCCGATGGTATAGTTTAAAACATATCGCTATGTAGTTTTGACATCTTTATCTTTCCAAGTTCTAGCAAATTTTAACCCAATTAATTTGTTAAGGCATATTAAAAATCGACTTTAAGCATAAACATAGCAAAACATAATTTTAAAGGCCGTTTACAATCCAAAATAAAACCAAATAGTAATAAATGAACTAAAGTACCAAATTTTATTAAAGTCTGAGCAAATCCTTATTTAGGCATGGCATGAGCACCTCGAGTCCATCCCGGCTCCATGTCCGCGTCTAAGTGTCACCTGAAATGTCAAAGGAGAGGGTGAGTCGCAAGACTCAGTGCATAAATCCCCCTCCCGATAATACAACATGCTAACACACATCATAACAGAGCAATACAATTAATACACCCGTTCCTAACCATCCATAACACCTTTTCTACCCCGTGTGGTACCAAACCACTGGTGGTGCCAAACCACTGGTGACCCAAAGTCACGATATCCATCAATGTGGTGCCAAACCACTGGTGACCCAAAGTCACAAATAACCAACTGTGGGGCCAACCCACGTGTGATACCAAATCACTAGCGACAATCCCGTATCTCTCAAGTGGGGCCAACCCACGGTGGTGTTAACCACAGGGACGAGTCGCAATGAGGTGCCAAACCTCTGGTGTCCCAAAGACACAAGTGTGATACCAAATCACTGGCGACCCAAAGTCACGAATCGGATGATGGGGCCAACCCATCGTGTGATACCAAATCACTGGCGTCAATCCCGTATAATCAACTGTGGGGCCAACCCACTGTGGTGCTAAGCCACTGGGACGAGACGCTGAGGTGCCAAACCTCTGGTGACCCAAAGTCACAAAATATCATCTGTGGTACCAAACCACTGGAGGTGCCAAACCTTTGGTGTCCCAAAGACACGGTGTCCTAAAGACACGGTGTCCCAAAGAAACGGATATCATATTCCCCCTCCTCTCATATCACCCATACATGTCATACTGATGCAAATCATGTAAATTATGCAATCATGCCATTATGTTTAATATCGCATCTCATATCACATACATCAGCAATCATGATATCATAAACCAACAATAGAACTCGTAATGAAACGGACTTACCCGGATCCGTTCACATACCCCATTGGGTACCATATCCGTCAACCATATTGTTTCACTTTTCACAAACAGGTTATTAACATATTACTAGGAAATCAGTGTGTTAGTTTACACACCTAGTAAATCGCAAGTCTATATCCCAAAGAACCCGTCTAAATCCCTCGATCACCTCGACAACCTTGTTCCTAAAATCGGTCCAACATGGATTAGTCACTCATACCATTCGGCCAAGACCAAATAAACCAAAGGGTTATCATCCGAACCCTTACCTTGCAAACGGTTTGGTTTCCTACCAAACCCGAACCGACAATGGTTCCTCTTACCAATCGGCTACACCCTAAAAAGAAAATGGTTAATCCTTTGAAACCTTAGACTTAATCGAAACTACAAGAATACACCAAATAACTGCTTCTTACCACCACTTACTGACCGATCACTCAACGAAAAGGCTTCACTTGATCACCTCCAAAATCCAATGGTCCTGTAATGGAATCGGTTCACACAAAATAAGAGATTAACCTCTCTCACCAATCACCACAATCGGTTCTTAGCCAAACCAATAACAACAAAGAACAAGGGAGAAAAGAAATACCCTTCGGCTATGGACTTACCTTCCTCGACGATTGGAAGAAACAAACAAGATCAACACTGCACCAATGTTTGGCCAAAATAAACACCACTAGAAGAGAGGGAAGGTTCGGCCAACTCTTAAAACAAGATGGAAAAGCAAAGAATTCGGCTAGGGTGATTTATAATAACCAAACAAGATTCGGTCAGAGTGAAAGAAAAGCGAAACCGAAATGCAAAAGGATAGGGGTTGATATTCGGTCAACAACAGAAATGGGAAAAGAAGAAGAAATGAAAAGGTATAGGAGGGTGAGGTTTTGGCTTGCAAGAGAAGGAATGGAGAAGGTGTTTTGGAGAATGGAGTTTCGGCTTACAAGGTTTCAAGAAGAAAAAGAATGTTTGAGAAGAGGAGAGACTAGTTTCGGCTCAACACAAATGAACAAAAAGAAACAAGTGAGAGGGAGAATTCGGCCACACACAAAATTTTATGAAACACAATGCAACATTCGGCAAGTTTTAAGGGGTTTGGTCTTTCGGTTTCAAGAAGAAAAGATGAAGGAGTTTTCTCTAGAAAAATTCGGCTAACTAAGACAAAAGGGAGAATTTTGCTTACCAACACTTGACCGAAAATGCACAAAATGCCAAGTGCATTTCGGCACTAGCCCTCTAGCTTACTCACCCAACCGGCCACTCCCCAAAACTCTCCTAAAATTTGGCCACATCTCCCCCAACCACTCCACACCATCACTTCAAATCACCTTGACCAAGTCCACCTCCACAATTTACTCTCCACCCACCATTCAAGTCATTTGACTTGGTCTTAGGCAGAGTTTGAACTGCCTACAACTCCTCCCCTCCATGCCGTCAAAATGGAACAAAAAGTGGGCATCCTGCAGCTTGAACTCAGGACCTCACCCCTTGCAAGTGGCGTCACACCCACAAGCCCTTAGTGGCGCCTTTCCTGCCACTCCACCAGCTTATTTCTTGTGCAACAATTTACCAAATAATATTTATTAACCCCAGCTCCTTCAGCTCCTTTCACCTAAGCCTAGAAACAAAAATTTTCTCTACCACTCAGGCTTACGCCTAGCTCATAACTAAGCCCCCAATACACCAAAACAACAACATAGCACACCAGACACAAGCAAACAAAGTCATAACAAAAAATAGCCCCTAACCCGGGATATTACAAGTTCTTTGGCAGTGTCACGAGATAGAAAAGTCTACGCGGGGATCGAATTTATATTTCGGTAAGATTTTCGGGGATGAAAATCCCTAAAGGGGGAGAGTTGTAACAACCAGATTTTGGGTCTAGTCGGAACAGTGGTTTTAGGACCACAAATCTGACGCAGAAAAATTTCTTTTCATTATATTTTTGTGGCCTACAATTTTATAGAACGATTTCGTGAAAATCTCGTTTGAAAATTTTGACGTTTGTGTACTCAATTTAGTTAAAAGGACTAAATTGCAAAAAGTGCAAAACTTGAATTCTATATGCTGAAGGTGTCCAATTGCTATGAAATTTTAAATTAGAGGTCCTTAAATGGTAATTAGACCATTAGTTAGTTGGTGGACAAAAATGGACATGGTTTGGTATGTTTCTAAAGTTTTTCATTAAGGGCATTTTAGTAATTTGGTAATTAAAATGAATTAAAAAGCCAAATAAAGCAAAAATCTTGTCCATCTTCCTCCCATGGCCGAATTTTACATGAAGAAGACATGGCTAGGGTTTTTCAAGCTTTCAAGCTTGATTCTAAGTCCGTTTTAGCCCCGTTTTTAATGCCCTATACATTTTTGAATACGTTGTAACTCGAGCTATCTATTTCTACAACTAATTTGAAGAGATGTCAAAGTCTAAAATTTTACCCATGTTGAACATGTATGTATTTTGATTTTTGATGGTAGAAAATGCATGTTTGTTGATTGTTAAATGACTTTTGCTAAGTGATTTCCGGTAAAAATGTAAAAAAAGGATCTATTTGTAAAAGTTATAAAATATGGTGTAAAAATATGAATAAATGAAAATTGTGGGTTGTTATAGGTATGAAAATGGTTCAGCTAGGCTTGGGTTTTGAAGAAATTGAATGAAAATCATTTTATGAGGTAGGGACTAAAATGTAAATTATCAAAAGTTTAGGGGCAAAAATGTAATTTTTTTCCATAATGTGATTTTAGGCTAAATTGAATAGTATAATGATTGAATAAGTTAAATATGATATTATAGATGAAGAAAAAATGAGGTTCGAACCTAGAACGGGAGAAAAATAAGTATTTGACGATTTAGTCCTTTTTTCCGTTTTTATGCCGAGCTAAGTTCGTATGTAAATAATGCAATGTTATGTTTTCATTTTAGTGTTTTGATACTGCATGAAATGTATCATTGATTCTATGAGTATATTCAACGAAGTTCCGGCAAGAGAGAAATCTCGGTTGAACCTTAGGAATAGATTAGGATATAAGTGACATGTCACTAGGAACCCATGTGATTATGTTATTTATGTGTCTTGGGTGTTGGTCTTGTATGTTCTACCGATGGATGGGTATACCGACATATGTTGCTGATACCTGACAGCTTGCGTGAGCAACATCGCGTAGCTACGTCTCGACTGACAGCTTGTGTGAGCAGGCCCGAGGATAGCTTAAGAGCGAGCTTATATGTGTTATGAGATTTGTGGTAGCATTGGTTACATATGTGGCACTTATGTGCAAAGATTTCTGTGTATCCGATAGTGTTCTAAGTGGTTCAACGAGTATGTCAAAGACGAGAAAGTAAGTGATTATGTTACGAGTTGGTATAGGTATGTACGTAAAGTTTATAAGCATTGACTTCATGAAATTGTGAATTCATGATTACCATGAGAATGATTTTGTGAAAACCTTGTGATTATTAGTCTATACTTGTGATGTATGAAATACATGGTAAATTCGATTGACGATTTTGTGATTTGCCTTCGGGCCAAATTGAGTTATGATATTGTGAAACACCCCAAACCCGGCCCACAAGCCCCGACCGGATCTGGTATGCTTCTTGAGAAAAACTCGTTTTGTCGTTTTGGAAAAGATGTGATTTTGTGGTAAGAGAATAGATTTGAAGTACGATCTTATTGAAAACCGGGTTGTGATTTAAATTTGTTTCTTATTAAATCGTTAACTTTATGTTTTTAGAAAATTTATATCTCAAAAGAAGAACCGAAATTAAAACTTATTATTAAGTTGAAAACCATAGGTATTTAGGTGTCAAAACAATTTAAGGTGTTCGTCAAAAATATATAATTATTTAGTTGAAGTTGAGCGTAGCAGAATAAAAATTTAAAACATATAAATAAAACAGTTTATGGCGGCCTTATTATAAAAACATAACCCAAAATAAATCCCGAAATAATAGAAGAAAACATAGTAAGTTTAATTAAAAGAAAACCCATATACTGAGTTGAGCAATGGCCACCACGTAGTTCTCGCTGACCCGGTCCATCACGCTAGGTATCACCTGAAAAAGATATCCCACGAGGGGTGAGTCAACAGACTCAATGTGTAGCAGTACACTAAAAACCCAATCGATCATAGCAATAAAGCCCATTTAAATCACATTTAGCCATAAGCCCATAATATAGCATATCAGATAATAACTGATTAAATCACATGTACATATAAAATGAAATGCAATCCCGAGCCCACCTAGATATCCATCCGATACACACCACCCGTACCTGCCAATCACACCGTGGGGATTACTAAATCGACCCTCCATCTGCTACACACCATCGAAGGCAGTCGCTGCAGTCAACTGCACATCGCCCTTATAAATTGTGGCATGGCCACCAGATAATTGTGATAGAGTCACCGGATTCATAATATGTGACCGAAGTCATCGGATAATGTGGTAAAAACTACCGGAACACTTCCCCTTTATCAATATCACCCGTATGCCCATCCAATAAATATATTATTTTGATATCATGCCATATACCCCCAAAATCATAACGGAATCATACACATTTCATATTCATGCTTATAGCATTATTAATGAAGTATTAGGGATTTAACGTACCTGAATATCATATACCACTGAATGGTACCCGCAATCATTATCAAACATATTTCTTAATAACACATGCAAATATTAATACTATCGATTTATTGGAAGTTTAGTGTAGGGCTGCACACCTGATAATAGTGATTACGATACTACCGATACCAACGCTCTCGCTAGCAAGAATTAACAATGAAATGCTTATCCCTATCGAACTGCCCCTAAAAGATCATAGTCAAAATCGGTCAACCTTAATAGACAATATGGCCTTTGGCCGAATATTAAGACCCCTTACCTTGATTGTCTAGATCCTGAAAATGTCACTTGTCCTTGGAGATGTCGAAATCCCTACATGATCTATGTTAGATTCGATTTCTAACATTAATGAACCAAAATACATGGCCTTTGGCCTAAGATTACACTTGCTTTACCTTGAATATCCGAATCCCGAAAGGTTCCCTTCCAACCGTCAGCTACAACCAAATCCCGAAATCCTCCACTAACGCTGAGATCGATTGCACCCTTGCTTGAAACCATAGAGATATTCGGCTACAAAGAAGAGTGATTGACTTTGGAGAAGAAAGAGATGAAGAAATCGGCTAGATGGTGATATGTTTCGGCTTGGATTTTAATGAACAATCGGCTAAGGTTTTGAATGTGCTTTCGCTTTTTGGAGTTTGCAAACAAGAAAAGAGAGAATGAGGGCTACAAGTTTCGGCTTAATAATAGGTGAGCAATCGGATATGGAGAAATATGGGATGGAGAAGAAAGATGAAGAAGTGAATAATGGTATGTGATGCGATTTGGCTTGGTGACAATAGGGAGATTCGGCTTAACAAAAGAATAAAAAGAAAAAGAGTGTGAGGCTTTAGAGGTTTCGGCAATGGTGAAATAGGATGGATGAGAGGTTCGGCCTAAGCAAAATAAAGAGAAGGGAGAGATGATCAAAAGAGAGAGATGCTCGAATGGTCACTTATTTGGTTTACGGTCCCAAAAGAAAAAGAACACAAAAGCTTTCGAGAAAACAACAAAAAGGAAATCGCACAAAAATGCCCAACACTACCTTATGCACATTCGGCTTCTCCCCTCCATCTACATGACCGAAATGGTCACCAAAGACATCCCTTGGCCGGCCAACATTCATTCCCTTATCAAATCCCACCTTTTCTCTTAATTTCCTCCTAATCTTCCTCCTAATCCCTTTCAAAATTCAACCAACCCCCTAGCCCCCTATGCCGTCTACATACATGGTCAAAAGGCCATAAAATAATTTCCAAAACATCATTCCTTACTTCAAGCCTTATGTCCCCCTAGCTTACCATAAGCTTAGGATTTCATTCCTTAAGTTAGCACTTGCCTTTTTCATTAGTCTACTATCCATAAAAGAAAATAGTTCAACCTTACCTTAATTAGAGTTTGATCGACACATGCCATACAAGTGCAAAAATAAAAGTCACCTAATTGCCATCCATGGGATTCGAACCTAAGCCCCCCCTCACACTGCTTGTGGCGTCACTTCTTAAGGCCCTAAATGGCGCCTCCTTGCCACTTTACCAAGCCAATTCTTGTGATTAAAACCCCACACAACTTTTCTTAAGGCCTCACTTGCCTAGCTCCCCTTTAAGACTTAAACATCCATTATTTTTCTAAGTCACCTACCTATATTCCAAAGTTCCCGAAGCCCCCAAAACACACACAAACCACACAAGAGTACACTACCACATACATTCAAGTTAAAACGCATAACCCCTAGATCCCGGATATTACATATCGTATGTTTTATTCATGTAAATTATGATTTATCGGATATGAGAAAATGGAAAGATAAGAACTTAGGCAATTGAAAGAATTTAAAGTATATGCTTGAAATGTAAATACACATAATTAATGTACATGTTTACTATGAGGTTTGAGATGATTTGTTATTTGTTGTAATATGTTACAAAGGAGAGATTATGGTTGTTAGGCTAATGCCAAGATATGTTAAATTATGCTTATAAGTTGATAGAGTAAGTATTATGATTGAATAAGAATTATAACTGTGAGATTTATAGTAATTTGTATTATCTTGTGTTTAAATTGTTGGACTTGATAAAAGATTGGTAAGAGTTGCATATTAGTTTCTTACAGACTTACTAAGCTATATAATATACCTTACCCCCTTCCTTTCCCATGTTTTATAGTGTCGAGCCAGCTTATGTTGGAGATCGCTGAAGAACCTATCGCACTATCAAGCTATCATTTTGGGTATAAGTGAATTCAAGCATTTTAAGTTTATAGCATGTATATGGACTAGATCAATTTGTTGTATGTGTCATTATTAAGTTGGCCATATGTGTTGGTTTGTAATTGTTAATGGTTCATCTTATATATAGCCATGAATAATGGCTTATGCTGATTATAAGTTTATTCATATGCTAATGCCCTCTTGTGAATATGAAATTAGTATGTTTTAATGGCTAAGTATGATGTTTTAAGCATGATAAATAATGGCATGAGGATGACATGTTATTTTCTTGGTTGTGGTGGTTTGGTTGCTCTTATATGCTTGAATTTGTGCCAAGTGATGTTCCGTAAATGTGTGCAAGTGAGGGTGGCAAAATGACTTGGTAAATAGTCTTGTTTTTGTCCACACGGGTAGACACATGGGCATGTGTCTAGGCCGTGTGTGACACACGGTCTACCCCACGGGCATGTGTCCCGGCCGTGTGTCCCCTGCACCTTAATTGTTGCAAAATAGAATGTCTAGAATTGAGCACAGGGGCAGAGACACAGACGTGTGTCTCAGCTGTGTGTGTTACATGGCCTAGCTTTCGGGCGTGTGACATGACTTTGTGGCACAAGTCAGAGAGCACCCTATTTTGAACACGGCCTGTAGCATGGGCATGTCCCTTGGACCACATGGGCGTGTGAGCCTTGTAACATGAAAAATTTTCTATGTTTTGTAAAATTTTCTAAAGTTCTCGGTTAGTCCCGAACCACTTCCAAAGCATGTATTGAGCCTCGTAGGATCATTTTAGGGACGATAAGAAATAAAAGTGATTTGGCTGGAACCGAGTGGTGAACCAAAAGGGAATTTGAGGAGGGAGGATATGAAGGTTTCGGCTTTGGCACACTTAGAAGAAGAAAAAAAAATGTCTGCCTCTCACAAGTGAAGAAATTCAGCTAGCAGGAAAGCAAAAATTCGACATTAACCTAGGAACTTAATTCAACACTCATATATATAGCCCCTAGCCGAATTTCTCTTCCCTCAGAGTCCAATTCGGCACCACTATATCCACCTCCCAATCCCTATCTTTTCTCCCTTATCTGCACCTTAAATTTCTCTCCTGAACACTCCCTTACAGAGTCCCCTCCAACGCCAACTCCTTCTGTCCAGGCATAAAAATAAAACTCCTTAATTTCCCCTCCTAAGCCTCAAACCTTGGACCTCCTTAACTGCTTAACATGCCACCTCATAGCTCCTATATGATGCCACTTTCCACTGGACTACAAGCCCATTTGTGTTCCTTTTCTTCTCTTAATCTTCTTATGAGGCCTCCTACCTGAGACTAGGGTCCATTAAGTAAGAAAGAATAAACTTCTCCCTATGGTCTTCCCTATCTCTAAGGCCTCAAATAAGCTCGATGATACCTTAATATTATTATTCTAAGTTCTACTCATACATACCAACCTCAGTGCACAAAAAAAGTTTAAAGTTTCGGGATTTTTGGGGCGTTACAACCCAATAGGCCCAAATCTACTAGGCCCAAATTCGGGGCATTACAAACCAAGGTGCTATGAGAGATTTGCTATGAGATATGTGGCACGAGCACCTACTCGAGCTTATGCTATCTATGGACGGGAAGAGGCATCATCGTCAGAAGTTATTACCGGTACTTTTTCTCTTTTCGATACTAATATAATTGCGTTGATAGATCCTGGATCAACCCATTCATACATCTGTATGAATCTAGTATTTAAAAAGAGTTTACATGTCGAGTCTACAGAGTTTGTAATTAAAGTATCGAACCCCTTAGGCAAGTCTGTTTTAGTTGATAAGATTTGTAAGAATTGTCCTTTGATGATTCGGGGTTACTGTTTTCGGGCTGACTTGATGCTTCTACCGTTTGATGAGTTTGATGTGATTTTGGGTATGGACTGGCTGACTATGCATGATGTAGTTGTGAATTGTAGACGAAATATTATTGAATTGAAATGTCAGAATGGTGAAATTCTTCAGATTGAGTCTAATGATTCGAGTGAATTACCTAATGTGATATCATTTATGTTAGCTTAGAAATGTATGAAAAAGGGATATGATGCATATCTTGCATACGTACTGGATACAAAGGTGTCTAAATCAAAGATTAAATCTGTACCTGTGGTTTGTGAGTTTTTGGATGTATTTCCAAAAGAATTACCAGGTTTGCCACCGATCAGAGAGGTTGAATTTCTATTGAATTAGTACCGGGAACAACACTGATATCGATAGCTCCTTACAGAATGGCTCCAACAGAATTAAAGGAGTTGGATGCTCAATTGCAAGAATTGACAGACAAAGGTTTTGTACGACCGGGTTATTAGCCCTAGGGTGCACTAGTATTGTTCATAAAGAAGAAAGATGGCACGATAAGAATGTGTATCAATTATAGACACCTGAATAAAGTGACTATAAAGAACAAATACCCTCTACCGTAGATTGATTATTTATTTGATCAGTTGAAAGGGGCTATAGTATTTTCAAAGATTGATTTGAGATTGGGTTATTATCAATTGCGAGTAAAAGACTCAAATGTGCTGAAAACTACATTTAGAACGAGGTACGGACATTATGAATTCCTGGTTATGCTCCTGCAGTTTTCATGGACTTGATGAACCAGATATTCAGACGTATTTAGACAGATTTGTTGTTGTATTCATTGATGACATTCTGATCTATTCGCGAGATGAATCTGAACATACTGAGCACTTGAGAGTTGTGTTACAAACTCTATGTGATAAGAAATTATTTTCAAAGTTCAGTAAATGTGAGTTTTGGCTCCGAGAGGTTGGATTTCTAGGGCATATTGTTTAAGCTGAAGGTATTAGAGTTGACCCGAGAAAGATTTCTACTACTGTCAATTTGAAATCTCCAAGAAATGTTCTGAAGTCCGTATTTTTCTGGGTTTAGCAGGCTATTATCGAAGATTCGCGACAGGATTTTCGAGGATTGCGACACCGATGACTTGACTGCTTCAAAAAGATGTGAAATTTGAATGGTCAGAAAAATGTCAGCAGAGTTTCGAACAGTTGAAAGTACTATAAATGAAACACCAGTTCTAGTTCAACCTGAATCAGGGAAAGAGTTTGTGATTTATAGTGACACGTCATTAAACGGTCTGGGATGTGTTTTGATGCAAGAAGGAAGAGTTGTAGCTTATACTTCCCGACAACTGAAATCGTATGAAAAGAACTATCCAACGCATGACTTAGAGTTGGCTGCAATTGTATTCGCATTGAAAATTTTGTGACACTATTGATATGGTGAAAAATGCCACATTTATATGATCAAAAAAGCTTAAAATATATGATGTCACTGAAAGATTTGAACCTGCGACAACGAAGATGGCTCGAGTTATTAAAAGGTTATGAATTTGTGATTGATTGTAACACTCTTAACCCATATCCGTCGCCAGATTAGGGTTACGGGCATTACCGGATACATTATAACTTCTGCTCATACGAATAAATCTTATCTAAACATATTTATCAAATAATACATTTATAACATACTAATCATACATGTATAATATATGCTTAATACTTTAACCCAAATCATATACAATATAATCATTAACGAACGCAAAAATAACCCTGAAACATGCGATACGACAAGGTCACCTAGCAATACTGATTCCATATACCACATTCGACAAGTTGATCATAATATGTGAAGTTTATAAACAAGTAAACCATTTCAAAAGTCAAATCATTTTTACTTACTAATGAAAACAACTCGATAATCAAAACTTTATGCTATATAGTCAAGATGCATAAATTCATTACATTAACATAAACACAATTGATAGCTTAGCCGAATATACAAGAACATATACATAAGAATTTCATGAACATTTCATAACTAGTATTAACTCAAATAGAACCAATATTCAATCAAATCAACATTTACCTACAGTTAAGAACATATATAGATAGACATATGTATATGTACCTTATATCAACATCTATATAACTCTTAAATCCTAATAACATAAACATATACAACATTCGATCAATACAATTCATATGTCTCAACTTCAAACATGAACATTATCCATCCTGTATATAGTAAACTCAAAGCACATACAATCATCTTATCCGCAATCATACCCTCTATATAACATACATCAACCTAGATATGCATGAACATGCCAGGTATAAATTTGCCATGAGCCAAACACATTTGACATTCAACCATTCTGTCATATAACTAAGCTTAACTTTTGAATTCCAACCATTAGGTCATATAGCATAAAAACTTAAGTTAACCAAATGAAATAAGCCTTTTTCGCAAGGCTACATTATAGTTATGTACAATCACCCAAAATCTAATAATTAACACTTAAGTCTAGCCTATACATGGCTTTTGAATAAAACTAAGATAAGTATACCAAAAGTTTGATAGTGCGATTAACTTCTTGGATAATCCCCCGAGTCCGTAGCTTGAATCAAAGATCTATAAAACAGAGGTAGATAAAAGCACACACACACGGTAAGCTTGCTAGCTTAGTAAGCCTTAAGTAAGCATATACTTATATAAGTAACATACATACAACTATTCAAATCAATATCTTCTATCACTAATTCGAACATAATTAATACAAAACCTATTTTATTTATAAAGCCGAAACAACTAAATATCATTGAATGCACTTGATACTAAAGCTTTATCTTTCTTATTCACATACACCAATCATTCAGTGTATCATAGACATATGTACATATCATATGCTTATCCCTTCAACTAAATACATTCATGCTTTCAAATAATTATTGTCACACAATATATCTTGCATATACATATTCATTCATTTCTAACAAGTTAATGTATAAAACCTTCACTTACTCAAATACTTGTTTGTCCTTTTATTGAGTAACATGATTATAAATACGTACCTTTCTGTCGAATTTATACGAATCATGTTTCTAAACAGAAATTTCTTGATATGTTCATAACGTGATTTTCATGCGCTTAGAGCTTGAACATATTCACCGGCACTAAGCCTGCTGGACTTAAGGTCCGAAGTATATCACCGGCATTAAGCCTTCTAGGCAATAAGCCCGAATCGTTTCACCGGCACATGGCCTGCTAGGCTAAAAGCCCAAACTATTTCACCGGCACAAGGCCTGCTAGGCGCGAAGCCCGAATAACTCACCGGCACAAGGCCTGCTAGGCTCAAAGCCCGAATAACAACATAATTAAACTTTCAATACATATTTATAAATGCTAACATCACAACCAAACCATATACATCATATTGTATCCACGTATCATTTCGAAAACATATTCTTGTTCATATCATATTAACAAAACATATTTAATCTAATTTAGCACTTTACATTCGACTAACTCAAAATTCCATAGTCAACATTATTAAATTTTGTTCTTTAACATGTTTATA
This sequence comes from Gossypium australe, assembly GCA_005393395.2. Taxonomy (NCBI): domain Eukaryota; kingdom Viridiplantae; phylum Streptophyta; class Magnoliopsida; order Malvales; family Malvaceae; genus Gossypium; species Gossypium australe. Next base: position 78,296,617 of record CM016621.1, on the reverse strand, counting down.
ACTAACTCTTTAACATATAAGTGCTTAAGGACTTACCTCGGTTGTCGATAGACCGTGCAAATCGGCTATTCGAGAACCTTCGTCTTTCCCCGATCCAATTCTGCTTTTCTTTGCTCTTGATCTAAGACACATTAAATTCAGCTCATTCAAGTATATTTCAATTCAATTTAGTCCCAGAACACATAAATGGGCAAATTACCATTTTACCCCCACTATTTCAAAACTTTGCAATTTAGTCCTATTTGCATAAAACTCAAAATACACCAAATTTCCCCATACTCCTTAAGGGCCGAATATGTATAGGGACTATACAAGTCCATTTCTTTCATTTATTTTGCAATTAAGCCCCTTAAAAATTTCATTTTTACAAATTAGCCCAAAATACTCAAATTTACCAAAATTTCCAATGCAAAATATACTAATCTTTAACATATCATTTATATAAAATCATAAAACACCAAAAATCACAAGAATATAGCAATGGCCGAACCTCATACATGCTCATTTTCAAAAATCCTAACATGGGTCAAGTACAGTTCAAAGCAACGATCTCAAAAACGTAAAATTTATCAAAAACTAACTAAAAACTCACCTTCAATTTTAGCTTCAAAGTGCCGAAATTTCAAAGAGTTAAAAGCTTATTTTCTTCCTCCACATTCGGCCATGGATGAATGAAAAGATAATGGCTTTCTTTTCTTAATTATTTTAACATATATTAAGTAATTACCAAATTACTAAACTAACCTTATAATTAAAATAACTAAACATTTTAACTTAAGGACAAACTTGTCCATGGCCGGCCACTAACATCTAAAATGGGTTATTTACCCATTATATACTTCATATTATAAAGCCATAATCAATTAAGCACATTTCCCTTTAGTATGCTACTTTTACGCTTTACGCGATTAAGTCCTTTTTATCAAATTAAGCACTTAAACGATAAAATTTTCATACGAAACTTTCACACACATCAATTCACATATTATAGACTCAAATTATAATAATAATATATTTCTCGGACTCGGATTCGTGGTCCCAAAACCACCGTTCTGATTAGGGTCAAATTTGGTCTGTTACAACTCTCCCCCCCTTTAGGATTTTCGTCCCCGAAAATCTTACCGTTAAACAAAGTCGAATATTATTGCCTCAATGAATCCTCAGGCTCCCATGTAGCCTCTTCAACTCCGTGACGATTCCATAGAACCTTCACTAACGAAATTCTTTTATTTCTCAACTCTTTTATTTCCCGAGCTAAGATACGGATCGGTTCTTCATTATATGTCAAGTCAGGTTAGATTTCAATCTCTGAAGGTGTGATCACATGAGATGGATCTGATCTGTACTTACGAAGCATCGAAACGTGAAATACGTCATGTATCTTTTCTAATTCAGAGGGCAATTTCAATCTATAAACAACAGGCCCAATACGTTCGATGATTTCATACACGGAGTACTTTCTTCCACGGAGAAACTTTTAAGAATACACGATCTCCTATCTGAAATTCAATGTCTTTACGTACTAGCACAAAATGAGCTGATTTAGTCAGTCTATCAACAATAACCCAGACGGCATCTTTCTTACTCGATGTCATAGGAAGACCGGATACAAAATCCATTGTAATTCTATCCCATTTCCATTTAGGAATCATGATTGGCTGAAGTAGTCCGGATGGCATTTGATGCTCAGCTTTTACTTGCTGACAAACTAAGCATTTAGAAACAAATTCAGATATATCCCGTTTCATGCCAGGCCACCAATAGAACTGTCTCAAATCGTTATACATTTTCGTGCTACCCAGATGTATCGATAGTCGACTACTATGAGCCTAACTCAGACTCATCTGAATCAAATCTGAGTTCTTCGGAACACACATTCGGCTTTTAAAATTCAAACAGTCATTTGTATCAATTTGAAAATATGACTCTGCATCTTTTTCACACTGAATTCGCCTAGCAATCAAATCTTTGTCAACTTTCTGTGCATCACAAATTTGTTGGATAAACATCGGTCTTGCTTGTAACTCGGCTATGATCGAACCATCACTAGACATAGCCATCTGTGCGTTCATTGCACGAAGAGCAAAAAATGATTTCCAACTTAACGCATCCGCAACAACGTTAGCTTTTCCCGGATGATAGTCAATTACCAATTCGTAATCTTTTAACAATTCCAGCCACCTGCGTTGTCTTAAATTCAAGTCTTTTTGAGTCATTAAATACTTCAGACTTTTGTGATCCGAGTAAACATGGCATTTCTCGCCAAATAAGTAATGACGCCAAATCTTCAGTGCGAACACAATGGCTGCAAGCTCCAAATCATGCGTCAGGTAATTTCATTCATGCGGCTTCAATTGTCTCGATGTGTAGGCTACTATTCTGCCTTCCTGCATCAATACACAGCCCAAACCACTTAAGGAAGCATCAGAATACACAACAAATTCTTTACCCGATTCAGGCTGAGCTAACACTGGAGGTTCGGTCAAAAGGGCTTTCAACTGCTCGAAACTTTTCTGACACTTCTCTGACCACTCAAACTTGACGTCTTTCTGTAGTAGCTTTGTCAAAGGTGTAGCTATCACAGAAAAACCTTTCACAAACCGTCTGTAATAGCCCGCAAGTCCCAGAAAACTTCGAATCTCGAAAACATTCTTCGGTGGCTTCAATCAAGTATAGCCGAAATTTTGTTCGGATCGACTCGAATACCTGATGCTGAAACAACATGTCCCAAAAAGCTGACTTCTTTCTTCCAGAACTCACACTTACTAAACTTCGCATGCAACTGTTGATCTCTCAAAGTTTGTAGCACTAATCTCAAATGCTCGGCATGCTCTGTTTCATTTTTAGAGTAGACCAGTATATCATCAATAAACACTACTACAAACCGATCCAAAAACTGTCTGAAGACTTGATTCATTAGATCCATAAAAACAGCTGGTGCATTAGTCAGTCCAAAAGGCATAACCAGAAACTCAAAATGTCTGTACCTCGTCCGGAATGCAGTCTTTGGCACATCTATATCTCTGACTCGCAACTGATAATAACCTGATCTCAAATCTATCTTCGAAAATACTGAAGCCCCTTTCAACTGATCAAACAAATCATCAATCCAAGGTAACGGGTACTTATTCTTTATAGTTACCTTATTCAGTTGCCGATAATCAATACACATTCGCATCGTTCCATCTTTCTTCTTCACAAAAAGAACTAGTGCACCCCAAGGGGAAAAGCTCGGTCGTGCAAAACCCCTATCTGTCAACTCTTGCAACTGCGCTTTCAACTCTTTTAACTCTGTAGGTGCCATCCGATACGGAGATATCGAGATCGGAGTCGTTCCCGGTACTAATTCAATGCCGAACTCAATCTCTCGTACTGGTGGTAAACCCAGTAGTTCTTCAGGAAACACGTCTGGGTATTCACACACAACCAGTACAGATTCAATATGCTTTTCAGACACTTTATTATCCAGTACATAGGCCAAATAAGCTTCGCACCCTTTTCTCACATACTTCTGGGCTAACATCGAAGATATTACTGTAGGAAACCCACTTAAATCACTGGATTCAATTCTGATGATCTCACCATTCTAGCATCTCAAATCAATAAGCTTTCTTTTGCAATTCACCACTGCATCATGTGAAGTTAACCAGTCCATCCCCAAAATTATGTCGAACTCATCGAAGGGCAACAACATTAAATCGGCTGGGAAGCAAGAATCCCAAATCATCAATGGGCAACCTCTACACACTTTATTAACAAGTACGCATCTACCCAAAGGGTTGGATACACGAATCACAAACTCAGCAGACTCAACTGGCAGAGTCTTACTGATTACTAGAGTTTCACACACATATGAATGGGTCGAACCGGGATCAATCAATGCAATCACAGTAGTATCATAAAGGGTGAAAGTACCGGTAATGACATCGGGGGAGGAAACATCCTCTCTGGCTCGTGTATTATAAGCTCTAGCTGGAGCTCTAACCTCAGATCGAACTGCAGTGTTCTTCGTTCCTCTTTGACTACCACCTACATTGCCTGAATGTCTGGGTGGCCTGCCTCGTACTGACGCGTTGCTCGACTTAATGTTCTGAACTGGATTCTGCTCAATTAACATCAGACATTCTCTAATAAAATGATCTGACGATCCACATTTAAAACAAGACCGATCATGGAATCTGCAACTCCCAGAATGCCATTTCCCATAATGCTTGCATTCAACTCGATTTTGTGAGGCGTTACCAACACTGGCCATCGAGGTAGCTCGGGAGCCCACTGGAGGTCGATCACGTCTAGGTAAATCTGAAGTAGCTTTATGTCGGCTGAAATCATCTCTGAACTTTTTAGATGTGGAATGGAAATTCTAACCCGACAATCTCTTTCGAGTGTCTCTAGCTTCTGTCTCAGCCTTTCTTTTCTCCTTCCCGAGCTCTTCAGCTTTGCAAGCTCGCTCGACTAGTGTCACAAACTCTTTGATTTCAAGAATGCCAACAAGCAACTTTAAATCTTCATTCAAACCATCTTCGAACCTTTTGCACATAATAGCTTCAGTGGAAACACACTCTCTAGCATATCTGCTGAGCCTGACAAATTTCCGTTCATATTCTGTTACGGTCATTCGCCCCTGTTTCAGGTCAAGAAATTCTTTACGTTTCTGGTCAATGAATCTCTGGTTGATGTATTTCTTGCGGAATTCATTCAGGAAGAAATCCCATGTCACTTTTTCTTTCGGGACTACTGATACTAGTGTATTCCACCAGTGATATGCAGTGTCCCGAAGTAAAGATATAGCACACTTCAGGCATTCATCGGAGTACAAGATAGCTCATCTAATACCCGAATAGTGTTTTCAAGCCACATTTCGGCTCCCTCTGCGTCATCATCATCATTGACCCTGAATTCTTCGGCCCCAAATTTCTGGATTTTATCAATTGGAGGCCTACTAGATCTCATCGGATCTATCATCGAGGGTGCTGAAGGAATCGGAGTTGGATTATTCGGGGGTGGAGGTTGGGGTACAGCTGGGTTAGTCTAAATAAACTGGGTAAACCACTCGTTCATCATCTGGTAGAAGGCTTGTTTAGCCTCCCCCTCGTGGCTACCCGAAACTGGTCGAGAGTCTACCGGCACTGATTCTCGTGCACGGTCAGGCGCTACACTCTCTACATCATCCGCTACGGCTCTTTCAGGATCAGTGTCCATTTACTATATGAAACACAGTTCAGAATGTCAGAAGTCACCACACTATCAATATAGCTAGACTCACACGCGCTACGGTAGTCCTAGAATCGACTAAACCGTAAGCTCTGATACCAATAAAATGTAACACTCTTAACCCATATCCGTCGCCAGATTAGGGTTACGGGCATTACCGGATACATTATAACTTCTGCTCATACGAATAAATCTTATCTAAACATCTTTATCAAATAATACATTTATAACATACTAATCATACATGTATAATATATGCTTAATACTTTAACCCAAATCATAGACAATGTAATCATTAACGAACGCAAAAATAACCCTGAAACATGCGATACGACAAGGTCACCTAGCAATACTGATTCCATATACCACATTCGACAAGTTGATCATAATATGTGAAGTTTATAAACGAGTAAACCATTTCAAAAGTCAATTCATTTTTACTTACTAATGAAAATAACTCGATAATCAAAACTTTATGCTATATAGTCAAGATGCATAAATTTATTACATTAACATAAACGCAATTGATAGCTTAGCCGAATACACAAGAACATATACATAAGAATTTCATGAACATTTCATAACTAGTATTAACTCAAATAGAACCAATATTCAATCAAATCAACATTTACCTACAGTTAAGAACATATATAGATAGACGTATGTATATGTACCTTATATCAACATCTATATAACTCTTAAATCCTAATAGCATAAACATATACAACATTCGATCAACACAATTCATATGTCTCAACTTCAAACATGAACATTATCCATCCTGTATATAGTAAACTCAAAGCACATACAATCATCTTATCCGCAATCATACCCTCTATATAACATACATCAACCTAGATATGCATGAACATGCCAGGTATAAATTTGCCACGAACCAAACACATTTGACATTCACCTTTTCTGTCATATAACTAAGCTTAACTTTTGAATTCCAACCATTAGGTCATATAGCATAAAAACTTAAGTTAACCAAATGAAATAAGCCTTTTTCGCAAGGCTACATTATAGTTATGTACAATCACCCAAAATCTAATAATTAACACTTAAGTCTAGCCTATACATGCCTTTCGAATAAAACTAAGATAAGTATACCAAAAGTTTGATAATGCAATTAACTTCTTGGATAATCCCCCGAGTCCGTAGCTTGAATCAAAGATCTATAAAACAGAGGTAGATAAAAGCGCACACACACGGTAAGCTTGCTAGCTTAGTAAGCCTTAAGTAAGCATACACTTATATAAGTAACATACATACAACTATTCAAATCAATATCTTCTATCACTAATTCGAACATAATTAATACATAACCTCTTTTATTTATAAAGCCGAAACAACTAAATATCATTGAATGCACTTGATACTAAAGCTTTATCTTTCTTATTCACATACACCAACCATTCAGTGTATCACAGACATATGTACATATCATATGCTTATCCCTTCAACTAAATACGTTCATGCTTTCAAATAATTATTGTCACACAATATATCTTGCATATACATATTCATTCATTTCAAACAAGTTAATGTGTAAAACCTTCACTTACTCAAATACTTGTTTGTCCTTTTATTGAGTAACATGACTATAAATGCGTACCTCTCTGTCGAATTTATACGAATCATGTTTCTAAACAGAAATTTCTTGATATGTTCATAACTTGATTTCATGCGCTTAGAGCTTGAACATATTCACCGGCACTAAGCCTGCTGGACTTAAGGTCCGAAGTATATCACCGGCAATAAGCCTGCTAGGCAATAAGCCCGAATCGTTTCACCGGCACATGGCCTGCTAGGCTAAAAGCCCAAACTATTTCACCGGCACAAGGCCTGCTAGGCGCGAAGCCCGAATAACTCACCGGCACAAGGCCTGCTAGGCTCAAAGCCCGAATAACAATATAATTAAACTTTCAATACATATTTATAAATGCTAACATCACAACCAAACCATATACATCATATTGTATCCACGTATCATTTCGAAAACATATTCTTGTTCATATCATATTAACAAAACATATTTAATCTAATTTAGCACTTTACATTCGGCTAACTCAAAATTCCATAGTCAACATTATTAAATTTTGTTCTTTAACATGTTTATAACTAACTCTTTAACATATAAGTGCTTAAGGACTTACCTCGGTTGTCGATAGACCGTGCAAATCGGCTATTCGAGAACCTTCGTCTTTCCCCGATCCAATTCTGCTTTTCTTTGCTCTTGATCTAAGACACATTAAATTCAGCTCATTCAAGTATATTTCAATTCAATTTAGTCCCAGAACACATAAATGGGCAAATTACCATTTTACCCCCACTATTTCAAAACTTTGCAATTTAGTCCTATTTGCATAAAACTCAAAATACACCAAATTTCCCCATACTCCTTAAGGGACGAATATGTATAGGGACTATACAAGTCCATTTCTTTCATTTATTTTACAATTAAGCCCCTTAAAAATTTCATTTTTACAAATTAGCCCAAAATACTCAAATTTACCAAAATTTCCAATGCAAAATATACTAATCTTTAACATATCATTTATATAAAATCATAAAACACCAAAAATCACAAGAATATAGCAATGGCCGAACCTCATACATGCTCATTTTCAAAAATTCTAACATGGGTCAAGTACAGTTCGAAGCAAAGATCTCAAAAACGTAAAATTTATCAAAAACTAACTAAAAACTCACCTTCAATTTTAGCTTCAAATTGCCGAAATTTCAAAGAGTTAAAAGCTTATTTTCTTCCTCCACATTCGGCCATGGATGAATGAAAAGATAATGGCTTTCTTTTCTTAATTATTTTAACATATATTAAGTAATTACCAAATTACTAAACTAACCTTATAATTAAAATAACTAAACATTTTAACTTAAGGACAAACTTGTCCATGGCCGGCCACTAACATCTAAAATGGGTTATTTACCCATTATATACTTCATATTATAAAGCCATAATCAATTAAGCACATTTCCCTTTAGTATGCTACTTTTACGCTTTACGCGATTAAGTCCTTTTTATCAAATTAAGAACTTAAACGATAAAATTTTCATACGAAACTTTCACACACATCAATTCACATATTATAGACTCAAATTATAATAATAAAATATTTCTCAGACTCGGATTCGTGGTCCCAAAACCACTATTCCGATTAGGGTCAAATTTGGTCTGTTACATTGATTACCACCCGGTAAAAGCTAATGTTGTTGCTGATGCCCTGACTCGAAAATCTTTGGTTGCATTGTGAGCAATGAATACCCAGTTGATGATTTCTGATGATGGGTCTATTTTAGCTGAATTAAAAGCTAAATCAGTATTTCTTCAACAAATCTGTGAAGCTTAGAAAGATGACTGTGAATTGTAAGTTAAACAGATTCAATGTGAGACTATCCCTAATTCAGAGTTTCAGATTGGAGCCGACGATTGTTTAAGGTTCCGGAATAGAATTTGCATACCGAGAAAGTTAGAACTCATTTTTGCACGAAGCGCACAATAGCTGCTTATCTATTCATTTGGGAAGTATGAAAATGTACAATGATTTGAAACAATTTTACTGGTGGCAAGGCATGAAACGAGACATCTCAGAGTTTGTTTCTAAATGTTTTATTTGTCAACAAGTTAAAGCTGAACATCAAGTACCATCTAGTTTACTGCAGCCTGTGATGATTCCCGAGTGGAAATGGAATAGAATTACAATGTATTTTGTGTCGGGATCGCCCCTAACTCCGAAAAAGAAAGATGCTATCTGGGTTGTCGTTGATCGACTAACGAAATTTGCTCATTTCATACTGGTACGTACAAATTACTCACTTGATAGATTGGATGAATTGTACATTTCCAAGATTGTTCGTTTGTACGGGGTGCCACTATCTATTATTTCTGATAGAGATCCAAGATTTACGTCGCGATTCTAGAAGAAATTGGAAGAAGCTTTGGGTACAAAGTTGAATTTCAGTATAGCTTTTCATCCTCAGACAGATGGTCAGACCGAGAGAGTTATTCAGATTCTCGAAGACATGTTGAGATGTTGTATTTTAGAGTTTGAGAGCAGTTGGGTAAAATACTTACTGTTTATTGAGTTCTCGTATAATAACAGTTTTCGAACGAGTATAAAAATGGTCTGCTTTACTGGACTGAACTGAGTGAGAAAAAGATTCACGGGGTTCAATTGATTAGAGAAACTGAAGAAAAAGTGAAAATAATTCGTGACAGTTTAAAAGCAGCTTCAGATAGACAGAAATCATACGTGGATTTAAAACGTAAAACAATTTTCAAGTCGGGGACCGAATGTTTCTAAAAGTGTCACCATGGAAAAGATTCTTCAATTTGGCCGTAAAGGAATTGAAAGAATAGGACTTGTAGCGTATCGACTAGCTTTACCGTCAAAACTTGAAATGATTCATAATGTCTTTCACGTTTCTATGCTACATTGATATAGATCCGATCCGTCACATGTGATTTCTCCAGTATATGTTGAGATACAGACTGATTTGACATATAGTGAAGAACCAATCAAGATTTTAGCTCGTGAAATCAAAGAATTAAGAAATAAACATATAGCCCTAGTGAAGGTTCTTTGGCATAAACATGGAATCGAGGAAGCTACGTGGGAGCTCAAGGAAACTATGAGAAAAAAGTACCCTAACCTATTCACTAGTAAGACTTTCGGGGACGAAATCCCTAAGGGGGAGAGTTGTAATAGCCCTTTTTTGAGTTAAATCGGAACAGTGGTTTCAGGACCACAAATCCGAAGTCAAATAATTATTTTATTATTTTATTAAAGTTTACAGCATGATAGAATTACTGTGTGGAAGTTTTGTAAAGAAGTTTTACTGTTTGAATGGTTAATTCGAGAAAAATGACTAAATCCCATAAAATGTAAAATGCATGTTCTATTAGTTAAAGGTGTCAAATAGCTTTGGCTTTTAAATATGGTGGTCTTAAATGGTAATTAAACTATTTAAAAGGTTAGTGGACATTTATGTCTATAGTTTATGTGAAATAATAATGTTTTATTAAAGGTTAATAATGTAAATTGTTAAATAAAGATTAGTTAAATAAAACAAAATCAAATTTATGCTTCATTATCATCTTATTGACCGAAATTAAAGAAGAACAAGAAGAAACTAGGGTTCTTCATTCGGCTAAGCAAAATTCAAGCAATTAGGAATGTGTTTTGTCCCGTTTTTAATGATTTTTACGTTTTTGTGATTGTTGCTTCATATTCTAGCTAGCCCGTACCTTAAATTTTGAAATTGTTAAAGATTTATCATGTTTACATTGTTGAATACTTGAGTAATTTGATGGTAGATGATGGATTTTGAATAGTTTTTTTGATAGTTAAATTAGTTTTGTAAAGTGATTTTTGACAAAAATGTCAAAAAGGGGATTAAATTGAGAAAATGTGAAATGTGGTGGTTAAAAGTGTGAATAAATAAAAGATATGGGCTGCTAGGGACTCCATAAAAATTTGGCTAGCATAGTTAAGGGTCTAATTGCATGAATTTGCATTTTTACGAGCTAAGGACTAAATTGTAAAAATGTTAAAATAGTAGGGGCAAAAGTGTAATTTTTCCATAAAGTGATTTGTGGACTAAATTGAATAGACTGAATACTGAATGTGCTAATTTTAATAATATATAGATCAAGATAAGCTAAGATCGAGATTAGATAGGGGAAAAGGAAAGGTTGACGATTAGCCGATATTTCTAATTGAACAACTCGTGGTAAGTTCGTATAATTAGAATCAAACTTTTAAATACTTGTAATTATTTGAAATGAATTTATATAATTGAGTAAGTGATCTACTTGAAATAAGAATTGTAACACCCCTAACCCATAACCATCGCCGGTTTAAGGTTAAGAGGCATTACCAGACAATCAAAAACTTTTACGGACATTTCATAACTTAATCTGTCAAATCGCATCAAAGTGTCCCTTAATTAGGTCTTTGACACCTTTAACATGCTTTAGAATAGGATCGGGGCTAAATCAAACACATAAGGAAATTCTCAGAAATTTAAAATTTTTTCAAAGTTACAGAGGTCACAAGCCCGTGTAGGCAGGCCGTGTGCCTCTCACGGCCTTAGACACGCCTATGTGTCTAAGCCGTGTCAAAACAGGGCATACATATTGACTTGTCCACACGGTCTGAGACACGCTCGTGTCCTTACCCATGGTTGATACTAACATGCACCACACGGCCAGTCACACACCCATGTGTCCAGCCCGTGGTCGCTACTGACTTGATCCACACGACCAGTCACACGCCCGTGTGTCTTGTCCGTGGTTGATTCTGACTTGTTTTAAATTGAAACCTCGAAGGACACGGTCGAGCCACACACCCGTGTGCTCAACCGTGTGGGCAATTATAACACCCCGAATTTTTGGGCATAGAAGTGTTGCGCCTTGTGCATGGGAGCCGCTAAGAGACTGCACATAAAAGTTTATGTGTGCAAGAAATATCATAAATTGGTTGTTGCTTTAACGGTGAAGTGATTAGGAGTGTTTGGGAGTGTTGAAGAAGTCTTGGGTTCAAACCTGGGCTTTAGCAAAAATTTATGTTTTTCTCTTAAAGGAGCCTTGATGTTAGTGGGTAAGTTTTAAGAATATTTTTGGATAATTTATAACACAAGAAGAGCTTGTGGCTTAGTGGCAAGTGGCGTGTGGTGGACTAGCAAGGAGGTCAGAGGTTCAAGTCTCTCTCTGCTCAAAAGAGTAATTTATTTTACTCCTTGTTGAGTTAGAAGTTGAGTTGGAGTGGAACTCTACTTGGTGAAGGTTTGAATTGGTCTTGGTATTTGAATAGGAGGTGGGGAGTAGATTAAGGAGGATGATGAGGAATAATGTTAGTTGCTAGAGGAGATCAAGGAAGGGGGGATGAAGTAGTGTCTGAGCCGAATAGGGACTTTGGGTTGCTCAAAAATTCAGCTAGGGGGGATTGACTCATTTTTGGTTTCGTCATTTGATGTTTTGTATGGATGTTAGCCGGATCTTGCTAGAGGATTTTTTTTCTTAGCTCGTTTGTTTTGTCGCTTTTTGTTTTCAAGACTTCTTATTTTGGCTTCTTTTCTTTTTCTGAAATGGCATGACCATTTAGGCCATTTTGTGCCGAATTTACTTTCAATTACTGGCCAAATTCCTCCCTCATTACTCCTCTTCTAGACTTTCTTTTCTTCTCTAAATTCTTCTCCTCTATTTCTCTCCATTAATCTCTTGTAACCGAATATCCCTTTTCCTTATCTCTTTTCTTCATCTTTCATTTATGCTACTCTCCTCTTTGGGGTTACTCATAAGCCGAATCATCTTGATTTCATAAGGTTGAAGGTTAAACTTTGGGTCATTTGTTCTTCAAAGCTGAACACTTTTTCTCTTGGTTTATTGATCTCTTTTTGATTTAGGCGGCTGCTAGACTTGAGTCTTGGTGAGTATTGGTATTTGAAGATGGCGATTTCTTTTATTTAAGGGCTGAATGTACTTCTTTTCTCTCAATTGCTTTTGGCCTAGATGTTGCCTTGTAACACTGTGTCTAGACCGAATGTTGCTAGGGATTCGATTTCATAAGGAAGGTGTTGGACCAATTCCTTCTCTCTTTCAAGTGATCATTTCCTTTATTGGTAAGGGTTCAAGTTTTAGTGGTACCGATTAGGGGATTATAGTTGTTTATGAGTTTGGTTAACTGTTCTCATAAAGGTAAAGCGCTGGAAAGTCTATGTGGTGTTGGAACAAGAGGGTATCTGTGATTGATTGGTTGGTTCTCGATCTCAGAAGTGGTTTGGTTTCGACATTGCAACAGGTGTGTATTAGTGCCGTAATTGCTAATCAGTCAAAAGCCGATAGAGTGTGAATGTTTTTCGTACGGTGTTACCTGTAGCGGCAAATACTAAAATGCCCAATTGTCAAAAATTTGAAAAGCGGAAGGATTGGGCTTTTAGACCACATGAGCGTGCGAACGCTCATGTGATCAACCGAGCTCACGAAACGTGGGCGTACGACGAGGAAGGCCGCCATGAGCGATCTCATGGGCTTGGGCCAGAATGGGCCGTATGGGCCCAATGGGCCCGTGTGGGTAAACTTCACTGTTAAGTGGGACATAGATAGACTTGTCATGTCGCGCACATGACTTAGGTACTTCTAGGCCTCGTTGGGCTGAAACGGGCAGAGTGGGCCCAGTGGGCCCACACAGATAAAATGTATGTGTTGTGGTATGTGTTGTTTGAACTGTGGCTGTTTCCGGGCTAAATGGGCCACACGAGTGTGTGGGCCCACTTGGGCCGAGTAATGGGCCCTAGGCCCATTTACACCGTTGTGTATGTTTGGGTTACTTAAGTAGCTCGAGGCGACGGTGGACCTTCTGTTGGGTCGCTGAGACCTCGATTTGCAAAATTACCGAAATACTCTCGATTTGCAAAATTATCAAAATACTCCCAATTTGAAAAATTACCAAAATACCCTCAATTTTTAAAATTATCAAAATACCTTCGATTTGTGAAATTACTGAAATACCCTTAATTTGAGAAATTACTGAAATACCCTCGATTTGAGAAATTATTGAAATACCCTCGATTTTTGAAATTACCTAAATACCCTTATAGGGTAGGATTACCGAAATACCCTTAGGGTAAAATGACTGTTTTGCCCTTGTAGGTAAATGACTGACTTAAATTATGAATTTGACTGATTTGACTGTGATCGTATGACTGTGTTTTAACTGACTTGACTGTGGTCTTGTGACTGATATGCTTTTAATATATGTTTAAAAGACTGTTACTGAGCATGGCCATTTTGCATACACGTGTAATGATTGAGCATGACGTACACGACATATTGCATGGGGTTGGGACATTGATACGGAGGAAGTTTTGATAGGGTCACACGGGTTGCATGACGACTGTGGATCCAGTATTGATTTGTAAGGTCGCACGGGTCGCATGAGACGACTGTGGACCGACGGACGGCTTAAAGCCGCGTAATCTGATTATGGCTCTGTGCCATCTTGATTATGGCTTTGTGCCAATCGTATTTACCCGTGGCTATGTGCCTAACATATATATTGATGACACTGTGTCGATCATAATTACCCGGGGCTGTGTGCCGATTATATTACTGTCGCTGATGGCTATGTGCTAAACTTATTACAGTTACCGATAGCTTTGTGCCATCCTAATTATGGCTCTGTGCCATCCTAATTATGGCTTTCTGCCATCCTAATTATGGTTTATAACCATTCTGTTTATGGCTTTTAGCCGCTCTGTTAACTGGTAGCGTTGCTTCAATGTTTATGGCTTTTAGCCATTCTGTTGACTTGGTGCCGCAACTGGTGCTAAGCTTGGTATGTTAGCTGGGTGGGTCGATTATATCCCCACGTAGGTGTAGGGTTGTTACGGGTGGTGTGCTGGCTGGATTGGGGTGGGATGCACCCTCATACTGTTGCATATCTATTTATGAGATCTGTCACTGTACTAGGCTTAGGCCACTTGTTCCGTTATTGGTTTGGGCTAGGCCCAATAGATTCTGTTATGGGCTGTGACCCAAATGATATTGTAGTGGGCTTTGGCCCACGTATGCTCTGAACTGGACTGTACTGTTACTGTTAAAGGGCTTTGGCCCAGACTGTTTCGGTTTCTGTTTCTGTATACTGACTGTTAATCTAGTAAGGGGATTACACACTGAGTTTTCGCAAACTCACCCCGTTTTTAACTGTGTAGGTAATCCACAGTGTTAGGAGGATCGGTGCTGCGAGGGACTCGGAGGTGACCACGCGACTACCTTTGGACTTCATTTATGCTTTAGTTTCCATTTTGGGTTTTCATTTTTGTAATAAGGTTTTTATTTACTTTGAATTATATCTGTTAGAAGTAAATCATGGTTTTCCAAAATGTTAACTGTTTTTAAAACAACACTACGTTTTTGCAACATTTTCGAAATGGTTTCGCGACTTAATCTTTTTCGTAAATCAATTACTTTCAAAATTAGCTTCAGCAACTGAAAAGATGTTTTGGGAATAAAACTAAAAATTTTTCAATGTACCACGTTTTAAGAATAAACTAACGTAACTGGGATTTTTACTTAAGCTTTTAAACAAGAAGGGTTTTCTTTGAAAACATGGCTTCAATGTGACATGCCAGATTCGGGCCTAACTTCTAGGCCAGGTTTGGGGTGTTACAGCAATTATAGGCCATTTTCAAGGCCAAAATGCCACCTACATTTTGGGTCATCCCTACAAGCACAATTAAGCATCAATCCAAGCTTCATAGGCAACCAAAACAACCAAAATGTTCATCATTTCTAACCACTTATGAACTCAACAATCACACCAACTCATAAGCCATTTAGCTCAACTTATTCACAAACATTTCTAAACATAACTCATCCACAACTTACCATTAATAATATGCTAACTATGCATTCATAAGCTTACCATTCATATGACCATTTCATTTGCTATCAAAATATACCAAAACTAGCATCATAGGACATAACTAGTCATTCACAACACAACCATATATCTAGCCATATCACAGTGCCATGTACATATATCAAACACATCCCAAAACAACAAGCCTATACATGCCATATTTAGCTATATACACAATCAAAAGTACCAAAATAGAGATTGATAGTGTGGTGATTATCCACGACGATTTTTGAGCCTTTCGTAGCTTTGACGATCTATAAAACAGAGTAAACACACACACAAGGTAAGCTTTCCAAAAGCTTAGTAAGCCATATACAAATAAACTTAACATATAATTTACATTATCATATCAATACATGAATCATTAACATATCTCAATAGCAAATTCATAATTCTTCATTGGCTCATTATTTAGCCATTACTTATCAAACTTTCATATCTCCATCTATCTCATTTGTTCTTATCACATTCATTCATATATTGTATTTTGGCTCATTGCATCTATGTACGTATTTACTCACCTTTCATGCCTATTCAAAGCATATGCATCAAACGTCCCTGAAACAAATATACTACTCACATAATTATTCATTTCTCAGACTTGCCCGTGAACCGTTCAGAATAAATAGGATACTCAAAATTCTCGGAATAGTCGTACAATGCCAACATCCTAGACGTGGTCTTACATGTAACCAAATATCGATGCAACTATCCCAGACAGGGTCTTACATGAATCAATACAATGCCAATGTCCCAGACATGGTCTTACTCGCAAATCTCATATTGATGCCAACATCCTAGACGTGGTCTTACATGAAAACTCGAATCAATGCCAACGTCCCAGGCGTGGTCTTACATGATATCACATATCGAAAACCTATGTCATGACATATGTAATCTTATCTATTCCTAGGTTTGTAATATCCCGGGTTAGGGGCTATTTTGTTGTTGCATGATATTGCATGTGTTTGGTGTGCTGTGTTGCTATTTCGGTGTTTTAGGGGCTTAATTGTAGCCTAGGTGTATGCCTGAGTGAATGGGAAAATTTTGGTTTTTGGGTGTTAAGTCAGGGGAGCTGAGGAAGCTGGGGTTTAAGAATTTTAATTGTGGTTTCATTGCACAAATAAGGACCTAGCTTAGTGGCAAAGCATGCGCTACATGGGGGAGCTGGATGTGGCGTCATCTACTTGTGGTGGAGGTCCAGTGTTCGAGCTGCAGAGTCCCCATTTTGGCTTCTTTTTGGGACGGCATGGAGGAGAGGTAGAAGGCTAGTAGAATTCTATCTTGGACCAAGTCATGTCATTCAAATGGAAGGTGGAGAGCAACTTTAGGAGAAAGACTTGGTCCACTCTTTTGAAATGGGTGGATGTGAGTGCATTGAGGGATATGGCCGAATTTTTGGGGCTTAGAGTGGGGGGAAGTGACGGCATAGTGTGGGTGAGGGGAAGGCCGAATGTACCTTGCATTTTGGTGCATTTTTCGGTCACTTTTGTTGGTAAGCAAAGTTTTCTCAATTTTTGTCAAAGAAGCCGATTTTCTCAAAGAGTATGCTCACATTCTTTTTGCTTTTGAAAACCGAAATACCACACTCCTAAACTAGCCGAAATATCTTTGATCTTTGGTGTTCATTGGGCAGCCGAATATTCTCCTCTTCATCTCCTTTTCTTTTGTTCATTGTGAAGCCGAATTCTCCATTTCCCTTCCCCTTTCTTTGTGTGCCGAAACTCTCATCTGTTTCAAACCGAACCCTCCCATTATTTTCTCCATTCATCTTCTCATTCCCTTATGCCGAAATCACAAACACTTGCATCCCAAACCTTTAATTTCTTTTCTCATTCATTGTTGCCGAAACTCCATTCTCATCTTCTATCTTCTTTTCTTTAAACTCAATTGCCGATTTCCCCATTTCTTCCCACCTCTATTTTTTTCCTCCTTTTTCTTTCAAGGCCGAAAATAAGAGTGATAAACCCTCCTAGCCGTACCTTTTGTTTAATTGTGGTGCAAAGTGTGGACCGAACCTATCTTCTTCCCTAGTGGCGTCTTGGCCGAATAATTGGTTGGTGTTGGTAAGTGCTAGGCCGAATAGCCATTTCTTCCCTCTCTAGTGCTTAATGGGTTTTTGATTGGATTATTAGCCGATTCTAGGCATGTGGTAAAGGTGTGGTCTCTTATGGTTAAACCGATTGTGTGATAGGGCAATCAGGGAGTTCCAAGCAGTCAGGTGGAGCCTTCTCCCTTTGTTAACCAATTCGGTAAGTGATGGTGATATATCGTTCATGGTTTATTCGTGATTTCGATTAAGTCAAAGGTGATTTGTGATTAACTATTTTGATAGGGTGCCGATTGTTGAAGAAGGAACCACTGTGGGTTCGAATTTGGTAGGAAACCAAATCAAGTGAAGGTAAGGGTTGGTAGCAATTCCTGTTGGCTTAAAATCCCTGGCCGAATGGCTTTAGATGCCTAACCCCTAATGTTTGGCCGATTGTAGGATCTAATAATCGAGGGACTTAGATCGTTTTCGTTGGGATTCTAGACTCGTATTTACCAGGTGTGTAAACTAACACACTTCTGTTTAGTAATATGATTGATAACCTGTGTGATGATTAATGAAACAGTGATGATTGATATGATACCCTAATGGGTATGATTCTGGACTTGGGTAAGTCAGTATTATTATTATGAGTTTAATGATGATCTATATGATACCATGGCTGTGGATATATGTGACATGGGATATGAGATTAGACATGTTAGCATGATATGCATGATTACATGAGTATGGTATGTTGATGGGGGATACGAGTGGAGGGAGCAGTGACATTTTGTGCTGACGAGCACCAGTGTTTTGGTAACACAACTTTGTGACTTTGGGTCACCAGAGGTTTGGCACCTCCAGAGGTTTGGTACCTCAGCGTCTCATCCCAGTGGCTCAGTACCATAGTGGGTTGGCCCCACGGATGATTATACGGGATTGACGCCAGTGATTTGGTATCACACGATGGGTTGGCCCCATCACCAGATTTGTGACTACGGTCACCAGTGCTTTGGTAGCACATTGTGTCTTTGGGACACCAGAGGTTTGGCACCTCATTGCGACTTGTCCCTGTGGTTTGACCACCGTGGGTTGGCCCCACTTGAGATATGGGATCGTCTGCTAGTGATTTGGTATCACACGATGGGTTGGCCCCATCATCATTGGATTTGTGACCTCGGTCACCAGTGCTTTGGTAGCACAATTGTGTCTTTGGGACACCAGTGGTTTGGTATTGTGTCTTTGGGACACCAGTGTTTTGGTAACACATTGTGACTATATGTCACCAGTGGTTTGGCACCACCAGTGGTTTGGTACCACACGGGGTAGTAAAGGCGATATGGATGGTTAGGAACGGGTTGCATTAATTATGTTGCTATGTATGATGTGTGTTAGCATGTTGTTTCTTCGGGAGCGGGATTTACACACTGAGTCACTCGACTCACCCTCTCCTTTGACATTTCAGGTGACTCGTAGACGCGGACATGGAGCCGGGATGGACTCGGGGTACACATGCCATGCTTTAATAAAAGTTTGCTCAGACTATTGCATTTGGGTACTTTAGCTTATTTACTTTGGTTTTTATATTGGATTTGTAAAAGGCCTTTAATTTATGTTTTGTGATGTTTATGTTCTAATTAAATTTTAAAATGCCTTAACAAAACAAGTTGGTATGAATTTTACTAAAACTTGGAAAGATAATGATTTCAAAATTATAACGCAATGTGTTTTTAAACCATACCATCGGGTATCAAACTACGTCTTTATAGTAAGCAAATTCAAATGATTTTCAAATCAAACTGGTATTACTCCTAAGTCTAAAAATGTTTTAAGTAACACTAAGAAACTATTAAGGTTTTAAATGGTTTAAACTCATTTTAACCACACATTCTGGTTAAGATTTCAAAATCTCCGGGTTTCCAATACACCATCTGATTTCAAACAAGTCCACTCAAATTGTCTTCAAAATACACTGTGTTTTCACTCGGCTTTTAAACGAAAAATTTAACCTCTCAAAAATCGTTTTCCCCGTAACATACCAGATTCGGGCGTGGGGTCTTGTCCGGGTTTGGGGTGTTACAATTGTGGTATCAGAGCCAAGTTTAAAGGCTCGGCTGTGGGCCTGAGGCCCAAAATGTTTTCAAAAAGATGTTTTAAGTGTTCTTGGTCTAAATATATGGTTTGAAAGGCATGGCGCCGAGTCTCCGGCACCAGTTCGCCCAGGTAAGTACCCCGTACTATTGCTTGTGATTTGATTGGATGTGATATGATTTGATGAATAGCAGTAGTATGCTACTTTAGAGATTGAAACTGATAGGATTCTGTGAACTCGCGAGAACAAATCCTCTTTAATATTCATAAGACTTGCTTTTAAACAAGTGGAATAAACACTGATGCATAAAATTCTTTAATCAGATACGTAGAAAGATTAGTCATGAGCACTCGAGGTGGACGTGGTCGTAATACTCGTGGTAGAGGTAGGGGTAGGATGACAGTTTCTGAGCCCGTAGGATCTGGGCAGGGTTTAGAGAACGAGATACCGGTTCCGCCACCAGCTGGAGGTGGTGAGTTCCAAGATCAGACTGGAGATGACGCAGTGTCACAGGCGATGCTGCGAGTGTTGGAAAGGGTAGCTGGAGCAGGTGGTGGTGCAGGAGTTAGGAAATCTGTTCCTGAGCGACTCTGGGCTAATGGGGCCGAATTCTTCCGAGGTGTATCTGGTGTTGCTCCTAGCACTGCTGAATATTGGCTGGAGGCAACTGACGGATCATGGATGATCTGGACTTGACGGCTGAAGAGAAGCTGAAGGGGATCGTATCGCTTCTACGGGATGAGTCATACCAGTAGTGGCTCACGGTTCGGGATAGTGTGGCCGCAGAGGATTTGACATGGGATTATTTTCGAGCTGCATATCAAAAGAAGTACATCGGGGCTAGTTATATTGACTCCCAGCGAAAGGCATTCCTGAGACTTGTTCAGGGGAGCAAATCTGTTTCTGAGTACGAGGCTGAGTTCCTGAAGCTGAGTAGGTATGCCAGGGGCATTGTGGCCACTGAGCATGAAAGGTGTGTTCGCTTCGAGGATGGTCTGCGAGACGAGTTGAGGCTGCTGATTGCTCCACAGCAGGAGCGCGAGTTTGCTGTCTTAGTTGAGAAGGCTAAGGTAGCCGAGGGTGTTAAGGAGTCAGTGAGGCAGAGTATGGACAGGAGTAGGCTTAAGAGGAGCTTTGGGTCTTCTGGATCGTCTGGTAATCCGCAGAAAAGTGCCAGACCGAGTGGGCCGAATCAGCCTGCTAGGTTTGTTGCTGCTAGACAGGGACCGCCGCAGTGTAATCAGTGTGGGAAATCTCATTGGGGTGGTTGTTGGACTGGTGGAAAAGGTTGCTTCGAGTGTGGTTCTTTGGAGCATCGCATAAGGGACTGTCCGCGTAGGATGGCCAGGATTCAGTCGGAGAGTCAGGGCCGTAATCAGTTCAAAGGTAATGGACTGCCACCGCAGAGGGGCCGTGGTAATGGCAGAGGTGGTAATGGTTCTGGTCGGGGCCGTGGAGCACCGGGCAGAGGTGCGGGTAGTTCTGAGGCACGACAGCCTGGTTTAGTGTATGCTGCGAGGCGCCGAGAGGAGGGCGACGCACCGGACGTCATAACCGGTACGTTTTTGATTTTTGGTTCTCCTTATACTGCTTTAATTGATGTGGGTTCTACGCACTCTTATGTTGCCAGTAGTATAGTAGAGACAATGGACTTAGACTCTGAGATATCTTCTAGGCAGATGACTGTGATTAGCCCTCTAGGTCACTCTGTAGTGGTAGATAAGCTGTTTAGAGAGGTACCCCTAGAACTCCAAGGGGTAGTGTTTGCTGCTGATCTGATGGAACTGCCGTTTGGGGAGTTCGATCTGATTCTTGGGATGGATTGGTTGGTCAAGTATCAGGCGAGGTTGGATTGCGCGGCCAAGCGCATGGTTCTTAAGACAGTTGATGGCGACGAAGTGGCTATGATAGGTAATAGGAGAGATTACTTATCAAATGTGGTATCTGCTTTGAAAGCGGAGAAGATGGTCAGGAAGGGCTGCGAAGCGTATGTGGTTCATGTGTATGCCTTGGAGGTTAAAGAGTCTGCGGTTGAGAAGGTTCGTACTGTTAAGGAATTTGCTGATGTTTTTCCTGAGGAGCTTCCGGGTTTGCCGCCAGATCGAGAGGTAGAGTTCGGAATAGATCTGTTACCCGGGACTGCGCCAGTGTCTATTGCTCCGTATAGGATGGCACCAAAGGAATTGGTGGAGCTTAAGGCTCAGATCCAGGAGTTATTGGATCGAGGTTTTATTAGGCCAAGTGTTTCACCGTGGGGTGCGCCGGTACTTTTTGTCAAGAAGAAAGATGGTACAATATGGATGTGCATAGACTACCGCCAGTTGAACAAGCTGACGATTAAAAACAAGTATCCGTTGCCACGGATAGATGACTTGTTTGATCAGCTGAAGGGTGCTGCGGTATTCTCGAAGATCGACTTGAGGTCTGGGTATCACCAGTTAAAGGTTAAGGAGGCGGATATCCATAAAACAGCGTTTCGGACTCGGTATGGGCACTACGAATTTCTGGTAATACCGTTCGGGTTGACTAACGCACCGGCAGCGTTTATGGATATGATGAATAGGGTGTTTCAGCAGTATCTGGATCAGTTCGTCGTGGTTTTCATAGACGACATCTTGGTGTACTCAAGGACAGAGGAAGAGCATGATGCGCATTTGAGAGTGGTGCTGCAAATTCTGAGGGAAAAGCAACTCTATGCTAAGTTTAGTAAGTGCGAGTTCTGGTTTAGAGAAGTGACGTTCTTGGGTCATGTAGTGTCGGCTGAGGGGATTCGTGTAGATCCTCGTAAGATTGAGGCAGTTTTGGATTGGAAGCCGCCTAGGTCAGTGGCTGAGATTCGGAGTTTTCTGGGTTTGGCCGGATACTACCGAAGGTTTGTTGAGGGTTTCTCGCTAATAGCAGCGCCGATGACTAAGTTGTTAAGGAAAGAGGTTCCGTTTGTATGGACTGAGAAACAGCAAGAAAGCTTCGACAAGTTAAAGAAGATCTTGACTGAGGCTCCAGTTCTAATTCAACCTGAGGCTGGTAAGGAATACACCGTGTACTGCGATGCATCACATACGAGCTTGGGTTGTGTGCTGATGCAAGAAGGTAAGGTTGTGGCTTACGCTTCTCGGCAGCTGAGGCCACATGAGGTCAACTATCCGACACACGATCTGGAGCTAGCGGCTGTAGTCTTCGCCTTAAAGATTTGGAGGCACTACTTGTATGGAGAGAGATCGATAGTCTACACAGATCATAAGAGTCTGAAGTATCTTCTGACTCAGAAGGATTTGAATTTGAGGCAGCGTAGATGGGTTGAGTTGCTGAAAGACTATGACTGTTCTATTGAGTATCATCCGGGCAAGGCTAACGTGGTAGCAGACGCGTTGAGCCGTAAGGTTGTTTCGGACTTAAGAGCTATGTTTGCCCATTTGAGCTTGTACGACGACGGAAGTATTTTGGCAGAGCTACAAGTTAAGCCTACTTGGTTTGAGCAGATCAGAGAGAAACAGTTAGACGATGAGGTTCTGAGTGCGCGAAGGTTGCAAGTGCAGAATGGTGGTGTGGATGGTTACAGTCTGTCTAGTGACGAGGTTCTGTGTTTTCAGGGTAAGGCTTGTATGCCTAAGGATGTTGAGCTAAGGCAGAAGATTCTTCAGGACGCACATAGCAGTCCTTATGCTATGCATCCTGGAGGTAGCAAAATGTATAAGGATCTGAGAGAGCAGTTTTGGTGGCCTGGTTTGAAGAAAGAGGTGACAGAGTTTGTTGGGAAGTGTCTAACTTGTCAGCAGGTCAAGGCTGAGCACCAGTTGCCGTCGGGTTTGCTTCAGCCTGTAAAGATTCCTCAGTGGAAGTGGGAAAGGATAACCATGGATTTCTTCAGTGGGTTACCGCTTACGCCAAGCAAGAAGGATTCAGTTTGGGTAGTGGTGGATCGTCTGACTAAATCAGCTCACTTTATTCCGGTGAGGGTTGACTACTCACTTCAGAAGCTAGCGAAGCTGTATGTGTCAGAGATAGTGAGGTTGCACGGTGTGCCAGTTTCGATAATCTCGGATAGGGATCCCAGGTTCACGTCAAGGTTCTGAAAAGCGTTGCATCAGGCTTTGGGTACTCGTTTGGATTTCAGCACGGCTTTTCACCCGCAGTCTGACGGTCAATCAGAAAGGGTTATTCAGATCTTAGAAGACATGCTGAGAGGTTGTGTCTTGGATTTCAGAGGTAGTTGGGAGGAGTTTCTATCGTTAGCTGAGTTTGCCTACAACAACAGTTACCAAGCGAGCATCAAGATGGCACCGTACGAGGCGTTGTATGGTAGGAAGTGTCGCTCACCTACGTGTTGGACGGAGTTGGGTGAACGTCAGTTGTTGGGACCCGAGTTGGTGGCTGAGACCGAAGACAAGGTTAAGTTGATTCAGTCTCGTTTGAAGGAAGCTTCGGACCGGCAGAAGTCTTATGCCGATCTTAAGCGAAGAGACATAGAGTTTGCTGTAGGGGATCGAGTTTTTCTGAAGGTTGCGCCTTGGAAGAAAGTGTTGAGGTTCGGGAAGAAAGGCAAGCTAAGTCCGAGGTTTATTGGGCCGTATAAGGTTCTGAGGCGAGTTGGACCAGTGGCGTATCAGCTTGAGTTGCCAGCAGAGCTTAGTCAGATTCACGACGTTTTCTATGTATCGATGCTTCAACGTTATCGTTCGGATCCGTCGCATGTGGTAGCGGTGGAAGAGATCGAGGTAAATCCAGACTTGACTATGGAAGAGGAACCTGTGCAAATTCTTGATCGGGATGTGAAGGTTCTGCGTAGGAAGTCTGTGCCTTTGGTTAAGGTACTTTGGGGGAATCATGGCGTAGAAGAAGCGACGTGGGAACCCGAGGATATGATGAGACAGCAATACCCGCAACTCTTTTGACCAGGTAATTTCGAGGCCGAAATTATTTTTAAGGGGGGTAGAACTGTAATATCCCGGGTTAGGGGCTATTTTGTTGTTGCATGATATTGCATGTGTTTGGTGTGCTGTGTTGCTATTTCGGTGTTTTAGGGGCTTAATTGTAGCCTAGGTGTATGCCTGAGTGAATGGGAAAATTTTGGTTTTTGGGTGTTAAGTCAGGGGAGCTGAGGAAGCTGGGGTTTAAGAATTTTAATTGTGGTTTCATTGCACAAATAAGGAGCTAGCTTAGTGGCAAAGCATGCGCTACATGGGGGAGCTGGATGTGGCGTCATCTACTTGTGGTGGAGGTCCAGTGTTCGAGCTGCAGAGTCCCCATTTTGGCTTCTTTTTGGGACGGCATGGAGGAGAGGTAGAAGGCTAGTAGAATTCTACCTTGGACCAAGTCATGTCATTCAAATGGAAGGTGGAGAGCAACTTTAGGAGAAAGACTTGGTCCACTCTTTTGAAATGGGTGGATGTGAGTGCATTGAGGGATATGGCCGAATTTTTGGGGCTTAGAGTGGGGGGAAGTGACGGCATAGTGTGGGTGAGGGGAAGGCCGAATGTACCTTGCATTTTGGTGCATTTTTCTGTCACTTTTGTTGGTAAGCAAAGTTTTCTCAATTTTTGTCAAAGAAGCCGATTTTCTCAAAGAGTATGCTCACATTCTTTTTGCTTTTGAAAACCGAAATACCACACTCCTAAACTAGCCGAAATATCTTTGATCTTTGGTGTTCATTGGGTAGCCGAATATTCTCCTCTTCATCTCCTTTTCTTTTGTTCATTGTGAAGCCGAATTCTCCATTTCCCTTCCCCTTTCTTTGTGTGCCGAAACTCTCATCTGTTTCAAACCGAACCCTCCCATTATTTTCTCCATTCATCTTCCCATTCCCTTGTGCCGAAATCACAAACACTTGCATCCCAAACCTTTAATTTCTTTTCTCATTCATTGTTGCCGAAACTCCATTCTCATCTTCTATCTTCTTTTCTTTAAACTCAATTTCCGATTTCCCCATTTCTTCCCACCTCTATTTTTTTCCTCCTTTTTCTTTCAAGGCCGAAAATAAGAGTGATAAACCCTCCTAGCCGTACCTTTTGTTTGATTGTGGTGCAAAGTGTGGACTGAACCTATCTTCTTCCCTAGTGGCGTCTTGGCCGAATAATTGGTTGGTGTTGGTAAGTGCTAGGCCGAATAGCCATTTCTTCCCTCTCTAGTGCTTAATGGGTTTTTGATTGGATTATTAGCCGATTCTAGGCATGTGGTAAAGGTGTGGTCTCTTATGATTAAACCGATTGTGTGATAGGGCAATCAGGGAGTTCCAAGCAGTCAGGTGGAGCCTTCTCCCTTTGTTAACCAATTCGGTAAGTGATGGTGATATATCGTTCATGGTTTATTCGTGATTTCGATTAAGTCAAAGGTGATTTGTGATTAACTATTTTGATAGGGTGCCGATTGTTGAAGAAGGAACCACTGTGGGTTCGGATTTGGTAGGAAACCAAATCAAGTGAAGGTAAGGGTTGGTAGCAATTCCTGTTGGCTTAAAATCCCTGGCCGAATGGCTTTAGATGCCTAACCCCTAAAGTTTGGCCGATTGTAGGATCTAATAATCGAGGGACTTAGATCGTTTTCGTTGGGATTCTAGACTCGTATTTACCAGGTGTGTAAACTAACACACTTCTGTTTAGTAATATGATTGATAACCTGTGTGATGATTAATGAAACAGTGATGATTGATATGATACCCTAATGGGTATGATTCTGGACTCGGGTAAGTCAGTATTATTATTATGAGTTTAATGATGATCTATATGATACCATGGCTGTGGATATATGTGACATGGGATATGAGATTAGACATGTTAGCATGATATGCATGATTGTATGATATGCATGATTACATGAGTATGGTATGTTGATGGGGGATACGAGTGGAGGGAGCAGTGACATTTTGTGCTGACGAGCACCAGTGTTTTGGTAACACAACTTTGTGACTTTGGGTCACCAGAGGTTTGGCACCTCCAGAGGTTTGGTACCTCAGCGTCTCGTCCCAGTGGCTCAGTACCACAGTGGGTTGGCCCCACGGATGATTATACGGGATTGACGCCAGTGATTTGGTATCACACGATGGGTTGGCCCCATCACCAGATTTGTGACTACGGTCACCAGTGCTTTGGTAGCACATTGTGTCTTTGGGACACCAGAGGTTTGGCACCTCATTGCGACTTGTCCCTGTGGTTTGACCACCGTGGGTTGGCCCCACTTGAGATATGGGATCGTCTGCTAGTGATTTGGTATCACACGATGGGTTGGCCCCATCATCATTGGATTTGTGACCTCGGTCACCAGTGCTTTGGTAGCACAATTGTGTCTTTGGGACACCAGTGGTTTGGTATTGTGTCTTTGGGACACCAGTGTTTTGGTAACACATTGTGACTATATGTCACCAGTGGTTTGGCACCACCAGTGGTTTGGTACCACACGGGGTAGTAAAGGCGATATGGATGGTTAGGAACGGGTTGCATTAATTATGTTGCTATGTATGATGTGTGTTAGCATGTTGTTTCTTCGGGAGCGGGATTTACACACTGAGTCACTCGACTCACCCTCTCCTTTGACATTTCAGGTGACTCGTAGACGCGGACATGGAGCCGGGATGGACTCGGGGTACACATGCCATGCTTTAATAAAAGTTTGCTCAGACTATTGCATTTGGGTACTTTAGCTTATTTACTTTGGTTTTTATATTGGATTTGTAAAAGGCCTTTAATTTATGTTTTGTGATGTTTATGTTCTAATTAAATTTTAAAATGCCTTAACAAAACAAGTTGGTATGAATTTTACTAAAACTTGGAAAGATAATGATTTCAAAATTATAACGCAATGTGTTTTTAAACCATACCATCGGGTATCAAACTACGTCTTTATAGTAAGCAAATTCAAATGATTTTCAAATCAAACTGGTATTACTCCTAAGTCTAAAAATGTTTTAAGTAACACTAAGAAACTATTAAGGTTTTAAATGGTTTAAACTCATTTTAACCACACATTCTGGTTAAGATTTCAAAATCTCCGGGTTTCCAATACACCATCTGATTTCAAACAAGTCCACTCAAATTGTCTTCAAAATACACTGTGTTTTCACTCGGCTTTTAAACGAAAAATTTAACCTCTCAAAAACCGTTTTCCCCGTAACATACCAGATTCGGGCGTGGGGTCTTGTCCGGGTTTGGGGTGTTACAAGGTTCGTACGTGACTTATTCGGATGTTGACACCATGTCGATACTATCTCGGATTTCATATACTCATCATCTCTTACACATTCATCATTATGAATTTTCATATGAACATACATATATCAATGTAATACATTTATTTGTATATAAACTTACCTCGGATTCCGATAAACAGAAACGAACTCAGCTACTCAATCACTTTCGACTTTCCGCAATCTAAATCCATTTTCGTCGGTTCTTGATCTTAATTGAGCTTAACCCTAGGCCGAATATCACAAAGCTTTAAACCTTATTTTGCTTTTCTATTTTCGATGAAGAACATGAAAGATGAACATTGATTTAAGCTTATATTTTATTATACATTAACTTAATTAACAAATTCCATTTTTAACCTTTAATACAAAATATATAAAACATATAGTATAAGGTCATTCTTGACCATTTCTGTCCACTACTTAAATAGTGGACTATGTACTTATTAAGGACTTCACATTATAAAGACATTATTAACAAATTAACACTTACACATTAATTAGCCACTTTTTAATTTTACGTGATTTAGTCCTTTTCTCAAATTAAGCATACAAACAGATAAATTATTTCACGAAACTTTCACACATGCTTAAACATATACTGTAGACACAGAAAATAATATTAAAATATTTTTATGACTCGAATTTGTGGTCCCAAAACCACTATACCGACTAGGGCCTAAACCAGACTATTACAATTCTCCCTCCTTAGGGATTTTCGTCCCCGAAAATTTTACCGTTAAACAGATTCAGATATTGTTGTCTCATTGAATCTTTAGGCTCCCACGTAGCCTCTTCCACTCCATGTCGATGCCACAATACTTTCACTAACGGAATTTTCTTATTTCTCAACTCTTTAATCTCACGAGCCAAGATACGAATTGGCTGCTCTTCATAAGTCATATCGGATTGGATTTCAATCTCAACGGAGAAATCACATGTGATGGATCGGATCTGTATCGACAAAGCATTGACATGTGAAATACATTATGAATCTTTTCCAACTCTAGTGGCAGTAACAATCTGTAAGCTACAGGTCCAATTCGTTCAACAATCTCATACGGCCCGATGAATCTCGGACTCAATTTGCCTTTACGTCCAAATCAGAGTATGTTCTTCCACGAAGATACTTTCAAAAATACTCTATCACCGATTTCGAATTCAATGTCTTTTCTTTTCAAGTCTGCATAGGACTTCTGATGATCAGACGCTGTTTTCATACTATCACTGATCATATTCACTTTCTGTTCAGTGCCTTTTATTAAATCAACACCGTGTATCTTACTTTTACTGAGCTCAGTCCAATACAAAGGTGTTCGACATTTACGTCTGTATAAAGCTTCATAAGGTGCCATTTTGATGCTCGACTAAAAACTGTTGTTATATGAAAATTCAATCAATGGCAAACATTGTTCCCACGTACCATTAAACTCAAGAATACAACATCTCAACATATCCTCAAGTATCTGAATGATCTGCTCAGACTGGCCATCTGCTTGAGGGTGAACAGTTGTACTGAAATGCAATTTAGTGCCTAAAGCTTCTTGCAATTTCTTCCAAAATCATGATGTAAATCTCGAATCTCTATCTGACACAATTGACAGTGGCACCCCGTGCAATCTCACAATCTCAGAAATATACAGCTCAGCTAACTTATCAAGTGAGTAATCAGATCGTACCGAAATAAAATGGGTGGATTTCGTCAATCGATCAACTACAACCCAAATTGCATCTTTGTTTCTAGGAGTCAATGGCAATCGAGAAACAAAGTCCATCGTCACTCTATCCCATTTCCACTTAGGAATCAGAATCGGTTGTAACAAACCAGATGGAACTTGATGTTTAGCTTTAAATTGCTGACAGACTAAACGTTTCGAAACAATTCCGAGATATCTCTTTTCATACTAGACCACCAATAATGTTGCTTCAAATCATGATATATCTTTGTACTTCCCGGATGAACAGATAGGCGACTATTATGAGCTTCATTCAAAATTAGCTGAATCAACTCTGGATTCCTTGAAACACAAATCTGATCTCGAAATCTCAAACAACCATCAATATCAATTCGAAATTCAGAGTCAAAGTTCGAATCACACTCATTTTGCTAACATTTCATTATCAACTTTCTGAGCATCGCATATTTGTTGTAAAAACAACGATTTCGCTTTCAATTCAGCTAGAACTGAACCATCATCAGATAGATCTAAATGAGCATTCATAGCACGTAATGCAAACAATGATTTTCGACTCAAAGCATCAGCAACAACATTTGCCTTACCCGGATGTTAATCTATCACAAGCTCGTAGTCTTTCAATAGTTCTAACCATCTTCTATATCGTAGATTCAAATCTTTCTGGGTTATCAAATATTTTAGACTTTTATGATCTGAAATTACATGGCATTTTTCACCGAAAAGATAATGGCGCCAAATTTTTAATGCAAATACAATAGCAACTAACTTAAGATCATGTGTTGGATAGTTCTTTTCATGCGGCTTCAATTGTCTCGAGGCATAAGCTATAACTTTACCTTCCTGCATCAAAACACATCCTAGACCATTTAATGAAGCATCACTATATATCACGAATTCTTTACCCGATTCTGACTATACTAAAACTGAAGCTTTAGTTAACAAAGTTGTCAACTAATCAAAGCTTTACTGACATTTATCAGACCATTCAAATCTCACATCTTTCTGAAGTAATCTAGTCAACGGAGTAGCTATCATCGAAAAAGCCTTTTACAAACCATCAATAATAACCAGCGAGTCCCAGAAAACTACGAACTTCAGACACATTCTTCAGAGGTTTCCATTCCAGAATAGCGAAAATCTTACTCAGATCAACCCATATTCCAGAGGCTGATACAATATGTCCCAGAAAACCAACTTCACACAACCAGAATTCACATTTACTGAACTTTGCATATAATTATTTATTTCGCAGAGTTTGCAACACAATTCTCAGATGCTCAGCATGTTCAGTTTCATCACGCGAATAAATCAAAATGTCGTTAATGAATACAACAAAAAATCGATCTAAATATGGTCTGAAAATTCTATTCATCAAATCCATAGAAACATCAGGAGCATTGGTTAATCCAAAAGGCATAACTAAAAACTCATAATGCCCCTACCTCATTCTGGAAGCAGTTTTCGGAATGTCTGAATCTTTTACTCGTAACTGATAATATCCCGGTCTTAGATCTACCTTTGAAAACACAGTGGCTTCTTTCAATTGATCAAATAAATCATTAATTTTGGGTAGTGGATATTTGTTCTTTATAGTCACTTTGTTCAACTAACGATAATCAATGCACATTCTCAACGTGCCATCTTTCTTTTTCACAAACAGAACAAGAGCACCCTAAGGTGAGAAACTCGATCTTGCAAATCCTCTATCTGTCAACTCTTGCAACTATGACTTTAACTCTTTCAACTATATTGGTGCCATTCTATACGAAACTATCGAGATAGAAGTCGTTCCTGGCGACAAATCAATACCAAATTCAACTTCACGTATCGGAGGTAATCTCGGCAATTCTTTAGGAAACACATCAGGGAATTCACAGACAACTGGCACTGATTCAACTTTTCTTTCAGTTACTTTTGAGTCAATCACATAAGTAAAATAAGCTTCATAACCCTTTCTCAAATAATTTTGAGCTTTTAACACTGATATCACAGCTGGTAATTCATTCAAATAATTAGACTCAATTCAAACTATATTATCATTCTGGCATCTCAAATCAATAGTCTTTCTTTTGCAATTCACAATAGCATCATGTAGTGTCAGCCAGTCAATACCCAAAATTATGTCAAACACATCAAAAGGTAATAGCATCAGATCAGCCGAAAAACAAACATCTCGAAACATTAACAGACAGTTCTTGCATACTTTGTCAACCAGGACACTTTTACCTAAGGGGTTCGATAGTTTTATCATAAACTCAGTAGACTCTACAGGCAAAGTCTTACTGCATACTAAGTTCATGCATACATACGAATGTGTAGAACTGGGTCTATCAATGCAATCACAGAAGTATCATAAAGAGTAACATCCGGAGATGAAGCTTCCTCATGAGCTCAAATGGCATATGCTCTGGCAGGCGCTCTGACTTCAGATCTCGCAACTGAGTCTTTTGTTGCTCTCTGACCACCACCAATATTCCTTGTATTCTGGGAAGGTCTACCTCTTACTGAAACATTATCAGATTTCAGATTCTGAATAATCTATTGCTCAACAGACTCTGGGCAGTCTCGGATGAAATGATCTAATGATTTGCATCTGAAACAGGCTCAATCATTCAACCTACAACTTCTCGGATGCCTTTTTCTACAATGCTTACATTCAGGTCGCTCAGATCGGACATTTCCAACACTGGCCATTGAAGTAGCAAGAACTTTGAAATTTGATTGTGATCTAGCTCGATCTCTATTTAATTGTCCCACATTAGCCTTTGATCGACTTTGTTCATCTCTGAATTTGTTTGAAGCAAACTGAAATGTTTTACTCGGAAATCTCTTTCTCGCATCTTTGACTTCAGACTCAGCTTTTCTTTTATCTTTCCCGAGTGACTCAGCTTTGCACGCTCGATCAATAAATCTCTAACTGATATATTTCTTTCAAAACTCAGACTGAAAGAAATCCCAAGTGACCCGTTCTTTCGAAAAGATCAAAATCAAGGTCTTCCACCACTGATAGGCTGCGTCTCGTAACAAAGAAACAACACACTTTATACATTCTTCAAGAGTTAATGACATCTCATCAAATACTCAGATAGTGTTCTCTAACCAAAACTCGGCTATCTCAGCATCATCATCACTGGTGGCCCTGAACTCTTCAGCTCCATACTTGTGAATCTTATCAACAGGAGGTTTGTTCAACATATTCAAGTTCACAATCGGAGGCACAACTGAAGTCTGAGAGGGATTAGACAGGGGCGAAGGTTGTGGAACAGCTGGATTATTTCTCACATACTGAGTGAACCACTCGTTCATCATTTGGAAGAAAGCTTGTTTAGCTTCTCCCTCTTGACTGCTAGTAGACGGTCTCGAATCAGATGGCGTTGTCCCTTGAGCGAGAGCAGGCATGTTACTTTCTACATCGTCAGCTATGGCTCTTTCGGGATCCATTACTATACAATAAACACATTTTAATCGTCAGGATTCATCACACTATCACATTTCATAAATATGGCATGTATAGCTAGACTTTCACACATTACGCTAGTCTAAGAATCGACTAAACTGTAGCTCTGATACCAATAAATGTAACACCCCTAACCCGTAACCATCATCGGTTTAAGGTTAAGAGGCATTATTGGACAATCGAAAACTTTTACGGACATTTCATAACTTAATTTGTCAAATCGCATCAAAGTGTCCCTTAATTAGGTCTTTGAGACCTTTAACGTGCTTTAGAATAGGGCTGAGACTAAACTGAACACATACGGAAATTCTCAGAACTTTAAAAATTTTTCAAAGTTATAGAGGTCACACGCCCGTGTGGGCAGCCCGTGTGCCTCCCACGGCCTTAGACACGCCCATGTGTCTAAGCCGTGTCAAAACAAGGCATACATACTGACTTGTCCACACGGTCTGTGTAACATCCTGGAAAGGGCCTATGCATTTTCAATCTAACTGTACGAAATGACAAGTCTTAAGCACTATGAATAAATTTTTGATATTTTTGGAAACTCAGAAATGTATGAAAATGAATTGGAAATGAACATTTTTGGAAACTAGGAAATGTAAGGAAATGATTCAAAAATGGAAAGTGAACATTTCTGGAAACTTGGAAATGTAAGAAAATGGCAAGTTTACAGAGCCGATCGAAAATTTTAGGAAACTTAGAAATGACCTAGAAATGTCAAATTTTAAAGTTTAAAATAGGAAATTAGGGCAAGGAGGCCTTAAAAGAAAAAGTTGGTAAAATTTGGCACACAATTGGGCTTGGAAAAGTGGCCTGAAGATGCCACTTAGGGCCTATGGAAATGGCGCCATGTGCAAGAGGAATGGGCCTGGGTTCGAGTCACTTGGGAAGCAAATAAATGAGGTTTTATTTTGGCTTCCAGAAGGCTGAGGTGGACGGCACATGCTTCTAGAAAAGGAGGTGTTTTATTTTCATAAATATGTGATTAATAAGGTGATAAATAGAATTTTTTTATTTGGATTATTTGAAGAGATAATAAGGGATTAAACTCTTTTATTCATGATAATTAAAAGATAAGGTTATCAGATAGAGGAGTGGTGGCCAAGTAAGGGACTCCTTAGCCTGATAATTTCGGCTATAAAAGGGAGTTAAAGGCTTTCCTCTCATCTTTTCTAAGTGTTGCCGAAAATTCCCTAGCAAACTCTCTCTGCCGAATTTTCTTCTCCTCTTTTCTTCTTCTTTTCTTTTCTACTGTCAAGCCGAAACCCCTTTGATATCAGTCTAAGTCTACATAGCCGAATCTTTGTGGCTTCAAACAAGGGTGACTTCGACTGTGGTGTTAAGGTAAGAAAAGCATGGTTTAGGCCATTTGATTAAGTTTATTAAGTGATTTGGAAATCAGATCTAACATATGTGTGTAGGGATTTCAACATCTCCATAACCAAGGGTTACTTTTCGGGATTTGGAATCACAAGGTATGTGTTTAAGATATTCGGTCAAGGTTTATTTTAAAGGTTTGGATTTATTATTAGAAGTCGAAAACTAACCTATGGAGTAATATAGTGTTTAGCCGAATTCACAAAGGAGGAATACAAAGATCTGGCATTTGATTCTTGAAATCAATTCGGCAACAAGGTAAGTAATACTAATCCTATTAGTATTTGGAATAATGGCCGAATGGTCTTTTAAAAAGGAAGTGATGAATTTATGTAGGATTTGAGATCTAAATCAGTAGATCGATTTTCGGGATTTCAAGGACTTCGTTAAACGAATCAGGTGTGTACCCCACACTACTTTATAATATGAATTATGGTTATATGCATTAAAATATGTGTTAATGAAAATATGAATGTGGCTAAAGTACCATGTTAAGGTACTAAGTACTCAGGTACGTTTCCTACTCCTACTAGGGATATGAAAAATGTTATTCGTAACATGGGAATATGATAAAAATGTGAACTCTGGTATATTATGTATGTTGATATTTGGGGCATATGGTTGTATATTGAAAGGGGAAGTGAAAAGTGGTGACCTAAGACCACAGTAATATGAAAAGTGGTGACTTAAAACCACAGTAATCTGAAAAGTGGTGATCTATAACCACAGATGCGGTAACTTAAGCCCGCAATTTGGTGTGTAGTATAAGGAGGGTCGACTTTGTAGTCCCCACGGTGTGTTTGGCAGGTACGGGGGTGTGTAGCAGATGGATAATTAGGTTTGGGTTTGGGAATGCATCATAACTTGGATTTCATGTTTTGAATGTGTAACTATTGTATGCCTGATTCTATTATGAGTTAGTGTCGTGTACACATTGAGTCTGTTTGACTCACCCCTTTGGGGAATATTTTTCAGGTGATGAGCAATAATGGACCGGGTCGGCAGGAGCTAAAGGTGGCCATGCATCACAAGGAAAAAATTTTATTATTTGGGACTTTTATTTTTATTAAGTACTTTAAATTTTTAGTTTGGGAATTATTTGATGTAATAAGGCCATAAGGCCAAGTTGGTTTTCTTTATTTCTGTTTACTTTGAATTATTATGTTACAATTTATTTTTGATTAAAGTTAAAGAAAATTTATTTCTTTTAAAACAAAACCTAAATTGTTTTGTCACCTTAATTAAATTGGATTTCCAAATAAAATAAATGGGTTTCCAATCTAAGCCCAACCCAAAACAATATTTTTTTGAAAATTACACAAATTTTCTCTAAGTAACAAAGAACTTTGAAATTAGTATACTTTAGGAACATACCAGATCCGGTTCGGGCTCGTGGGCCGGGTTTGGGGTGTTTCAGTCTGAGACATGCCCGTGTGCCTCACCCGTGGTCGACACTGACTTGCAGCACACAGCCAGTCACACACCCGTGTGTCTAGCCCCTGACTTGATCCACACTGCCAGTCACACCCCCGTGTGTCTTGCTCGTGGTCGATTCTGACTTGTTCTGAATTGCAACCTCGAAGGACACGATCGAGCCACACGCCCATGTGCTCAACCGTGTGGGCAATTATAGGCCATTTTCAAGGCCAAAATGCCACCCACACTTTGGGTCATCCCTACAAGCACAATTAAGCATCAATCCAAGCTTCATAGGCAACCAAAACATACCAAAATGTTCATCATTTCTAACCACTTATGAGCTCAACAATCACACAAACTCATAAGCCATTTAGCTCAACTTATTCACAAAAATTTCTAAACATAACTCATCCACAACTTACCATCAATAATATCCTAACTATGCATCCATAAGCTTACTATTCATAAGACCGTTTCATTTACTATCAAACCATACCAAAACTAGCATCATAGGATATAACTAGTCATTCATAACACAATCATGTATCTAGCCATATCACATGGCCATGCACATATATCAAACATATCCCAAAACAACTAGCCTATACATGTCATATTTAGCTATATACACAATCAAAAGTACCAAAATAGAGATTGATAGTGTGGTGATTATCCACTACGATTTGCGAGCCTTTCATAGCTTTGACGATCTGTAAAACTGAGTAAACACACACACAAGGTAAGCTTTCCAAAAGCTTAGTAAGCCATATACAAATAAATTTAACATATAATTCACATTATCATATCAATACATGAATCATTACCATATCTCAATAGCAAATTCATAATTCTTCATTGCCTCATTATTTAGCCATTACTTATCAACCGTCATATCTCTATCTCATTTGTTCTTATCACATTCATTCATATATTGCATTTTAGCTCATTGCATCTATGTACATATTTACTCACCTTTCATGCCTACTCAAAGCATATACATCAAACGTACCTAAAACGGATATACAACTCACATAATCGTTCATTTCTCGGACTTGCCCGTTGAACCATTCGAAATCAAATAGGATACTCAGAATGCTCGGAATAGCCATACAATGCTAACATCCCAGACGTGGTCTTACATGTAACCAAATATCGATGCCACTGTCCCAGACAGGGTCTTACACGAATCAATATGATGCTAATGTCCCAGACATGGTCTTACTCGTAAATCTCATGTTGATGCCAACGTCCCAGACATGGTCTTGCACGAAATCTCGAATCAATGCCAACGTCCTAAACGTGGTCTTACATGATATCACATATCGAAAACCTATGTCATGACATATGTAATCCTATCTATTTCTAGGTTAGTACGGGACTTATTCGGATGTTGATACCATGTCGATACTATCTCGGATTTCATATACTCATCATCTCTTACACATTCATCATTATGAATTTTCACATGAACATACATATATCAATGTAATACATTTATTTGTATATAGACTTACCTCGGATTCAGATAAATGGAAATGAACTCAGCTACTTAATCACTTTCGACTTTCCGCGATCTAAATTTGTTTTCTTTGGTTCTTGAGCTTAATTGAGCTTAACCCTAGGCCGAATATCACAAAGCTTTAAACCTTATTTTTCTTTTCTATTTTCGGTGAAGAACATGAAAGATGAACAATGATTTAAGCTTTTATTTTATTATACATTAACTTAATTAACAAATTCCATTTTTAACCTTTAATACAAAATATATAAAACATATAGTATAAGGTCATTCTTGACCATTGCCGTCCACTTACTTAAATAGTGGACTATTTACCTATTAAGGACTTCACATTATAAAGACATTAAAAAATTAACACTTACACAATAATTAGCCACTTTTTCATTTTATGCGATTTAGTGATTTTCTCAAATTAAGCACACAAACAGATAAATTATTTCACGAAACTTCCACACAGGCTTAAACATATACCGTAGACATA
Source organism: Gossypium australe (assembly GCA_005393395.2). Taxonomy (NCBI): domain Eukaryota; kingdom Viridiplantae; phylum Streptophyta; class Magnoliopsida; order Malvales; family Malvaceae; genus Gossypium; species Gossypium australe. Next base: position 78,258,705 of record CM016621.1, on the reverse strand, counting down.
GAAAATAATATTAAAATATTTTTATGACTCAGTTTTTGGGGTCCCAAAACCACTATTCCAACTAGGGCCTAAACTGGACTGTTACAAGAATACTTTATTGATAAAGTTAGTTGGTTACCGAGCCCCGTCTGAATAGTAGGAATTCGTAGGATACAAGTGACATGTCACTAGGGTTACCATTTATGTTGAGATCCTGCATGTGTTGCGGACTCACCGTAGCTCAAATGAGCTTACTGATATATCAGCTCGTAAAAGCTTATTGTTCTTAGCCCGTTAGAGATTACCATTTCAGCTCAATAGAGCTTACTGTCTATCACCTCAGGAGGAGCTTATTGATCATAGATCGAAAGAGCGAAAATGATAATGAATCGATGGATTACTGATGATTACACGTAATGTATATCACCCGAGTATCCCTCGATATTCTAATAGGTTCAACGAGCATAATTCTGCTAATGGTTATACAGATGAATTATTTGTTATATAGATAGATTGTTGATTCTATGAATGAGGATGAATTGTTACATATGGTATAATGTTTTGGTTGTGTATAAGTATTCTAATATGGTATATTTTGGCAAGTAGTGATGGAATGGAAACATGCAAATGTTGTCTTGATATGTAGTAGACTTATGAATGGAAAATGCATAGTATTAATTAGATATTTGAGTACTATGTTATGTTGGTATAATATGTGTATGAAATGTTATGGATTGGCTGCCTATTGGGTTATAAAATGTTGCAATTTATGCTTGTGCATGCATGTATAAATTGGGCAGCAAAATGGCTTTGCAAATAGCCTATTTTTGTTCACACGGGCAGAGATACGGCGTGTGTCTTAGCCTTGTGCGACACACGGTCATGTTACACAGCCGTGTGTCCCCTAGTGTTAATATTTAAATGAAGTGAGTATGCTCTACACGGTCTCACACACGGGCGTGTGACCAGCCGTGTGGTACAAGTCAGTATACCCGCCTAATTGGCACACGGCCTAGGACATGGACTTATGACTTGGCCATGTTGCATAAGTCAGTATACCCTACAGGATTGGCACGGCTTAGCACACGGCCTAGCACACGGGCGTGTGTGGCCGCTTCGAAGGCCACACGGGCTAGACACACAAGCGTGTGGTTGGCCATGTTTCCAAGTCAATATGTACTCCTTGTTTTCACACGGCTGGAAACACGGGCGTGTCTGATGGCCGTGTGAGACACATGGCCTGGTCACACGGGTGTGTGTCATCTGTATTGAGAAAAATTTTCAAAGTCTCGTGGATATTTTTTAAGTTATCGATTTAGTCTCAAACCGCTCCTAAAGCATGTTTAAGGCTTCGTAGGCTATTGTAAGGGACAAATTGGATGATGATTGTATGAAATGATTGAATGCATGAGAAAAGTATGATTATATGTGTTATAATTTTGGTAATGCTCTGTAACCCTATTTCGACATTGAATACGGGTGAGGGGTGTTACAAAGTCCATCAGGGCATATATTGTGAACCACCATAAGACTTAAGTAACGAAAAGTCTGTCGCAACGGTTATGGGTGTATAGGTGACCTGATGTCAAATGTAGTAGTAATTGTAATATATTTCCACACATAAAGAGATTTTTTTCTAGATATTTTATTATTAATTATTTAATTTTTGGTATTTAGTATTTAGTATTAAATATTAAGTGTGTAGGATGCTGGATTTAGGGCTCAATGGATGTAAGAATGTGGAACGAGTGTGGCACAGGCTTTCCGAGCCTCGAAGGCATGAAAAGGATTTCCAAGCCCACAATATCACTATTGTGTCACGCCATAGCTTGTTTGTAGCGTGACATAGAACCAACGTGGAGCTCAAGACTATCGAGGCTATTTTCGCCTACACAATGAAACTTATACAAAGACCTAGGTTGTGTTGAAGACCTAATTCGGGTTGCTAACACTTAAATAAGTAAAACCTTAGGGATTTGATGTAACTAAGTAGTCTTAGACGGATCTAAAAATCCTCGTAGTTTGGGAGTAGGATTTAGGTTTAGTTTTCCTTTATTTTTTAAATGCTTTGTTCTTTTCTCTTGGAATCTATTTCGATCCAAGATTTTTTTTTGTTCAATCAAATTTATTCAATTTATTTTCCTTTGCAAGTGATGAGATTCATTTTCCCAATCGAGAGATTCGCTATTCCGCTCTTAATTGATACAAATCAAGATTATTCTACATCTCGTTTCTCTTTTGGTTTATTCATGTTATTTACATGTTTACATCAATTGAGTTTGAGATTATGAGTACCATGAGTAGCTAATTCCCTTAGGTGAGACTAATGAGTGGATGGGGGAGTGATTAATGAAAGATTATGGGTTTCTTATAGAATTAGTTAGTATAAATTACGCATTCTTAAACTCTAGGCTTGACAACCCTAGGAAGTAATAAAAAGTTAAACAAGGTTGAGAGATAAGTTTGCCGAGTAAATTGTAATTTATCCTGGTTAAGAAAGTGAGGTCGGGAGATAACCGAGTATCAATAAATTAATTAATCCGTTAGTGGCCGGGAGGTAATAATTGGCTAGTTAATAGCTAATTCACCCTAAAACCTAAATCCAGAGTTAATTACTACCCTTAAAATGAGCTATTCTTCCTTATTGGTTTAATTGGTTTAGTTGTTTGTTTATTTTATTGTTTGTTTATTTTGGTTATTTATTTTATGATATTTATCTCTTTTATGATTTATCGTAATATAGAATTTAATTATAACTATTTAGACTTATTATTGTAAAAAGGTTTTCGATAGATTTAATTTATCTTCCTTTAGGTACGATCCTCTTAATACTTCCCTGTGTTCTATTGTGACACAGTAACATATTACAATTTGACCCGTATACTTATGGACACTATTGCTTTAATTTCATATACAGTTGGTGTAGTATTTTCCAGTCAAACGTTCACATCTTTGGCGGTAGACAAGTTGTTGGCGCCGTTGTCGAGGAGGTTTCGTCATTAAATATGAAAATATCTTTACAATTAATAGGATAAATAGGAAAGTTAAAGACCATATATACAATAATATATTTGCATTTATTTGAGTGGTATTTAATAAACTCTGTGAAGGAACTTGGCAACTTTGTTGGGTAGATATATATTTGATACAAACTGGTTAAAGTCGAGCATTGCCCGACAAATAACCAATAAAATTACGTTCGAGATTAATCCAACTTTATTGAATTGGTTATCAACTAATTTGTAGCTTAACGATGATTCAACTATGGACTCTGCAACATTTTTGAGACGATTTGAACAAATATGTAGCACGGTGGGATATGCTGTAAAAAGAAGCAATCAAATTACTTTTGATTTTTTTCGCTCTTAGAGGTAAGTTCTGAGAATGGTTAGAAGTATTACCACCGAGAACTATTATAACATGGGAAGAGTTTGTGAAATGTTTCTTACAAAGTATCATACCCAGGCCTATGATGTTAAAAATAAATGAGGAGCTATTGCAATTCAAATGGAATCCCATCGAGACGCTTGGTCAAGCATGAGACAGATTCAAGATAATTGTATAAAAGGCTCTGGGGCGGAATTAATACAATCATTCAATTATAGCACTTTTATACATGCTTAAATTAGGAGAGCAAAGAACAGTTTGACATAATAGTTGAAGGAAGTGTTTGGTCAAAAACGACTCAGTAAATTGCTATGCTACTTCAGAGAGCAAGTAGTAAAAATTATACTTGGTGAAAATCAAAGAACTAGAATCGACTGAAAAAGTAATGATAATCGATGAGGTGGATGAAAACAATGAGGTAAGCATGGAAGAGCAATTGAGCAAAGAGGGATTTTCTAAATAACTGCTCGAAAAGCAATTGGAACATATTTATCAATTGGATTGAAAAAGACAATATGAAGAACCATTGCATCAATCAGAGAATCTTCCAACTAAGATAACTCTATTAATTTTCAAACCACATGTGTTGGAATTAAAACCACTTCCTACACACTTGAAATACAGGGATATAGGTGTTAACAATACTTTACCTGTAGTTATCACATTTGGTTTATCAATGAAGCAAGAGAAAGCACTTTTGGACGTGCTCAAAGCTCATAAAAAGGTTATTGCATGGACTATTGCTGATATTAAAGGAATCAATCCAATTTTATGTCCACATAAAATAACATTGGATGAAGGAAAGAAACCAGTAATTGATGCTCAACGATGTCTCAATTTAGCAATGAAAGATGTGGTTAAGGAGTTGATAAAGTGATTAGATGCAGGAATTGTCTATCCTATCTCTGATAGTGAATGGGTGAGCCCAACATAATGCTTTCCAAAAAAAAAAAAGACGAATGACAGTGGTGACAAATGAGAAGAATGAGTTGATTTCTACACGGACAATTACAGGGTAGCAGGTATGTATCGACTACAGGAAACTGAATGACACAACTAAAAAGGATCACTTCTGTTACTATTTATAAACCAAATGCTTGACCAGTTGGCAGGAAAGGAATATTCTTATTTCATTAATGGATATTTGGGATATCATCAAATCCCTATCCATCCGGATGATTAGGAAAATACTATGTTCACATGCCCTTTTGGAATGTATGCCTTTCGAAGAATGTTGTTTGGACTATGTAATGCTCCATTTTCATTAATGCGATGTATAATTGTTATCTTCGTCGATATGTTAGAAGAAAGACTAGACATATTCGTAGATGGTGTAACAGCCCAGTTTAGACCGTAGTCGGAATAGTGGTTTTGGGACCATAAGTTTGAGGTCAGAGAAATAATTTAATATTCATTTTGATGTTTATGGCATGTGATAAAGTATGTGTGAAACTTCTGTGTGAAAATTTTATCCTTTTTGTGCCGATTTGTGAAAAAGGACCTAATCGCGTAAAATGCAAAAGTTGTGCTAGTAGTTAAAAGTGCTTATTTGATATGGCTCCTTAAATGAAAGGTCCTTATGTTGATAGTTGAACTTGACTTATGTGGCCATTAAATGAAAGCTTTTAAATGTTTTAAGTAAGGGTAATTTGGTAAATGGCAAATTAATGTATGATTAATTAAAAAAAATTGATGGCCATTATCATCTTCTTTCACCAATTTTAGAAGAAAAAGAAAGTGTTTTAAGCTTTGTTTCATTCGGCCATTAACAAGGCTTAATTGAGGTATGATTTTGATCCGTTTTCGATAATTTCTACGTTTCTGTGATCGTTGTTTTGTGTTCTATAAAGCCCATGCTTAAATTCATGAAATTAATGATGATTTTGAGTTATGCCATTGTTGATTTTGTGAGCTTTGTGATGTTTGATGATGAAAACTAAGTGTTTGATGATTGATATACATATTTTCTAAAGTGATTTTGAGTAAAAATGTATTTTTGGGATTTAATTGAAAAATGTGAAAACTTTGTGTTGAAATGTGAAATAAATGTGAAATATGGGTTGCTAGGGACACTATGGTAATTCGGCTAAGCATGGATTAAATTGGATTTTGTGAATTTAATGTATTTTTTAAATAAGGGCTAAAATGCCAAAGTGTGAAATTATAAGGGCTAAACTGCAAAATGCCCTAATTGTGTGTTTGTGAATTGAATGGAGTAAAGATGAGATTGAATGAGTTGAATTTGATATTATATAGATCAAGAAAAGAGAAATTCGGGCTTAGATCGAGGCAACAACAAAGTGCTCGATTGATCGACTAGTATCGTTGTTTCTACATCTGAGGTAAGTTCGTGTATAATACGTATTGTTTAAACAATGTTCATATGTGATGAAATGAATGGAAATGTGATTGTGGAGTTTTGTAATGTGAAATGTGAGTTTGAAGATATGTGGCACTAAGTGTGCGTAAATAGAATCGTTACAGTGATGAATGGCACTAAGTGTGCGAGATAAAGAAAGCATTGGTTGTATTATTTGGCACTGCATGTGCGATACCTAGACAAATTTAGTTTAATATGATGGCACTAAGTGTGCAATATTATTATAGCTTCGACTAATTAATTGGCACTAAGTGTGTGAGTTCATCGAATGTTTAAAGAGAATCGAATAAATTATGGCATCGAGCATTGAAGTGGTAAATGTGATAGATAAATACGTGATGGTACATGTATGTACAAAACTATGTGGTTGATGATATTGTGTATGAGATAGATGGAAGATTATATGAATGAATGATGAAAAGAGTTGGATTGAGTAGCATTATAAATGCTTGAATATGAACCTATAGATATGGTATGGAAGTGAGTAATAGCCATGGATGAGATTGAGTAGTGATGTGAATTGAACTAAGTGTTAGTTAATTTTGCATATTGAATTTGAATTGTTGATTTAATTATGTTATATTACGAACTTACTAAGCTTTAAAGCTTACTGTGTGAAGTCTTTCTCTATTTTACAGTGGTATTTAAAGCTAGCTTGGATTTGGGGATCGTCAGCGATTCAATCACACTATCAAATATCTATTTTGGTACCTTTTGAAAGTTGTATTTGGTATATGGCATGTATAGCTAGTATGGTTGTGGAATGTTTTGAGATGTATAAATCTGGCCATGTGATATGGCTTGATAATGGAAAAGACTTTAGATTGATTTTGGTATTTGTTTTGCTATGTGAAAATGGTGTATGTGATGTGTTTTATGGTCTTGTGTGAATCCCATTATGGTATGCTTTAGTGAAATAGAAATAGTATGTTTCATACTTGATTTGGTAGTTGAGATGGTGAATATATTGCATGTTGAAATGGTTTGAAATAAGATGTGAATCATATGCTTTTGGTATGGAATTGGTCCATGAAATGGACATGTTTTGAGTTGGAATTGTATATGGAAATGAATGAGGATATTGTAGCATGAATTGTACATGTTTTGGTAGGTTTTTGACCATTAATTAGGCATGATGTAACATCCTAAAAATTTGAGTATCGATATGTTGCATGTTTTGGTGCTTAGCTTGTAAATGATTAAATTTGTGTGCTTAATATAGTCTTGAGAAGGCACGGGACATACTTGAAATTAGAATAAATTTTAGTAATGAGTATTTTTTTTGAAGTGGAACAAGTGACCCTGATGTTTAAGGTAATTAAGTGTCAAAAACTAGCATAAGATGAGCTAGTAGCAAGGTGGAGTTGGTGCCATGAGTGTTGCTTGAGGGGAGAGGTTCGAATCCCATGTATAGCATTTTGGTGACTTTTATTTTTGCACCTATATAGCATGTGTCGGTCAAGCCTTACTTATGGTAAGGTTGGACTATTTCTTTTATGGCAAGGTGACTATTGGTTAAGGTAAGCTTAGAACTTGGGGAAAGAAATCCTAAGCTTATGGAAGGTAGGGGGGACACAAGGCATATTCCAAGGGTTATGTTTTGGAAACATTTGAATGGCCTACCTGTCCATGAACTTGGACGGCTTTGTGGACTAAAGGGGGAGCCGAATTTTGGTGGAAAGTTTTGGGTAAAGTTTGGTAGCTTGATAGAATTTTCATTTGGTCATTTTTGCTCTCCCAAAAACATCTTTCTCTCATCCTTTCCTCTCTTGGCCGAATGTGCTTGTGTTAGGAGAAAGCAATCTTTGCTTTGTTTCTTTTGGTCATTCTTTTTGACCATTTGGTCATTTTTGCAAAACCCCTCAAGTGTTTCATCTTGTATTTCTCTCCTAGTGCCGAAATTATCAACACAAAAAGCCATTTCTTTTTCCTTCTTTTTCCCCATTGCCGAATGCATATTTGTTCCTAAACTCCTCTCTTTTCTCTTCTCCCTATTCTCTTTTCCTCTCCATTCTACTTATCATTCAAGCACATTCTTCCTTCATTTTCCTTCCATGGCCGGATGCTTGTGACCATCCCCATAGCCGAAATTGTTTTCCCTATCCATTAAATCATAGCCGAATCTCTTTTTCCTCATAGACCTTATTCTCAATCATTTCTTCCATTAAGTTTTGGACAACCGGTAAGAATCATTTTTTTTATTTTTTTTTCTTTGATTTCTTTTGTTATTTGGTCACCTTGGCCGAATCTATAGGATGGCCTAGGAAGAGCCTTTAAATCGATAATCATCCATTCTATTAAACGTTTCCTTTTGTTATATTTTAGTGAAATAGTGGAGGGCCGAATCACCATCTCGTCAAAGTCATCTTGAAGTTATTCAAGTTCGGATCATATCTAGCAAGGTAAGAAGGAACTCTTCAAGGATTCTTGATCACCCTTGTTTTTATCAATGACTATCATTGGGATTGTTATAACCGAAAGTTTTTATATAGGAATCCTTTAGAAATCACTCGGGATTTTAAGGTAAGCCGAGTTCGCCCTTTTAAGCCATTAGTCTTAAAATTTCCGATATATTGTTAGGACTAATAATCCTTTGTCAATGGAGGCAAACAAGATAGGGTCGAAAAGAGTGGTTAATAGCGATCGGAAGAGGGGCGGTTTCGCTATTCCTTCCAGATTCAAACGAAGGACTGTTTCAGCAATCCGAAACTTTCCACCGGGTTGTGGACCCTCATCCGAGGAAAATCGATTATTCGAAGTTGTTTGTAGTTCAGAGCCATTAGCAGTTCGGGATTTCCCATCGGGTTGTGAACCGTCAACTGGGGAGAACCGACAAATAGTTGTCATTCGACATTCCAAGGCTAAAGATCTAGATCGTTCATTTTTAGTATAGATTTATACAAGTATTAGTGTTCTAATCAAGTGTGACACGTATTTAGGTATCGACGAGCGGGAAAGTGTAGTTCTCACCGTAATTAGGTGTGTAAATTCACACTTATCACATGAGTTGGATGTTATGACCGTAAATACATGAATAAAAATCGTAAAATTGGTAAAATCGGAAAAATACGATATGATAACACTTTTTGTGTAAATGCATGAAATCGGTATTTTTTAAATCGTGGAAATTACTGAATCGCCCTCAATGGGCTAAATTGTTAAAATGTGAAATATTGGGCCTCATGTGAATAATGGGCTGAATTACTAGATCGAATAATGGGTAAAATTGCTAGATTGATTAATGGGCCGAATTGCTAGATTGAATAATGGGCCAGATTGCTAGATCGAATAATGGGCCAAATTGCTAGATAGATTAATGGGCCACATTGCTATTTTGTTAATGGGCCAACTTGTAATATGGGCCTTATGTTGAAATCATCATATGGATTTTGTTATGCATTGTATATACATGATTGCATGGGTTGGGATAAAATTGAAGAGAAGTGCTGGTGGCTCTGCCACAATCTAGTTCGGTGACACTGTCACAATCCAGTTCCGTGGCTCTGCCACAATCTAGTTCGGTGACTTTGTCACAATCTAGTTCGGTGGCTCTGCCACAAACATTTTAAATGGCTTTATCCCTGCGATTGGTGTGTTGGCAGGGTGGGTTGACTTGATCCCCACAGGTGTGATGGTTGGTACGGGTGGTGTGTAGCGGATGGAAATTAGGCTTGGTTGGGAATTGCATATCACATGCATTTTATATTTGATTTATATATATATATATATATATATATATATTGCACATTTGTAAATGGGCTCAAGCCCAATTATATGCTTAATGATTCTGGCCCAGTGGACAGGGTAAGTGGGTTACACACTGAGTTCTAAGTAACTCACCTCATTTTCTTACCCTTCTCAGGTAATGATAATTGATGGAGGCTTGGGCCGGGGATGACTTTGTGTGGAGGCCATACTACGAATGATGAGATAAAAACTTTGAACTTCTTTTAAATATTTTTATTTAAGTACTATTTCAATTGCGATGTAATAAGGCCTCTGGTATTATTTTTATTCGTGGATGGATTTTGATATGTTTTAGTTACTTAATTGGGCCTATTTAATTTTTATAAATGTTTTCTTAAACTTGCATCTAAAAATGGGGTTTTTCTTAAATATCGCTTACTCGTAAAATTTTTGTGAAAGCTCTTTTATAAATTTTTTTCAACCAATTATTTAAGATTTTAACCAATTATTTCTCTAAAGATGAATTTATAAACTCTTACGTTTTAAAACCATAGATTTCAAATTAAACTCGGTTTTTGTTAAACTCCATCTCCAAAATGGTTTTGAAGTTTTGTTTTCTTAAAATCATTAGCTGAATTGAGGTTTGATTGGCTTGTGTGGAATTCTAAATCTGGTCTTAACGCATAGACCGGGTTTGGGGTGTTACACATGAATTGAGTATAGGGTGATGCATGTAGGAATGACCCAAAATGGGTGGCAATTTGGCCTTGTAAATGGCCTATAATTGCCCATACGGTTGAGCACACGAGCGTGTGTCTCGACCGTGTCCTTCAATGTCCCAATTCGAAGCAAGTTAGACTTGTACACGGGTCAGACACACGGGCATGTGACAGGCCGTGTGATTCAAGTCAGTGTTGCACACGGGCCAGACACACGGGTGTGTGACAGGCCGTGTGACCCAAGTTAGTGTTGCACACGGGGTAAAACATGGTCTAAGGCATGGCCGTGTGAGGCACACGGCCTAGCCACACGGACGTGTGCCCTGTTTTGAAGATAAAATTTTTTAAAGTTACGTAAAAGTTTTAAATGTGATCGGTTCAGTCCCGAAACAATTCTAAAGCATGTTTAAGGTCTCGTAGACCTTCTAAAGGGACTTTGTGTTCTTGATTAACTATAAAATGCTAATGTGTGAGCAATGGTTGTTTAAATGTTAAAATTCGACCGGTAATACCTTGTAACCCTAGTCCAATGATGGATGCGGGTTAGAAGTGTTACATTTGATTGGTATCAAAGCTACGGTTTAGTCGATTCTAGTACTAATGTAGCGTGTGAGAGTCTAGCTATACATGCCATATATATCTGGGGTAGTGTGATGATTCTTGACAGTTAAAAATGTGTTTTTGCATAGAAAATGGATCCCGATTGAGCTGTAGTTGATGATGTTGAGAGTAATGCGCCTGCTCCTGTTCAAGGGACAGCGCCGTCTAATTCTAGACCTGTTATGAGTAGCTACAAGAGAGAGGCTAAGCAAGCCTTCTTCTAAATGATGAACGAGTGGTTCACGGAGTTCGTTCAAATGAATCCGGCTGCTCAACAACCTCCACCCCGCAAGTTCCTATAGTGCCACAAGTTATAGACCCGATTAAATTGAGTAAACCTTCAGTTGATAAGATTCGTAAGTATGGGGCCGAAGAGTTCAGGGACACAGTTGATGATGATGCCAAGCGAGCTGAATTCTAGCTTGAGAATACCATTAGAGTGTTTGATGAATTATCATGTACTCTGATGAATGTCTTAAGTGTTCTGTTTCACTGTTGAGAGATACAACCTATCATTGGTGGAAAACATTGATATCTATGGTTACGAGAGAACGAATCACCCGAGATTTCTTCCAAACTAAATTTCAGAAGAAATATATCAATCAATGGTTTATAGATCAGAAATGAAAAGAGTTTCTTGAGCTGAAACAGGGCCATGTGTCTGTTACAGAATACGAGCGAGAATTTGTGAGATTGAGCCAGTATGTACGAGAATGTGTTTCGAAAAAAACTACTATGTGTAAATGATTCATTGAAGGGTTGAATGAAGATATTAAACTTCTGGTCAGAATTCTTGTCTTGACTGAATTTGTGGTATTGGTTGAAAGAGGTTGTAAAACTGAGGAGTTTAGTAAAGAAAAGAAGAAAGCAGACCCAGAAGCTAGAGACGAGAGAAAAAGGTCGATGAATAAGCCGTATCACTCTTCGCCAAAGAGATTCAAAGGTGCAACCAGTCGCTCAAATGCTTCGATTAGACATTCGAGTAGAGATTGTGTGAATCAATATATGTAATAGCCCGGTTTAGACTGTAACACCCCTAACCCATATCCGCCGCCAGACTAGGGTTACGAGGCATTACCGAAGAAGACACAACTCAAAACAGGCATATAATTTTTTTTAAAAACATCATTAAGAGCCTAATCATGCTTAATTATCCATATAGTATACTAATATTTATATAATTAAACATTAATTATAGTCCTGTACCATTTCACAACTAATATACTATTCCTTTTATTAAAAATTATATACACATGTAAACATATCATTTAAATCATTTTAAAGACAAATAGCTATCAAGAATTCAATCAAATAGCTTACTAACTAATAAGCCAATATATATATATACACATATCAAATCATCAAATAATCACAAATACACATTCGGCCCACCACATTATCTTCCATACAAAATACTTCAATTATATACATCTTTAACTTGTAATTTAAGATATAACTCCAAATATATTTCAAATTTACAAATTATATACTTATAAATTCCATGACTAACCATAAACAAATCCTTAAACAAGCATACCATCATTTCAATTAGGCACGACCTAATATATGCAAATACATACATAATTTCTTATTCTAATTTCTATCATATTATAATTCGAAATTGATTATGAACATATCCTTTATTTCACAAACCACAATTACATCTAACAATCACCAATTTTATAAACTAATTATATAACCAAATTCATCTATAACACTTTTAAAACACCTAACATAATTTCATGTCATAGCCGTATACCCTTACTCTTAACACTATCAATTCAAACACAATTATCAAGAACTTAATGACTATTATAACTTCATACTTATCTGTTACATTCTAACATATGTGTGATTGTACCAAATAATATCAATCACAAAACATATATATATATATATATGTTTTGTGATTGATATTCAACTTTAATCTATTTGAATAAACAAATCAAACCATTACATATTTCACAACCAATATTCATTTACATATCACTTAACCACCACCAAAATATCTAGAAGTACACATTCGGTTTTAATTTATTTCGTAACCAAATCAATTCATCACACAAAGCATAATAAGTATACATGTACTAATCACCCAACCAAATTCAATATGTCCAAGTTATAAACATCGCAATTACTTACCTATTAAAAACTTATGCCATACCAAATATGCATAAATATCAACTTATCTTTAATGACCATTGCCAACCATAAACATAGATACCAAACTAATTCAAAGGGAGATAAGCCATTTTCGCATGGCTAATATTTACATTCAAAAGTACTTTATCCACAATCAACTTTATATTATGCTCAACTTAGTAAAATACCAAAGGAAACTATCGATAGTGTGATAGTCTTGCTCACGATCCCCGAGCTCGTAACGAATCCAAAATCTATAAAACAGAAACCGACAAAGAAACACAAAGTAAGCTATTTAAGCTTAGTAAGTCAATAGCAAAGTAAAGTCAATTAACTTAACAAAATCACATATACAAAATTTATATCAAGTAACACTTTATACACAATAACAAATAATTACTCAAATCTCAAATCAAAGTCACTTACTATACTCTTTGACCGAATACTCATAATTGAAACTTATACACCATTCACATTTTTACACATTAACTTCTGTACAATGTATTGAACATATAACTTACCTTTTATTTCTCAACACAGATATATAAACGTACCTGAGTTCTTTTAATTCACATATCACATTGGCCTTCACTTACACATGCCCGTTGAACCATTCGGAATTAAAAAGGATACGCGGATAGTCGGAAGCTCGTACAATGCCAACGTCCCAGACGTGGTCTTACATGTAATCACATATCGATGCCACTGTCCCAGACAGGGTCTTACACGTAAACACAAATTGATGGCAATGTCCCAAACGTGGTCTTACTCGGTAACACATAATGGATATACTATGTCATGACATATGTATCCTATCTATTCCTAAGGTTCGTACGGGGCTTACGGACGTCGAATCTCGGTCGAATCAAGCTCGGAATTTATTCAATTATACATACCCACATTAGGCCATAAGTAAAATAAATTCAAATAATTCAATTCATTTCATAACTAATACATATTCATTGTTATATCAACATTTAAATGCTAATTGACTTACCTCAAATGTCGTCGACTGTGAAATCAGCTATTCGACCACTTTTGTCTTTCCCCAATCCAAATTTGATTTCATTAATTCTTGATCTAAACATATTCAAATTAAACTTATTTAAACACCATTCTATTCAATTTAGCCCAAAAACATAAACGGGAAAATTACAATTTTGCCCCTAATATTTCACACTTTTTACAATTTAGTCCTTTTTGCACAAAACACAAAATACACAAAATTTGACTACACTACACAAGGGTCGAATCTTCCTAGTATTCATACAAGCCCACACATTTTATTTATTTCACATTTTAGTCCCTCAAAAATTTTATTTTCACAATTTAGTCCAAATTACTCAAAATTATCAAAAATCCAAAGATAAAACATGTTAATTCAAAACATATCTTTCATATTCTACCATCAAACCACAAAAATCACAAATTATCATCAATGGCATAACACAAAATCATCATCAATTTCAAAAATTAAAGCATGGGTCTTGTAGTATTCGAAGCAACGATTTCAAAAACATAAAAATTATCAAAACCCGAGCTTGGACTAACCTTTAATCAAGCTTCAACAATGGTCGAACCCTAAGCTTGTTCTTTTCTTTTTCTTTTCTTTTACATTCGGCTAGTAGAAAAAAAAAAGATGATAATGGCTTTTTAACTTATGTTTGTTTTATTATATTAACATTATATTATTTTATTATTATTAAACCATTATACATAATAAAATAAGCTATATAATTTGACATGATGCCGTCCACTACTCTCACTTATGGCTAAATTACAACATAAAGCCTCCGAATTATAAAGACAACAACAATTAGGCTCTTTCTTATTTAACCATCAAATTTTCATTTTACGCGATTAAGCCCTTTTGTCAAATTAAGCACACAAACAATAAAATTAATTCACGAAACTTTCACAAAAGTAAATTCACACATAATTAACACAGAAAATAATATTAAAATATTTTTCAGACTCGGATTTTTGGTCCCAAAATCACTGTTCCGATTAGAGACAAAATCGGGCTGTTACAACTCTTCCCCTTTAAGGATTTTCGTCCCCGAAAATCTTACAGATGAATAGGTTTGGAAAACATTCTTTCATCGTATTCTCTGACTCCCAAGTCACTTCCTCAACCCCGTACTTTTTCCACAATACTTTGACCAACGAAAATTTCTTATTTCTCAATTCTTTTATCTTACGAGCCAGAATACGAATCAGGTCCTCTTTATATGACATATCAGGCTGAATCTCGATTTCTGTCAGACTAATCACATGTGAAGGATCAGATCAATATCTACAAAGCATCGAAACATGAAATACATTATGAATCTTTTCTAGCTCAGGTGGTAACTGCAATCTATAAGCAACCGGCCCGATACGCTCTATGATTTCATACGGTCTAATGAATCTTGGACTCAACTTGCCTTTACGATCGAATCTGAGTACTTTTTTCCACAGTGAGACTTTCAAAAACACTTGATCTCTGATCTGAAGCTCAATATCTTTACGTTTCAAATCTGCATATGACTTTTGACGATCTGATGCAGCTTTCAAGCTATCACGAATCACTGCCACTTTTTGTTCAGTTTCTTTGATCAAGTCAACCCCGTGTATCTTATTTTCACTGAGCTCGGTCCAATACAATGGTATACGACATTTACAACCGTATAAAGCCTCATAGGGTGCCATCTTGATACTAGATTGAAAGCTATTATTATAAGCAAATTCAATTAAAGGTAAGTATCGTTCCCACGTACCTTCGAACTCGAGAATGCAACATCTCAACATCTCCTCAAGTATTTGAATGATTAGTTCGGACTGGCCATCTGTTTGCGGATGGAAAGCTGTGCTTAAGTGTAGTTTCGTACCTAAAGCGTCTTGCAATTTCTTCCAGAACCGTGATATGAATCTCAAGTCTCGGTCTGAAACAAAATAGGCACACCATGTAATCTCACAATCTGAGAAACATATATTTCAGCTAATTTATCAAGTGAATAATATGTGCGAATCGGAACAAAATGAGTAGATTTAGTCAATCTATCCATGATAACCCAGATTGCATCTTTTTTGCTCGGTGTCAACGGTAGACCAGATACAAAATCCATCATAACTTTGTCCCATTTCCACTCAAGTATCGTGATCGGTTGAAGTAACCCAGAAGGTACTTGATGCTCGGCTTTTACTTGTTGACAGACTAAGCATTTCAAAACAAAGTCAGATATGTCTTGTTTCATACCAGGCCACCAATAGA
The DNA here is from genome assembly GCA_005393395.2 of Gossypium australe. NCBI lineage: Eukaryota > Viridiplantae > Streptophyta > Magnoliopsida > Malvales > Malvaceae > Gossypium > Gossypium australe. Next base: position 78,242,558 of record CM016621.1, on the reverse strand, counting down.
ACTATTTCAGATCGTTATACATTTTCGTGCTACCCGGATGAACAGATAATCGACTACTGTGAGCTTCATTCAAAATCATATGAATCAACTCTGAATTTCTTGGAATACATATTCGGTTTTTGAACCTCAAACAACTATTTTTATCAACTCGGAATTCAGATTCAACATTAGTTTCACACTGAGCTCGTTTTGCCAACAAATCTTTATCAACTTTCTGGGCATCCACAATTTGCTGAACAAACAACGGTCTTGCTTTTAGTTCGGCTACTATCGAACCATCATCGAGCATAACTATATGCGCGTTTATTGCACGTAGAGCAAATAATAACTTTCGGCTTAAAGCATCAGCATCAACATTAGCCTTTCCCGGATGGTAGTCAATCACTAACTCATAATCTTTCAACAACTCTAACCATCGACGTTGTCTCAAATTCAAATCTTTCTGAGTCATCAAATAGTTTAGACTTTTGTGATCAGAATAGACATGGCATTTCTCACCGAACAGTTAATGACGCCAAAATTTAACGCGAACACAATAGCTGCTAGCTCTAAATCATGTGTTGGATAGTTCTTTTCATGTGGCTTCAGCTGTCTCGAGGCATAAGCTATAACCTTACCTTCCTGCATCAAAACACAACCTAGACCATTCAAAGATGCATCACTATATATAACAAATTCTTTACCCGATTCAGGCTGAACTAACACTAGAGCTTTAGTCAAAAGAGTCTTCAACTGATCAAAACTTTTCTGACACTTCTCTGACCACTCGAACTTAACATCTTTCTGAAACAGCTTTGTCAACGGTGTAGCAATCATAGAGAAACCTTTCACGAACCATCTGTAGTAACCAGCAAGTCCCAGAAAGCTTCGAACCTCAGAAACATTTTTTGGTGGTTTCCAGTCAAGTATAGCTGAAATTTTGCTCGGATCAACCCTGATACCTGATGCTGATACAACATGACCTAGAAAGCTGACTTCACGTAACCAAAATTCACACTTACTAAACTTTTCATACAACCGTTTATCTCGCAAAGTCTGTAGCACAAGTCTCAAATGCTCGGCATACTCAGTTTCATAACGGGAGTAGATCAGAATATCACCTATAAACACTACCACAAACCGATCCAAAAACTGTCTGAAAATCCGATTCATCATATCCATGAAAACAACGGGTGCATTAGTAAGTCCGAAAGGCATAACCAGAAACTCGTAGTGTCCGTACCTCGTCCGGAAAGTAGTCTTTGGCACATCAGAGTCTTTAACTCCCAACTGATAGTATCTCGATCTTAGATCTATCTTTGAAAACACTGTAGCCCATTTCAACTAATCAAACAGATCGTTAATCCGTGGCAATGGATACTTATTCTTTGTAGTCACTTTATTGAGCTGTCGGTAGTCAACACACATTCTCATAGTTCCATCTTTCTTTTTCACAAATAAAACTGGTACGCCCCAAGGAGAGAAACTCGGTGTGCAAATCCCCTATCTGTCAACTCTTACAACTGTGCTTTCAATTCTTTTAATTCTGTAGGTGCCATCTTGTAAGGAGCTATAGATTATAATGACTGGCACTGTGTGTGGCACTAAATGTGCGTAAATAAAGAAAGCATCGATTATAATGATTGGCACTGTGTGTGCGATACCGAGTTAAATTCGGTTTAATGTAAAGGCACTAAGTGTGCGATGATATTAAAGCTTTGGCTAAGAGAATTGGCACTAAGTGTGCGAGTAAATCGAATGATTAATGAAGATTGAATGAAAAGTGGTATTGAGCATTGAATAGCAAAAGTGATCGTTAATTAAGTGTTGGCACAGATATGTACGGAACCTATATGGTTGATGATATCGTATATGGATAAATGGATGATTATGTGATTAGTGACTATGAATGAGATTGTACATCATTGTGAATTGAACCATGTGATAGCTTATCTTGTATATTGAATTTGAATGATTAAGTTAAGTGTATTATATGGTAAACTTACTAAGCTCTTAAGCTTACTGTGTGAAGTGTTTCTCTATTTTACAGTGTCATTAAAGCTAGCTTGGATCCAGGGATTGTCAGCGACTCAATCACACTATCGGCCATCGATTTTGGTACTTTTGGAAGTTGTATATTTGGAATATGGCATGTATAGTCTAGTGATTAGGGTATGTTTTGAGATGTGTAGATCTTGCCATGTGATATAGCTTGATAGATGAATGATCTTAGTTTATGTCTTGGATATGTGAGAATGATGGTTATAATGTGTTTATGTGACTTTGTGTGAATGACTTTTTGTAACATTCCAAAAATTAGGGGTTGTAATTTTTTCTTAATTTCATGTTGTGCTTGCTCAGTTGGCTATTTAGTGTTTTTGGGGGTCTAAGTAGGCCTGGGTTCAAGCCTGAGCTTTGGAAAAAAATTAGTTTTTGGCCCTTAAGTGGAGAGGGCTATGGGCAGTAGGATTAAATATATTTGTGTGCATTTAGGAGTCAAAAGTTGAGCATGTGGCTTAGTGGTGTGGCGTCAATTGGAGATCAAGGAAGGGAGGGGTTCGAATCCCACAGATTGCAATTGGGGCTTTTATTTTGTGGCTTGAGAGTGGAAGAGGTAGAGTTTGGATCAAACTCTACAGAGGTGGTTGAAGACTTGGCTAGGAGTGATCCAATGAGGAAATAGTGGAGAAAATCAAGGAAGTGATGAGAGTGGGAGTGTTGGCCGAATTTGGGAGTGTGGCTAAGTGAGGAATTAAGCTAGAGGGGTGGCATTTGGGGGCATTTCGGCAACTTTGGGTGTTAGTAGAAACCGAATTTCCTTTGTGTTTTGCTACCTTTCTTTTTGTGCATTTCGGGTCTTTTTTCTGAAGTGACGTCTGAAGCAACCTTGTTACCAATTGAGCCTTTTCCTCCTCATTTCATCTTTGTCGAATTCTAAGTTTCTCTTCTTTTTCTTGCTCTGTGGTTCTAGTCTTCCTCCTTCCCTTTGCTCTGTGGTTCTAGTCTTCCTCCTTTCCTTCTCTTTCGCTACTTGTCGAATTTGTAGGCTTTCCCTCTTTTACTTCATCTTTTTCTTTTCATCTTTAACTCACTCTAATTCCCTTCCCTCCTTCGGTTTTTCCTTGGCGGGAGGTAACATTTTCTTTTCCTCTTATTTTCCCTCTTTTTGCATAGTTGAAGTCGAAACACTTAACCTTGACTTCTTTTTATCTAAGCCGAATCTAGTAGGGCCTAAGCATATACTCCTCTTCGTTCTTTCAGTCTCCGAATCTCTGCAATTGGTTGCTAAGTGTGTCTTTAACAGAAAGTAAGGTTGCTGTTTTTCTCTCATGCTTGATTTGGGTTCTTTTGGCCGAAAGGCTGCTTCTCAAGTTGCCTTAGAGTAGCGTTTCTAACATGCTCTTTTCATTGATTAATGCTAGGGACTCATTTTCTTTAGCCTCGGAATAGGGCCGATTACCGTTGCGCTATGGGAGATCGTATCACGTGGTAAGAAAAGCTAGTTAAGTTAAGTATATCCGTATTTTGGTTACCAAAGGTGGAGACTAACTATTGATCAATTGTTACCATAGGTGCCTTGGCAGTTTTCAAACCACATTCTTAATCAAGATATGTAATCTCACACCTCTGCTTATTCTATTAATTCGATGTTCTATGAATCGGCTAGAAGCCGAAATACCAAAAAGCCAAAATATCGGCATCTGAGATCATTCGAGCGTGTGAGCGTTCGTAGTGATAAATCGAGTCATAAGTGTTGGCGATAGACTGTTGGGAGTGTCACGAACTATCTCGTGGGACTGAGGCTGTATTGGGCCTTGTTGGGCCAAAGTGGGCTAAGTGGGCCTAAAAGGTTGACGGGCCCACAAGGGTGAAATCTATGGTAAGTGCTGGATGATTGATGCGGCTGCGAAGTCTATAGAATCAAGACTGAAAATGAGTTGAATGGGCCATACGAGCGTGTGGGCCCGTTCAGGTCGAAATTTGACTTTAGGCCCAATTGCACCGTTTTGACCATAAATGGAACCTGTGTCGCTCAAGGCGACAGTGGGTAAATTACAGAAATACCCTTAGTGGGTAAATTATCGAAATACCCTTAGTGGGTAAATTTCCGAAATACCCTTAGTGGGGAAATTATCGAAATGCCCTCGATGGGTAAAATACCGAAATACCCCATGGGGTGAAATTACTATTTTACCCCTAAACGACAAAATGACCGTTATACCTTTAGTGGCAGTATATCTGTATATGATCTTAATAGGCTGCATACATAACATATTGCATTGGGTTGGGTTTGCTGATTTGGAGGAAGTACCGTTATAGTGGCATCGCCACATATTCTTATTTTAGTGGCTCAGCCACGTATACCGTCGTTAGCAGCTGGGCTGAACCATTGGAGAGTTTGGCTGGGTGGGTCGACATGGTCCCAACATGGAGAGATTGGTTGGTACGGATGGAGAGTTTGGTGGTTAAGGGTTGGGTTACATGTATGTTGGCATTTGATATGTAGTAGGGCTTAGGCCCAGATTGTTATCGAATAGGGCTTAGGCCCAGACTAATACCGTATGGGCTCGAGCCCAAACTGTGACCGTATTAGGGGGTTACACACTGAGTTCTCGTAACTCACCATTTCTTCTAACTGTGCAGGTAATCCCCAGGCTTAGAGGATTTGGAGCTGTGGGGGACCCAGAGGTGGCCACGCGCCGGATATGGTTTAAAGATTAAACTTAGTGATTTTAGTTTAGTTTAGTTATTTTAAATTATTGGGTTAATAATTTTTTTAATAAGGACATTGGGTTTTTCTTTTTAACTTTTATTTGGTATTTCTTTAAATTACAAACTATTGGTCTGTTAAACACGGGTTTTTAAAACTACAACCATTGTTTTCAAAATATCACATATTCAAAAATGTTTGAATCAAACTTCCGCAACAAACAAGGTTTTAAAAATAATGATGCTTTTGCAAGAGAATGACTTTGAGCAAATTGTGTTTTCTTAATAAGCAACGGAAATCGGGATTTTTAAAAGATAGAAAATTTTGATTCGTAGAAGGGTTTTTCAATGAACGTATAGTTTTCAAACAACACTTGATGTGGCACTTTAGATCCAGTCATAACGTCTAGGCCAAGTTTGGGGTGTTACATTTAGTGGTATTAGAGCCAGGTTGTAAAACTCGGCTGTGGAATGGGTTTTGAAAATTTTTTCGTAACTGTTAAAATTTTGGCTGGAATGTGTTAGTGTTGCTGAAAGTGTGGTACACCGAGTCTCCGGCACCAAATCCGTAAGTTTCCTGACTCTATACTCTTTATATGCTGAAATGACTGTACTGAGAAACTACTAGGGATAGTAGTAGCATACTGAACTCCTTAGTTATAGAAACTAAGACTATAGGAGACTGAAACTATAGTAAATTCGATCTGCGATAACAACTTTAATTACTGTCTTTCATAAAATATTTGTTAATAATTATAAGAATTATAAGCTGATTCATAAAATTCTTAAATCAGATAAGTACGCTATGACGATATGAGCACAAGAGGTCGCGGAAGGGGTACACGTGGTCGTGGTAGAGGCCGAGGTGCTAGGGCTGGGTCCTCAGCATCAGGACATATGCCTGAGAGGGAAGCGCTGACATTACCAGTGACTAAAACGGGGTCTCATGACCAAGTCGGTGGAGATGATGCTCTGTTCCAAGCAATGTTGTGAGTGCTTGAGAGGGTTGCGAGTGCCTGAGAGTGTTGCTGGAGCGAGTACATGGTCAGTAGACCGAGGGTCAATTTTTGAATGACTCCGGTCGAACGGGGCAGAAATTTTTAGGGGCATCTCTAGTGTAGCCTCGAATGTAGGATAATATTGGCTAGAGGCTGTCGAGCGAATAATGGATGATCTTGACTGCACGGTGGAGCAATAACTGAAAGGAGCATTGTCTTTACTGCGAGATGAGGCATATCAATGGTGGCTTACCGTGAGGGAAGGCACGCAGGTCGATCGTGTGACATGGGACTTTTTTTAAAGCGGTCTTTCAAGGAAAATATGTCGGGGCAAGTTATGTGGATGCCGGAGGAAGGAATTTTTGAGTCTGGTTCAGAGAAGTAAGTCTGTAGCAGAGTATGAGGCAGAGTTTCTGCGATTGAGCCGGTCGGGGCATAGTTGCGACTGAGTATGAGCGCTGCGTGCGTTTCGAGGATGGTCTCCAGGTTGAGTTGAGGGTACTAATAGCCTTGCAGAGGGAAAGGGACTTTGCTGCCCTGATTGAGAAGGTAAAGATTGCCGAGGATGTGAAATGCTCTGAGCGTCAAAACCGTGAGAAGGAAAGGTGCAGAAATAGAGGGATTTTGGGCCTTCAAGTTCTTCTGGTAGGCCTAAGAAAAGGCCTAGGTTTGATGGGCCAGCCCGAGTTGGGGTTCCAGTTGTTACTAGTTGACCGCAGCCTTGCATTAAGTGTGGGAGACCTCATTTGGGAGAGTGCTGGAAAAGAACTAGGGGTTGTTTCAGATGTTGGTCCAAGGACCATCAGTTTAGAAACTGTCCTTGGGAGCCTTTTCAGAGGCAAGCAGCAGGTCAGGGCTATGTGCAGCCAGGGAAAGATGGTCAGCAGCCACCGAGAGGCCGTGGTCCACCCAGAGGGGGAAATGGGTTTGGATGAGGTCGTGGAGCACCTGGCAGAGGTGCTGGTAACACAGAGGTGAGACAACCAGCGTTGGTATATGCTGCACGGTACAGAGAGGATGGCGACACACTTGACGTCATAACGGGTATGTTCCTCATTCTTAATGAACCATATACCATTTTAATTGATATTGGGTCTACGCACTCGTATGTTGCATGTACTGTGTCTGGAACTTTGGGCATACAGTTCGAACTTACTGATAGAGAAATGTTAGTGATTAGTCCTTTGGAACAGTCAGTTAGAGTGAATAAACTATTTAGAGATATGCCCCTAGAGGTCCAAGGGGTTGTCTTTCCGGCAGATTTGATGGAACTGCCGTTTGGTGAGCTCGATCTCATTTTGGGCATGGATTGGTTAGTGAAACACCGTGCGAATTTGGATTGCGCTGCTAAGCGTATGGTATTGAAGTCTTCGGAGGCTGAGGAAGTGGTCGTGATAGGGGAGCGAAGGGATTATTTATCTAATGTAATCTCAGCATTAAGGACCGAGAAGTTGGTTCGCAAAGGTTGCGAAGCTTTCCTAGCTTATGTCAGCACATCGGATGACAAGGGTCTGTCTGTTGGGGATGTCAGGACAGTAAAGAAGTTTTCGGATGTATTTTTTGATGAGCTTCCGAGGTTGCCTCCAAACCATGAGGTCGAATTCAGCATTGAGCTCCTACCGAGAACGGCTCCAGTGTCCATCGCCCCTTATAGAATGGCGCCGAAGGAGCTGGTAGAATTAAAGGCTCAAATCCAAGAGCTACTGGATCGAGTATTCATTCGACCGAGAGTGTCTTCGTGGGAGCACCGGTATTGTTCGTGAAGAAGAAGGATGGGTCAATGCGCATGTGTATCGATTATCATCAATTGAGTAAACTGACGATTAAGAACAAGTACCCGTTACCAAGGACAGACAATCTATTTGACCAGCTGCGAGGAGCTTCAATTTTCACTAAAATAGATCTTAGATCGGGTTACCATCAGCTAAGGGTTAAGTAGGCAGAGGTGTACAAGACTGCATTCCGAACTCGTTATGGACATTACGAGTTTCTGGTCATGCCATTTAGGTTAACGAATACACCAGCTGCTTTCATGGATATGATGAATCGGGACTTTCAACCCTATTTGGATCGGTTCATAGTGGTGTTTATAGATGATATTCTGGTATATTCAAGAATCGAGGAGGAGCATGATTCACATCTACGGGTTGTTCTACAAATATTGAGAGAAAAGTAGCTTTATGCCAAATTCAGCAAGTGTGAGTTTTGGCTGCGAGAGGTGACATTTTTGGGTCATGTCGTGTCCGCCGAGGGGATTAGGGTTGATCCTCTGAAAGTTGAGGCCGTATTTGATTGGAAGCCACTGAAGTCGGTATCTGAGATTCGAAGTTTTCTGGGTCAGCCGGGTATTACAGACGGTTCGTTGAGGGGTTTTCACTGATTGTCGCACCCTTAACCAAGTTACTGCGTAAAGGATTACCGTTTGTTTGGACTGGTAAATAGCAGGAGAGTTTTGAGAAACTGAAAAAGATTTTGACTGAAGCCCCAATATTAATACAGCCAGAGGCTTGAAAGGAATTCGTTATCTATTGTGATGTGTCGCACACGGGTTTGGGTTGTGTGCCGATGCAGAAGGGTAAGGTGGTAGCGTATGTGTCTCGTTAGCTTAGGCCGCATGAGGTGAATTACCCCACTCATGACTTGGAGTTAGCTGTGGTGGTCTTCGCACTGAAGATTTGAAGACACCACTTGTACGGGGAGAAGTCAATCATCTATACCGACCATAAAAGTCTCAAGTATCTCCTTACTCAGAGAGAGTTGAACCTTAGGCAACGAAGATGGATAGAGTTGCTTAAGGATTATGATTGCTTGATCAAGTATCATCCGGGAAAAGCTAATGTGGTAACGGAAGCACTGAGTCGTAAGGTGGTATCTGATGAGCTCCAGGTGAAACTGATTTGAATTAATCAAATTAAAGAGAAGTAGTAACTGGATGAGTCGTTGGTTCCTTGTTTTCAACTGGTTTAGAAGGGGGAAACTGAGGATTTTGGGCTGAATAGTGAGGGAGTATTATGCTTCCGTGGGAGAGTCTGTGTACCGAGGGATTCTGAGCTAAGGCAGTCTATTCTATGGGAGGCGCATAGTAGCCCATATGCTATGCATCTTGGTGGAAATAAGTTGTACCAAGATCTGCGTGAACTATACTGGTGGCCAGGACTTAAGCGTGAGGTTACCGATTTTGTATGTAAGTGTTTGACATGCTAGTAAGTGAAGACTGAGCATTAACTGCCTTCTGGATTGCTGCAACTTGTTAAAATTCCTCTCTGGAAGTGGGAAAGGGTAACCATGGATTTTGTTAGTGGGCTACCCCTGACGCCTACTAAGAATGATTCGGTTTGGGTTATTGTTGATCGACTGACTAAGTCCGCCCACTTCATACCGGTCCGCACTGATTACTCGTTGCAGAAGTTGGCCAAGTTGTACATGGCGAAAATTGTGAGGTTATATGGGGTACCAGTGTCTATCATTTCGGTCAGGGACCTTAGATTCACATCATGGTTCTAGAGAGTGTTACACGAAGCTTTGGGTACGAGGCTAGATTTCAGCACGGCATTTCATCCTCAGACTGATGGTTAGTCGGAGAGGGTAATACAGATTTTGGAAGACATGCTAAGAAGCTGTGTGTTTGATTTTAAAGGCAGTTAGGAAGACTATTTTCCATTAGCAGAATTTGCTTACAACAACAGCTACTAATCCAGTATTCAGATGGGAGCGTACAAAGCGTTATATGGTCGTAGGTGTCGTACCCCTACTTGTTGGACAGAATTAGGTGAGCGGCAAATGTTGTGGGCCAGAATTAGTTACTGAAACCGAGGGGAAAGTAAAATTGATTCGGGGTCGATTAAAAGAAGTGTCTGATAGGTAGAATTTGTATGCTGACTTTAAGCGTAAAGAGATTGAGTATGCAGTGGGAGATTATGTTTTCTTAAAGGTCTCACCATGGAAGAAGATTCTAATATTTGGACGGAAGGGCAAGCTGAGCCCTAGATTTATCGGACCTTACCGGATATTGTGGGACCGGTTGGTTGCTTATTAGCTGGAGCTGCCTCCTGAGTTAAACCGTATACATAACGTGTATATGCTGAGGCGATACCGCTCTAATCCTTCACATATAGTGTAACACCCTGGTTTAGGGGCTAGGCAATTTGGGTATAATTCAAATGTTGGAAGGGTTTTGGATGTGTTTTAGAAGTTTAAGAATGCTCGGATTGAAGGGGAAAGGCCTAGGAAAATTTTTAATTTTAGGGTTAAGAAATGGAGCTGGGCTTAAGAGGGCTTAAGAAAAATTATTTGGATGATTATGGCACAAGAAAGGCCTTGGCAAAGTGGCTTCATGCGCTGCTTTGGGGGGCTGGAGATAGCGCCATTGAGGGCCTGGGTTCGAGTTGATGGGGCAGCAATTTTGTTTTATTTTTGCGTCAAGGGGCTGGGCTAAGTAGGCCTTAAAAATTAAATGTCCAAGTTGATGGACATGGAAGTCCAGTGGCAAAGTGGCACTCATGCGCCACTTAGGCGCTAGAGGGGAGAGAGGTCACGGTTTCGAGGGGCTGGAGAAGCATTTGGCGTTTTTATTTTTGTTGGTGGTTATGGGCTTGAGTAGAAAGGGTTTAAAATAAAATGTTGGGGCTTTATGGCATAAAAATCAAAGGGGCCGAGTGGCCTGGGGCTTTGGAGGAAGGTGAGCAGCAGCAGGTTCCAGGTTCGAACCCAGGTATTGGCATTTGGAGTTTTTATTTTTTTTTTCTTTTATTTGGCAGCAGCTTGGTAGTGTGTGGGACGGCACATGGGGGGTTTCAAATAGGATAAGATTAGATTAGTGTTTAGCTTTTAAATTCGGTGGAAGAAGGGAATACTATTATTAGTTTATCTTTTATTTTTTTTTAATTGATAAAGTTATAAAATGGGAAAGGAATTTGAATTAGAATTAAAGAGGAGTTGGTGGCTGGCTAAAGGTTTTGGTGGTGTTTGAATTCGGCTGGAAGGTGTGATAAGGATTGGGTTTTGTTATTTTTTTTATTTATTTAATTTAAGATAATAAAGGATTATTTTAGTTAGTTTTAAATTAGAGAATTAGAGATAATGGCTGCTGGTGGTTTAATTGTTTTAATAGGATTAAGTGATATTTTAGATTAATTGAGTGATAAAATATGGATAATAGTGGGGGAGTTGGCTAATTCAAATTAAATTGAATTAGTGGCCTGGAGCATTTGAAGTGGAAGCCGAAATTGGGAGTCTTCAAGGGGGGAAGCATGTGCCGAAATTGCTATTTAATGGGCAGCCTTCCTCTTGATTTTCTTTTGACCATTTGACGAATTCTTTTAGTCAACAATTGGTGCATTTTGGTCAGCCATAGTCTTGTGTACCTAGCCGAAGGTTCAAGTGGAGTTTCTTATTTTTTTTCTACCTTGAAACCGAAATCCTCCCAACTACATAAACCCTTGTCGATTTCTTCTATGGCCTTTTAGTCAAATATTTCTTTTGTTTTCTTTTAAATTCCTTGATAGCCGAAACCTCTAGCCCTCCATTCCTCTACGATTTTACTAAGTTTGAAGCCGAATTCTCCCTTATATTCTAGCGTGGTTGGCCGATACTTAAGCAAGTGTGGTAAGCATGTTCTGTCTTTAGCAGTCGGTTTTGGTTCCCTATTTTAGTGGCTAAACCGAAGGGTTGGCCTTAGTTTTGGTATTAGCCGATTCTAATATTGTGTAACAGGGATTTTTGGCAACTTCAGGAGATCAGTGGTGTTTCGGGATCCGAGTAAGAGGGCTAAGTGATTCTTTGATATTCGGCCTTAGGCCATTGGTTGTGGTTATGGGTTGACCAAATGGTGGCTATGGTTTATAGGGCATACCAACAAAAGCGAAGGAAAGCCTTCGGGATCTCAGTTTATTTCGGTAAGGATATTAGTAAGTGACTTAGACTCGTTGATAAGTAGATTATGACTTGTTGATTAATGGTGTGATTCTGATTAAGCTTTTTGATGGAGACCAATACCAGTCAAGAGGGGAAAGGGAAAGCCCCTATCCCGAAGTTTAAGAAAAGAGCCGTTTCGGCAGTTCGTGATTGGCCACCGGGGTGTGGTCGTGCAACAGGAAACGATAGGCAGATAACGGTAGTCTCGCTGAGCGATAGCGTCGAAATCGAGGGTTTAGAGCTTCAGGTTATAAGGTGTGTAACTAACCCACTGTTTCCGGGTTTTATGTGTTATATGTTTTACTAACAAGTGTAGTAATAAGTGTGCCATATATACCCCTAAAGGGTATAGCGATGACCAGGTTAGTATCGGACCTTTTGCAATGTGATTATTTGTTTATGAGTATGTTTATGGATATTAATAAGCATGCGCATGCATTATCACGATTATATTTTATGTGGCATGTGCATGGGTGGGTTATGAAAAGAAGGTACGGGTGTACTTCGAGTACGTGGTTGATGTTAGCTTTGTGCTACATCGTGGATTGGCGCTGACTGAGGTCGCGTTGTGGATCTTTACGATTTAGTTCGCGTGGTTACCTTGATTGATATCGGCTTTATGCCATATCCTGGCTTGATGGATTGCTGTGTGCTCCATCGTGGTTTGATGTTAGCTATACGCTACATCGTGGATGGCATTGGTTGCCTTTTTGGAGGGAAAAGGAGAGGGTGACTCGATAGTCCCCTGGTGTGTGGTAGGCTGGATCAGGGGGTGTGTAGCGGATGGACCCTAGGTTTGGGTTGGGAATCATGTTGCATTATTTTTGTAATAACATGGAAATGGGCCAAGTCCAATATGACATGTGGATAGGTATGTTTTGGGAACATACGTGGAAATGGGCCAAGCCCAGTTGATATGTGGTTTATTGAGGAATGGGCCTAGCCCAGTATTTGAGTATGATTTGAATGTGGGCCAAGCCCAGATTGTGGTAATTGTTAAAATAAATATATATTACTTGTTGCATTTGATAATTGGGATATTATGTGGCTAGCATGTGGGTGGATTTCAGTGGTTAACTTACACACTGAGTCATTATGACTCACCCAATTATTTTCAAACATCGCAGGTGACATGTTGATCGGACCGGGTTGGAGTGGATACAAGGTGGCCCATGCAGAAGGGGATTTTCATGCAGAAGATGTTTTACTTTATTTAAGTATTTTATATTATCAGTATTTTGGACTTTTATTTGATGTAATAAGGGCTCCTTTTTATTTAAAGTACTCTATTTAATTTTGTTGAAGTTTTCATTATATTCAGAAATATTTTTACAAAAAGTTCATATTATAGTAATTTATAACAATGTTTTAATTCGGAAGTTTTCGACAAGCCTATATTATTTATTAAATTTTAAATGGACATGATTTTCAGAGTTAACAAATTTTCACGTTTTAATTTAAAGTCAAGGATTATCAACCGTCTTTCCGCAGTGACATAACCAGATTCGGTCGGGACTTGTGGGCCGGGTTTGGGGGTGTTACAGTTTGGTATCAGAGCTCGGTTCAAAACTCGGCTTTGAGGGTTTTGGGCCCAAAAAAATTTTCAAAATGGGCTTTTCAAAAATATGGGCTTTTAAGAAATTTTTCAGGTTTTTCTGGCATGGCACCTGTACCTCCGACCCGAAGTCCACCAGGTAAGTACTTCGGACTTTTGAAGTGCTTTACTATTATGAACTGTTATGGGCTTAGTTGGGCTCGTAGAATAGAATGATAGGGCTATTGGACCCTAGGACTAGTCTACTCAAACACGTGCATAAGATTTAAAGTACCTAATAAACAAACCTGTGAAATAAGTCACCGAGTTAAGGTGTGGCAACCTGTGTGCGCATGTCTAGGATTGGATCCGGGAGAGCCTGGTACTTAAGCAGTCCTCGTGACTCACCTCTTCTTCGCAGGAATCCTACCTTGTGCGTAGCTACGATTCACCTTAACCAAGAGGACTTGTTCATAGGCTAAACCAATTATTAAAACCCGAAAGGGACTAGCCGTGCCGTTTTATAAAATTCCTAGTCTTAAAATCCTTAAATTACCCTTTTTACTGTAGTAAAAGATTCTTGTGAAAATTTTTCTAAAGTATCATTGATTTCCAAAATTACCAAAATGCCCCTAGTGGCAAAATTACTAAAATGCCCTTGTAGTGTAAATTACTGTATTACCCTCAAACTTTTGTTAAAATGATTTTTACTTTGCAAAATACCAAAATCTTTAGTTTTCAAAATATCAAGATACTCCGATTTGGGGAAATTTATGAAAATACCCCTGTGTTAAAAATTACCAAAATGCCCTTGACTTTCAAAATTTCCGGTTTAACCCCAAGTTTAATAAAATTTTCTTACTTTGCAAAAGTACCCAATTTTCTGTATGGCAAAAATAATACCCTGACTTTGGAAATTTACAAAATTACCCTGTTGACAAAAATTACCAAAAAAAAAAAACCTGGTCTTTAAAATCCTGCTATATCTTCAATTTGCGAAATTTTCAAAAATACTCTTCAATTTTGGGAATTTCAAAAAGATCCTGACTTATTAAAGTTTTTGAATCGCTCTGGTTTATGACGAAAATGTCCCTGTAAGACAAAATGACGGAAATACCCCTGGGGTAGAAACGGGCGGAATGTCCGAATAGTGGATGTGTGTGGTGGATACCACTGAATGTGCCTCTACTGAGGGAGAAATGTGTTTTTGTGGATGAATGAATGTGTGTGTAAATGTGATTCTTTGAACTAGGGTAGCAAACTTGAACTGAAACTCTGTGTGATCGAAAGAACTACTACTAAAATATTTCTTTCATAAAATTTGCTCGCGGTAAAATAGTGGAACAATTTCTAATGCATAAAATTTCTTAAATCAGATTAAATCGCGACGATAGAGATGAGTTCTAGGGGACGTGGTAGAGGTAGGATGGCAGCTTCGGAACCGGTAGGGTCTGGCCATGGGTCAGAAAGTGAAGTGCCACCGCCAGCAGTGGTCGCGGAGGAGCAAGATCAGACGGAAGAAGATGACGCAGTGTCGCAAGCCATGCTACGAGTGCTATAGCAAGTGGCAAGAGCTAGTAGGGGAAATGGAACTCGGAAGTCAGTATCCGAGAGACTTAGGTCGAACGGGGCTGAAGTTTTTAGAGGAGTGTCGGGAGTGGCTCCGAATGTGGCAGAGTATTGGTTAGAAGGAGTCGAAAGAATTATGGACGACTTGGATTGTACCCCAGAGGAAAAGCTAAAAGGTGCTGTTTCGCTGCTTCGGGATGAAGCTTATCGTTGGTGGCTCACTGTCAAACAAGGTGTACCGACAGATCGATTGGATTGGGAGTACGTTAAGGAAAAATTTGAAGGAAAGTACGTTGGAGCAAGCTACTTAGATGCGCAAAGAAAAGCGTTTCTAAATCTAGTACAAGGGAATAAATCGGTAGCGGAGTATGAAGCAGAATTCGTGCGACTAAGTCAGTACGCCAAAGGAATCATGGCTACTGATTATGAAAGGAGTGTTCGATTCGAAGATGGGCTGCGAGATGAGTTGCGGGAGTTGATCGCGCCACAAAGAGAAAGGGATTTTGCCATTCTGGTAGAGAAAGCTCGGATTGCCGAAGAGGTTAAAAAGACTATAAGAGGAAACCGAGAGAAGAAAAGGAATGAGAATAAGAGAAATGTTGGACCATCAGCATCATTTGGTAATGTCTAGAAAAGCCCAAGGATCGAGAATCCTGTGCATGCACTTGTACCAGTGGATCGGAATCGTCTCTGTGCTCGATGTGGAAGACCTCACACAGGAGAATGTTGGGGGAATAATAAAGAATGCTTTCGGTGCGGATCTAAGGCACATTTAGTTAAGAATTGTCCTCGAGCAACGAAGGGTCGTGGTTTTAGTCGAAATCAACCAAGGATGTGATAGCAGGTAAGCTCCTTTGCTTTGGTATATGCTTTGATTGCTATGCTTGCTTGTGAATTAGCCTTTTCTGTGTTGCTAAGAGAGGTGTTCGGAATTTTGAGTGCGAACTTAGAGACTGTGTTGGGAAGGTATGATAGTCTTAGTAAGATCAGAGTGCGCAGCATAAGCAAAAGGTGGTAAGATAGGACGTTCGTTAGTAAAGTAATTTCGAGGACGAAATTATTTTAAGGAGGGTAGAATTGTAACACCCTGGTTTAGGGGCTAGGCAATTTGGGTATAATTCATATGTTGGAAGGGTTTTGGATGTGTTTTAGAAGTTTAAGAATGCTCGGATTGAAGGGGAAAGGCCTAGGAAAATTTTTAATTTTAGGGTTAAGAAATGGAGCTGGGCTTAAGAGGGCTTAAGAAAAATTATTTGGATGATTATGGCACAAGAAAGGCCTTGGCAAAGTGGCTTCATGCGCTGCTTTGGGGGGCTGGAGATAGCGCCATTGAGGGCCTGGGTTCGAGTTGATGGGGCAGCAATTTTGTTTTATTTTTGCGTCAAGGGGCTGGGCTAAGTAGGCCTTAAAAATTAAATGTCCAAGTTGATGGACATGGAAGTCCAGTGGCAAAGTGGCACTCATGCGCCACTTAGGCGCTAGAGGGGAGAGAGGTCACGGTTTCGAGGGGCTGGAGAAGCATTTGGCGTTTTTATTTTTGTTGGTGGTTATGGGCTTGAGTAGAAAGGGTTTAAAATAAAATGTTGGGGCTTTATGGCATAAAAATCAAAGGGGCCGAGTGGCCTGGGGCTTTGGAGGAAGGTGAGCAGCAGCAGGTTCCAGGTTCGAACCCAGGTATTGGCATTCGGTGTTTTTATTTTTTTTCTTTTATTTGGCAGCAGCTTGGTAGTGTGTGGGACGGCACATGGGGGGTTTCAAATAGGATAAGATTAGATTAGTGTTTAGCTTTTAAATTCGGTGGAAGAAGGGAATATTATTATTAGTTTATCTTTTATTTTTTTTTTAATTGATAAAGTTATAAAATGGGAAAGGAATTTGAATTAGAATTAAAGAGGAGTTGGTGGCTGGCTAAAGGTTTTGGTGGTGTTTGAATTCGGCTGGAAGGTGTGATAAGGATTGGGTTTTGTTATTTTTTTTTTATTTAATTTAAGATAATAAAGGATTATTTTAGTTAGTTTTAAATTAGAGAATTAGAGATAATGGCTGCTGGTGGTTTAATTGTTTTAATAGGATTAAGTGATATTTTAGATTAATTGAGTGATAAAATATGGATAATAGTGGGGGAGTTGGCTAATTCAAATTAAATTGAATTAGTGGCCTGGAGCATTTGAAGTGGAAGCCGAAATTGGGAGTCTTCAAGGGGGGAAGCATGTGCCGAAATTGCTATTTAATGGGCAGCCTTCCTCTTGATTTTCTTTTGACCATTTGACGAATTCTTTTAGTCAACAATTGGTGCATTTTGGTCAGCCATAGTCTTGTGTACCTAGCCGAAGGTTCAAGTGGAGTTTCTTATTTTTTTTCTACCTTGAAACCGAAATCCTCCCAACTACATAAACCCTTGCCGATTTCTTCTATGGCCTTTTAGTCAAATATTTCTTTTGTTTTCTTTTAAATTCCTTGATAGCCGAAACCTCTAGCCCTCCATTCCTCTATGATTTTACTAAGTTTGAAGCCGAATTCTCCCTTGTATTCTAGCGTGGTTGGCCGATTCTTAAGCAAGTGTGGTAAGCATGTTCTGTCTTTAGCAGTCGGTTTTGGTTCCCTATTTTAGTGGCTAAACCGAAGGGTTGGCCTTAGTTTTGGTATTAGCCGATTCTAATATTGTGTAACAAGGATTTTTGGCAACTTCAGGAGATCAGTGGTGTTTCGGGATCCGAGTAAGAGGGCTAAGTGATTCTTTGATATTCGGCCTTAGGCCATTGGTTGTGGTTATGGGTTGACCAAATGGTGGCTATGGTTTATAGGGCATACCAACAAAAGCGAAGGAAAGCCTTCGGGATCTCAGTTTATTTCGGTAAGGATATTAGTAAGTGACTTAGACTCGTTGATAAGTAGATTATGACTTGTTGATTAATGGTGTGATTCTGATTAAGCTTTTTGATGGAGACCAATACCAGTCAAGAGGGGAAAGGGAAAGCCCCTATCCTGAAGTTTAAGAAAAGAGCCGTCTCGGCAGTTCGTGATTGGCCACCGGGGTGTGGTCGTGCAACAGGAAACGATAGGCAGATAACGGTAGTCTCGCTGAGCGATAGCGTCGAAATCGAGGGTTTAGAGCTTCAGGTTATAAGGTGTGTAACTAACCCACTGTTTCCGGGTTTTATGTGTTATATGTTTTACTAACAAGTGCAGTAATAAGTGTGCCATATATACCCCTAAAGGGTATAGCGATGACCAGGTTAGTATCGGACCTGTTGCAATGTGATTATTTGTTTATGAGTATGTTTATGGATATTAATAAGCATGCGCATGCATTATCACGATTATATTTTATGTGGCATGTGCATGGGTGGGTTATGAAAAGAAGGTACGGGTGTACTTCGAGTACGTGGTTGATGTTAGCTTTGTGCTACATCGTGGATTGGCGCTGACTGAGGTCGCGTTGTGGATCTTTGCGATTTAGTTCGCGTGGTTACCTTGATTGATATCGGCTTTATGCCATATCGTGGCTTGATGGATTGCTGTGTGCTCCATCGTGGTTTGATGTTAGCTATACGCTACATCGTGGATGGAATTGGTTGCCTTTTTGGAGGGAAAAGGAGAGGGTGACTCGATAGTCCCCTTGTGTGTGGTAGGCTGGATCAGGGGGTGTGTAGCGGATGGACCCTAGGTTTGGGTTGGGAATCATGTTGCATTATTTTTGTAATAATATGGAAATGGGCCAAGTCCAATATGACATGTGGATAGGTATGTTTTGGGAACATACGTGGAAATGGGCCAAGCCCAGTTGATATGTGGTTTATTGAGGAATGGGCCTAGCCCAGTATTTGAGTATGATTTGAATGTGGGCCAAGCCCAGATTGTGGTAATTGTTAAAATAAATATATATTACTTGTTGCATTTGATAATTGGGATATTATGTGGCTAGCATGTGGGTGGATTTCAGTGGTTAACTTACACACTGAGTCATTATGACTCACCCAATTATTTTCAAACATCGCAGGTGACATGTTGATCGGACCGGGTTGGAGTGGATACAAGGTGGCCCATGCAGAAGGGGATTTTCATGCAGAAGATGTTTTACTTTATTTAAGTATTTTATATTATCAGTATTTTGGACTTTTATTTGATGTAATAAGGGCTCCTTTTTATTTAAAGTACTCTATTTAATTTTGTTGAAGTTTTCATTATATTCAGAAATATTTTTACAAAAAGTTCATATTATAGTAATTTATAACAATGTTTTAATTCGGAAGTTTTCAACAAGCCTATATTATTTATTAAATTTTAAATGGACATGATTTTCAGAGTTAACAAATTTTCACGTTTTAATTTAAAGTCAAGGATTATCAACCGTCTTTCCGCAGTGACATAACCAGATTCGGTCGGGATTTGTGGGCCGGGTTTGGGGGTGTTACATATAGTGTCGGTAGAGGAGATCGAGGTAAGACTTGATCTGACTTTTGAGGAAGAACCGATGCAGATACTGGACCGTGATGTCAATGTACTAAAGAGGAAGTCTGTTCCGTTAGTCAAGGAGCAGTGGCGTAATCATGGTTCAGAGGAAGCCACGTGGAAACCTGAGGAGGCGATGTGACAACAATACCCTCACCTTTTTCGATCAGGTAAATTTCTAGGCCGAAATTTCTTTAAGGGGGTAGAGTTGTAATATCCAAAAAATTAGGGGTTGTAATTTTTGCTTAATTTCATGTTGTGCTTGATCAGTTGGCTATTTGAGTGTTTTGGGGGTTCTAAGGAGGCCTGGGTTCGAGCCTGGGCTTTGGAAAAATTTTAGCTTTTGGCCCTTAAGTGGAGAGGGCTATGGGCAGTAGGACTTAAATATATTTGTGTGCATTTAGGAGTCACAAGTTGAGCATGTCGCCTAGTGGTGTGGCGTCAATTGGAGATCAAGGAAGGGAGGGGTTCGAATCCCACAGATTACAATTGGGGACTTTTATTTTGTGGCTTGAGAGTGGAAGAGGTAGAGTTTGGATCAAACTCTACAGGGGTGGTTGAAGACTTGGTCAACAAGTTTGAATAGGTGGCTAGGAGTGATCCAAGAAGGAAATAATGGAGAAAATCAAGGAAGTGATTAGAGTGGGAGTGTTGGCCGAATTTGGGAGTGTGGCTAAGTGAGGAATTCGGCTAGAGGGGTGGCATTTTGGAGCATTTCGGCAACTTTGGGTGTTAGTAGAAATCGAATTTCCTTTGTGTTTTGCTACTTTTCTTTTTGTGCATTTCAGGTTGTTTTTCTAAAGTGACGTCTGAAGTAACCTTGTTACCAATCGGGTCTTTTCCTCCTCATTTCACCTTTGTCGAATTCTAAGTTTCTCTTCTTTTTCTTGCTCTATGGTTCTAGTCTTCCACCTTTCCTTCTCTTTTGCTACTTGCCGAATTGGTAGGCTTTCCCTCTTTTACTTCCTCTTTTTCTTTTCTTTTTTACTTCACTGCTAAATCCCTTCCCTCCCTCGGTTTTTCCTTGGTTGAAGGTAACATTTTTTTTTCCTCTTATTTTCCCTCTTTTTGCATAGTTAAAGTCGAAACACTTAACCTTGACTTCTTTTTGTCTAGGCCGAATCTAGTAGGGCCTAAGCATATACTCCTCTTCGTTCTTTCAATCTCCGAATCTCTGCAATTGGTTGGTAAGTGTGTCTTTAACCAGAAGTAGGGTTGCTGTTTTTCTCTCATGCTCGATTTGGGTTCTTTGGGCCGAAAGGCTACTTCTCAAGTTGCCTTAGAGTAGTGTTTCTAACATGCTCTTTTCATTGTTTAATGCTAGGGACTCGTTTTCTTGGAAATTTTCAAACCACACTCGTAATCAAGGTGTGTAATCTCACACCTCTGCTTATTCTGTTAATGTGATGTTCTGTGAGTCGACTAGAAGTCGAAATACTGAAAAGCCAAAATTTCGGCATCTGAGATCATTCTAGCGTGCAAGCGCTCGTAGAGATAAATCGAGCCACAAATGTTGGTGATAGACTGTTGGGAGTGTCACGAACTATCTCATGGGATTGAGGCTGTATTGGGCCTTGTTAGGCCGAAGTGGACTAAGTGGGCCCAAAGGGTTAACTGGCCCACAGGGGCGAAATCCATGGTAAGTGCCGGATGATTGATGCGACTACAAAGTCCACAGAACCGAGACCGAAAATGAGTTGAATGGGCCACACGAGCGTGTGGCCCCGTTCGTGTCGAAATTGGACTTTAGGCGCAATTGCACCATTTTGACCAGAAATGGAACCTGTGTCGTTCGAAGCGATAGTGGGCCTCCAGAAAGGCCGTTCGAGGGGTAAATTATTGAAATACCCTTAGTGGGTAAATTACTGAAATACCCTTAGGGGGTATATTACCGAAATACCCTTAGTGGGGAAATTACCGAAATGCCCTCGATGGGTAAAATTATCGAAATACCCCAACCGGTGAAATTACCGTTTTACCCCTAAACAAAAAAATGGCCGTTACACCCTTAGTGGTAGTTTAAATGTTGTTTATGTGATTTTTATATATCTGTATATGATCGTAATACACTGCATACATAACATATTGCATTGGGTTGGGTTTGCTGATTTGGAGGAAGTACTGTTATAGTGGCATCGCCACATATTCTTATTTTAGTGGCTCAGCCATGTATATCGTTGTTAGCAGCTGGGCTGCACCATTGGAGAGTTGGAGAGTTTGGTGGTTAAGGGTTGGGTTACATGTATGCTTACATTTGATATGATGTAGGGCTTAGGCCTAGATTGTTACCGAATAGGGCTTAAGCCCAGACTGATACCATATGGGCTCAGGCCCAAACTGTGATCGTATTAGGGATTACACACTGAGTTCTCGTAACTCACACTTTCTTCTAACTGTGTAGGTAATCCTAGCCTTAGAGGATTTGGAGCTGCGGGGGACTCGGAGGTGGCTACACATCGGATATGGTTTAAAGATTAAACTTAGCGATTTTAGTTTAGTTTAGTTAATTTAAATTATTGGGTTAATAATTTTTGTAATAAGACCATTGGGTTTTTCTTTTTAACTTTTATTTGGTATTTCTTTAAATTACAAACTATTGGTTTATTAAACACGAGATTTTAAAACTATAACCACTGTTTTCAAAATATCACATATTCGCAAATGTTTGAATCAAACTTCCGCAACAAACAAGGTTTTAAAAATAATGATGTTTTTGCAAGAGAATGACTTTGAGCAAATTGTGTTTTGTTAATAAGCAACGAAAATATGAATTTCTAACAGATAGAAAGTTTTGATTCGTAGAAGGGTTTTTGAATGAACGTATAGCTTTCAAACAACACTTGATGTGACACGTTAGATCCGGTCATAACATCTAGGCCAGGTTTGGGGTGTTACACTTTTAGGATATGTTTTGATGATATGGAGGTAGTAAGTTTCAAGCTACGAATTAGTAAGGATTGAGTGATGTATGGATTATATAATTTTGATGTTAATTTGATATTTTGGGATTGGTATGTTTGAGTTGGAATTGAGTGTGGAAATAAATGATATACTTGAAGGTTAAAAGGTGCATATTTTGGTATGTTTTGGATGCCAGTTGGGGTATGAATTTATATGGTTCGATGCTTGTAGGTGTGACCCAAAATGTTAGTGGCAAATTGGCCTTGCAAATGGCCTATATTTGCCCACACGGTAGAGCACACGGGCGTGTGGTTCAACCGTGTCTCTTAAGTTTGCAAATTGAAACAAGTCAGACTTGCGCATGGCTTGGACACACAGGCGTGTAACTGGCCGTGTGAAATAAGTCAGTGTCGACCACAGGTTAAGCACATGGACATGTCTTCGGCTGTGTGGACAAGTCAGTATGTATGCCCTGTTTTGACACGGCTTGGACACATGGGTGTGTTTGAGGCCGTGTGAGGCACACGGCCTACCCACACGGGCTTGTGACCTCTGTAACATTGAAAAATGTTAACTTTTTGGAAAAATATCGTATGTGCCCGATTTAGTCTCGGCCCTTTTCCAATGCATGTTTAAGGTCTTGTAGACCTTATTTAGGGACTTAGTGACATTGTTTGATTATGATTTAATGATGTATAAATAATGAGGGTTAAATGGTATGATTTGATCAATAATGCCTCTTAACCCTAATCCGACGAAGGATACAGGTTAGGGGTGTTACATTTTATTGGTATCAAAGCTACAGTTTAGTCAATTCTAGGACTAACGTAGCATGTGAGAGTCTAGCTATACATGCCATATATATGCTTGTGATAGTGTGATGATTCCTGATAGTTAAAAATGTGTTTTTATATAGCAAATGGATCCTGATCAAGCAGTAGCTGATGATGTTGAGAGTAATGCGCCTGCTCCCGCTCAAGAGATAGCACCAGCTGAATCTAGGTCGATAGCTAGTAGTCACGAGGAAGAGGTAAAGCAAGCCTTCTTCCAAATAATGAGTGAGTGGTTTACGGAGTTCGTTCGAACGAATCCGGCTACTTAACAACCTCCACCCCTGCAAGTACCTGTAGTGCCACAAGTTTCAGATCCTATCCGATTGAGTAAGCCTCCTGTGGATAAAATACGATAGTACGGGGCTGAAAAGTTCAGGGCCACAATTGATGATGATGCAAAGCGAGCTGAATTCTGGCTTGAGAATATCGTAAGAGTGTTTGATGAATTATCATGTACTCCCGATGAATGCCTAAAATGTGTTGTTTCACTATTGAGAGATACATTGCATAATAGGTGGAAAACATTGATATCTATGGTTCCGAGAGAAAGAATTACCTGAGATTTCTTTCAAGCTGAATTCCAGAAGAAATATATTAGTCAATGGTTTATAAACTAGAAACGTAAAGAGTTCCTAGAGCTGAAACAAGTCTGTATGTATGTTACGGAATATGAACAAGAATTTGTGAGATTGAGCCAGTATGCGTGAGAATGTGTTTCGACGAAATCTACTATGTGAAAATGATTCGTTAAAGGTTTGAATGAAGACATTAAATTGTTGGTTGGAATTCTTGATCTGAATGAATTTGTAGTATTGGTTGAAAGAGACTGCAAAGCTGAAGAGCTTAATAAAGAAAAGAAGAAAGTGGATTCAAAAGTTAGAGATGAAAGATAAAGGTCGATGAGTAAGTTGTATCATTCTTCGTCAAAGAGATTTAGAGTTGCAAATAGTCACTCAAATGTTTCATTTGGACATTTGAGTAGAGATCGTGTAAATCAAAATACTGGTCCTAAAACTCAAACTCCAATTGAATCAAGTGTTGAAAGTGTCAAAAGCAATAACCCTGAGTGTGGATAGTGTAGAAGACGTCATATCAAAGAATGCTAGGGCAAGTACAATAATAGAGCTTACTATAAATGTGGATCACGAGGTCGCTTTATTCGGGATTGCCCAGAGATAACTGAGAAAGATAATGTTCAGAGTGCGAGGCTGAGTAACACGACAGTTAGAGGTAAACCACCCAGAAACACTGGAAATGTGAGTGGTAATCACAGAGGAACAACGGATACAACTGTGAGATCTGAGGCGAGAGCACCTGCTCTAGCTTACGCTATTCGCGCTCGAGAAAAAGCATCATCTCCAGACGTCATTACTGGTACTTGTACTCTTTTTGATACTGATGTGATTGCATTGATAGATCCAGGATCTGCTCATTCATATGTGTGTGTGAATCTAGTATCTAATAATCCTTTACCTTTTGTGTCTACTAAGTTTGTAATTAGAGTATCGAACCCCTTAAGCAAGTGTGTACTGGTTGACAAAGTATGCAAGAATTGTCCATTAATGTTTCAGGATATTTGTTTTCCGGCTAATCTGATGCTGCTACCCTTTGATGAATTTGATATAATTCTGGGTATGGATTGGCTAACCTTGCATCATGCTGTTGTGAATTGTAAACGGAAGAGTATTGATTTGAAAAGTTAGAATGGTGAGATAATTCGAATTGAATCTAGTGATTTGAATGGACTACCGACTGTAATATCTTTGATGAAAGCTTTGAAATATGTGAAAAAGGGATGTGAAGCTTATCTTGCATATGTGATAGATACTAAAGTGACAGGAAAGAAAGTTGAATCTGTGCCTGTGGTTTGTGAATTCCCTGACGTGTTTCCTGAAGAACTACCGGGACTACCTCCAATACGAGAAGTCGAGTTTGGTATTGATTTAGTGTCGAGGACGACTACTATCTCAATAGCTCCGTATAGAATGACACCAACAGATTTGAAAGAATTGAAGTCTCAGTTGCAAGAGTTGACCGATAGAGGATTTGCACGATCGAGTTTCTCGCCCTGGGGTGCTCCTGTGTTGTTTGTGAAAAAGAAAGATGGTACTATGAGGATGTGTATTGATTATCGACAGTTGAATAAAGTGAAAATAAAGAATAAAAATCCTCTACCGCGAATTGATGATTTGTTTGATCAGTTGAAAGGAGCTACAATGTTTTCGAAAATTGATTTAAGATCGAGATATTATCATTGAGAGTCAAAGAATCTAATGTGTTGAAAACTGCTTTCAGAACAAGGTACGAACATTATGAATTTTTACTTATGCCTTTCGGACTAACGAATGCTCCTGAAATATTTATGGATTTGATGAACCGGATATTCAGACCGCATTTGGATCGATTTGTCGTTGTGTTTAATGACGATATTTTGATTTATTCTTGTGATGAGGCGCAACATGCTGAGCATTTGAGAACCTTGTTACAGACCCTGTGTGAGAAGCACTTGTATGCAAAGTTTAGTAAGTGAGTTCTGGTTGGTTGGTTTTCTAGGACATACAGTGTCAGTTGCGGGGATACGAGTTGATCCGAGCAAGATTTCAGCAATTTTAGATTGGAAACCTCAGAGAAATGTGTCTGAAGTCCGTAGTTTTCTGGGACTAGTCGGATATTATAGACGGTTTGTGAAAGGGTTCTCGATGATTACAACCCCGTTGACGAAATTGCTGTAAAAAGATGATAAATTTGAGTGGTCAAAAAAGTGTCAACAGAGTTTTGAATAGTTGAACGTATTGTTCAAAAAGACACCAGTGTTAGTCCAACCTGAATCGAGTAAAGAATTTATAGTTTTCAATGATGCATCGTTGAAGGTTTTGGGCTCTGTGTTGATGCAAGAAGGAAAAGTTATAGCCTATGCTTCGAGACAGTTAAAACCGCATGAAAAGAACTATCCGACTTGTGATCTTGAATTAGCAGCTATTGTATTTGCATTGAAGATTTCGCATCACTATCTATTTGGTGAAAAATTTCACATTTATACTGATCACAAGAGTTTGAAATATTTGATGACTCAAAAAGAATTAAATTTGAGACAGCGGAGATGGTTAGAATTACTAAAAGACTATGAATTAATAATTGATTATCATCTGGGAAAAGCTAATGTTGTTGCTGACGCATTAAGCTGAAAGTCTTTATTTGCTTTACGAGCAATGAGTACTCAGATATATTTTTCTGATGATGATTCGGTTTTGGATGAGTTGAAAGTGAGGCCAATGTTTATAAGTCAGATTTGTGATGCCCAGAAAATTGATACTGAGATGATGGCAAAACGAGCTTAGTGTGATTTGAATTTTTATTCAGAATTTCGAGTTGATGTTGATGGTAGTTTGAGATTCCGAGATCGAATTTGTATTACGAGAAATTCAGAGTTGATTCAGTAGATTTTGAATGAAGCTCACAATAGTCATTTGTCTGTTCATCCGAGAAGTATGAAAATGTACAATGATCTGAAACAGTTTTATTGGTGGCATGGTATGAAACGGTATATCTCAGAGTTTGTTTCAAGACGTTTAGTTTGTCAGCAAATCAAAGCTAAACATCAGGTTCCCTCTGGTTTGTTACAACTGATCATGATTCCTGAGTGGAAATGGGAGAGAATCACAATGGACTTTGTGACAAGGTTGCCTTTATCTCCGAGAAAGAAAGATGCAATTTGGATGATAGTTGACAAATTAATGAAATCAACTCATTTTATTCCGGTGAGAATAGATTATTCGCTTGATAAGCTAGCTGAATTGTATATTTTCGAGATTGTGAGATTGCACGGGATACCATTATCTATTGTGTCTGACAGAGATTCGAGATTTACTTTGCAGTTTTGGAAGAAACTACAAGAAGCTCTAGGTACGAAGTTGCATTTCAGTACTGCATTTCATCCGCAAACGGATGGTCAATCTGAACGAATCATTCAGATTCTCAACGATATGTTGAGATGTTGTATTCTTGAGTTTGAAAGTACATGGGAAAAGCATTTGTCGTTGATTGAATTCGCGTACAATAATAGTTTTCAATCTAACATTAAAATGGCACCATATGAGGCTCTTTATGGTCGTAAATGCAGAACTCCATTGTATTGGATAGAGTTAGTGAGAATAAGATTTACGGGGTCGATTTGATTAAAGAGACTGAACAGAAAGTAAAAGTGGTTCGTGACAGTCTGAACGCAGCATCAGATCGTCAGAAGTCTTATGCAGATTTGAAACGAAAAGATATTGAATTTGAGATTGTTGATAAAGTGTTTTTGAAAGTGTCACCGTGGAAGAAAATACTTTGTTTTGGTAAAAAAGGCAAATTGAGTCTGAGGTTCATCGGACCGTATGAGATTATTAAACATATTGGGCCTGTTGCTTATAGATTATTGTTGCCACCTGAATTAGAATAGATCCATAATGTGTTTCACATATCGATGCTTCGACAATACAGATCTGATCCATTGCATGTAATTGCTCCTACTGAGGTTGAGATTCAGTCAGATTTACCGTATAGTGAAGAACCGATTCGAGTTTTGGCACGTGAGATCAAAGAGTTGAAAAATAAGAAAATTTCTTTAGTGAAAGTTTCGTGGCACAAACATGGAGTTGAAGAGGCTACGTGGGAGCCTGAAGATGTTATAAGAGAGCAATATCCGAATCTATTCACTGGTAAGATTTTTGGGGACGAAAATCCCTAAGGGGGGAGAGTTGTAACAGCCCGGTTAGACTCTAGTCGAAATAGTGGTTTCGAGACCATAAATTCGAGGTTGGATAAATATTTTAATATTATTTTTGGTGTTTACAATTTGTAATTAAGCATGTGTGAAAATTCTATCGTTTGTGTGCCGATTTGTGAAAAAGGACTAAATCGCATAAAATGCAAAAGCTGTATGCTAGTTGTTAAAGTGCTTAAATGTCATGGCTTTTTAAATGGGAAGTCCTTATGTTGTAATTAGACCCTTGATAGTGGGGATGGACAATTATGGAC
This sequence comes from Gossypium australe, assembly GCA_005393395.2. NCBI lineage: Eukaryota > Viridiplantae > Streptophyta > Magnoliopsida > Malvales > Malvaceae > Gossypium > Gossypium australe. Next base: position 78,214,650 of record CM016621.1, on the reverse strand, counting down.
ATGAGTTAATGGAATTTAAATGTTATACATTAAGATTAAAATTGGTATTTAATTATTAAAGTTATTATAATTAAAATAAAAGAAATTTAGAAGTCATTATCATCATTGTTTTGCCGAAATTAAGAAAGAAGAATAAGGGTTTGAAGCTTCCATGATTTTGGCACATTCATAGCTCAATCAAGGTATGTTTTGAGCTTGGTTTTTAGTGATTTCTACGTTTTTGTGATCGTTGCTTTGTGTTTTAGCTAGCCGATGTCCTAATTTTTGAGTTTGTTGGTGATTTTGTAAAATTCCATTGATGAATGCTTGAACTTTGTGTTGATAGTTGGTGAAATATGAAAGTTTAATGTTGGGTTAACATATTTTGTCTTTGAATTTTTGATGAATTTGAGTAATTTGGGCTAAATTGTGAAAATAAGAAATTGAAGGACTAAAATATGAAATAAATGAAATATGTGGGCTTGTATGAACATGAGGAAAATTCGGTCTAAGCATAGTATGATGAAATTGTATGTATTTTGTGATTTTATGAAATATGGACTAAAATGTGAGGGCTATTTTGTAAAATGCCTTAAGTATGTATATTTGGATTGAATTGAATGATTTGGTGAATGAATGAGATAAATTTGAATATGTATAGATCAACCAAAGAGAAATTCAGGCTTAGATCGAGGCAAGGACATAGTGCTCGATTGATCGACTTATTTCGTAATTTCGACGCCCGAGGTAAGTTCGTGTATAATACGAATTGTTTAAATCATGTTCATATATTATGTAATGAATGAATATATGTGGTTGATGAATTAGTAATGCTATATGTGGATTTGAGTGTTGTGGCACTAAGTGTGTGTAAATGGAATTGATGCAGTGATGAACGGCACTGTGTGTGCGAAATAAAGAAAGCATCGATTATAATGATTGGCACTGTGTGTGCGATACCGATTTAAATTCGGTTTAATGTAAAGGCACTAAATGTGCGATGGTATTAAAGCTTTGGCTAAGAGAATTGGCACTAAGTGTATGAGTAAATCGAATGATTAATGAAGATTGAACGAAAAGTTGTATTGAGCATTGAGTAGCAAAAGTGATCGTTAATTAAGTGTTGGCACAGGTATGTATGGAACCTATGTGGTTGATGATATCGTATATGGATAAATGAATGATTATGTGATTAGTGACTATGAATGAGATTATACATCATTGTGAATTGAACCATGTGATAGCTTATTGTAACAGACCGAATTTGACCCTAATCGGAACTGTGGTTTCGAGACCACGAATTCGAGTCTGAGGAATATTTAAATATTATATTTTGTGTTTATTATATGTGAATTAATGTGTGTGAAAGTTTCGTAGAAAAATTTATTCGTTTGTGTGTTCAATTTAACAAAATTGACTAAATCGCGTAAAGCGTAAAAGTTGCATGCTATAGTGAAAAGTACCTATTTGATGATGGCTTTTTAAAGTGAGGCATTAAAAGGGCAGTTAGCCCATTTTTAAGTTAGTGGGTGGCATTTGTCATAACTAACCTTAAGTTATATATTAGTTTTATTTTATGTTATAAGGTTAAATAGGTAATTAGTTAAATAACTTAATATATGCTAAAATGTCATAAAATAAGCCATCATCTTTTTGTTTTCTCCTTGGCTGAATGTGGGAAAAGGAAGAAAGCTTTTCCCGGATGGTAGTCAATTACCGGTTCGTAATCTTTTAGCAATTCCAACCATCTGCGTTGTCTTAAATTCAGGTCTTTTTGAGTCATCAAATACTTCAGACTTTTGTGATCCGAATAAACATGACATTTCTCGCCGAATAAGTAATGACGCCATATTTTCAAAGCGAAAACAATAGCTGCAAGCTCCAAATCATGAGTCAGATAATTTCTTTCGTGGGGCTTCAATTGTCTCGAAGCGTAGGCTATGACTTTGCCTTCCTGCATCAAAAAGCAAACCAAACCATTCAAAGAAGCGTCACTATAAACAATAAATTCTTTACCCAATTCAGGCTGAGCTAACACTGGAGCTTCGGTTAAAAGGGCTTTCAACTGATCAAAACTTTTCTGACACTTTTCTGTCCACTCGAACCTGACATCTTTCTGTAATAGCTTTGTCAAAGGTATAGCTATTATGGAAAAACCTTTCACAAATCGTCTGTAATATCCCGCAAGTCCCAAAAAGCTCCGAATTTCGAAGACATCTTTGGTGGTTTCCAATCAAGTATAGCCGATATTTTGTTCCCGAATACCTAAAGCTGAAACAACATGACCCAAAAAGCTGACTTCCTTCATCCAGAACTCACACTTACTAAACTTTACATACAATTGCCGATCTCGCAAAGTTTGTAGCACTAGTCTCAAATGCTCGGCATGTTCGGTTTCATCTTTGGAGTAGATCAGGATGTCATCAATAAACACTACTACAAACCGATCCAAATACTGTTTTAAAACCCGATTCATCAAATCCATAAAAACAGCAGGTGCATTAGTAAGCCCAAAAGGCATAACCAAAAACTCAAAATGTCCGTACCTCGTTCGGAATGCAGTCTTAGGCACATCAGAATCTCTGACTCGCAGCTGATAATAACCCGATCTCAGATCAATCTTTGAAAACACTGAAGCAACGGGTATTTATTCTTTATTGTCACTTTATTTAACTGCCGATAATCAATACACATTTGCATAGTCCCATCTTTCTTTTTCACAAATAGAACCGGTGCACCCCAAGGAGAGAAATTCGATCGTGCAAAGACCTTATCTGTCAACTCTTGCAACTGTGCTTTCAACTCTTTCAACTCGGTAGGTGCCATCCGATACGGAGCTATCGAAATTGGAGTCGTCCCCGGAACTAGTTCGATGCCAAACTCAATCTCTCGTACTGGTGGTAAACTTGGTAATTCTTCAGGAAACACATCTGGGTATTCATTCACAACTGGTACTGATTCAATTTGCTTTTCAGACACTTTATTATCCAACACATAAGCCAAGTATGCTTCACATCCTTTTCTCACATACTTTTGAGCTAGCATCGAGGATATCACTGTAGGCAACCCATTCAGATCAGTAGATTCAACCAGAATGATTTCACCGTTTTGACATCTCAAATCAATAATCTTTCTTTTGCAATTCACCACTGCATCATGCAAAGTTAACCAGTCCATTCCCAAAATTATATCGAACACGTCGGAAGGCAACAACATTAAATCAGCTGGGAAGCAGGAATCTCGAATCATCAATGGGCAACTTCTACACACTTTATCAACAAATACACAGCGACCCAAAGGGTTGGACACACGAATCACAAACTCAGTAGACTCAACAGGTAGAGTCTTACTGGATACTAGAGTTTCACACACATATGAATGAGTTGACCCAGGATCAATCAATGCAATCACAGAAGTATCATAAAGAGTGAAAGTACCAGTGATAACATCTGGGGAAGAAGCTTCCTCTCGGGCACGAATAGAATATGCTCTAGCTGGAGCACGAGCCTCCGATCTAACTGCAATGTCTTTAGCCCCCTTCTGACTGCCACTAACATTTCCCGAATGTCTCGGTGGTCTGCCTTACACTGACACATTGCTCGGCCTGATATTCTGAACTGTATTTTGCTCGGCTAACATCGGACATTCCCTGATAAAATGATCTGACGATCCACATTTAAAGCAAGATCGATCACGGAATCTACAACTCTCGGAATGCCATTTACCACAGTGCTTGCATTCAACTCGATTCTTTGGAACGTTACCAACACTAGCCATCGAGGTAGCTCGAGAACTCACTGGGGGTCGGTCTCGTCTAGACATATCCGAAGTAACTTTATGTCGGCTAAAGTCATCTCTGAACTTTTTAGTTACAGGTTGGAAAGTCTTACTCGATGATCTTTTACGAGTGTCTCTAGCTTCCATCTTAGCTTTTCTTTTCTCTTTACCAAGTTCTTCGGCTTTTCAAGCTCACTCGACAAGTACTACGAACTCTTCGATTTCAAGAATGCCAACAAGCAACTTTATGTCTTCATTCAAGCCGTCTTCGAACCTTTTGCACATAATGGCTTCAGTTGATACACACTCTCGGGCATATCGGCTCAATCTGACAAATTTCCGCTCATATTCAGTCACAGTCATGCGGCCCTGTTTTAGCTCCAGAAATTCTTTCCGTTTCTGGTCGATGAACCTCTGGCTGATATATTTCTTGTGAAATTCATTTTGAAAGAAATCCCACGTCACTTTTTCTTTCAGAACCACTGATACTAGTGTATTCCACCAATGATATGTAGTGTCCCGAAGTAAAGATATAGTACATTTCAAACATTCATCTGGAGTGCAGGATAGCTCATCAAGTACCCTAATAGTGTTATCAAGCCACATCTCAGCCCGTTCCGCATCATTGTCATCAATAGCTTTGAATTCTTCAGCCCCATATTTTCTAATTTTATCAACAGGAGGCCTACTAGATCTCACCTGATCTATCATCGGAGGTGCTGAAGGTACCGGAGTTGGATTATCCGAGTGTGGAGGTTGTCGTACAACCGGATTATTCTGAACAAACTGGGTAAACCATTCATTCATCATCTGGTAGAAGGCTTGTTTAGCCTCCCCCTCATGGCTACCCGAAACTGGTCGAGAGTCTACTGGCGCTGATCCGCGTGCACGATCAGGCGCTACACTCTCTACATCATCAGCTACGGCTCTGTCAAGATTGGAATCCATTTACTATATAAAACACAATTCAGAATGTCAGAAGTCACCACACTATCATATACACAATAAAGGCATGTATAGCTAGACTCACTCGCGCTACGGTAGTCCTAGAATTGACTAAACCGTAAACTCTGAACCAATCAAATGTAACACCCCTAACCCGTATCCGTCGCCAGATTAGGGTTATGAGGCATTACCGAACTAGACTCAGAACATCGCAACCATTTATCGCAATTCATACATTTATTGGAATTCAAGCGTAAACAATGCAAATGTTTCTATTTCATAAAACATTACAATCTATTAAATTAAAATAATGTATAACGAGTTTATTTACAGGTACTTAATAAATGTCAATGTCCGAACTACATGAATTAAACGTTCATGAAATTTATACACTCAAAAAAAAATAATATCTCAACTTATAACGCAATATATCATAGGTTGGACATAAACCAAAACACATATAACAGGAGCTAGATTTCATTCAAATTACTCAATACATAAGCATACTAAGCCGACCGATTATTATTACCTTTTTATAATCAGATGCATATGCAAACATAGTAGCATTATATTTTGACCGAACATACTAATTTACTTTCCATTAAAATCCATACCTAAACATTTATATAACATATTGATTTACTATCAATAGCAATCGAGCTTATTTAGCCAACTGTCTTATACTTGCTTCATTATAAAAATGTAAACATCACATAACCAAAATCATTTAAACATAACATTGAGCCAATATAGCCGATTATACATTATGCAAGACCTATCCAAGCACATTATATATATATATATCAATCATATTACCTAACTAACATATTGCATACTATATCTTATCAAACATCCATCATTTTCCATATTACCAATTCACCTAACTAAACATTGTAACACATAAATATATATACGATCGATTTATATATATATGTTCATACTATGACCGAATTTACACAACCATTAGCAAGATATTCAAGCAGTTATATTGAAAGCATAGAAAGCATACTTAACCAAAGGATTAAGCCATTTTCGCATGGCTATTATAAATACATAACAAAGTTTTCAACTTAACAAAATCATAGCCTTTTTTATACATGCCTTTATCCAAATACCATGATTAAAGAGTACCAACTTAAGCTGATAGTGTGGATGACTTTCTTGACTATCCCTTAGAGCTCGTAGCCTTAACCGAATCTATAAAACAGAGGAGAACATATTACACAAGTAAGCTCACTAGCTTAGTAAGTCTTAAGCATTTACGACTCAATAATCAAACATTCCAACATTTAGTACATATATATATACATATAAATCAAATTGTTCATGACTTTAAAATCCACATAATTTAACTAATAATTCCATTACGGTCGAATTGTCATTTCTTTAACTTAGCATCTATATTTCCCTCATCAAAGGCATACAACCCTCCAAAGCACTTTAAGCCTTAAGTATTCGCATATTCCATCATTAACAGGTATAACATATATTTCAATCATATACAATTAGCCATATATACATATATGCATCTTTGATAACTTTCACCTTCAACATTTGCACATTTGACCGAATCTCAAGGATATTACCAAGCTTATATTTCACTATACATATCACACACATTATTGAATAAATCAAATGCACATATCATAAAAACTCATTACTAAAAACCTTAACCATTCTACCACTTATGTAATTCGAAAGGAAAGATAATTACTTACCTTATTCCTTGCATCTATAAACCTTTATATTTACTCGAGCATTTTGATTATTGAAGTATTTACATTCCACCTTGGAAAGGGTTCATAATACATCACCGGCATTAAGCCTGCTAGACCCGAGGTCTGAATTTGATCACCGGCACTTAGCCTGCTAGGCAATAAGCTTGATATATATCACCGGCACAAGGCTTGCTAGGCTCAAAGCCCGAATTACATCACCGGCACAAGGCCTGCTAGGCTCAAAGCCCGAATTACATATAATCATCAATTCAACACTCATTTCATAATACCAACAATACAAACAACTCATATACTTCATATTACTTTCACATACCAACCCGAACATACCTATACACTTCTCGTTTTACAAAATAAGTTCAATTCAATACCATACTCCTACATTCGGCTATTACCTATAGATACACTTTAACTATTCAAGTTTCATTATTCATCATAATTATAAATAATTCTTTAGCATATATTTGCTTAAGAACTTACCTCGACTGTCGACGGACCGCGTAAACCGGCTATTCGATAACCTTTGTCTTTCCCCGATCCAAATCCGTTTTTCTTTGTTCTTGATCTAAACACATTAAAATTTAGCTCATTCAAGTACATTTCATCTCAATTTAGTCCCTAAGCACATAAATAGGCAATTTACTATTTTACCCTACTATTTCACATTTTTACAATTTAGTCCTATTTGCATAAAACACAAAATACACAAAATTTCTCAATACTACTCAAGGGCCGAATATATATAGGGACTATACAAGTCCATTTCTTTCATTTCTTTTGCAAATAAGCCCCTCTAAAAATTTATTTTTACAAATTAACCCTAAATACTCAATTTCACCAAAACTTCCAATACAAAATGTACTAATCTTTAACATATCTTTATTATAAAATCATAAAACATCAAAAACCACAAGAACATAGCAATGGCCGAATATCAAGCATGCTTATTTTTAAAAATTCTAACACGGGTCAGCTACGGTTCGAAGCAACGATCTCAAAAACGTAAAAATTAACAAAAACTGACTAAAAACTCACCTTGAATTTTAGCCTAGAATTGCCGAAATTTCAAAGGAATTCAAAGCTTTCTTCCTTCTCCCACATTCGGCCAAGGAGAAAACAAAAAGATGATGGCTTATTTTATGACATTTTAGCATATATTAAGTTATTTAACTAATTACCTATTTAACCTTATAACATAAAATAAAACTAATATATAACTTAAGGTTAGTTATGACAAATGCCACCCACTAACTTAAAAATGGGCTAATTGCCCTTTTAATGCCTCACTTTAAAAAGCCATCATCAAATAGAAACTTTTCACTATAGCATGCAACTTTTATGCTTTACGCGATTTAGTCCTTTTTGTTAAATTGAACACACAAACGATTAAATTTTTCTATGAAACTTTCACACACATTAATTCACATATATTAAACACAAAATATAATATTTAAATATTCCTCAAACTCGGATTCGTGGTCCTGAAACCACCGTTCTGATTAGGGTCAAATTCAGTCTGTTACACTTATCTTGTATATTGAATTCGAATGATTAAGTTAAGTGTATTATATGACGAACTTACTAAGATCTTAAGCTTACTGTGTGAAGTGTTTCTCTATTTTATAGTGACATTAAAGCTAGCTCAGATCCGGGGATCGTCAGCGACTCAATCACACTATCGGCCATCTATTTTGGTACTTTTGGAAGTTGTATATTTGGTATATGGCATGTATAGGCTAGTGATTATGGTATGTTTTGAGATGTATAGATCTTGCCATGTGATATGGCTTGATAGATGAATGATCTTAGTTTATGTCTTGATATGCGAGAATGATGGTTATATTGTGTTTATGTGACTTGTGTGACTGAATTTTATGATATCTTTTGATGATATGGAGATAGTAAGTTTCATGCTAAGAATTGGTAAGGATTGAGTGATATATGGATTATATAATTTTGAAGTGAATTTGATATTTTGGGATTGGTATGTTTGAGTTGGAATTGAGTGTGGAAATAAATGATATAGTTGAAGGTTAAAAGGTGCATATTTTGGTATGTTTTGGATGCCATTTGGGGTATGAAATTATATGGTTTGATGCTTGTAGGTGTGACCCAAAGTGTGGGTTCCAAATTGGCCTTGCAAATGGCCTATATTTGCCCACACGATTGAGCACACGAGCATGTGGCTCGAACGTGTCTCTTAAATTTGCAAATTGAAACAAGTCAAACTCACACACGAGCTAGACACACGGGCGTGTGACTGGCTGTGTGAAATAAGTCAGTGTCGACCACAGGTTAAGCACGCAGATGTGTCTTCGGCTGTGTGAAAAAGTTAGTATGTATGCCCTATTTTGACACGGCTTGGACACATGCGTGTGTCTGCCTCACACTGCCTACCCACAAGGGCGTGCGACCTCTGTAACTTTGAAAAATGTTAAGTTTTTGGAAAAATTTCGTATGTGCCCAGTTTAGTCCCGTCCCCTTTCCAATGCATGTTTAAGGTCTCGTAGACCTTGTTAAGGGACTTAGTGACATTGTTTGATTATGATTTAATGATGTATGAATAATAAGGGTTAAATGTTATAATTTGATCGATAATGCCTCTTAACCCTAATTTGGCAACGGAAACGGGTTAGGGGTGTTACAATATACGAGTCCTAAAGCTCAAATTCCAATGGAGTCAAGTGTTGGCACTGTCAAAAACAATAATCCTGAATGTAGTCAGTATGGGAGACGTCATATTGGTGAATGCTAAGGCAAGTATAATAATAGAGTTTGTTATAAATGTGGATCACGAGATCACTTCATTTGGGATTGTCCGGAGTTGGCTAAGAAAGATAATGCTCAGAGTGCGAGGCCGAGTAACACGACAGCTAGGGGTAGACCACCCAGAAACGCAGGAATCGTGAGTGGTAGTTGAGGGGAACAACGGATACAGCTGTGAGATCTGAGGGAAGAGCACCTGCTAGAGCCGATGCTATTCGCGCTCATAAAGAAGCGTCATATTCAGACGTAATTACTGGTATTTTCACTATTTATGATACTTCTGTGATTGTATTGATAGACCCAGGATCAATGATCGTTGTTTTAAGCAATGTCAAAGTCTTAAAATTTATAAAAAGGATGATCAAACCTAGAAACTAACTGTAAGAGCCCAAATCTGCCCGGGCCCATTCATTAACCAAAAAACCAAAATTAAATGAAAAAACCAATAATAATAGTCCAATTAAAAGTCCATTTACAATAACCCAAACCACTAAACCTAAATTAACAACTCATACCCAGATACAAGCCCAATTAGGACCCAACTAGCCCAATACTAAACTTGACCCAAACCCTAGCCCAAAGAACAACAAGGGCAGAAACCCAAAGGTTAGTTCTAGCGCCGCTGCCCCCAAACGCAAGCCTCCAGCGCCGCAACAGCTCCGTACTGCTACGTCCGCACAATAGCCTCGTATGGCCTCCGTACTCCTCCATTGTGCATCATACATCTGCACAAGAGAACAAAAGAAAGCAAATACAGAAAACAAAAAAAATGATTTTTAATTTTATTTTTGAATTGGCTATATAAAAGCCAAAGAAATTACTGTAAAGGGACGATTATTCGAATATGAAAATATAGAACAGCAGGGGTCTTTTTTGAATTCTTTTGAATCCTTTTTTCATTTCGAATGTCATGCTTATATAGAAATACAAAAAAGGGGATAGGTTCTGACCTTTTGTGAAGATCGGAATCCTAAAACCGAAGCGTTTTGGGTTGCTTTTTGATTTTTAGTGAAGGATTCGGCTTTTGTTTTCTCTAGATCTGTGCTTAGGACGTCTGAAGTGTTTGAAAGGGCCGACCTTTGGGTCTCCAACCACCGCTCGCGACGGTGGATGGTGGCGGAGTATGGCGGCTCGACGACGGGGTTAAGTCAGAACCCCAGAGAACCTTCAGACAATGTTAAAATGTTTTTTAAACTGATTTTGCTATTTAAAGCCGACCCATACGACGTCATTTCGGTGTAGGTGATTTAGATATAAAACGGAGTCGTTTCGTAGCCTCGACCGGCGCACTGACCCGACCCAGGGGAAGGATCTGCGTGTTTTTCTTTAGTGAGCTAATTTCCCTTTTAGTCCTTCTGTATTTTATTTCCTTTTAATTAAGATCTCCTTTTATTTTGATTTTGCCCAGTAATTTTGCGCAGTTTTAATATAATCCACCTTTAAACGCAGCGTTTTCGCAATCTGGAATATTTTCACTTTTGATCCCCATTTGTCGACACGCGTTATGTTCTAGTCCTCAATGTTGTTTTAATAGTTATATTTGTTTGTAAATTAACCCTTTTGATTCTATTTTAATTCCAATTTCGTCCTTTTTATCCCTTTGGTGATTTTTATTACTTTATTACTATTATTATTCTACTATTATAATCATTATTATTATTATTATTATTATTGTTATAATTGTATTTATTATTAATTTCATATTATTTATGCTTGTATTTGCTTTTAAATCCATCTATGTATATATTTTATTTTATATAAATTTAAATATCTTATTTTTAAAATTATGTAGTTATTTATTCCAATTACTTTTATATATCATTTGTATATTTTTTATTTATTATATAAATGTTTAACTTCAAATATTTTTATGTTTCTTGTTTTAAAGTTTTGCAAAATTAGTATTGAAATTATTCTATTGATTTCGTAATATTGTTGATGTATGTATTTTATTATTCTTATTGTTTTGCTTATTATTGATCCAATGTTTGATAATTATTGCCATTATGTGTGTTAATTCTCATTTTATATTTATTTGTTTTTTGAGATTCAATAGCATTGTATTTCATTTGTAAATAATTACTCTACGTTGTATGTTATTATTCCATCATTTTATTCGCTTAAAAAGTCATGTTTTAACATCTTTAAGTTTTAGAATCATTTTACTCAAAGTTTTTAAAACAAGGCAATGCTCGTGTTTAGGGGTTTTGAGACAATCGTGCCCTAACTTACTGGGTTTCGATTTTCCTCGTTAAAACCTAGCAACCGAGTATCATTTTTCTCTTAAATCCAAATGAACGATACTTCAAATAAAAAACTTGTTCTCGGGAATTTGAGACATTGCACATTAACTTACTGGGTGTGATGTTTTATCATCACGAGATAAGAATTTCAAAAGAATAAAGGCAATATTCCGCATTCTGGAATTTTGAGAAATAGTGCCCTAACTTACTGGGTTGCGATTTTTCATTTGACCCAAATAATGGAATATCCTTCTTATTTTTTTTATGTGTAGGTATTGAATGTCGAAGGATAAATCTAATTTCGAGAATATAAGATGTCATGCCCTAACTTACTGAGTATGGCATTTTATTTCTCCGAAATAGGGAGCTGTGGCATCCAATACAGTTTTGTCCAAATACATATAAATATTAAATAAAGGGATCGTAATCTAGAATCTTTTCAAATATATGGCATTAAGACATTAATTAATAATTTGGTACCGATTTTGGGCGTTGCGAGGATGCTAATCCTTCCTTGTGCGTAACCGACTCTCGAACCTGTTTTCTTAGATTTCGCAGACCAAAATTATTGTTTTAATAAATCAAAATGTTTTATTAAAATAATCCATCTCAAGGTGATCCGATCATACCTCGAATAAAAGATGGGTGGCGACTCCATTTCCATATTTTTTAAAGTTGATCCCCGTTTTTCCAAAACCCGAAAAAATGGTTTCGATAGCTTGGTGACTCCACTGGGGACTGGTTGAGAGTCAGGCCATAAATTGATTAATTTCTGTCCTTTTGTCAAAAATTGAAAATTTGATTTGAAAAATTAGGATCCTTTTTATTCACTTGCATCATTTCGTTTGATTGTTGTGGTTCGAGTCTTGTAAAATACTTTGCATCATATTGCATGACCGCTGGGTCACACCTTTAAGTGGGAGTGAGTAGCTACTCCTTCATGAGGTTTTCACCTCCGTGCAGGATAGTGAATCGCTTCCGGGATACATCCGTACCTATATCTTCGTGAGATTTTCATCTCCGTGCAGCCATAGGGAAATGTATTCCCTTGAATCGAACTGAATCCATATGAGCCTATAATGGGTGAGGATTGAGGAATCTGCTAGTTCAGGTACCCTCAACTTTAGAACTCAAACCGCATGTAAAAGACCCTAAGAGCCTACCCCAGATGGAGTTGTGATAAACCCTAGTGGTCACTCGATAGGCACTTGAATGTTTTACGTGCTTTGAACTTCATTTATATCGTACTGACTATTTGTTTCATTTTTGTTGCTTTGCATGCATTTTCATATTAGAGAGGGGTGTCGATTAGGGTTCGGTTGCTAAATTAGGGAGCTCAACATGGAAAACGACTTTCTTGATAAAATGGAAGACAATACGGATGTCCGTATATTTGTAATCCGCTTTATGTAATGAGCTTTGTTTTCAAATAAAGTTTCCTAAATGGAATTGAATCAGAATCGGCTCTTTTCGCATTGCATGCATTCACATAGCATTATATCGCATGCATTAAATTTCATGAGAGGACCCTGATTGGTTGAAATTATTTCAGCATTAACCTGGACACCAACAAAACCAAACATCCTTACGGTACCAGAACTATGACGAAAGATATGGATCAGAGATTAGAGAAGCTTGAGTAACTCCAAAGGGAGATGCAGGATAAATTTCAGCTGCAAATGTAGGAGCAGCTTGCTAAGATCCAACAAGACATGGTAGACCGAATGATGGAATCACGAAAGAGTATGATGACTCAATTAACTCAGCTACTGGCGAGAAGAGTGGACAAAGGAAAAGCCCCTATGGTTAGCACTGGTGAAAATAGTGAGGAACGACCATATCCTCCGGCATATCCTGTGGTACACCCGTGAAAGACATCCATCACAATTAAACCTTAACAATTTCAAGGAGATGTTTCGATACCGGTCAACCTTCAAATGGGATCGGGTTCTAACTTAGGGGAGCATCCAAATAATGCTGATATTCCCGACTTTGATGAGGCAGCAGAGAGAGAAAGGGCAAGGGCTGAATTGCCAAAGCGGTTAGAGGACCGATATAAATGGCTGGAAGAAAGATTCAGAGCAAGGGAAAACGCTTATAATTATTGAGGGATCGATGCTAAGGATCTAAGCTTGGTTTCGGACCTTATACTTCCCCACAAGTTCAAAATGCCAGAGTTTGAGAAGTACAACGAAAATAGTTGTCCCGAAGCTCATATCACTATATTCTGCAGACGTATGACTGGGCATGTCAACAATGATCGATTACTGATCCACTGCTTCCAAGATAGTCTAACTGGGGCAGCATCTAGATAGTATAACCAATTGAGTCGTACCAAGATTAGTTCATGGAGAGATTTAGCTCAAGCTTTCATGAAGCGTATAGTCATGTAACAGATATGACCCCTGATAGAATCACTTTGCAGAATATGGAGAAGAGGACAAATGAGAGTTTTCGACAATATGCTCAAAGATGGAGGGAAGTCGCTATACAAGTCCAACTGCCTCTAATGGAAAAAGAAACCACGATGCTCTTCATTAATACTCTGAAGGCTCCGTTCATTAACTATATGTTGGGAAGCGCCGCCGAGAGGTTTTCAGATATGGTAATGTCTAGTGAGATTATTGAGAATGCTATAAGAAACGGAAAAATAGAAGTGGGAGAAAGCACCAAAAGATCAACTTCAAGAACTAAGGAAAATGAGGTAAATAGCCTGAGAACGTATCAAAGCTCTTAAAGGTAGGAACCCCAATCCGAGGTCAACTACCGAAAGGCCCCAGTTCACACCCATCCCAGTAACATATAAAGGGTTGTATCAGAGTCTTTTTGATGAACATGTAGTGTCTCTGTTCTACGTGGAACCTGTGCACCGTACCCAAAATGGTATAATGAGAATGCCCAATACGAGTACCACGCGTGAATAACGGGACATTCAATTGAAAACTGCACTACATTTAAAAAGTTGGTTGAAAAGCTCATTGAAAGGGGAGAAGTGAAAGTTGATGATTCCTCAGAATTCAAGCACTCGGATATGGTGGTTGAAAGTGGAAGCAAAAAAGCTATAATTCCTTGAAGAAGTCAAAGGGAATCTGAACATTAATATCTGAAGAGAAAACCAAAGTTTCCAAGCCCTTACATACTTGGGAAGATTTTAAGCAATGGGACTGTGGAAGGGATCCCTGTATTTTTAGAGATAATCAAGAGTAATATTCAAAACGCACTTGTTGCTTTAAGCCTAGAAGCAATAAGAATCTTTTTGTGAAATGGGCTCGTGTCCAGAATTTTTATTTCAATAAAATGCATCTTTTTAAGTAAATATTTTTTCATTCCGTATATTTCATACTGTACATTCTTTTGTTTTTTAAAATATTCTTTGGAATTTGCCTTCGTACCTACAATAGGTACCCAAATATCAATGACACGAGCGACATTGTTACTGATTCCCTTTTTAAACGAGATATGGATCTAAGGGATCTCATGACTTTGAAGATGACAGAAATTGTAACATATCTTCTGATTCGTTAATACTGGATGAAAAACAGATCCAACATTGCGAGCCAAGGAAGGAGATGAAGATCAAAGCCTAGCTCAATGTAGAAATAAGATTTCCTATATGTGGGGTATGGATGTTATCAAGCCAGTCTCATCAAAAGCTTCTGGCCAACATCGATTCATTTTCGTAGATGTCGGTTATTTCACTAAGATGGTAAAAGTCGCTCCATGTGCCAATATTACAAAGTCGATAGTCATCAGAACAAAAAAAAATGAGAAAAAGAAAGAAAGAACACCGACACAAGAAAATGCCAAAAAGATTACATTTAACTGCAAAATGTCAAAAGTTTGTAGTCTGTTTAAAGATTAGGCGCCACATCAATACAGCAAAGGCAGCCCCCCCCAAAAAAAAGGAAAAGGAAAAATCAAAAGATCATAAAAAGAACAAGACTTGTAAGGATTGGCATACGGAAGTTACTATTTACCCTCTATGCTTATCAAACGTTGGCCAGGACTGTCAGGGGGGCAACATATTTCTCATTGGTTTAGCCCATTGGAGTCAAAATTCTGTCAGAGCTGAAATTGGATGAGGAAGAATAGGTCCAATCTCAATATGATGTTAAAAGCTATCTGTCATGGTCAGGTGATGCAAGCTCACAACAAAAATGATTTGACCTAAAAAATTTCACGATAAGGTTTTGAAGAAGACTTCTCCCATGTAAAAGGGTATAACATCCTGAAATTGGGCCTAGTAGGATTGAGCCCAATGGGCCTTGAGTGTAGTAGCGTTTAAATTTTTAAAGAATAAGAGATTGGCTTAAATGCAAGTTGGACCTATTAGATAAGTGATTTTGGAAGGTTAGGGGGCTTCTATGAAGTCCCAGGATGAAACTTTGGCTTTGGGGAAATTTTGGTTTTAGGTGAAAAAACCCCTGGGAGTTGGTAGGTAGGCTTTAAGAATAAAATATGGAGGAAAATGAAACAAGTGGAGTGTGTGGTGCAGTGGCAAATGACGCCACATAAGAGACAAGGGGGTGACGCTACGAGGAAGGAAGGAGGTCCAGAGTTCAAGTCTTGGCTTTTGCATTTTGGTTTTCTTTTTACATGGACCTTAGAAGTTGGCTATAGATTCATATTTCATTGCGCATGGTTTTAGACACAAGAGGAGCTTGTGGCCAAGTGGTTAGCAGCGTGGATTATGTTGCAAGGGAGCCTGGGTTCGAACCTCATGAAAAGCAAGGAAGTATTTATTTTGCGAATTGGTCGGGAAGAGTTTGAGTTGGATCTCAACTCTGATGATGAAAGAATCCCACATCGGAAAGATACAAAGAAGAAAGGTGAGAAGCTGGCTATATAAGGAGCATTCTAGGAGGGGGTAAACATACCTTGGTGGGCGTTTGGGCACAGGAGTGGTCGCAGCTCGGTTTAGCACCAGATTCTTATCAGGTGTGTAACTCTCCCTACTCTTGTTGTAGAGCGGCAAATGCAGAAGTGCTGGTCACGGCAATAGTAGCCACACGAGCGTGCAAGCACACGTGTGGGGCTTCGAAGCGATAATTGAGGCCATCAGTAGTATTCTTGTGGGTTGAGGCTGCTTGGGCCATTATGGGCCAAAATGGGCCCAATGGGCCCGTGGGCCAAATTTAAGAAATTATATGATGGTTTAGTATATAGTGAACTAGACTAGGTGTATCTCATATACGTGGTCAGATTTGTGTTAGGTGGGCCACACGAGCATGTGGGCCTGAATAGGCCGAAATCAGGTTTTAGGCCCAATCGTCCGGCACAACCGGAAATGGTAGCTGAGTCGCTCGAGGTGACATTAGGCCTTCGGAAAGGCCATTGCAGGTGCGAAATTACTGAAATACCCTCGATAGGTAAATTACGAAAATACCCTTGGTGGGTAAAATTACTGTTACACCCTTTTGGGTAAGGCAGGGAGTGCCAGGTACGTGTCTGAAATGATTCAATATGAGGTTGGATGTATGTGATATTTTAATGCCTTGTTAATAGCATGTTACATTTATTATGACATATATGCTGTGCATGGCATGTGGGAATGATGATAAAGGGGAAGTGATAAGGTCACATAGTGATCGGTGGCTAAGCCACAGTGGATTTTAAGGTCACATAGTGATCGTTGTTATAACCGGTAGCATGACTAACGAGACGGCGTGTAGCGAATGGAGGGTTGATTGTAGAAATCCCCACGGTGTGTTGGTTGATACGGGTTGGCGTGTAGAGGATGAAAAAACTAGGTTGGGCTGGGACATGTTGCACTCATTTATTTCTATGCCATATTAAGTGGGCTAAGGCCTAACATGCATTTGTGGGCGACGAGCCGTTTATGTGTTTCGGGGAATTTACACACTGAGTCTCGATGACTCACCCCTTTGTTTAATTTTGCAGGTAATCATTAGATCGCGGATTTGGGAGCTGAGGCGGACTTGTGGTGGCCATGCAATGTTTTCTCGTAAACTCATTTCTTTTATTTGGACTTATTTTTATTTTGGTTTTCGTTATGTAATAAGGCCACTATAACTTTAATTTTGGTATTTTATTTTGGTTTAGCTTTTAATTTGATTACTGCCTATTATTATTAAATGTTCAATACGGGAATTTCCTAAACCCTTAATAACCGTTTCCAAAATGTTAACAAAAGGATAACAAGCAAATAAATATTTAAACTCGAAATTTTTAACAAACACGTAGTTTTTTTAAACAACCCTTTTTTTGTGACATGTCAGATCAGGTCGTAACGTTTAGGTTGGGTTTGGGGTGTTACAATTATGGTATCAGAGCCTAGGTTCAAAAACTCGGCTGTAGGTTTGGGTTCAAAAATGTTTTCAAAGGATGGTTTGGGAAATGGTTTAGAAAAATATATATCTCTTTTCTAGAAGTATGCACCCGAGTCTCCGGCACCAATCCGCACTATAAGTTTCCTGATACTTTGCTTTGTTATATGTTGTATTTTTGGTATCTATTATGTGTGTTTGGTTTGGATGTGATGTTCTGATATAGAGGTGGTTGCGTATGAAATATTTGTCTGCTTTAATGGCTAGGTGTTTTTGAGTATGTGTAGGAGTTCTAAATTCTAGTTAAAAGTATATTAGTGTTATTAAGATCAGAGTGCGCAGCAAGAGCGTGGTGTGGTAGGTTAGGATTGTGACTGTTAGTTAGTTGGAAATTTCGAGGACGAAATTTCTTTAAGGAGGGTAGATTTGTAACATCCTGAAATTGGGCCTAGTAGGACTGAGCCCAATGGGCCTTGAGCGTAGTAGTGTTTAAATTTTTGGAGAACAAGAGATTGGATTAAATGTAAGTTGGACCTATTAGATAAGTGATTTTGGAAGGTTAGGCGACTTCTATGAAGTCCTAGGATCAAACTTTGGCTTTGGGGAAATTTTGGTTTTAGGTAGGCTTTAAGAATAAAATATGGAGGAAACTGACACAAGTGGAGTGTGTGGTGTTGTGGCAAAGTGACGCCACATAAGAGACAAGGGGGTGATGCCACAAGGAAGGAAGGAGGTCCAGGGTTCAAGTCTTGGCTTTTGCATTTTGGTTTTCTTTTTACATGGACCTTAGAAGTTGGCTATAGATTCATATTTTATTGCGCATGGTTTTAGACACAAGAGGAGCTTGTGGCCAAGTGGTTAGCGGCGTGGATTATGTTGCAAGGGAGCCTGGGTTTGAACCTCATGAAAAGCAAGGGAGTATTTATTTTTGCGAATTGGTCGAGAAGAGTTTGAGTTGGATTTAAACTCCGCTGATGGAAGGATCCCACATCGGAAAGATACAAAGAAGAAAGGTGAGAAGCTGGCTATATAAAGAGCATTCTAGGAGGAGGGTAAACATACCTTGGTGGGCGTTTGGGCACAGGAGTGGTCGCAGCGCGGTTTAGCATCAGATTCCTATCAGGTGTGTAACTCTCTCTACTTTAGTTGTAGAGCGGCAAATGCCGAAATGTCGGTCACGGCAATAGTAGCCACACAAGTGTGTGAGCGCACGTGTGGGGCTTCGACGCGATAGTTGAGGCCATCAGTAGTATTCTTGTGGGTTGAGGCTGCTTGGGCCACGATGGGCCAAAGTGGGCCCAATGGGCCCGTGGGCCGAATTTAAGAAATTGTATGATGGTGTTGTATATAGTGAACTAGACTAGGTGTATCTCATATACGTGGCTAGATTTGTGTTAGCTGGGCCACACGAGCGTGTGGGCTTGAATAGGCCGAAATCAGGTTTTAGGCCCAATCGTCCGGCACAACCGGAAATGGTAGCTGAGTCGCTCGGGGCGACATTAGGCCTTCGGAAAGGCCATTGCAAGTGCAAAATTTTTGAAATACCCTCGATAGGTAAATTACGAAAATACCCTTGGTGGGTAAAATTACTGTTATACCCTTTTGGGTAAGGCAGGGAGTGCCAGGTACGTGTCAGAAATGATTCAATATGAGGTTGGATGTATGTGATATTTTAATGCCTTGTTAATAGCATGTTACATTTATTATGACATATATGATGTGCATGGGATGTGGGAATGATGATAAAGGGCAAATGATAAGGTCACATAGTGATTGGTGGCTCTGCCACAAATGAGTTATAAGGTCACATAGTGATCGGTGGCTCTGCGACAAATGATTTATAAGGTCACATAGTGATCGGTGGCTCTGCCACAAATGATTTATGAAGTCACATGGTGATCGGTGGCTAAGCCACAGTGGATTTTAAGGTCACATAGTGATCGTTGATATAACCGGCAGCATGACTGTCGAGACGGCATGTAGCGGATGGAGGGTTGATTGTAGAAATCCCCACGGTGTGTTGGTTGGTACGGGTTGGCGTGTAGAGGATGGAAAAACTAGGTTGGGTTGGGACATGTTGCATTCATTTATTTCTATGCCATATTGAGTAGGCTAAGGCCCAACATGCATTTGTGGGCTACGAGCCGTTTATGTGTTTCGGGGAATTTACACACTGAGTCTCGATGACTCACCCCTTTGTTTAATTTTGCAGGTAATCATTAGATCACGGATTTGGGAGCTGAGGCGGACTTGTGGTGGCCATGCAATGTTTTCTCGTAAACTCGTTTCTTTTATTTGGACTTATTTTTATTTGGGTTTTCGTTATGTAATAAGGCCACCTTAACTTTAATTTTGGTATTTTATTTTGGTTTAGCTTTTAATTTGATTACTGCCTATTATTATTAAATGTTCAATACGGGAATTTCGTAAACCCTTAATAACCGTTTTCCAAAATGTTAACAAAAGGATAACAAGCGAATAAATATTTAAACTCAAAATTTTTAACAAACGCGCAGTTTTTTGAAACAACCCTTTTTTTGTGATATGTCAGATCCGATCGTAACGTTTAGGCTGGGTTTGGGGTGTTACAAAGGGACTTCAGAAGAAAGCGGATGCCAAACTAGGAAGGACCTTATATGGCAAAGAAGGCCCGTTTTGGAGGAGCATGGGTATTTCTGAGATAGATGGTAAGGACCTGCCCAATCCGATGAATTCAAAAAAAAAAAAAGACAAACAAAAAAAATCAAAAATCAAAAAAAATAAATAAATAAGAAAAAATAGAAATTGTCAGCAAAAAGAAGAAAGAGAAAGGAGAGGCCAAGGCGAAAACCCGCAAAGGACGCTTTGAAACCAAAGGGGATTTGAGTTGAAAACCCGAAAAGGGCGGCTCAAATTTTGATCAAAGGGGGGCATACAGCAGTCTTGCCATGCCTAAATTAATAATGAAGAAGTATACTACGTCTTGGGGCATCGACAAAATACTCCAGATCTCCTAAACACATATTGAGTTTAAAATGGTCCTCAAGAAGTTGGAACAGAGAAGCTCAGACTGTGATATCTGGGGCATCTAGTTTCCATTTTACCCATTTTAAATTTGTTATTTGTGATTATATTATTCCTTTCAAAATATGTTCACAATAAATTTCCCTCTCAACTGTGATTGCTATCTTTGCTTAGCTTATTTGTTTCGAGCTATGCTCCTAATTAATTTCCTTCTTGTCCATGGTTATGATCTTTTGCAGGCATTTTGCATTGAAATAACGGTTAATGGACTAACAATATTTTCATAAAAGGAGTTTCGCATATTACTCTGGAAGCTTCTGAATAATACAAGAACTTGAAATAGGACTATTGTTTAAAACTCACCAAGTTTAAGGAAGAGTCTAAACTGAGACTATCTCTCTGGATTTTTGTCAAGAGTGGTGGTTGAACCAAATGACCAGATATTGCGTCAGTGATACAATCTCCACAAAAATAGGCAATGTTAACCCAAGTGTAAAAAGGGGAATCATTCACAAGAAAAAATGATATTCTGCATTCATGCGAGCATTATGCATACACATCTGATTGAGTCATCCGAAGAGTGATCGGTTGATGGAACAAGCTACAGACCTTATACCCTCGAGTTATAGTGGGATAGATGGAAGTTGATACATATCCTATACCTTCGAATAGCAATGGGATGGATTGAAGAAGAAACAAATCCCATATTCTGAAATCACAGTGGGATGCTTGGGAAAAGATTCAGATCCTATACCCCTAAGTCATAATGAGATGAACCCTGAAGTTACAGCGGGGCAAATCTGTTGAATAGTTATAATTGTTTCCTCGAGTTTTCTATCGAGAATACCAGTCGAACAAGATGGCAGCATAATACGTCAGCAATAGAACCTTGATAAATGATGAGCGATGACAACCTTAAGAAAGGATCATTCTCATGAAATTCTGCATTCATGCAAAACACATTTAGTTAGGAGCCTTTGATTTATTTCGATCATTACATTCTTATCATTGTATGAAATCATTCTCATGAAATTTTGCATTCATACAGATGTCATCCATAAGACACATCTATTTAGGGGCATTTGATTCAATCCAATCATTGCATCCTAATCTTTGTAAAAAGACCATTCTCATGACAGTCTGCATTCATACAAATGTCGTCGATAATACATTTAGTTAGCAGCATTAGATTCATTCTAATCATTGCATCCTAACCATTTTGCACAAGCATATACATAAAACTGATTTTATAGCACATGTCCCCTAGAGGATGTTGTCGTAACATCGGTGAATTCGGAGATCTTGCCTTCCTGAGTGAAGCGGATCGAAGATAGCAGATCTGGCAATCCTGAAGTTGCAGGAGCAGATCGAAGCTATACAAGTCTTATCTCCTCAAAGTTCCAGCGGAGTAGGTTGAGGCTACAAATCCTTCCTCCCTGAGTTTACAATGAGGATCAGTCTGTATTTCTTTGAAGTTTCAGCAGAGAAGATTGAGGTTACGAATCTCTTCTCCCTAAATTCTTATCTCCTCGAAGTTCCAGTGGAATAGGTTGAGGCTACAAATCCCTCCTCCCTGAGTTTACAATGAGGATTAGTCCATATTTCTTTGAAGTTTCAGCAGAGAAGATTGAGGTTACAAATCTCTTCTCCCTGAATTTCTATCTCCTCGAAGTTCCAGTGGAGTAAGTTGAGGCTACAAATCCCTTCTCCCTGAGGATCAACCTTTATTTCCTAGAAGTTTCAATGAGAAGATCGAAACTACAAATCTCTTCTCTCTGGATTCTTATCACCTCGAAGTCCTAGTGGAGCAGGTCGAAGTTACAAATCCCTCCTCCCTGAGTGTATTGAGGATCAACTTTCATTTCAAGAAGTTTCAGTTGGAAGATCAAAGCTACGAATCTCTTCTTTCTGAATTCTCATCTCCTCGAAGTTCCAGTGGAGTAGATCGAAGCTACAAATCTCTTCTCCTTGACATTACATTGGAGCAGATCAAAGCGCTAGTTCCTATGCCCTTGAAGATGCAGTGGGATAGAATGAAGCTACTTGAAGAAAAGAAGTGCCAAGAAGTCAAGATTCGGCGAGACCGGGCAAATTTGGCCCTCTTTAAAGTCTTTGCTCCATTCCCGTTACACAACAATGAGCAAAGAGGGGCAGTTGTAAGATCCCAAATCTGCCCGGGCCCATTCATTAACCAAAAAACCAAAATTAAATGAAAAAACCAGTAATAATAGTCCAATAAAAAGTCCATTTACAATAACCCAAACCACTAAACCTAAATTAACAACTCATACCCAGATACAAGCCCATTTAGGACCCAACTAGCCCAATACTAAACTTGACCCAAACCCTATCCCAAAGAACAACAAGGGCAGAAACCCTAAGGTCAGTTCTAGCGCCGCTGCCCCCAGACGCAAGCCTCCAGCGCCGCAACAGCTCCGTACTGCTACGTCCGCACAATAGCCTCGTACGGCCTCCGTACTCCTCCACTGTGCATCATACATCTGCACAAGAGAACAAAAGAGAGCAAATACAGTAAACAGAAAAGAATGAATTGTTTTTAATTTTATTTTTGAATCGGCTATATAAAAGCCGAAGAAATTACTGTATAGGGACGATTATTCGAATATGAAAATATAGAACAGCAGAGGTCTTTTTCAAATTCTTTTGAATCCTTTTTTCATTTCGAAGGTCATGCATATATAGAAATACAAAAAAGGGGATAGGTTTTGAACTTTTGTGAAGATCAGAATCCTGAATCCGAAGCATTTTGGGTTGCTTTTTGATTTTTAGTGAAGGATTCGGCTTTCGTTTTCTCTAGATTTGTGCTTAGGACGTCTGAAGTGTTTGAAAGGGCCGACCTTTGGGTATCCAACCACCGCGTGCGACGGCGGATGGTGGCGGAGTACGGCGGCTCGACGACGGGGTTAGGTCAGAACCCTAGATAACCGTCAGAGTGTTTGTTTTGTTTTTTTTTGAGACAATGTTAAAATGTTTTTGAAACTGATTCTGCTATTTAAAGCCGACCCATACGATGTCGTTTCGGTGTGGGAAATTTAGATATAAAACGGCGTCGTTTCGTAGCCTCAACCCGCGCATTGACCCGACCTAGGGGAAGGATCCACGTGTTTTTCTTTAGTGAGCTAATTTCCCTTTTAGTCCTTCTGCATTTTATTTCCTTTTAATTAAGATCTCCTTTTATTTTGATTTTGCCCAGTAATTTTGCGCAGTTTTAATTTAATCTTCCTTTAAACGTAGCGTTTTCGCAATCTGGAATATTTTCACTTTTGATCCCCGTTCGTCGACGCGCGTTATGTTTTAGTCCTCAATGTTGTTTTAATAGTTATATTTGTTTGTAAATTAACCCTTTGATTCTGTTTTAATTCCAATTTTGTCCTTTTTATCCCTTTGGTGATTTTTATTACTTTATTACTATTATTATTCTACTATTATAATCATTATTATTATTATTATTATTATTATTATTATTATTATTATTATTGTATTTATTATTATTGTATTTATTATTAATTTCATATTATTTATGCATGTATTTGCTTTTAAATCCATCTATGTATATATTTTATTTTATATAAATTTAAAGATCTTATTTTAAAATTATGCAGTTATTTATTCCAATTACTTTTATATATCATTTGTATATTTTTTATTTATTATATAAATGTTTAACTTCATATTTTTATGTTTCTTGTTTTAAAGAATTGCAAAATTAGTATTGAAATTATTCTATTGATTTCGTAATATTGTTGATGTATGTATTTTGTTATTCTTATTATTTTGCTTATTATTGATCCAATGTTTGATAATTATTTCCATTATGTGTGTTAATTCTCGTTTTATATTTATTTGTTTTTTGAGATTCAATAGCATTGTATTTCATTTGTAAATAATTACTCTACGATTTATGTTATTATTTCATCATTTTATTCGCTTAAAAAGTCATGTTTTAACATCTTTAAGTTTTAGAATCATTTTACTCAAAGTTTTTAAAACAAGGCAATGCTCGTGTTTAGGGGTTTTGAAACAATCGTGCCCTAACTTACTGGGTTCCAATTTTCCTCGTTAAAACCTAGCAACCGAGTACCATTTTTCACTTAAATCCAAATGAACGATACTTCAAATAAAAAACTTATTCTCGGGAATTTGAGACATTGCGCCCTAACTTACTGGGTGTGATATTTTATCATCTCGAGATAAGAATTTCAAAAGAATAAAGGCAAAATTCCGCATTCGAAAATTTTGAGAAATAGTGCCCTAACTTACTGGGTTGCGATTTTTCATTTGACCCAAAAAATGGAATATCCTTCTTATTTTTTTTATGTGTAGGTATTGAATGTCGAAGGATAAATTTAATTTCGAGAATATAAGATGTCATGCCCTAACTTACTGAGTATGGCATTTTATTTCTCTGAAATAGGGAGCTTTGGCATCCAATACAGTTTTGTCCAAATACATATAAATATTAAATAAAGGGATCGTAATCTAGAATCTTTTCAAATTTACGGCATTAAGACATTAATTAATCAATTTGGTACCGATTTTGGGCGTTGCGAGGTTGCTAATCCTTCCTCGTGCGTAACCGACTCCCGAACCTGTTTTCTTAGATTTTGTAGACCAAAATTATTGTTTTAATAAATCAAAATGTTTTATTAAAATAATCCATCTCAAGGTGATCCGATCACACCTCGAATAAAAGATCGGTGACGACTCCATTTCCATATTTTTAAAGTCGATCCCCATTTTTCCAAAACCCAAAAAAATGGTTTCGACACTAACTATGACAACGATTTGAGGCAAGCGAACCTATCGAACAGTAGTATAGTTTAGGCAAGACCGGAATGTCGAACCCAAAGGAACTAAAAGTATTAATACTAACTCTCTTTTTATTATTTAACCTAAGAATTAAAGTGATTTTTATTTAATCTAAAATTAACTATCTACTAAAGTAAAGACACTAAGACAAAAAAGAATGAAATTGGGAAAAATACTTTTAGGAAAAACCAATTGATTAAGACGACACCCAAGGAAGAATCCACCTAGACATCAGTTGTTATCTAACTCTGAACCAGACGATTTATTCATTTGGCTTGATTCGTAAGATTCCCTAAGTTATATTAATCCCTCTCTCGAGGCGACTAACGTCTAACCCTAGGTTGATTAATTGAAATCTCTTTCTAATTAAAACCCCTAGAATTTCATTAACTCGATCTATGGACTCCCATATTAGGTTTCACCCTAATTCGGCAAAATCTCATCACCCTATCTCTAGGCGTGCGATCAACTTTGCTTAATTATGCTAGATCTACTCTTAAGTAGGGACTTTTGCTCCTCCAACTAAGCACATCATACTTGAATTAATATCCCGAAAATATCAACACAAGAATTAAGAACACATAACTAAGAACAAGTCAAATATTTATCATATAGTTCAGCAAACGATAACAAGATTCATCTTAGATTTCATCCCCCTCAGGTATCTGAGGGTTTAGTTCATAATAATTATAGAAAACATTTCAGAAGAAAAGATAAAACAAAACATAAGAAATCCCTAAAAACCCCTGAAGGGATTGAAGGAGAAATCCTCCATCTAGAGTATGATTCTGGCTTCTTGAGATGAATCAACTAGCTATCTTCGAGTAAACCTTCACAAATCTGCCCTCTTTGGCCTAGCTGGACGCCCCCTGACTAAAGCTTTGGGTTCCCGGCTTCTGCCAAACTCCTCTTCAAGTTCCCCCCTTGGGTGTTTATATAGACTTTGAGATGCCTTACTTGGCCCCTAAGCATCCTAGTTCAAGTAGAATTCTTACTAGGGTGTTTGAATAGGTTTTGAAATGTGTTTCTTTGCCTCCAAGTATCCTATTCCGAGAAAAACTCCTCTTGGCCGCGGCAGGGACATGCCCATGGCACACGCCCGTGTAAATCATGGCCAGGCCGTGTTTGAGACTGTTGAGTGAGGCACGGCCGTGTGGTCTTGGGCCCAGGCTGTGTGGATTTCGTGATATGGCCCATTTACTCCATTTTGGGCCCGTTTCTCATTCTTTTCGTCCTTTGGTGCTCTCCTAAGTATAAAACATGAAAAAAAAGGATTAAGAGCACCAAATTACATAATTCAAGGCTTAAATCATCCAAAAGCATGCTAAATGTGGGCTTAAAATATTTACTTTTACGGTTTATCAAATACCCCCACACTTAAGCTTTTGCTTGTCCTCAAGCAAAATTCTCAACTTACAAATAAAACGAACTTCCTCGATTCATAATATTCTTCAATAATGTTTCATCATAATTCAAAGGTAATTCATACATGGATAATTCAACTCAAAGAGTCCTACAGATTCAAACACTCTAAGTCATACCTTTGTAGCACAAAGCATAGGTGTTTCCCCTCATCTGAATAATTACCTCTGATTCAAAACCGACAAGAGTTGACATCCTCACTAAAGTTTCACTCAAATCACTCGAAGTGTTTAAGGTTCAGAATTAAGCACTCAAAACTCAAACATGAAGAGTTAATCCCATAGGCTTGCATGAAAATCAAATCTCCACCACTAGAATATGAGATGATACACAAATCAAAAGGTCTTTACAGGGTTGTAACAGGGCTTAGGTTCAAGGGTATGGATATAGGCTGAGTTAGAGGGTTAGAATCGAGATTGACCTGACAAATTACCTAACTAGAAAAATGAACTAATCCTAAATAATTACATCAATTGAAAACTTGTCATACTAATAATACCCTAATACGAGCTTTCTTCTTCAATAATTGGCATTCAAACATATAAGCTCATTTAATCACACAACTAATAATGAATAAAATTTGATTTTTTTAAGAGCAAGTCAAATAATAGGAAAGAACTTTTACAACTGAAATATAGAACATAATTAGGCAATTGTTCAAAATCAAATCTCGATAAAAAGGGAGTCAAGGAATGGTGATAACAAATACAAAGGGTTTTGAGTTAATATTAGTAGGTAAGTCAATAAAAAGGGTTGTTAGGATTAAACGTGGTTCACTAGGGGTTAATTATGAAGGTAAGCTTTTAGTGGAGTAAGTGGGTTAAAACCTAGGTGCCTTTATCATCTCTGTATATCAAATCAAAGGTGTGGTCTCGATATGTATCATCAATGCAAGTTCTAGAATAACAAACCAATGTTGACACACTCATAATCAATAAAGTGAGCACGAAAAAAAAATGTATGCTCTAAAAGGCTTAAAATCTCACAAAAATTATGGGTATTTGATATCAACCTCATAAATTTCAAATTTTAAGGTAATATTCAGATTCAGGTAGACAACCTAACAAACTTTTTAATTTTTGAAAAATAGACTTATCATGCTTGATTCTCTAGTATCCTTCAAATTTAATCATCAATGCACAATTATCAATGACTTAATCTAAAACATATCAATAAAAATCATAAATCAAAGGAATTTTCATTCTAATCATAATATGAAAAACTTAGTTTAGAACAAGGCATAATTCAGGGATTTGAGAATAATGCAGAAAGTTAGGCACTTTCTCGAAATAAGTATTCACCCCCCACACTTAAGATGTACATTGCCCTCAATGTAAAAAGATGTATATGCATTTTAAAAGAAAGAGGGAGGTGAGACTTCCTGAATTTGGATGGTTTCCTAGAGTTGAAAGTCGATAGGGGTGGTGGCTGTTACCGAGCTCTGCGCCAGATGAAGAAATTGGGGAGCTCGTAGAGAATTAGCCAGAAATTATTAAGACACATTTAAAATAAACTAAATATATAATTAAAGACAAGAAAGATAAAAAGAAAGAAAATAGAACTGTAAATAAAATTGAAATTAAAGATTAATGGACCAAATAGTCTTTATTGTTGGATGGTTTGCGAGGTGGTTGTGACCTCTAAGGCTATGGAGGTGCTGGCGGTGGCGGAAGTGGCGTGATTCCCAGGAAGCCTTGAGAACCTGAAACTAAGAAACTAAAATAAAATAAACTAAATTAAGCATAAGATAGTCAAAGAGAAGGAAAATAAAGGAGAAGAGTAACGAAGAAGGAAAATAAAATGGTCTCAAGGACCCTTGGCCTGTTGTTTAGATGAAGCGACCGACATGAACTTATGTAGATCGGTCTCCCTCGGGGAGACTATGCTCGGCTCCTTCCGCTTCTTCATCATGGATGTGGTGGATGTCAAGGGTTGGAAAAATGGGAGTGAAGGAAGATGAAATGGTGAAACAACAGAGGTGTAAGTGAAAAGAGGTTTAGGAGTAAGTGGGGAGTGAATGGGGTGGTGGTTTAAATAGAGTTTCAAGCCTGACACATCCCCACGCCCGTGTACCTTGAGCGTGTCGAGTGACACAGCCGTGTCGCACGACCGTGTTTATGCTTCGTTCATTTCTCCCACGCTCGTGGTTAGGGTCTCACGCCTGTATGTGATCTAACAGTGTTGTCCACGGCCGCGTCACACGGCCGTGGGGTTTTGTTGGTGCCCGTGGTATGGTGGTTGGAGTCCGTGACTCGAAAATTTTATTTGTTCTGACTCTTACTTGTTTCTGCCATGTCAGTACAGAGATTCGGGAGATCCACACGGCCACAGCCACGGCCGTGTGGCTTGGAATTCTGCACCTTTGGATAGTTTAAAGTTAGGTGATAAAAACAAAGAAAGAATAAAATAAGATAAGATAAACTAAAATGGAAAGGTTAATGGGGTTAGTACTCGGGTTGCCTCCCGAGAAGCGCTTGTTTATAGTCTTAAGCTAGACTCTCCTCTCATTTGCATATTCATGGTGGTTTGAGGAGTTGAAAGTCCTTCCTCGTGCTAGCAGGTTCATTATTATGATAGAGTTTAAGACGAGTGGCATTTATTTTCAAAGTGCCAACCATATTTTCTTCTATCGCATTCTTTTACTTTGGATTAAGCTCGTCTAACCCTTCACTATCTTGAGCTATTATGGCTTGAATTTGCTCCCTTGGGTTAGTTTCAGTGTTGCTCGGTAGTCTTCCTTGTGGTCTCTAAGAGATCTGCTTAGCAAGTTGCCCGATTTGATCCTTGAACTCTTGTGTCAATGCCTCAAGTTTTGTCTCTATCTTTTGGAAATGTGTTTCTGTATTTTGAAACCGTGTTTCTGAGGCTGGTATGAAGTTTGTCAGTATCTTTTCAAGGTTCGGCTTCTTTTCCTGTGGGTAGGGCTATTGTTGGAAGTTTTAGGGTGGTTGTTGCCTTTGATTTCTTTGACCGCCCCATGAAAAATTGGGGTGGTTCTTCCAACCGGGATTATAAGTATTACTAGAAAGGTTATTGGTAGATCGAAAATTGTTACCCATATAGTTCATCTGTTCGCTTTCCATGCCCTGTCCATAGGGTGGGTACTCAGGATTCACCACTCCTTCATTTGCGTCGCACTGCATAACTGGATGTGCCTGCGAAGAACCATATAAACCATCAAATTTTTTATGTAACAACTCTACCTGATTTGATAGCGCGGTCACTGCGTCGATGTTGAAAACTCCGGCTACTTTAGCTGGCCTTGTCCTTCTAACTTGCCACTGATAGTTATTCAGTGACATCTCTTCTATAAACTCGTAGGCCGCTTCAGGAGTTTTGTTATTCAGAGTTCCACTGGCGGCTGAATCGATTAGTTGCCTTGTTGAAGGGTTCACACCATTGTAAAAAGTTTGGACCTGTAGCCACAAAGGTAATCCGTGGTGTGGGCACCTCCTTAACAAATCTTTGTATCTCTCCCATGCATCGTAAAGTGTCTCTAAATCCATCTTCACAAAAGAAGAGATATCATTCCTTAACTTGGACGTTTTGGCTGGTGGAAAATATTTTAATAAAAATTTTTTGATCATTTGATCCCATGTAGTGATTGACCCTCGTGGAAGAGAATGCAATCACTATTTGGCTTTATTCCTCAGAGAAAAGGGAAATAACCGAAGATAGATGGCATCATCAGAAACGCCATTTATTTTGAATGTATCACAGAATTCTAGAAAATTTGCTAAGTGTGTATTAGGATCCTCATCCTGCAAACCATCAAACTGAACAAACTGTTGTATCATCTGTATAGTGTTAGGTTACAGTTCAAAATTATTTGCAGCAATAGTAGGCCTAACAATACTAGACTCGGTTCCTGTTAAACTAGGTTTAGCATAATCATACATAGTACGTGGAGCATGATGTTCGGCCATCTCTGGAGGTGGTGGATTATTCTCTGCCATATCTTCTGTAGTATTTATTTCAGCTTCTTGCTCTTCTTCTATGTAGTCTAAGCTTCTCCTTATTTCTCTACGATTTCTGTGTACGGTACCTTCAATATCACTGTCGTAAAGTAGGGGTCCTGTCAGGTTCCTTCTAGTCATAAACTAGAGGTACCTGAAAGGAACAAAAGAAGGAAAATTAGCAAAGTTAATATATATATATATATAATGAATTGTAAAAAAATGGCTAAAGTAATAAAAATTAAGCTTTCTTAATATTTCAGTTCCCCGGCAACGACCCTAAAAACTTGATCGTTGTTTTATGCAATGTCAAAGTATTAAAATTTATAAGACTAATGATCAAACCTAGAAACTAACTATGACAACGATTTGAGGCAAACGCACCTATTGAACAGTAGTATAGTTTAGGCAAGACCGGAATGTCGAACCCAGAGGAACTAAAAGTATTAATACTAACTCTCTTTTTATTATTTAACCTAAGAATTAAAGTGATTTTTATTTAATCTAAAATTAACTATCTACTAAACTAAAGACTCTAAGACAAAGAAGAATGAAATTGGGAAAAATACTTTTAGGAAAAACCAATTGATTAAGACGACACCCAAGGAAGAATCCACCTAGACTTCACTTGTTATCTAACTCTGAACTAGACGATTTATTCATTTGACTTGATCCATAAGATTCCCTGGTTATATTAATCCCTCTCTCGAGGCGACTAACGTCTAACCCTAGGTTGATTAATTGAAATCTCTTTCTAATTAAAACCCCTAGAATTGCATTAACTCGATCTATGGACTCCCATATTAGGTTTCACCCTAATCCGACAAAATCTCGTCACCCTATCTCTAGGCGTGCGATCAACTCCACTTAATTATGCTAGATCTACTCTTAAGCAGGGACTTTTGCTCCTCCACCTAAGCACAACATACTTGAATTAATATCCCGGAAATATCAACACAAGAATTAAGAACACATAATTAAGAACAAGTCAAATATTTATCACATAGTTCAACAAACGATAACAAGATTCATCTTAGGTTTCATCCCCCTCAGGTATCTGAGGGTTTAGTTCATAATAATAATAGAAAACATTTCAGAAGAAAAGATAAAACAAAACATAAGAAATACCTAAAACCCCCTGAAGGAATTGAAGGAGAAATCCTCCATCTTGAGTATGATCCCGGCTTCTTGAGATGAATCAACTAGCTATCTTCGAGTAAACCTTCACAAATCTGTCGTCTCTGGCCTAGCTGGACGCCCCCTGACTAAAGCCCTGGGTTCCCGGCTTCTGCCGAACTCCTCTTCAAGTTGCCCCTTTGGGTGTTTATATAGACTTTGAGGTGCCTTACTTGGCTCCTAAGTATCCTAATTCAAGTAGAATTCTTACTAGGGTGTTTGAATAGGCTTTGGAATGTGTTTCTTTGCCTCCAAGTATCCTATTCCGAGAAAAAATCCTCTTGGTCGCGGTAAGGACACGCCCATGGCACACCCACGTGTAAATCGTGGCCAGGCCGTATTCGAGACTGTTGAGTGAGGCACGGCCGTGTAGTCTTGGGCCCAGGTCGTGTGGATTTCGTGATATGGCCCATTTACTCCGTTTTGGGCTCGTTTCTCGTTCTTTTCGTCCTCCGGTGCTCTCTTGAGTATAAAACATGAAAACAAAGGATTAAGTGCAGCAAATTACATAATTCAAGGCTTAAATCATCCAAAAGCATGCTAAATGTGTGCTTAAAATATGTTACTTTTACAGTTTATCAATCAACTTATTCATATATATGCATGAACTTAGTATCCAGTAAGACTTTGCCTATAGAGTCTACTGAATTTGTAATTAGAGTATCGAACCCCTTATGCAAGTGTGTTCTGGTTGACAATTTTCCATTGATGTTTCAAGATATCTGTTTCCCGGCTAATCTGAGGCTAGTACCCTTTGATGAATTTGATATAATTCTGGGTATGGATTGGCTAACTTTGCATAATACTATTGCGAATTGCAAACGAAAGACTATTGATTTGAGAAGTCAGAATGACTAGATAGTCTGAATTTAATCCAATAATTTGAATGGGATATCTGCCATAATATCTTTGATGAAAGCTCTGAATTATGTGAAAAAGGGATGTGAAGCTTATCTTGCGTATGTGATTGATACAAAAGTGACAGATAAGAAAGTTGAATCTGTGCCTGTGGTTTGTGAGTTCCCTGATGTGTTTCCTGAAGAATTATTGGGATTACCTCCGATACGAGAAGTTGAGTTTGGCATTGACTTAGTGCTGGGGACGACCCTTATCTCAATATCTCCGTATAGAATGGCTCTGACAGAATTGAAAGAATTGAAGTCTCAGTTGCACGAATTGACAGACAGAGGCTTCACATAATCAAGCTTTTCTCCTTGGGGCGCTCCAGTTCTATTCGTAAAAAAGAAGGATGTCACAATGAGAATGTGCATTGATTACCGTCAATTAAACAAAATGACTATTAAGAAAAAATATCCTCTGCCCAGAATCGATGATTTGTTCGATCAGCTGAAAGGAGCTACTGTGTTATCAAAGATAGATCTGAGATCGGGATACTATCAGTTGCAAGTAAAAGATTCAGACATTCTGAAAACTGCTTTCAGAACGAGGTACGGGCATTATGAATTTTTAGTTATGCCTTTCGGACTAACAAATGCTCATGCTGACTTTATGGACTTGATAAACAGAATTTTCAGACCGTATTTAGATCGATTTTGAAACATCCCGAAATAAGGCCTAAACGGAACAGTGGTTTCGGGACCACAAATCTAATGTTGAGAAATTTATTTTATTTATATTTTTATGGTCTACAATTTCACGGAATGATTTCGTGAAAATCTCATTCGGAAAGTTTGACGTTTGGGCACTCAATTTAGTCAAAAGGACTAAATTGTAGAAAGTGCAAAAGTTGGGTTCTAAATGTTAGAGGTGTCCAATTGTTATGAAATTTTAAATTGGAGGTCCTTAAATGATAATTAGACCATTGGTTAAGTTGGTGGACAAAAATGGACATGGATGGGTATGTTTCAAAAGAATTTTTTTAAGGGGCATTTTGGTAATTTAGTGAACTAAATGAATTAAAAACAAAATTTAAATGCCAAATATGTCCATCTTCTTCATATGGACGAAATTTACCAAGAGAAGACATGGCTAGGGTTTTCTCAACTTTCCAAGCTCATGGTAAGTCCGTTCTAGCCCCGTTTTTCAAGTTATTTACGGTTTTAGAGTCTCGGTAGCTCGATTTAGCTTATGCTACCAATAATTCGTGCTAGGGTTCATCTTTGGAAAATTACCCATAGGTGAAAAGTGTGTATGTTGATGTTTTATGATAGAATATGAAGGCTGAAATTATGTTAAACAACTTTTACTAAGCGGTTTTACGTGAAAACGAGTAAAACGTCATAATCGGTAAAAATACCTAATGTTCATAAGTACATGTTAGAGTGAGAATTTGATGTTGCCATAAGAGAAAAATGATCAGCATGTTATAAAACATAAGAATAAGGGCTGAAGTTTAATTTTCGAGTATTGGGGAAAAGTGTAAATATGTAAAAGTTTAGGGGCAAAATTGTAATTTTGCAAAAGTTGAGTTAAGGACTGTTTTGAATAGTGCATTAATTAAATAAGTGAAATGTGATGTTTTAGACCTCGAAAAATGAGATTTGGACCTAGAATTGGAGGAAAACTGAAAATCGAGAAAGTTGGTAAAATGGTCGTTTCGGCATTCGAGGTAAGTTGGTGTGTTAATAATAACACAATAATGTCGTAATGTATATTTGAAACCTAAATTGTGGTTTTAAATTGATTTTTCTGAATTACATGTTTAGTATATTATGTTGGTGAATTGATTTAATAATATGTTTATGATAAAAGGTGACATAGGTGACATGGAAAATGGGTTGAAATGTTGTGCTTAAAGGTGTTTTCTATGACTATTGTTATTTTGTGAAATGGAAAGTTTATATGTAAATAATGCATTTATTTTACTTGTTCAATAATTATTTTGCTAGATATTATGGAAATCATTGGGTGATAACTACAATATGAAAATGTATGGAATGCGAAATTCTCGATTGAACCTTCGGAAAACCGAGAGGTACGGACAATATGTAGCTAGGTCACACGAGTGATAAGGGAACTTCATCGTGTGCACAAGAAAGCTACGAGATGGCAAAATTTGATATGTAGCTAGGCCACATGGATGATAAGGGATTTTCACCATGTGTGCAAGAAAGCTACGGGATAATAATTTCATATGTAACTAGGTCACATGTGTAATACTGTGTGTATACCATGTGTACAAGAAAGTTACGGGTTATGAGTAGCTAGGTCACATGAGTGGTTCCTAGTGTTGGACACCATGTAGACAAGAGAGCTACGAGATGGAATGGCTAGGTCACATGGGTGATAAGGGACCTTCACCATGTGTACAAGAAAGCCGAAATATGTGTGGGTGGAGCTATGTGCTGAAACCACCGAGTATCGGGCATTTTCCGAAGGGGTTCAACGAGATAATTTACTAATGATGATTGGTGCGCTCATGTTATGAATAAGTGCAAGTGTGAATGTGACCAATTGAGAAATGTGGCAAATGTACGTATGGACAATATGCTCGATATGTAATCGGAAATTGGAAAGATTGGTATAGGCAAGTGATGAACACAACTAAAGTGAGAGAAAGCAAAATTTTACAATAAAACTATTTTGGACAGCAGCAGTAAGGGGAATTTGAAAAATCACCAAAAATCACCATTTATTTAAAGCTTATTGAGTCTATTTTTATATAAAAGAAACAGAGAAAGCAAAGGATTGATATATTTTGAGATATTTAGATATTTGTGAGACTGGTGCAGAGTGATTTCGAGATCCCCTATTCTGACTTGGAAAAATCATTGAAAATTGTACAAAAATGATATTGGGACATAATTTATATGATTAGATTTCGTATTGAGTCTATTTTTAGAACAATCAAACTAGAACATCATTTGAATTCTGTACAGAAAGATAATTAAATTTTAGCAAAGAATGGTCGGAATTGTCGGATAGCAGAACAGGGGAGACTTTGAAAAATAAAATGTACTAATTGACTAAACCAAAAATTCTAAAAATTTTATGGTAAAGCGATATATGAGTCTAGTTTCATGGAAAATTTACGGATTGTAATTTGGAGTTCTGTAACTCTAGATATAAATAATTTAATGACTATGACTCAAGAAAATAGCTTAACTAAAATTTGAATAAATAGGAAGAATATGAAAATAACATGTTATCACATTGCTTATTATTCTCATGCGAGCTTACTAAGCGTAAAGCTTACTCCCTCCTTTCCATTTCTTTTAGTTTTGTCAGGTCAGCTCAGCGTTGGAGATCGTCGGAGGCAGTATCACACTATCGGGTCATTATCCTTGGAGTATTGGCATGTGTATGTTAAATGTTTTCAAGTGAGTGGCATGTATAGGGACTTAGTTTTTCTATGATGGATGTTGTTGTGATTAGCCAAATGTATTGGCATATAGTGATTTGTTGATTATGGCCATGAGATGTGGCTTATAATGATTTTGGCTTATAAGCCTATTTGTCCATGGTATGTGTTAATGTCTTGTTATGTGGTATAAGTGATTAAATAGATGACAATGTCAAATGCATGTCTTTGAAAAGTTTTAAATTTTGGGCGAAATTTGGTAACCCGATTTTGTATGATTGTGAATGTTGAAGTACGGTAACGCCTCGAACCCTGTTTTGGAGTTGGACACGGGTGAGGGGTGTTACAGATTTGTTGTTGTATTCATTGATGACAATTTGATTTAGTCGCACGATGAAATTGAGCATGTCGAACATTTGAGAATTGTGCTACAAACTTTGTGTGATAAGCAATTGTATGCAAAGTTTAGTAAATGTGAGTTCTGGTTGGACGAAGTAGGCTTTTTGGGGCATATTGTGTCAGCATCCGGTATACGAGTTCATCCGAGCAAGATTTCAGCTATTTTAGAGTGGAAGCCTTCGAAAAATGTATCTGAAGTCCGCTTTTTTTTTTGGGACTTGCTGGTTATTACTGACGGTTCGTAAAAAGCTTTTTGATGATTGCCACTCCGTTACGAGATTGCTTCAGAAAGATTTGCAATTCGAATGGTCTGAATAGTGTCAGAAAAGCTTTGATCAGTTGAAAGCCCTTTTGACTGAAGCTCCAGTTTTGGTACAGCCAGAATTGGGTAAAGAGTTCGTGATTTTTAGTGATGCTTCGTTAAACGGTCTGGGTTGCGTCTTGATGCATGTAGGCAAAGTTATAGCTTATGCCTCGAGACAATTGAAACCGCATGAAAAGAATTATTCGACGGACGACCTTGAGTTAGCTGTAATCGTGTTTGCTCTAAAAATTTGGCACCACTATCTTTTCGGTGAGAAGTGTCATGTGTTTTCTGATCATAAAAGTCTAAAATATCTGATGACTTAGAAAGATTTGAATATGCGACAGAGAAGATGGTTAGAACTGTTAAAAGACTATGAGCTTGTGATTGATTATCATTCGGGAAACGCAAATGTTGTTTTTCATGCTTTGAGTCGGAAATTGTTGTTTGCCTTACTTGCGATGAATGCTCATTTAATACTGTCTGATGATGGTTCAGTTTTAGCTAAATTGAAAGCGAGACCGTTGTTCTTACAGTAGATTTGTGATGCCCAAAAAGTTGACAATGAAATGATAGCGAAATGAGCTCAGTGTGATTTGAACTCTGATTTAGAATTTCAAGTTGATGATAATGATTGTTTGAGATTTCAAGATCGGATTTGTGTTTCGAGAAATCCAGAGTTTATTCAGTTGATTTTGAAAAAAACTCATAGCAGTCGCTTATCGGTTCATTCGGGAAGTACAAAGATGTATAATAATTTAAAACAACTTTACTGGTGGCCTGGAATGAAAAGAGATATCTCTGATTTTGTTTCGAAATGTTTGATCTGTCAGCAAGTTAAAGCTAAACATCAGGTGCCATCTGGTTTGTTACAACCAATTATGATTCCCAAGTGGAAATGGGATAGAGTGACGATGGATTTTGTTTCAGGTTTGCCCTTAACTCCGAGGAAGAAAGATGCAATCTGGGTTATAGTTGACAGATTGACAAAATCAACTCATATTTCGGTGAAAACGGATTATTCGCTTGATAAGTTAGCTGAGTTATACATTTCTGATATTGTGAGATTGCACGGGGTGCCATTATCTATTGTTTCTAACAGAGATCCGAGGTTTACTTCCCGATTTTGGAAGAAACTGCAAGAGGCTTTTGGTACGAAATTGTAGCTCAGTACTGCTTTTCACCCGCAGACGGATGGTCAATCTGAGCGGATTATTTAGATACTCAAGGATATGTTGAGATGTTGCATTCTTGAGTTTGAAGGTACGTGGGAACAGTATTTGCCATTGATTGAAGCCTGTATGGTAGGAAATGTCGAACACCTCCGTATTGGTCTGAACTTAATGAAAGAGACTGAAAAGAAAGTAAAAGTGATACGAAATAGTCTGAAAGCAGCGTCTGATCGACAAAAATCATACGCAAATTTCAAATGAAAAGATATTGAATTTGAGATTGGTGATAAAGTATTTTGAAAGTGTCTCCATGGAAGAAAATACCCCGATTCGGCAGAAAAGGCAAATTGAGTCCGAGATTTATCGGGCCGTATAAGATTATTGAGCGTATTGGGCCGGTTGCTTATAAACTATTGCTACCATCTGAGTTAGAAAAGATTCACAATGTGTTTCATGTACCGATGCTTCGACTATACAGATCAGATCCCTCGCATGTAATTTCTCCGTCTGGGATAGAGATTCAGTCCAATATGACTTATGAAGAAGAACTGGTCCGTATCTTAGCTTACGAGGTTAAAGAATTGCAAAATAAAAAAATTTTGTTAGTAAAAGTAATGTGGCATCGGCACAATGTTGAAGAGGCTACATGGGAGCCCGAAGATGCTATAAGACAACAATATTTGAATCTGTAATGCCTCGAATTTGGGCCTATTGGGCTTTGGATCTCATAAAATTTTTAAGTGAGCAAGAAAATGACAAATGACATGACGGCTTTAAAGGTTTAATGAATTTGGAGTGTCTAGGTGTGTTGTAGAAGCTCTGGATTCGAGTTTTGTGGTGGAGGATTCTTAATTTATTTAATTATGGAATTAGGGTTGTGAGTAGTGGGCTTTTAAATAAAAATAAGTGAAAAATGGCACAACGAAGCCTGGGTGAAGCGGCTAAGTGACGCCACTAGGGTGTAGAGAGGTGGCGACATATGCATGCAAGGAGGTATGAGGTTTGAGTGATAGCTTAGTTTTATTTTGGAGTTTAATTTTAGGCTTTTAGAAGGCTGGAAGTGGCGTGTAGAGGGACTCTAAGGAGAAGTGATCAATAGAGAGAATTTATGAGAAGGATAAGAGAGATATCATGGAGAAAAATTAGGAGATGAGTAGTGGATGAAGTGGTGCTGAATTGGACTTTAGGGGTGGCTATGTTTCGGCTATAGGCTATATAAATGTATGTGTGACGGATCTGGGCTCTTAGGTAATGCCAAATTTTCCATTCTTTTTCTTTTCCTTTCCGAAAACTTATTTTTCCACAACCGAAAATACCTTGCCTTTTTGCCGAAATCTCCTAAAGCCGAATCCCTTTTTGCCGAATTCTCTCGTAGACAAACTCTTTTATTGCCGAAGTATCATCATCCTCTCTTGCTGAAATCCCTAGTAGTGTCGAATCTTTGTTGTTTTCCTCCATCACAAATCGATTGTTATCTACTATCAGTCAAGGTTAAAAGCCGAATCTCGTTCAATAGCTATCTAGGTCGCAGGATCAAAGGTGGATTGGGTAAGTATTCAGTTAACCCCTTAGTGTGTTTTGTTAAAAGCCGAAGGGCTATCTAACTTCTCATTGTCATTAATCTTGTATTAACAAGGGTAAGGTTCAAAGATCGCAAGCGGGGTAAGGATCGTTAGCAAAGTGTTAGTGTACTCAACTCGATTATGGTTTAAATAAATGGTCGAATGTGAGTATGATCTATATGGATGACTTGTGTGGATTATGAGTCACTCGAAGTTTGATGGTGTATGTGTGAGTGCAGATCTAGGGGATACTCATGATTAGTAGCTAAGGAAGGGCTATTAGAACCCGGTAGCACACGGTAAGGTTACGGTAAGGCTTTGGCTTTTGGGAAATATTTTGATTAAGTATGGGTGATTGATTGAAGGTTGGTTGGTTGTAGGTTCAAGACCAAGAATAGTATAGCACGTAACAGTAACCAGGTGTGTACAAACACTACACACACATGATATCGGCAATGCCGGAAAGCCGAAAAACCGAAAGTGGCTAAATGGGCCCGGTGGGCCCTGAGGCTAAGATTGATGAAATTGATTGATTTGGTTATATGAATTTAGTTATTCATGCATGTCACATAATCTGGAATTGTTTTGTGCCTAATAAGCCATATGAATGAGATCTGGGCCTAATGGGCCATAAGGATGTGATTTGGGCATAATGGGCTATGTGAATGTAAAATGGGCTTTATGGGGACGTAGACAAGTATGCTAGGGTTTAATGGACTTTAAGCCTAGTTCTGAACAACTCTTAAACCGCATAAGACTTAAGCTAATAATTAAACATGTCCGTGGACAAGTTGCTGGGTTAGAGTGTGGCAACAGACATATGCATGTCTAGGATTGGATCTAGGGAGAGCTTGGTACTTAAGCGGTCCTAGTGGCCCACCTCTTCTCTGGAATCCTGCCTGGTGCATAGTGTCTGTTCACTTTAGCCACAAGGACTTGTTAATGGGCCAAAGTTCATAACTAAAACCCGAGAGGGACCAAAATACCCCTATTTGGAAATTACCAAAATACCCTTGTTTGAAAATTTCCAAAATATCCTTAGATTTGCAAAATTACTAAAATACCCCTATTTGTAAAATTACCAGAATACCTTTGATTTGCAAAATTACCAAAATATCCCTAATTTACAAAATTTCCAAAATACCC
This sequence comes from Gossypium australe, assembly GCA_005393395.2. Classification (NCBI taxonomy): domain Eukaryota; kingdom Viridiplantae; phylum Streptophyta; class Magnoliopsida; order Malvales; family Malvaceae; genus Gossypium; species Gossypium australe. Next base: position 78,173,686 of record CM016621.1, on the reverse strand, counting down.
CTATTTTGCAAAATTACCTAAATACCCCTGTAGGGTAAAATTATGAAAATACCCCTAGGTAGTGAAATGACTCAAATACCCCTAAGTGCTTAATGCGTGAAATTGTGTACGTTGCATTCATGAAATATATGTTGCATTTGGGTGGGGTTTGATGATACGGAGGAAGATATGTGAGGATCACATAGTCGCTTGACGACCGTGGATCCATTGGTGGCTCTAAGGCCATTATAGTAGCTTTGCTGTAACGTTTGAGTAGTGCCGCTGCTGTTGCTACCTTTAGAGTGTAGGGATGGGTGGGTTGATATTTATATCCCCACAAGAGTGTAGGGTTGGAAGGGAAATGGAGCGCAGGGTTGGATTTGGGATGGGTGCATTGCATTCATGTGATACTGATGTGATATGAGGTCATTGTGGGCTAAAGCCAAAGACTACCGTTTTTGATAGGGCTTAGGCCCAATGTAATAATTGTATGTTGTTTGGATTACCAAGGGTCATACACACTGAGTTTCGAAATTCACACCATTTTTATTAAATGTTTCAGGTGATCCTCAGTAGAGGGCTCGACGTGGGAGAGGATTCGGAGATGGCCACGCTATAAGATACTTAGAAGTTCTATTTATTTGTCTCAAAATACATGAGTTAATTACTTTATTTTCGTTGGATTTAATAAGGCCTTGTACTCTGACTTGACTTTGAATTTTGAGTTTTGTTGTTTCATCTGTTTACTTAATTACTAAACCTGAGTAAATTTCTTATGTTTAAATTTCTTAAAATAATTAAATGGGCTTTTATCATTACTTAACAAGAGTCAAGGATTTTGGGCTTTTGGGTCTTAAATTTTAAACTTAGCAATATCGTTTTAAATTATGCCTTTGATGTGACTGTAACAGTCCAAATTTGGCCCTAATCGGAACGGTGGTTTTGGGACCACGAATCTGAGTCTGAGAAATATTTAAATAATATATTCGGTGCTTATTATATGTAAATTAATGTGTGTAAAAGTTTCGTAGGAAAATTTAATCGTTTGTGTGTTTAATTTAGAAAAAGGACTTAATTGCGTAAAATGTAAAAGTTACAAAATAAAGTGTAAGTGTTAATTTGAAGATGGCTTTTTAATATGAGGTCTCTAATGGGAAAATATCCCATTTCCAATGATAGTGGACGGCAAAGGTCAAATGTGACCTTAAGTTATATGTTGTATTTATTATTTAATAAAGGTTAAAATAGTAAACTAATAATAATGTAAATAAATGTTATATTATATGGAATTAAAAACCATTTTCTTTGTTCTTCAAACTTCATTGCCGAATGTTAGATAAAAATAAGGGGTTTAAAAGCTTTGGAGTATTCGGCCATTGTCTAGCTCAATTCAAGGTGTGTTTTACTTCGGTTTTTGATAATTTTTATGTTTTTGTAATCGTTAGTTGTTTATGATGTTTAAGGATGAATTATGAAATATATGTGTTAGATTAATATGTTTTGTTCTTGGATTTTGATGAATTTGAGTATTTTGGGCTAAATTGCAAAAATAAATTTTTGAGGGGTTAAAATGCAAAATAAATGAAACAAATGGACTTGTATAGTCCCTATGAACATTTGGCTAGTGAAATTTTGTGTATTTTGTGTTTTGTGCAAATAGGATTAAATTGTAAAAATGTGAAACAATAGGGGTAAAATGGTAATTTGCCCGTTTATGTGTTTTGGGACTAAATTGAGATGAAATGTGCTTGAATAAGCTAAATTTTAATGTGTTTAGATCAAGAACAAAGAAAAACGGATTTGGATCGAAGAAAGGCGAAGGTTATCGAATAGTCGGTCTACGTTATCCGTCGATAGTCAAGGTAAGTCCTTAAGCAAATATATGTCAAAGAATTACTTATGAGTCTATTAAATGTTGAAATTTGAAAATTATAAGCATGAATATATGAGATTGCCGAATGTTAGTTATTATAAAATGTGATTTGATTTTTAGTAATGTAATGTGGTTAAGTATATTTGAAAATGATATTTGATAGTATAATGAAACATATGTGATATATGTGATTTTGGTATCAAGAAATGTGAGTGAAATGGTTTAGTTTTATTGATACTCGGGCTTCGAGCCTAGCAGGCCTTGTGCCGGTGAATTATATCGGGCTTATTGCCTAGCAGGCTAAATGCCGATGTTTAAATCTCGGACCTCTGGTCTAGCATGCTAAATGCCGATGTTTAAATCTCGGACCTCTGGTCTAGCAGGCTCAATGCTAGAGTGTATTTAGGGCTTTGATGCCTAGCAGGATTAATGCCGGTGATACGTTATAAACAGAGAATTCGTGAATCATACAACGTGAGACATATCTAATGAAATGAGCTAGAAGCTCGGGTAAGTATAAGCCTTCTATATTAGTAAGAAATGAGGTAAGTTGGTATATCATCATTTGAGTTAAGTATGAACATTATATATATATATATATATATATATATATATATATATATAATTGAGTTTAAATACATTATTTTGAAGAATCGGCTATAAGTGGAAAGGTTAATGGTGAAAGAGTTTTGGATATGTTTGTATATGTGTACAAATAAGTATATGTGAATGATATGTATGATGTATTCATGTGACTAGAATTATGCGAATACATAGATATTTATGTGTTTTGATGATGTATAGGTTTATGGAAATAGAGTGATAATACTTAGGTTAAAGGTAATGATAGCATTCGGCCAAGGTTAATGTACATATTGAAATATTTATGTTCAATGCCATAATTATATTGATTAAAATGTTTGATTGTTATATAGAACTTGCTTAAGACTTACTAAGCTAGTAAGCTTACTCCGTGTGTATGCATTGTTCTGTTTTATAGATTTCCATCAAGCTACGGGCTCAGAGGATCGTTGGTGAAGTCAACCACACTATCATCCCTTTTTGGTATATTTTAAACTAGTTTTGAATCAAAGGCATGTATTGGCTAGCTAAATGTTGGAATGATGTTTTGTTAATGTATAAAAGCCATGCGAAATTGACTTGTCCTTAAATATTATAGATTTATGGTTTATTAAATTTTTGATATAATAGGTGTGTATGTTATTCTTGAAAGATGAATAGGGTTTTGATGCATGTTTTCATGATTATATGATTTAGCTTTGAGAAAGGAAAAGTTTATAAATATTTGGGTTAATTACGGAAGAGTCGAATAGAAGATCGAATATATGGTAATGGATTTGTTGTACTTTTGCATTTCAAGTTAGTTATTGAGCATATGCTTTTGATATGTTATGTAATGATCCCTATGTCTAAGAATCTTTAGCGTGGTTGTGGTTTAATAATCATCAATATATAGACTATTTAAATGGTATGTGGTTATAGGGAGATGTCTACTTATGTGCAATATAGATATAGACATATCTATCAAGTTGTGTGGAATTTCTTAGCCTTGCTTAGTGTGCATAACTTGTGATTCAGCTTAGTCCCAAATGCTTGTCAATAATATGGTTACATAAATTTGTTAGTCATGGTTTGATATGGCTTTGTCTTTGAGAATTATGCGCATATTGTATTAGCATCATGAACATGTTCGGTTATGCTATAGTGTACTAATGTCACATATGTTAATGGATAGTCAACAGAGTTCTATGGGTTTGTATGTCTTAATATGCAATTTTTATATAAGGTAAGAAACGATATGCTGATATTTGACTAAGGTAATAGATGTGTTTATAATCATCTTATTTACATATTTATAAAGTGAATGGTAAGTGCTTGAACATGTATAAAATATTTGAATGTCAAAGATTCATTGATTAATTGGTTCGGACTATTGAAGTATGAAACATGTTTGAATTGGTTTTGGTATAAGAGTTTGATTCGAAATTTGCATAAATTATGTGAGACGATGAAATTGAATTGCGAGCATGATTTGTAATATAAGTCTTGATTGCATGAATTAAGAATGTGGGCTTATGAGCTATTTGTTGAATATTGGGAATCAAAGATGCGTATTTGCTTTAATGAAATAGTGAAATGTGATTGTGAATGTGATTGGATTGTTAAAGAGTTACAGTTAAAATTTTAAGTATGAATTGTAATGAATGAATGTGATGAATCGAGTCTAGTTCGGTAATACCTCATAACCCTAATCCGTCGACGGATACGGGCTAGGGGTGCTACATTTGATTGGTATCAGAGCTTACGGTTTAGTCGATTCTAGGACTATCGTAGTGCGTGTGAGTCTAGCTATACATGCCTTAAATTATAATATGATAGTGTGGTGACTTCTGACATTTCAAACTGGGTTTTATATAATAAATGGATCCTGACAGAGCCGTAGCGGATGATGTAGAGAGTGTAGCGCCTGATCTTGCACGCTGGTCAGCACCGGTGACTCTCGACCTGTCTCGGGTAGCCATGAGGGGGAGGCTAAGCAAGCCTTCTACCAGATGATGAATTTATGGTTTACCCACTTCATTCAGACTAACCCGACTGTACAACAACCTCCACCCCCGAATAATCCAATTCCGGTACCTTCAGCACCTCCGATGATAGATCCGATGAGATCTAGTAGGCCTCCCGTTGATAAAATCAGGAAATATGGGGCCGAAGAATTCAAAGCTAATGATGATGATGACGCAGAGCGAGCTGAGATGTGGCTTGATAACACTATTCGGGTACTTGATGAGCTATCCTGTACTCTAGATGAATGCCTGAAGTGTGTTATATCTTTACTACGGGACACTGCATATCACTGGTGGAATACCCTAGTATCGGTGGTTCCAAAAGAAAAAGTGACTTGGGATTTCTTCCAGATCGAGTTCCATAAGAAATATATTAGCCAGAGATTCATCGATCAGAAACAGAAAGAATTTCTAGAACTGAAACAGGGTCGCATGACTGTAACTGAGTATGAACAGAAATTTGTCAGATTGAGCCGATATGCCCGAGAGTGTGTATCAACTGAAGCCATTATGTGTAAAAGATTTGAAGACAGTCTGAATGAAGACATAAAGTTGCTTGTTGGCATTCTTGAAATCAAAGAGTTCGTAGTACTTGTCGAGCGAGCTTGCAAAGCTAAAGAGCTTGGAAAAGAGAAAAGAAAGGCTGAAATGGAAGTTAGAGACACTCGTAATAGTTCATCGAGTAAGACATTCCAATCTGTAACTAAAAAGTTCAGATATGACTTTGGCCGACATAAAGCTACTTCAGACATGTCTAGACGAGATCGACCTCCAGTGGGTTCCCGAGCGACTTCGATGGCCAGTGTTGGTAATGCTCAGCAGAATCGAGTTGAATGCAAGCATTGTGGTAAATGGCATTCTAGGAGTTGTAGATTCCGAGATCGGTCCTGTTTTAAATGTGGATCGTCAGATCATTTTATCAGAGAGTGTCCAATATTAGCCGAGCAAAATACGGCCCAGAATATCAGATCGAGTAACGTGTCAATGCGAGGCAGACCACCTAGGCATTCGGGAAATGTTAGTGGCAGCCAGAAAAGAACTAAAGACATTGCAGTTAGATTGGAGGCTCGTGCACCAGCTAGAGCATATGCTATACGTGCCAGAGAGGATGCTTCTTCCCCAGATGTTATAACTGGTACTTTCACTCTTTATGATACTACTGTGATTGCATTGATTGATCCTGGTTCGACTCATTCATATGTGTGTGAAACTCTAGTATCCAGTAAGGCTCTGCCTGTTGAGTCTACTGAGTTTGTGATCCGTGTGTCCAACCCCTTGGTCGATGTGTACTCGTTGATAAAGTGTGTAATGGTTGCCCGTTGATGATTCGGGATTCCTACTTTCCAGCTGATTTAATGTTGTTGCCTTTCGATGAGTTTGATATAATTTTGGGAATGGACTGCTTAACTTTGCATGATGCAGTGGTGAATTGCAAAAGAAAGATTATTGATTTGAGATGTTAGAACGGTGAGATCATCCGGGTTGAATCTAATGATCTGAGTGGGTTACCAGCAGTAATATCCTCGATGTTAGCTCGTAAGTATGTGAGAAAAGGATGTGAAGCTTACTTGGCCTATGTGTTGGATAATAAAGTGTCTGAAAAGCAGATTGAATCCGTACCAGTTGTGTGTGAATACCCTGATGTGTTTCCTGAAGAATTACCAGGGTTTACCACCAGTTCGAGAGATTGAGTTTGGCATTGAATTAGTACCAGGGACGAAACCGATTTCAATAGCTCCGTATCAGATGGCACCTACAGAGTTGAAAGAGTTGAAAGCACAGTTGCAAGAGTTGACAGATAGGGGCTTTGCACGATCGAGTTTCTCTCCTTAGGGTGCACCAGTTCTATTTGTGAAAAAGAAAGATGGAACTATGCGAATGTGTATTGATTATCGGCAGTTGAATAAGGTGACTATAAAGAATAAATACCCGTTGCCTCGAATTGATGACTTGTTTGATCAGTTGAAGGGGATTCAATGTTTTTGAAGATAGATTTGAGATCTGGTTATTATCAGTTACGAGTCAGAGATTCTGATGTGCCAAAGACTGCATTTCGAACGAGGTACGGACATTTTGAGTTCCTGGTTATGCCTTTTGGACTTACTAATACACCTGTTGTTTTTATGGATTTGATGAATCGGATTTTCAGACAGTATTTGGATCGATTTGTGGTAGTGTTTATAGATGATATCTTGATCTACTCCAGAGATGAAACCGAACATCCCAAGCATTTGATATTGGTGCTACAAACTTTGTGAGATCAACAGTTGTATGCAAAGTTTAGTAAATGTGAGTTCTGGATGAATGAAGTCAGCTTTTTAGGTCATGTTGTTTTAGCGTCAGGTATTCGGGTTGATCCGAACAAAATATCAGCTATACTTGATTGGAAGCCACCAAAGAATGTTTCTGAAATTCGAAGCATTTTGGGACTTGCGGGATACTACAGACGATTTGTCAAATGTAATATCCCGGGTTAGGGGGCTAGGTTGTTGTTGCATGATATTGCATGTGTTGGTGTGCTGTGTTGATGTTTGTGTAGTGTCGAGGCTTAATTGTGGGCTAGGAGTGTGCCTGAGTAGGTAGGAAAATTTTGGTTTTTGGGTGTTAAGTGAAGGGAGCTGAGGAAGCTGGGGTTTTTATTTTATTTATGGTAATTCATAGCACAAAGGAGGAGCTGGCAAAGTGGCAAGGCATGTGCTACTTGGGAGCTTGGTGTGGCGTCAACTGCATGGGGTGGAGGTCTAGTGTTCGAGTTGCAAAGACCTCACATTTTGGCTTCATTTTGGACGGCATAGGAGGGAAGAGTTGGATGAAGTTTAAATTCCTCCTTTGACTTGGTCTTCACTTTCAAATGAAAGGTGGAGAGCAAATAGTGGAGGAAGACTTGGTAAGCACTTTTGAATTGTGTGGAGTGGAGTGATTGGGGGGATTATGGCCGAATTTGAGGGAGTGGGGAGTGGGGAAGTGACGGCTTAGTGTGGGATAGGGGTAGGCCGAATGTACCTTGGCATTTTGGTACATTTTCGGTCAAGCTTTTAGTAAGCAAAAACTCTCTTTTGTCCACTTTGAAAACCGAAAGCTTTAGCACACTTGCCGAATTTTTTCTTTGTTTATTTTCTCCTAATTTTCCCTTGTTAGCCGAATGTCACCTTGAAGACACACCCTTGGTTTGTTTTCTTTCACTTTTGCTTTTGGCCGAACTTAGCATTCCACTTGCATTCTTTTTCTCTTTTGAAACTTCAGTAGCCGAAAGTTCTCTCCAAAGCCTTATTCTCCATTTCTTTTTCTTTCCAAAACCGAAGGTGTTCTCTTCTTATTTTCTTCCCATTTCTTTTCTCTCAAAAACCGAAAAGCATTTACCTCTTATTCATTTTCTTTCTTCTTCTCAAAACCTTGGCGGATTATCAATTCATTTCTTCTCATCTACCTTTGTTCTTTTCTTGTTGCACAAAGCCAAATTTCCCTTCTTTCTGTTGAAGCTTTGGCCGAATATCAACCCCTCCCTTCTCCATCTTTTCTTGCGTTTTTTTTTTTTGTGAGTAAGGCCGAATCTCCATTCCCTCCTAGTGTGGTGTTGGCCGAATCTTTGTTGGTGTTGGGGTAAGTGTTTGGCCGAATGGCCATTCTTCTCTTCTCTAAGTACTAGGCTGTTTGCGTTTTGTTCAAAGCCTATGATCGGCTTTGGTTGGAAGGTATTGACCATTGGTTATCATCTTGTATAGGGCTTTTGGATAGTGGAGGCGATCAAGAGGAGTCTTCCTTCCTTGCTAACCGATTAGTAAGTGAAGGGTAAGTAATTGGTATACTATTGTTAGTTCAATCTTTGGATTTCGGTTAAGTTAAAGGTGATTGGAGATTAACTATTTGTTTATTAGGGTGCCGATTGTTAATGGGGAATCACTGCTTGATTCGAGATTTGGTAGGAAACCAAATCAAGTATAAAGGTAAGGGTTCGATATTAACCCTTTTGGTTAATTGATGTTGGCCGAATGTTATAGATGCCTAACCCTTATGTTTGGCCGATTCTAGGAGCAAGTCAATCGAGGGACCTAGATCGATTCGTTGGGATCTTTAGACTCGTAATAACCAGGTGTGTAAACTAACACACTTCTATTTAGTAATGTGATTGATAACCTTGTTGTAATTAGTGAAACAGTGATGATTGATGTGATACCCTGTTGGGTATGATCTTGGACTCGGGTAAGTCAGTATTATTATGAGCTTACTGATGATCTGTATGGTACCATGATTATGGATGTATGTGAGACGGGATAATGATGTTAAACATATTAGCATGATATGTATGACTTGTATGATATGCATGATCACATGAGTTGGTATGATGATGGGTGATATGAGTGGAGGGGGCAGTGATATTTTGTGCTGACGAGCACCAGTGTTTTGGTAACACAACTTTGTGACTTTGGGTCACCAGAGGTTTGGCACCTCCAGAGGTTTGGCACCTCAGCGTCTCGTCCCCGTGGTTTCGCACCACAGTGGGTTGGCCCCACAAGGCGGTATTGAGGGATTGACGCTAGTGATTTGGTATCACACGATGGGTTGGCCCCATCACTCGATTATTGTGACTACGGTCACCAGTGGTTTGGTACCACATTTGTGTCTTTAGGACACCAGAGGTTTGGCACCTCATTGCGACTCGTCCCTGTGGTTTGACACCACCGTGGGTTGGCCCCACTTGAGATATGGGATCGTCTGCTAGTGATTTGGTATCACACGATGGGTTGGCCCCATCATCGGATTTGTCACTGCGGTCACCAGTGATTTGGTATCACAATCGTGTCTTTGGGACACCAGTGGTTTGGCACCACATTGACAGATATTGTGTCTTTGGGACACCAGTGTTTTGGTAACACATTGTGACTATATGTCACCAGTGGTTTGGCACCACTAGTGGTTTGGTACCACACGGGGTAGAAAAGGCGTTACGGATGGTTAGGATCGGGTTGCATTAATTATGTTGCTATGTATGATGTGTGTTAGCATGTTGTTTTACCGGGAGCGGGATTTACGCAATGAGTCATTCGACTCACCCTCTCCTTTGACATTTCAGGTGACACTTAGACGCGGACCTGGAGCCGGGATGGACTCGGGGTGCTCATGCCATGCTTAATAAAGACTTGCTCCGATTTTATGATTTGGGTACTATAGTTTAATTACTTTTATTTGGGTTTTATTTTGGATTGTAAAAGGCCTTTAAATTATGTTTTATGATGTTTTGATTTTCAAATCAAACTCGATTTTCTACCAAGTTAAAATGTCTTAAGTAACACTAAGAAACCACTTGAATAATGGAATGAACTAAACTCGTTTTTCACTACACACTTTGGGTAAGTTTTTCAAAATTTTCTGGGTTTTCTAAATACACCATCTGATTTCAAACAAGTCTACTCGAATTTTCTTCAAATACACTATGTTTTCATCCAGTTTTTAAACGGAAAATTCTAACCTCTCAAATACGTTTTCCCTCGTAACATACCAGATTCGGACGTGGTGTTTTGTCCGGGTTTGGGGTGTTACATCAAAGGTTTTTCCATTATAGCTACACCTTTGACAAAGCTACTACAGAAAGATGTCAAGTTCGAGTGGACAGAAAAGTGTCAGAAAAGTTTTGATCAGTTGAAAGCTCTTTTGACCGAAGCTCCAGTGTTAATTCAGCCTGAATCAGGTAAAGAATTCGTTGTATACAGTGATGCTTCTTTGAATGGTTTGGGTTGCGTCTTAATGCAAGAAGGCAAGGTAGTAGCTTATGCTTCGAGACAGTTGAAGCCTCATGAAAGAAATTATCCGACTCATGATCTGGAATTAGTAGCCATTGTTTTTGCATTGAAGATTTTGCGTCAATACTTATTCGGTGAGAAATGTCATGTTTTTTCGGATCACAAAAGTCTGAAGTATTTGATGACTCAGAAAGACCTGAACTTGAGACAACGCAGATGGTTAGAACTGTTGAAATATTATGAATTGGTGATTGATTGCCATCCAGGGAAAGCCAACGTTGTTGCGGATGCCTTAAGTCAAAAATCATTGTTTGCTCTACGTGCATTGAATGCACATATGGTTATGTCTGGTGATGGTTCAATTATAGCCGAGTTGAAGGCAAGACCGTTGTCTATTCAGCAAATTTGTGATACACAGAAAATTGACAAAGATATGATTGCTAGACGAGTTCAGTGTGAAAATGATATAAAGACAGAGTTTCGAATTGATGAAAACGATTGTTTGAACTTCAAAGGCCGAATATGTGTTCCGAAGAATATGGATTTGATTCAGATGATTTTGAACGAGGCTCATAATAGTCAAATGTCGGTACATCTGGGTAGCACAAAAATGTATAATGATTTGAGATAGTTTTATTGGTGGCCTGGCATGAAACAGGATATATCTAAATTTGTTTCAAAATGTTTAATTTGTCAGCAAGTAAAAGTTGAGCATCAAGTGCCTTCTGGATTACTTCAGCCGATCATGATACCTGAATAGAAATGGGATAGAATTACTATGGATTTTGTATCCGGTTTGCCTACGACACCGAGCAAGAAAGATGCAGTCTGGGTTATAGTGGATAGGCTAACCAAATCAGCTCACTTTGTGCCAGTTCGTACAGACTATTCGCTCGATAAACTTACTGAATTGTATATATCACAAATTGTGAGGTTACATGGTGTGCCGAGTTCCATTATTTCAGATAGAGATCCGAGATTCACATCGCGGTTTTGGAAGAAGTTGCAAGAGGCTTTAGGTACTAAACTCCACTTTAGCACAACCTTCCATCCGCAGATAGACGGTCAGTCTGAACGAACTATTCAGATACTTGAGGACATGTTGAGATGTTGCGTCCTTGAGTTTGAAGGTACGTGGGAAAGATACTTACCTTTGGTTGAATTTGCCTATAATAACAGTTTTCAATCTAGTATCAAAATGTCACCTTACGAAGCTCTATATGGCCGCAAGTGTCGTACACCGTTGTACTGGACCGAGCTCAGTGAAAATAAGATACACGGGGTTGATTTGATTAAAGAGACTGAACAGAAGTGGCTATAATCAGAGATAGTTTGAAAGCTGCCTCGGATCGTCAAAAGTCCTATGCTGATTTGAAACGTAAAGACATTGAGTTTTGAGTCGGAGACCGAGTATTTTTGAAAGTTTCTCCGTGGAAGAAAGTACTCCGATTTGGTTGAAAGGGCAAACTAAGTCCGAGATTCATCAGACCGTATGAAATCATTGAACGTATCAGGCCTGTTGCTTATAGATTGAAGTTGCCTTCTAAATTAGAAAAGATACACAATGTGTTCCATGTTTCGATGCTTCGTAGATATAGCTCAGACCCATCACATGTGATTTCCCCATCCTGAATTGAAATCCGATCTGATATGACATATGAAGAGGAACCGATCTGTATTTTAGCCCGTGAAATGAAAGAGTTGAGAAACAAGAAAATTCTGTTGGTGAAAGATATGGAATCGACACGGAATTGAAGAGGCTACATGGGAGCCTGAGGATTCAATGAGGCAATAATATCCGACTTTTTTTAATGGTAATATTTTCGGGGACGAAAATCCCTAAGGGGGGGAGAGTTGTAACAGTCCAAATTTGGCTCTAATCGAAACGGTGGTTTTGGGACCACGAATCCGAGTCTGAGAAATATTTAAATAATATATTCGGTGCTTATTATATGTGAATTAATGTGTGTGAAAGTTTCGTAGGAAAATTTAATTGTTTGTGTGTTTAATTTAGAAAAAGGACTTAATTGCGTAAAATGTAAAAGTTACAAAATAAAGTGTAAGTGTTAATTTGAAGATGGCTTTTTAATATGAGGTCTTTAATGGGCAAATATCCCATTTCCAATGATAGTGGGCGGCAAAGGTCAAATGTGACCTTAAGTTATATGTTGTATTTATTTTTTAATAAAGGTAAAAATAGTAAACTAATAATAATGTAAATATATGTTATATTATATAGAATTAAAAACCATTTTCTTTGTTCTTCAACCTTCATTGCCGAATGTTAGATAAAAATAAGGGGTTTAAAAGCTTTGGAGTATTCGGCCATTGTCTAGCTTAATTCAAGGTGTGTTTTACTTCGGTTTTTGATAATTTTTACGTTTTTGTGATCGTTGCTTAGAAATTATCAAGGCCCATGCTTTAATTTTTGAATTTGGTGGATATTTTGAGTTGAGCTATGGTAGATAATTAGTTGTCTATGATGTTTAAGGATGAATTATGAAATATATGTGTTAGATTAATATGTTTTGTTCTTGGATTTTGATGAATTTGAGTATTTTGGGCTAAATTGTAAAAATAAATTTTTGAGGGGTTAAAATGCAAAATAAATGAAACAAATGGACTTGTATAGTCCCTATGAACATTCTGCCCTTAAGTGGTGTAGTGAAATTTTGTGTATTTTGTGTTTTGTGCAAATAGGATTAAATTGTAAAAATGTGAAACAATATGGGTAAAATGGTAATTTGCTCGTTTATGTGTTTTGGGACTAAATTGAGATGAAATGTGCTTGAATGAGCTAAATTTTAATGTGTTTAGATCAAGAACAAAGAAAAATGGATTTGGATTGGGGAAAGGCAAAGGTTATTGCATAGCCGGTCTATGTTGTTCGTCGATAGTCAAGGTAAGTCCTTAAGCAAATATATGTCAAAGAATTACTTATGAATCTATTAAATGTTGAAATTTGAAAATTATAAGCATGAATATATGAGATTGCTGAATGTTAGTTATTATAAAATGTGATTTGATTTTTAGTAATGTAATTGAAAATGATATTTGATAGTATAATGAAACATATGTGATATATGTGATTTTGGTATCAAGAAATGTGAGTGAAATGGTTTAGTTTTATTGATACTCGGGCTTCGAGCCTAGCAGGCCTTGTGCCGGTGAGTTATATCGGGCTTAATGCCTAGCAGGCCTTGTGTCGGTGAATTATATCGGGCTTATTGCCTAGCAGGCTAAATGCCGCTGTTTAAATCTCGGACCTCTGGTCTAGAAGGCTCAATGCCGGTGTGTATTTCGGGCTTTGATGCCTAGCAGGATTAATGCTGGTGATACATTATAAACACAGAATTCGGAAATCGTACAAGGTGAAACATATCTAATGAAATGAGCTAAAAGCTTGAGTAAGTATAAGGCTTCTATATTAGTAAGAAATGAGGTAAGTTGGTATATCATCATTTGAGTTAAGTATGAACATTATATATATATATATATATATATATAAAATTGAGTTTAAATATATTATTTTGAAGAATCTGCTGGAAAGGTTAATGGTGAAAGAGTTTTGGATATGTTTGTATACGTGTACAAATAAGTATATGTGAATGATATGTATGATGTATTCATGTGACAAGAATTATGCAAGTACATATGATATTTATGTGTTTTGATGATGCTATGTTTCTGGAAATAGAGTGATAATACTTAGGTTAAAGGTAATAATAGCATTCATCCAAGGTTAATGCACATATTGAAATATTTATGTTCAATGCCATAATTATATTGATTAAAATGTTTGATTGTTATATAGAACTTGCTTAAGACTTACTAAGCTAGTACGATTACTCCGTGTGTGTGCATTGTTCTGTTTTATAGATTTCGATCAAGCTACGGGCTCAGAGGATCGTTGGTGAAGTCAACCACACTATCATCCTTTTTTGGTATATTTTAAGCTAGTTTTGAATCAAAGGCATGTATAGGCTAGCTAAATGTTGGAATGATGTTTTGTTAATGTATAAAAGCCATGCGAAATTGACTTGTCCTTAAATATTATAGATTTATGGTTTATTAAATTTTTGATATAATAGGTGTGTATGTTATTCTTGAAAGATGAATAGGGTTTTGATGCATGTTTTCATGATTATATGATCCGGCTTTGAGAAAGGAAAAGTTTATAAATATTTGGGTTAATTACGGAAGAGTCGAATAGAAGATCGAATATATGGTAATGGATTTGTTGTACTTTTGCATTTCAGGTTAGTTATTGAGCATATGCTTTTGATATGTTATGTAATGATCCTTATGTCTAAGAATCTTTAGCGTGGTTGTGGTTTAATAATCATCAATATAGAGACTATTTAAATGGTATGTGGTTATAGGGAGATGTCTACTTATGTGTAATATAAATATAGACATATCTATCAAGTTGTGTGGAATTTCTTAGCCTTACTTAGTGTGCATAACTTGTGATTAGGCTTAGTCCCAAATGCTTGTCAATAATATGGTTACATAAATTTGTTAGTCATGGTTTGATATGGCTTTGTCTTTGAGAATTATGCGCATATTGTATTAGCATCATGAACATGTTCAGTTATGCTATAGTGTACTAATGTCACATATGTTAATGGATAGTTAACAGAGTTCTATGGGTTTGTATGTCTTAATATGCAATTTTTATATAAGGTAAGAAATGATATGCTGATATTTGACTAAGGTAATAGATGTGTTTATAATCATCTTATTTATATATTTATAAAGTGAATGGTAAATGCTTGAACATGTATAAAATATTTGAATGTCAAAGATTCGTTGATTAATTGGTTCGGACTATTGAAGTATGAAACATGTTTGAATTGGTTTTGGTATGGGAGTTTGATTCAAAATTTGCATAAATTATGTGAAACGATGAAATTTGTAACATCCCCAAACCCGGCCCATTCACTACGACCGAATCTGGTTATATTAGTGCGGAAAAGACGGTGGAAGAATCTATTTAACTTAGAAAAATTTAGTAAAACTTGCTACCTTTTGTAAAATCCATGTTTATTCAAACTTATGAGTAAAACTTTGTTATCATATCAATATTATAAAATGCCCAAAAATAAACTTTAATGAATATATAAGACTAATTCTAAATAAATAAGTTGTCAAAAATAAATTCGTTTCCACTTAGTAATTTAATATAATCCAAACATAAAATAATTAAATAATTCCCAAAGTAAATAAAAATCAAAGGGGTCTTATTACATCAATGTTTAAAAGATCTAGTACTTAATATAAATAAACTTAAAATATTTAAACTATTCTTTCTGCATGGGCCACCACGTGTCCTCTCCGATCCCGGTCCACTCTACGCGTCACCTGAAATGGTTAATTAAAAGAGTGAGTCCACTGACTCAGTGCATAATCACAACACATATTTCCATCCGTATGGGCTTGGCCCATACCCACACAGCCATCGAAACAAATCATGCAAGAATGCATCTCAGCCCAACCCATTGTCCAACCGTACACCAACCTTAGCAGACTCCCCGCCTAAGGCCGTGGGAAACTCCCCACCGATCACATCGTGATCCATAACATCTTACCTTGGCAAGCTCGCTGCTCAAGGCCGTGGCTGAGCCACCGATCAACCAAAGTGATCCAATATCGTAATCTGTCTACGGTGATGCACATAGCAATCAACCGCCGAGATGGGCACCGAGCCAACACCTCCCTTGAGGTAGCACACAGCAAATCCCCAAGCGCTAATGTAGCCGGAGCTATCATTAGACCACGTACAACTTGTGTACTCTTCCTCCTTCATCAAATCAAGCCCCACCTCATGCAAATATGTAGATGCAACATGTTAAGTCATCATATCACATAAGTATATAAATGTTTATACATACATAAATACATCACAAATAAACTTACCATCACCAGTTCTCATCACTTATGCCATTATAAACGGCTTCCACACATAATACACATGTAACAAGTTAGCAACCAAAACCACAGAAATAGTGCGATGATTACGCACCTTAGAAATACAACCGATCCAATCCCGAAATGCTGCTTGACTAACTCTCTGCCGAAACACCACCTTAACCAACCCATAATAATACCATATTAGAATTGGCCCAAAACTTAGAAACATAACACTTGAGGCCCTTGGCCGAACATTATCCTTACCACCTTCTTACCGAGTTCGATTGCGGAAACTTGACTGAATACAACAAATCCCCAAAGTGCCTTCACTAACCGATTGCAAACCGAGGCCCGAAGAGATACTTCCAATATTCGGCAAAGGTACGCTAAATAGAAAAGGGATTTTGGCTCAGAGGTAAGGTGTAGGTTCGGCTTTGCAAAGCTATAAGACCAAGAAGTAGATGCTAAGGTGCTTCCAAAAGGTGTTGCGGCAATCAGAGAAAGGAGAGTTTATGGTCTAGCAACGAGTGAAATGGATAAGAAAAATGGAAAGAGAAAGGGACTTGAAGTTTCGGCTCAGATGAATAAGTGAGAGAGAGAGGCGTTTTGGTGAGGTTGAGGTATGAGGAGGAAATGAAAATGGAGGCTAAAAGGAAAGGCTAAAATTCGGCAAGGGAGAGAAAGCCAAAATGATGAATGAATAATGAGCACCTCCCCCCCTATTTATACTAAAAAGCCAAGCTCCAACCCCCCAAAAATAATCCCTAAAATTCTCCTAAAATACCTCCCCACCATCCATTCAAAATAGTTTGAATGGGTCAAACCTTCTAGCCAAAATTTAAAAAAAAATTGACCAAGTCTTCTCCACCTTTTAAGCCTTTCAAACCGTCCATCCACCCCCACCAAGATGACGCAAAAACAAAGCCCCAAATGCTGCCCTTGCGATTCGAACCTGAGCCCCTTCCCCCTGCAAATGGCGTCATACACACAAGGCCTTAGTGGCGCCCATCCTGCCACTCCACCAGCTCCTTTCTTGTGACATAAACTCCCAAATAATTCTCTTAAGACACCCCTCGCCAAGCTCCCCTTTTAACCCCTAAAACTAAAAATTTTCCAAAGCGTCCTACCTCCACCTAGGGTTCTCAGGACCTCTAAAACTTACCCAACCACACCCTAGAGTGTGCCAACACCTGAGCTAAGCACCAAAAATCTAACCCCTAAAACCAGGGTGTTACAATTCTACCCTCCTTAAAATAATTTCGTCCTCGAAATTACTTAGCTAACGAACATCTGCACAACCTATCTTACCACCTTCGCTTATGCTGCGCAACTCTGATTAACAAGTTTTATGCATTAGAAATTCTTGTTTCACTGTTTTATCCACGAGCAATTTTATGCAATGAAGTTTCCGAGAGTAGTTCTTTCGAGCAATCAAGTTCCACTTCCTACCCAGGGGTAATTCCGTCATTTTCCTATAGGGGTATATAGGTAATAACTCTGGGTCAATTTTTGAAATTAGTTTTCCAACTTAAAGATATTTCAAAATTCACAAAATCTCAGGGTCATCTTGAAAATTTTGTTCAAACCGGAGGTATCGCAAAAATTTCAGAAATCAGGGTTATTTTTGTAATTTTTTGAAATCATGGGCATTTTCGTAAATTCTCAAAATCGAGATATCACAATATTTCACAAAATAAGATTTTCTGATACTTGATAAAATAGGAATATTTCCATAAGAGTCGAAAGAAATTTGAAAATTTAGAAACCAAGGGCGTTTTGGTAATTTTATCAACCAGGGGTATGATCGTAAATTTCCCCAAACCAGAGTATCTTAATATGTAAAACTCGAGATTTTGGTATTTTGTAAAGTAAAACCATTTTAACAAAAGTTGAGGGTAGTACGGTAATTTTACAATACAGGGGCATTTTTGTAATTTTGCCACTAGGGCATTTTGGGAAATTTTGTAAATCGAGACAACTTTTTTTCAAAATCTGATTTAGAGTTTTTTACAAACCAAAGGGGTAAAGTTGGAAAAAAAATTTTAAAACAGAAAGTTTTTAAAAAAAAACAGCAAGGCTAGTTCCCTTTCGGGTTTTAATAATCGGTTTAGCCTATGAACAAGTCCTCTTGGTTAAGGTGAACCAAAGCTACGCACCAGGTAGGATTCCTACGAAGAGGAGGTGAGTCACGAGGACTGCTTAAGTACCAAGCTCTTCTGGATCCAATCCTAGACATGCGTACCAAGGTTACCACACCTTAACTCGGCGACTTACTTCACAGGTTTGTTTCTTAGGCACTTTAAATCTTATGCACGTGTTTGAGTAGTCTAGTCCTAGGGTCCAACAGATCCTATTATTCTATTCTACGAGCCCAAACTAAGCCCAAATCAAAGCCCATAATAAATCACACAAACAAAAACACTTCAAGAGCTAGAAGTACTTACCTGGTGGACTTCGGGCCGGAGACACAGGTGCCATGCCGGAGTAACCTGAAAACTTTTTATAAAAGCCCATTTTTTTCCAAATAGTCCATTTTGAAACTTGTTTCGGGCCCAAAAACCCTCAAAGCCTAGTTTTGAACCGAGCTCTGATACCAAACTGTAACATCCCCAAACCCGGCCCATTCACTACGACCGAATCTGGTTATATTAGTGCGGAAAAGACGGTGGAAGAATCTATTTAACTTAGAAAAATTTAGTAAAACTTGCTACCTTTTGTAAAATCCATGTTTATTCAAACTTATGAGTAAAACTTTGTTATCATATCAATATTATAAAATGCCCAAAAATAAACTTTAATGAATATATAAGACTAATTCTAAATAAATAAGTTGTCAAAAATAAATTCGTTTCCACTTAGTAATTTAATATAATCCAAACATAAAATAATTAAATAATTCCCAAAGTAAATAAAAATCAAAGGGGTCTTATTACATCAATGTTTAAAAGATCTAGTACTTAATATAAATAAACTTAAAATATTTAAACTATTCTTTCTGCATGGGCCACCACGTGTCCTCTCCGATCCCGGTCCACTCTACGCGTCACCTGAAATGGTTAATTAAAAGAGTGAGTCCACTGACTCAGTGCATAATCACAACACATATTTCCATCCGTATGGGCTTGGCCCATACCCACACAGCCATCGAAACAAATCATGCAAGAATGCATCTCAGCCCAACCCATTGTCCAACCGTACACCAACCTTAGCAGACTCCCCGCCTAAGGCCGTGGGAAACTCCCCACCGATCACATCGTGATCCATAACATCTTACCTTGGCAAGCTCGCTGCTCAAGGCCGTGGCTGAGCCACCGATCAACCAAAGTGATCCAATATCGTAATCTGTCTACGGTGATGCACATAGCAATCAACCGCCGAGATGGGCACCGAGCCAACACCTCCCTTGAGGTAGCACACAGCAAATCCCCAAGCGCTAATGTAGCCGGAGCTATCATTAGACCACGTACAACTTGTGTACTCTTCCTCCTTCATCAAATCAAGCCCCACCTCATGCAAATATGTAGATGCAACATGTTAAGTCATCATATCACATAAGTATATAAATGTTTATACATACATAAATACATCACAAATAAACTTACCATCACCAGTTCTCATCACTTATGCCATTATAAACGGCTTCCACACATAATACACATGTAACAAGTTAGCAACCAAAACCACAGAAATAGTGCGATGATTACGCACCTTAGAAATACAACCGATCCAATCCCGAAATGCTGCTTGACTAACTCTCTGCCGAAACACCACCTTAACCAACCCATAATAATACCATATTAGAATTGGCCCAAAACTTAGAAACATAACACTTGAGGCCCTTGGCCGAACATTATCCTTACCACCTTCTTACCGAGTTCGATTGCGGAAACTTGACTGAATACAACAAATCCCCAAAGTGCCTTCACTAACCGATTGCAAACCGAGGCCCGAAGAGATACTTCCAATATTCGGCAAAGGTACGCTAAATAGAAAAGGGATTTTGGCTCAGAGGTAAGGTGTAGGTTCGGCTTTGCAAAGCTATAAGACCAAGAAGTAGATGCTAAGGTGCTTCCAAAAGGTGTTGCGGCAATCAGAGAAAGGAGAGTTTATGGTCTAGCAACGAGTGAAATGGATAAGAAAAATGGAAAGAGAAAGGGACTTGAAGTTTCGGCTCAGATGAATAAGTGAGAGAGAGAGGCGTTTTGGTGAGGTTGAGGTATGAGGAGGAAATGAAAATGGAGGCTAAAAGGAAAGGCTAAAATTCGGCAAGGGAGAGAAAGCCAAAATGATGAATGAATAATGAGCACCTCCCCCCCTATTTATACTAAAAAGCCAAGCTCCAACCCCCCAAAAATAATCCCTAAAATTCTCCTAAAATACCTCCCCACCATCCATTCAAAATAGTTTGAATGGGTCAAACCTTCTAGCCAAAATTTAAAAAAAATTGACCAAGTCTTCTCCACCTTTTAAGCCTTTCAAACCGTCCATCCACCCCCACCAAGATGACGCAAAAACAAAGCCCCAAATGCTGCCCTTGCGATTCGAACCTGAGCCCCTTCCCCCTGCAAATGGCGTCATACACACAAGGCCTTAGTGGCGCCCATCCTGCCACTCCACCAGCTCCTTTCTTGTGACATAAACTCCCAAATAATTCTCTTAAGACACCCCTCGCCAAGCTCCCCTTTTAACCCCTAAAACTAAAAATTTTCCAAAGCGTCCTACCTCCACCTAGGGTTCTCAGGACCTCTAAAACTTACCCAACCACACCCTAGAGTGTGCCAACACCTGAGCTAAGCACCAAAAATCTAATCCCTAAAACCAGGGTGTTACAAAATTGAATTACGAGCATGTTTTGTAATATAAGTCATGATTGCATGAATTAATAATATGGGCTTATGAGCTATTTGTTGAATATTGGGAATCAAAGATGTGTATTTGCTTTAATAAAATAGTGAAATGTGATTGTGAATGAGATTGGAATGTTAAAGAGTTACAGTTAAAATTTTAAGTATGAATTGTAATGAATGAATGTGATGAATTGAGTCTAGTTCGGTAATACCTCATAACCCTAATTCGTCGACGGATACAGGCTAGGGGTGTTACAGTGACATTCCCAGATTCAGCCATAATGTCTGGGCCTGGTCTGGGGGTGTTACAGAATCTGTTCAACGGTAAGATTTGTGTGTCAAAGATGCTAAGGGGGGAGAGTTGTAACAGCCTGATTTAGACCCTAGTCAAAATAGTGGTTTCGGGACCACAAATCTGAGGTCAGAGAAATAATTTAATATTATTTTTGATGTTTATGGCATGTGATAAAGTATATGTGAAAGTTCTGTGTGAAAATTTTATCGTTTGTGTGTCGATTTGTGAAAAAGGACCTAATCGCAGAAAATGCAAAAACTGTGTGCTAGTAGTTAAAAGTGCTTATTTGATATGGTTCCTTAAATGAAAGGTTGGACTATTGATAGTTGAATTTGACGTATGTGGCCATTAAATGAAAGCTTTTAAATGTTTTAAGTAAGGTTAATTCGGTAAATGGTAAATTATTGTATGATTAATTAAAACAAAAACAATTTGATGGCCATTATCATCTTCTTTCACTGATTTTAGAAGAAAAAGAAAGTGTTTTAAGCTTTGTTTCATTCAGCCATTAACAAGGCTTAATTGAGGTATGATTTTGATCCGTTTTCGATAATTTCTACTTTTTTGTGATTGTTGCTTTGTGTTCTATAAAGCCCATGCTTAAATTCATGAAAGCAATGATGATTTTGAGTTATGCCATTGTTGATTTTGTGAGTGTTGTGATGTTTGATGATGAAAACTAAGTGTTTGATGATTGATATACATATTTTCTAAAGTGATATTGAGTAAAAATGTATTTTTGGGATTTAATTGAGAAATGTGAAAACTCTGTGTTGAAAAGTGAATTAAATGTGATATATGGACTGCTAGGGACACTATGGTAATTCGGCTAAGCATGGATTAAATTGGATTTTGTGAATTTTATGTATTTGTTAAATAAGGGCTAAAATGCTAAAGTGTGAAATTATAAGGGCTAAAGTGTAAAATGCCCTAATTGTGTGTTTGTGAATTGAATTGAGTAAAGGTTAGATTGAATAAGTTGAATTTGATATTATATAGATCAAGAAAAGAGAAATTCGGGCTTAGATCAAGGCAACAACAAAGTGCTCGATTGATCGACTAGTATCTTTGTTTCTACGTCCGAGGTAAGTTCGTGTATAATACATATTATTTAAACAATGTTCATATGTGATGAAATGAATGGAAATATGATTGTGGAGTTTGGTAATGTGAGATGTGAGTTCGAAGATATGTGGCACTAAGTGTGCGTAAATAGAATCGTTACAGTGATGAATGGCACTAAGTGTGCGAGATAAAGAAAGCATCGATTTATTATTTGGCACTACGTGTGCGATACCGAGACAAATTCAGTTTAATGTGATGGCACTAAGTGTGCGATATTATTATAGCTTCGACTAATTAATTGGCACTAAATGTGCGAGTCCATCGAACGTTTAAAGAGGATCGAATGAATTATGGCATCGAGCATTGAAGTGGTAAATGTGATAGATAAATACGTGATGGTACATGTATGTACAGAGCCTATTTGGTTGATGATATTGTGTATGAGATAGATGGAAGATTATGTGAATGAATGATGAAAAAAGTTGGATTGAGTAGCATTATAAATGCTTGAATATGAACCTATAGATATGGTATGAAAGTGAGTAATAGCCATGGATGAGATTGAGTAATGATGTGAATTAAACTACATGTTAGTTAATTTTGCATATTGAATTTGAATTGTTGAGTTAATTTTGTTATATTACAAACTTACTAAGCTTTAAAGCTTACTGTGTGAAGTCTTTCTCTGTTTTACAGTGGTGTTTAAAGATAGCTCGGATCTGGGGATCGTCAGCGACTCAATCACACTATCGAACATCTATTTTGGTTCCTTTTAAAAGTTGTATTTGGTATATGGCATGTATAGGCTAGTGTGGTTGTGGAATGTTTTTAGATGTATAAATCTTGCCATGTGCTATGGCTTGATAATGGATAAGACTTTGGATTGATTTTGGTATATGTTTTGCTATGTGAAAATGGTGTATGTGATGTGTTTATATGGTCTTGTGTGAATGGCCATTATGGTATGCTTTAGTGAAATAGAAATAGTATGTTTCAACTTGATTTGGTAGTTGAGATGGTGAATATATTGCATGTTTGAAATGGTTTGAAATGAGATGTGAATCATATGCTTTTGGTATGGAATTGGTTCATGAAATGGACATGTTTTAAGTTGGAATTGTTTATGGAAATGAATGAGGATATTGTAGCATGAATTGTGCATGTTTTGTTCGAGTTTTGACCATTAATTGGGCATGAATCGAGTATAGAGTGATGCCTGTAGGAATGACCCAAAATGGGTGGCAATTTGGCTTTGTAAATGGCCTATAATTGCCCACACGGTTGAGCACATGGGTGTGTGTCTCAACCATGTCCTTTAGTTTCCCAATTCGAAACAAGTCAGACTTGCACACGGGTCAGACACACGGGCTTGTGACAGGCCGTGTGACCCAAGTAAATGTTGCACACGGGGTAAGAGATGGTCTAAGGCATGGCCGTGTGAGGCACGCAGCCTAGCTACATGAGCCTGTGCCCTGTTTCGAAGATAAAATTTTTTAATGTTTCGTCAAAGTTTTAAATGTGATCGGTTCAATCCCGAAACAATTCTAAAGCATGTTTAAGGTCTCATAGACCTTCTACAGGAACTTTGTGTTATTGATTAACTATGAAATGTTGATGTGTGAGCAATGGTTGTTTAAATGTTATAATTCGACCGGTAATACCTCGTAACCCTAGTCCGGCGATGGATACGGGTTAGGGGTGTTACAAATAGTTTTTCTATTTATAAAGACTCATTCATGGAATGTCTGCACAATCTCGAATGAGTTTTAGAAAGATGTGGAAAAACTAATTTTGTGCTCATAGAAAAAAATGTCATTTCATGGTAAAAAAAAAGGAATTGTACTCAGGCATCAAATTTCCAAAAAGGGTTTGGAGGTTGATAAAGCCAAGTTTGAAGTAATAGAAAAGCTAACGTACCCAAAAAAAAATGTTCGAGGGATGAGAAATTTCTTAGGACATGTAGGCTTTTGCAGGCGATTCATAAAAGATTTTGCACATGTCTCAAAACCTTTGAGTCAGTCGTTGCAGAAGGATGTCCTTTTTTATTTCAACAAAAAATGCACCGAGACTTTGATATTCTAAAGCAGAAATTAGTTTTAGCATCCATTATAGTCAACCCTGATTAGACAAAGCTTGTTGCAATTATGTGCAATGCAAGCGAACATGCAGCTGGAGCAGTATTGGGACAAGGCAAACACAAGTTTTTTCACGCCATTCATTACGCAAATTGAACACTTAATCCAGCTCAATGCAATTGCACTTATACAAAGAAGGAAATGTTAGCAATGTAACAGCTCGTTTTTAGTGAAATCAGAACAGTGATTTCGGGACCACAAATTCGAATTTAAAAATTTTATTTTATTATTATTTTATGGTCTACCGCATGATAGTATTGTCGTATAAAAATTTCGTTAAGAAATTTTACCGTTTACATGTTCAATTGGATAAAAAGGACCAAATCGTGTAAAGTGCAAAAGTTGAGTTCTAATAGCTAAAGGAATTAAATAGCTATAGAACTTTAAAGTGGAAGTCCTTATATGGTAAATAAACCATTTATGAGTTAGTGGTAGATGTTGGCTTGGCAATTTTGTAATTATTAAAGTTAATTAATGTTAATTTTGGAAATTAGTAATTTCATGTAATTAAATTGTGTATTTATATGTTTTAATTGAGTTATATGTATGCAATTTGTATAATTTCCATGTTTCACATATAATTTTTGCGCTAAAAACACCAAATAAGTCATTCAAACAAGTACCAATTCACAACTTGATATGGTAGAATGATGGAAGGTAAAATGCTGGTTTGAATATGCATTTTGTTTAAGCCTTGAATTGTTGTGAATTGGTACTTGTTTGAATGACTAATTTGGTGTTTTTAGCTCACAAATTATATGTAAATTATATGAGCATTTGGAGCTAGTTTTTGTATGTCATATATGGTACATTTTGGTATGTTTTTAAAGGGTAAATCAAGTGGCATAATATGACTTAGTTTTGGTCAAAGCCTTTGTTGATTAAATGATCAAATTGAGTTTATATTTGCACATGTTTATGATTTTTCATTTGAGGTGCCTAAGGGCATATTGGTTGTATGTGAATATACTACATGTTTAAGGCTTGATTTTGCTTGTTTTGGATGCCTTAATATGGCTTGTTTATATGCACAATGTTTAGTGTAGATTTGAAACACCCCACACCCGGCCCACGAGCCTGAACCGGATCTGGTATATTCCTTAAATAAACCGGTTTTCAAGTTCTCTGTTACTTAGAGAAATTTTGTAAAATTTTAGGAAATATTGTTTTGGATTGGGCTTAGATTGAGAAACCCATTTAATCTATTTGAAAATCCAATTTTTATTAAGGTGACAAAATAATTTTTCTTAAGGTTTATAAAAAAAATATATATCACTTAAACTTTAGTCGTAAATAGTTCGTAACATAATAGTTAAAAGTAAAGCAAAATAAAGAAAATCCACTGGGCCTTATGGCCTTATTACATCAAGTAAAACCCAATAATTAAATTAAAAGGTACTAAAAGAAATAAAGTCCAAATTAAATAAAATCTTCAAATGGAGCATGGCCACCTCAAGGTCTACCGTCCCGATCCGTCACTGTTCATCACCTGAAAATAGTTCCCACAACGGGGTGAGTCAACAGACTCAATGTGTACACAACATTAACATTCAACAAATCAGGCATACAAGTTCATATCAAGTTCATGTTCATATAAAATAAATGATGCAACCCAAACCCAAGCCTAATGGTCCATCCGCTACACACCACCCGTACCTGCCAGTCACACCGTGGGGACTACTAAGTCAACCCTCCATCCACTACACACCATCGAAGGCAGTCGCTGCAGTCGACGTGCTCATCGCCCATATAATTTGTGTCATTAGACACCATATTCAAAAAATGTAACCGAAGTTACCAAATTCAGATGATGTAACCGGAGTTACCACATTCAAATTTTGTGACCGTAGTCACCATATTCCGTTGAGACCGAAGTCAACACCTTCTTCCCCTTTCACATAGATCCCGTATGCCCCGTAATTTTTATATCATGCATAACATATTAAATTTCTCATTCATGCTACTAATCATATGTTCAAAATATATCATATTCGTAATCCTATCAGAAGTAGGAAACGTACCTGGGTACTCTTACACATCTGTGGTACTTAGCCACATTCACATTCTTATGCATATTCATATATTAAAATAATTGCCATATGATATATCGAAAGTTAATGTGAGTACACACCTGATTTGCTTAATAGATTCCTTGAAATCCCCAAGAACGATCTACCGATCTAGATCTTTATCTCCTATATTCGGCCAAATATTAAAGCATATTAACAACCTATTTGGCTTAAAAACCCAAATCCAAGTAGGATTTGTATTACTACCTTGTTGCCGAATTGGATGATTGATCAAGTTCCAAAAATTGCTAGTATCCCTTTCCCTTGAAATCGGCTAACACTAGATCATATAACCACGTGATTTTCCGGCTTTTGAAATAATGCAAAATAATTCCAAGTATCAAAAATAAGCCTTGGCCGAATATCACTTACCATACAAATTCCAAATCTGAAGAGGATTCCTTTATATGCCTGTCGAAATCCCTATAACTTCATGTTAGATTAAATCTAACTTTGAAAACATGAATCAAAACCTTAACCGATTATTCATACATCTTACCTTAGATCCTCAGATTTCCCGAAAGTTTCCCCCTTGTATTCAAAAGTTGTAAAAAGATCCTGAGAGATCCTTGCAGATTCGGCCATGAACAAGAATAGGGATTAGGCCATTCTCTTTCGGCAAATAGAAAAGAAAGGAACTTGAATAATTCTTACCTTTAATGCCTTTAGTCGATTGCTTCCTTCTCTAGAGTCACAGAGTTTCGGCTATGGAGATTTAATCAGGAAAGGTTTTGGCTTGATAGATGAAGAAAAGAGAAGAAGAAAAGATGAAAAGAAAAATCGGCAGAGGGAGTTTTGCTATGGAATTTTCGGTAAAGTCTAGAAAAGATGAGAGAAAATCCTTTAACTCTCCTCCTTTAGCCGAAATTGCTAGGCCAAGAGTCCTTGACTTGGCCACCAATCTTCCTTGTGATAATATTATCTCTTTTATTTAAAAAAAATAAAAGCCTTTAATCCATCAATTATCTCCTCAAATAATCCAATAAAAGAAAATCCTTTATTTATCACTTATTATTCACATATTTATGCAAATAAAACACCTCCTTTTCTAGGAACCAATGCCGTCCACCTCAGCCTTCTGGAAGCAAAAATAAAACTTATTTATTTGCTTCTCAAGTGACTCGAACTCAGGCCTATTTCCCCTGTATGTGACGCCATTTCCTTAGGCCCTAAGTGGCATCTTCAGGCCACTTTTCCAAGCCTGTTTTTGTGTTAAAATTCTCCAACTTTTTCTTTTAAGTCCCTCTAGCCCTTATTTCCTATTTTGAACTTTAAAATTTGACATTTCGGCATCATTTCTAAGTTTCCTAAAATTTTCGATCGGCTCTGTAAACTTGCCATTTTCTTACATTTCCAAGTTTCCAGAAATGTTTACTTTCCATTTTTGAATCATTTCCAAAAATGTTCAGGTTTCCAAAATGTTCAAGTTTCCAAAATGTTCAAGTTTCCAAAAATGTTCATTTCCATTTTCATTTCCATTTCCATTTCCATTTCTAAGTGTCCAAAAGTATCAAAAATTTATTCATAGTACTTGAGACTTGACATTTCGTACAATTAAACTGAAAATGCATAGGCCCTATTCAGGATGTTACAATTCTACCCCCCTTAAACAAAATTTCGTCCCCGAAATTTCCTAACTAAATAGTTGAGGGTATTGTTGTCGTATTGTCTCCTCCGGCTCCCACGAAGCTTCTTCTACTCCATGATTGTGCCATAACACCTTGACTAGAGGAACCGACTTCCTTCGTAGTACTTTCTCATCACGTTCCAAGATCCGAATGAGTTCTTCCTCGTAGAATAAGTCTGGCCTTAGCTCCACCTCTTCAACCGGTACTATATGAGATGGATCCGATCGGTAGCGACGTAGCATGGATACATGAAATACGTCGTGCATCTGCTGCAATTCTGGTGGCAACTCTAATTGGTATGCCACTGGCCCAACTCGCTTCAATACTCGATAAGGCCCTATAAACCTTGGTCTTAGCTTCCCTTTTTGACCGAACCTCATTACCTTCTTCCAAGGCGAGACTTTCAGGAATACTTGGTCTCCCTCTTCAAACTCTATTTCCTTCCGCTTAAGATCTGCGTACGACTTCTGCCTATCAGAGGCTTCCTTCAACCGTGCCCGTATTAACTCAACCTTCTGATACGGGCACGCCCGGGGCACCCACCGAATTTTCAAGTCGACGAAGCTCGACGCCAAATATTAATTTTTATTGCTTCAAATAAAATTGAGTCTTTGAATTTCGTGAAAATTAAATTGCTGAATTTTAATTAAATGAATTAAACATCTTAATTTATTTAATTGATTTTCTATAGCAAATTAATTTGCCAAATAATTAGTATCATATTAATATGTCTATTGTTTAAAATAGAGTATTTTAACTTTTGTTCAAGATAATTTTTATTCAAAATTAATGTTTTGGTCTTGTGTATTTATAGGCAAATACGCAAGGATGCATTTGGCCATAGACGACACATTCAATGGACACATGAGAGAAATGAAGAATTAAAAAAAATATATAAAACATGAGTGTTGGGATGGACGGCTAGACAAACAAATTCATAGTGGGTCAATAAAATAACAAGGCATGGAGGCTTGGTGTATGATAAATAAAATAGTAAAGAAGCATGGTGGATTTTACAAGATAAACATGCGGCAATATGGAGCTATGATGGAAATAAACAAATGGAAATTGGAGCAAGCACAATTGGATGACAAAGCATAGGGCATAGTACAAGCCATGCGTGAGAATAATCAAAGAAATAATTAGGCATGTGCTAGTATTAAAGAAATGGCTAGTGGGAATGAATAAACAATTGGAAAATTGAAAATATGCTAAAGGTTGGTTATGAAGGAATGGACGGTAAAGTGGAGAGAGAGCAATAACAACATGTGTGTGAGTGGGTTTAAAAAAATTGAAGCAACACCTTGGACGCCAACCCCATTAAAATGAATCATGAGAGATTAAACAAAGAAAATTGTCATTAAGTAATTTGAGAGGTCAACCAAGGGACAGCACACACAAAGGAAAACATACATAGTGGAAGATTATTTTAGTCGACCTATGGCAAATGCTAGTGACATACGGCAACAAGCTTAGGAGGAATTTAGCCTTTCTCTTGGCCGAATGCTACTTATGGCAAATGAAAGTGGCAGCAAACTTTGGTGGAGTTTAGGTTGAACGGCCACATAAATTCAAGTGTTTTATTTTAATTGCTTCTCCTATTCGGCTATCATTTGAAAGAGCCTATAAATACTTTGCAATTTCATTTTGTAGAGACAGAACTTGAATTTGAATGAAAGAAAATTTTCTTTTGGTGAGTATTCACTCTCCTGATTCTCAAGGTTGAATTGACTTATCTAGTTTTCTAGTGGCGTCGTTCTCTCCTTGTTTTGAACTTATCATCCTCACGGGTGTGGCGTTCATCTACCTATACCGTTGGTTCCTATCTCGCTAGATAGTGGGTCTCGATTTTATTTCAAAACTCATTCCAACAATTTGAAACTTATAAGATTCGGGTCTTTAATTTTTATTAAAGGTTCTTTCTTGTTTCAAATACGTATCCATTTCAACCAATCACCTATCTTTACCTTTCAAAGATTTAATTTCCAATAAAATTATCCCTTTGTTAATTAAACGAGAAACTACCTAATTTACGATCGGGCAACATTTACGATTCGCCTCTTAACCCGAGACGGACCGTTATCATCTGGTATCAGAGCCAATCAAATTAGGCATGTTTTGATCGTCTTGAGTATTTCCGAGTAAGTTCAAAAAAAAATTCGAGTTAAAAAAAAAACCCTCTTCCTACCTTGGTCTGTTTAGATTGTCAAGTTCTTCTCTAAGAAGACGAACGACATTTGCTTGCTTATATTCCCAGTGTTTTACAAAGTATACTAACTGAGGCGAGCCCTTGTCTGTATAGTTAGTTAGCTCTATAAGATGTTGGGAATCAACTATAGTTGACTTCCCCGCAATTGTTACCTCCTCCAACATATCTTGGTCATCTCTTGGCTTATCTACATTAAACTGCTTCCCAGCTTCATGCTCAATTAGCTTGATTCGTACCTTTCTATCCTTTCTAAGCCTACCCATTTCCGAGACCAATCTTACCTTTTTAACTCTTTAAACGACCTACGAGTTACTAGTAAGTCGGAGACAACCTTCTAGAATCTAGAAGAGTGAATTCGAGCGGTAAAAGGCACGAGTGTATTCATCAAAAAAAGAAAACTTATACTAGTGAAACACGAGTGTGAGCGAAATTTCTTTGTGAGTGACTTGTGAGATTTTTTTTTTTTTGTGGTAAGGTATTTTAATTTTGTCGGTTTATTTCCCTTTGTTATAATAGTTTCTTTTTCAGCAACAAATATGTCTCAAGAAGAGTTCTCATACAATGATTACCCATACTTGTTGAACGAAATGTGAAAAGCCATAAACAAGTTTGAAAAGCACTTGGATCGGATCGAGGAACGAGACCAACAAGATCGACTTTCTTCAAGTCGAAGGACGGAGTCAAGATCATCCCGAGGATACACTTTCGAAGAATATTCGAGAAGAGACTGTAATCGAAATTCTTATTCCTCAAGAAGTTCGAGACGGTATTCACCCACGAAAGATTATTCTCGAAGTGGAACATATTATGATTCTTATTCCCTCCAAGAAAACACGCGAGTTGATCGATATATTCATTCAGAAACTTCCAAGAAAACGTCTTTGGAGTGCTCTTCCCGAAGAAATTATCGTGATTCATCCGTAAATAATTTTTCTTCTTTTAGAAATTCTTATTATTGTGATTCTTTTGTAACTTCATGTAATAAAAACAAAGAAAAAGAAAAAGAAAATGAAATAGAAAGAAAAGAGGCAAGAAAGAGAGAAGATGAGCAAATTTTGAGAAGGTTTGAAAGGGCCATTGAGAAGATCGCTAAAAAAGAGCAAGAAAAAGAGAGAAAATAAAAAAGTGCGAGAAAAAGAAACGAGAAAACGAGATGAGCAAGTAGAAGAGAGTGTTGATTTAACTAACTCATTTGGAGTATGTTCTTCTTTTGCTTCTTCATTTCAGGTTCCTGACGTATCGCACAAGAGCCTACCACTTCAACTCCTCCCGAAAGAGCGACGTATTTCTTTGATTGAAAGAGGTAAAGTTGAAGGTGAAGTTGAACCTCCCGAGTCGAAAGGTAAGGAAGGTAAGCGTTTTGAAGCATCAAATTCTTTGTATAAAGATGATTTTTCTTCTAACCCCAATCTGATTGATTGTAGATATTACGAGATTAATTCATTTTCCAAAATGAAATCCTTGAGCTTTTGTAAATACATTTTGAAATATGTTAATTGGGCTCAGGACTAGGCAAAGGCCTTGGTTAAATTATCTGATTGGGCATTATAGAGTTAAAAGGTGGTAATTATGTTTAAAATACCAACGTGGGCTTGTGGCCCAACAATAGGTGGCACTGTAAGGGGACAAGAGGTGACGCCACACACAAGGAGTTAGGGGCCCAAAATTTAAGTTTTATGGAGCCCAAATCTTTTAATTTAAGTGAGTTAAATTTTGGCATTAAGATTTGATAAAGTGGACGGCTACAAGGCTTAAAAATAGAAGGATATATATGGATTTTATAATTGATAATATAGAAGATAAAAAGGAGAAAAGATAGGAGCTATCAAGGAAAGTGATGGCCGAAAATCCACCACTTAGAGGAGTAAAGAATTCGGCTACTTCATGGATAAGGGGTGCCGAATTTTCCCTTTTTATTAGCTTGACTTTTAACTATCAGAAATGGCGTTTTCGGTTTTTAGCAGTAGGTGCCGAAATTTCTATAAATAGGGGAGATATCTCATTGATTCTGGCATTTAAACCCTAATTTCCTCTTCTTTCTTTGTGCCGAATTCCTTAGTCTCTCCCTCTCCAATTTCTCTTCTTCAATTTCTTCAAAAGCCGAAACCTTTTCTCTATTCTTTTTCCCCTTGTGCCGATTTCTCTAAAAAGCCGAAATCTCCATAGTTTTTCTTTATTCATCCTATTTGAGAATTAGTTCTATTCTTCTGGCATTTAAATCTTTTCTTTGACATTGCCGAATCTTCTCTCCAACTGCAGCCGAATTCTTTGTACTAAGGTAAGTGTCGACTTCTGTTAGATCTCCTGTTCTATTTTGGTTCTTCAAAGGCAAAAGCCGAAAAGCTAATAGTTTAATGGTTCTATGTTGGGCGGCATTCCGAGATTTGAAGGAAACTTGGTCGTCTAGATCTAAAAGCCGAAAATCGTTAGTCTCCAATTTCGGGATTTTAAGGTAAGGAGATTTTCCCTAGATTTTTACTAGATTCGTTCATTGTATACAAGATCTTAACTTTATGATGAGGATTAACGATCATATATTGTGATAGTAGTTCTGACAAGGACTTGTGATGGAATTAAATATGGATCGGGCAAAGGAGAGAATCCCTAAGTTTAAGAAACGAGCGGTATCTGCCGTTCGAGATTGGCCACTTGGTTGTGGACCGGCTTCTGAACAACACCTTAGGCAGATAGCAGTGGTGTTGGCTACGGATAGCGTCAACTTAGAGGGTCTCGTTCTAACGGTAATCAGGTGTGTAGATCCTTATCACATAAGTTTTATTTTGTATTATACCTGTTAGGGGCTGAAAAGCCGGAAAATGAGGCTGTATGAACAGTCGTGTGTATATCTCTAACACACTAATAATCTGTATGAATATATGTATATTTATGTTATGGGCTAAAAAGCCGGAAAGCGGCTGTGTAGACAGTCGAATGAAACCCAAAAAGGGTTAGGCAAGGAATGCCAGGTACGTAATCATAGAACTTCTCTATGTGTATCGATGTATGCGAAAGACTGTAATCTCTTAGGAAGTAGATTGTTTGATTTTGCATGAATGTATGCATGGGATGGGTTTGTTATGAAAAGGGGAAGAGCATGTCAGATCAGATGGTGATCGGTGGTAGAAAACCCACCTAATGAAATGTTAGATCACATGGTGATCGGTGGTAGAAAACCCACCTAATGAAATGCTAGATCACATGGTGATCGGTGGTAGAAAACCCACCTAATGAAATGTTAGGTCACTTGGTGATCAGTGGTAGAAAACCCACGTTAAAATTCCTGATTGATAAGGAATAGGCAGTATTGTAATATCCTGAATTAGGGGTTACAAATAATTGTAATATCCTAAAAATTTGAGTATCATCTTGTTAATTGTGTTAGTTCAAGTATGATTTAATTGTGTGCTTGGTATAGTTTTGTGAAGGCTTGGAATTATTAGCTAAGCTAGAATAATTTTTAGTATTGAAAATTTAGTGAAGTGGATTAGGTGATCCTGACACTTAAGTTAATTTAAGTGTCTAAATTTAGCACATGAGGAGTTAGTGGCATAGTGGATATGGTGCTTAATGGGTTGCTTGAGGGGAGTGGTTCGAATAGCATGGAGTGCATTTTGAAGACTTTATTTTTATGCACCTTACATTAAGTGTCGGTCAAACTATACATATGGTAAGTTGGACTTTAAATTTTATGGCAAGTTGAATAATAGATTAGGAAAGCTTGTATTTTGGGATAAGAATCTTATGGATTAAGGAAGGATAGGGGACAAAAGGCTTGAATGTTGGAGAGTTGTTTTGGAAACTCTTCTATGGCCATTAGTCCATGTATATGGACGGCATTTTGGTCTAGGGGAGGGGTTGACCGATTTTTGTTGGAAGCTTTGGTAGGTTGGTAGCTAGTTGGCCATTTTTCCTAAGCATTTGAGCATCAATTTCTTTTCTCTCCACAAACACTCTCTATAGCCGAATATGTTCTTGGCAATAAAGTGAATTTTTGTTTTAGTTTTGGCCTTCATTCTTTGTTTTATGTTATAACCAAAAACCCTTTGAGTTTTGCAAATTTCTCCTTAGTGCACCAAAGTGAAACAAAAACCGAAACCATCATAGTGCTTGGCCGAACCTCTCTTGTTCACAACTTTCTTTTCCATTCTTTTCATACTTGTTCAAAACCCACATTTCTTTTTATTTTCTCTTGGCCGAATCTACCTCCTCCCCAATTATCTTTTCTTTCTTTCACTTTTGCTCAAAGTTAAAAACATCCATTCCCCATTCTATTTTCTTCTTCCATTTTCTTCTTTCTTCTATTTCCGAATCCTCTTTCTCCTATTTTCACTTTTATTTTCCTTTCTTTTTCTCCACTATAGCCGAATCTTTTTCTCTCTTCTGGTGTTATCTTGGTCGAATATCATCAAGGGTAGATATTCTTTGGGTTCACCTATAATCGGTTTTAAAGATAGGTAAGTGTCTTGGCCGAATTTCCTTATTCCTTCTCTCTTTTCTATGTTGTTTTTCTTGAGGGCAAAGGCCGAATTTTTGGGCATTTGTTGCAAGGTTCTAACTATTCATAGGAATTTATTTCTTCTAAACTCTTCGGGACTTTGGAAGCAAACTATTTAATCCTATTTCTCTAGCAAACGAAGTTGGTAAGTCAAGTGGTAAGGATTTATGATGGTTCATTATTCTTTAAGAGGATGTAAGGCCGAAGGCTATTGAGACTAAGGTTTGTTGTTGGCCGAATGGTCTTTGTTATTGATCTAAGTGTTGGCCGAATGTAGGGCAAGGAGATCTAGTGCGGTAGATCGGGTCTTCGGGATTTGGAACTTTCGTTAGTATCAGGTGTGTACCTTACACACTTTATAACTCGGTAATATATATTTATAAATATACTAATCATGTTATTAAAGCCAAAAATTGTGAAATCTTGATATGATACCTTGATGGATATGAGCAAGGATTCGGGTAAGTCCGTTTCGTTATGATGTTGTTATATGTTGATTGATATCAGGATCTACGACATATATATGTTATATGTTCATATCAAGTATGATGGCATGATTAACACTCGTAACACATTGGTTTGGGTGATATGAGAGGAGGGGGAAGGATTTGATATCCGTGTCTTTGGGACACCAGAGGTTTGGCACCTCCAGTGGTTTGGTACCACAGATTATTTCGTGTCTTTGGGACACCAGAGGTTTGGCACCTCATAGCGACTCATCCCAGTGGCTTAGTACCACAGTGGGTTGGCCCCACATTTGATATTACGGGATCGTCGCCAATGATTTGGTATCACACGTGGGTTGGCCCCACAACTTTATTATTCGTGACTTTGGGTCACCAGTGGTTTGGCACCACATTATTGGATATCGTGACTTTGGGTCACCAGTGGTTTGGCACCACCAGTGGTTTGGTACCACACGGGGTAGAAAAGGAGTTATGGATGGCTAGGTTTGGGTGCATTATATATATTGCTTGGTTATAAATTGTGTAAATATGTTGCATCAACCGAGGGAAGGATTTATGCACTGAGTCTTGGTGACTCACCTTCTCCCTTATCTTTTCAGGAGATTCGTAGATCTCGGATGAGGAACCGGATGATCTCGAGGTGGCCATGCAATAAAATTCAGTTTTACATGAACTTCGATTTGGGTACTTTATTTTATTTTAATTTGGTTTTCGTCTTTATTTGAATTTGTAATAAGGCCTCTTTAATTATGTTTTTGGATTATTTATATGCTTTGGACTTGTTTTAAACATGGCTAAATAAATATCATGGTTGATTTAATAATTGAGCCCAAAGTTTTCTAAACTATAAAAACGCAACAGTTTTCAAAATCTTACCATTGGGTAATATAAATCGTTTGATAGTAAAATTACAACTTAAGTGTTTTCGACAACTTAAATGATTTCCAAATTAAAGTTTCTACACTAAAATGCAAACGGTTTTCAAAGTAATAATTCGGGTTTTTCTTAAAATGGCATAAATGTTTTCTAACCTAGGGATTGACAACTATGTTTTAAAGTTTTATTTATGGAATTCCAAAGTAAATTATCAGTTTTAAACTTATTATACACCTGATTTATTCAAACATAGAGCAACAAAGAGTTTTTTTCACTATAATTTAATCGGTAACACAATTCTCTTCAAAACGTTTTCCTCTGTGGCATGCCAGATTCGGTCGTGGCGTATTGACCGGGTTTGGGGTGTTACAAGTATGACTGTCGATATGGTGTGTAGCGGTTGGTGGGTTGATTGTAGAAATCCCCAAGGTGTGATGGTTGGTACGGGTTGGTGTGTAGAGGATGGAATTCTAGGATGGGTTGGGCTATTCATCATTTATTATTTATCATGTGATTCTGATTGTTGCCTTTATGTTTGGGCCAGGGCTCATAATGTGTTTGTGAGCCCAAGCCTTTTATGTGTTTTCAGGATTTGCACACTGAGTCTTGGTGACTCACCCTATTATTTTTCCCTAACTTTTCAAATGAGCAGTAGATCGTGGACATGGGAGCCGAGACGGACTCAAGGGGCCATCAAGTTTTTATTTCTATAGATTATTTTCGGTTTTTCCTTTAAGTTTTATTTTGGGAATATTTAGGTAATAAGGCCCCATAGTTTATATTCGCCTAAGTAGTTTTTTTTTAATATTTGCAACTTATGAATTTATGTCAGGGGTTTATTTATACCAAATAATAATACAAGGTTTCTTTTCAAATGTCACTTATTTATTCAAATATTGCTTAATTAATTTACGATTTCCAAAACCAACAAAGCAAAAGTTTTCAATGTACAACCCGTAGCATACCAGATCCGGTCGAAACGTATGGGCTGGGTTTGGGGTGTGCGACGCCAAAAACTTGATCACTGAAATCAAAGCTTTAAAATTTATAATGAATGAGATCGAACCTGGAAACTAACTCTGACAATGATTAAAGGCAAGTGTACCTATACAACAGTAGTATAGCTTAGGCAAGACCGGATTGTCGAACCCAAAGGAACTAAAAGTACTAATACTAACTTTCTTTTTATTATTTAGCCAAAATAAAGTGAAGTTTCTTTAATCTAAATTAACGACTACTAAGCTAAAGATGCAAAGACAAAAAGAACGAATTGGGAAATAACTTGAAGAAAAACTCAATTGATCACGGCGATACCCTCAAGAAGAATTTACCTAGAATTCACTTGTTATCTAACACTAAACTATACGATTTATTCACTTAGTTTGATCTATAGGACTCCCTAACGTATATTAAACCCTCTCTCGAGGCGAATAACGTCTAACCTTAGGTTAATTAACATAAATCTCTTTCTCGAATAATAACCCCCTAAAATAGCAGTAAATCAATCTATGGACTCCCATATTAGGTTTCACCCTAATCCGGCAAAATCTCGTCATATTATCTCTAGGCGTGTGATCAACTCCGCTTAATTATGCTAGATCTACTCTTAAGCAGGGTCTATTCCTCCTCCACCTAAGCACATCAAATTTGGATTAAGCTCACATAATTAAGAACAAACTAAGTATTTATCATATAATTTAGATATCAATAACAAGATTCATCTAGGTTTCATCCCCTTCAGGTATCTGAAGGGTTTAGTTCATAATAAATAAAGAAAACATCTCAAGAGAAAAGATAAAACAAAACATAAGAAATTCTTAAAACTCCCTGAAGGAACTGAAGGAGAAATCCGTCGTTTTGGGTAGAATTCTGGCTTCTTGGGATGGATCAACTGGCTAACTTCGAGTGATTCCCACAACTCTGACCTTTTCGGCTTGGATCCTTGGCCTAGCTTGACGCCCCTTCAAAGGTGGTACCTAGGGGGTATATATAGGCTCTTGGAATGCTATTCTTTTTCCTTAAGTATCATTTTCCGACTAAAATTATTCATTGCCATGAGAAGGACACGGCCATGTCACACGCCCGTGTGATGGATCTTTGAGCCATGTTAGAATTTCTTTAATGAGGCACGGCCGTGTAAATCGGGGGTGAGGCCGTGTTCTAGATGCTTGACAAGGCACGACCATGTGGGCTTAAGTCCAGACCGTGTCAATTCTGTGATATGGCCCATTTACTCCGTTTTGGGCCCATTTTATGTTCTTTTCATCCTCGGGTACTTTCCTGGGTATAAGACATGAAAAGAAAGGATTAAGAGCACCTTTTTATATCAATCGAGGCTTAAATCATCCAAAAGCATACTAAATGTGAGATTAAAATATGTTTCTTTTACGGTTTATCAGGTACCGTTCGCAGAAATTGCAGAGAAATAAGGCGAAGCTTAAACTACATAGAAGAATAGCAAGAAGCCAAAATAAATACTGCAAAAGAGATGGCTAAAAATCATCCGCCACCTCCGGAGATGGCCGAAATTCATGCTCCTCAAACTATGTATGATTATGCTAAACCTAGTTTAACAGGAACTGAGTCAAGTATTGTTAGGCCTACTATTGCTGCAAATAATTTTGAACTGAAACCTAACACTATACAGGATATACAATAGTTTGTTCAATTTGAAGGTTTGCAGGATGAGGATCCTAACACAGACCTAGCGAATTTTCTAGAATTCTGTGATACCTCCAAGATAAATGGCATTTCTGATGATGCCATCCGTCTTCGGTTATTTCCCTTTTATTTGAGAAATAAAGCCAAACAGTGGTTGCATTCCCTTCCACGAGGGTCAATCACTACATGGGATCAAATGACTGAGAAAGTTTTATTAAAATATTTTCCGCCGGCCAAAACGGCCAAGTTAAGGAATGATATCTCTTCTTTTTTGCAGATGGATTTAGAGACACTTTACGATGCATAGGAGAGATACAAAGATTTGTTGAGGAGGTGCCCACACCACGGATTACCTTTGTGGCTACAGGTCTAAACTTTCTACAATGGTGTGAACCCTTCAACAAGGCAATTAATCGATTTAGCCGTCAGCGGAACTCTGAATAACAAAACTCCTGAAGCGGCCTACGAGTTTATATAGGAAATGTCATTGAATAACTATCAGTGGCAACTCACAAGGACAAGGCCAACAAAAGCAGGCGGAGTTTTCAACCTCGACGCAGTAACCGTGCTATCAAATCAGGTAGAGATGTTACATAAAAATTTGATGGTTTATACGGTTCTTCGCAGGCATATCCAGTTATGCAGTGCGACGCATGTGGAGGCGTGGCGAATCCTGAGTACCCACCCTACGAACAGGGCATGGAGAGCGAACAAATGAACTATATGGGTAATAATTTCCGATCTAACAATAACCCTTATAGTAATTCTTATAATCCAGGTTGGAAGAACCACCCCAATTTCTCATGGGGTGGTCAAGGAAACCAAAGGCAACAACCACCCCAAAACTTTCAACAACAGCCCTACCCACAAGAAAAGAAGCCGAACCTTGAAGAGATGCTAGCAAAATTCATACCAATCACAGAAACACGTTTCCAAAATATAGAAAAGAAACTTGAGGCATCGACACAGGAGCTCAAGGATCAAATTGGGCAACTTACTAAGTTAGTTTCTGAAAAACGATCAGAAAGCTTACCTAGGGAAAAAGAGCATGCAAAGGCAGTGACGCTAAGAAGTGGAAGGGAGTTAGTCGAAACGAAGAAAGAGATACCACATGAATCCGATAAGGCAAAGGTAACCCGACCCGTAAGGAAACTAAACCAACGATCCCATATTCAACAAAGTTGAAGAAAGACCGCTTAGATGTGCAATATGGTAAATTTCTTGAACTTTTCAAACAGTTGCATATTAACTTACCTTTTGTTGAAGCTATTTCGTAGATGCCAACATATGCAAAATTTTTAAAGGAGCTTCTAACAAATAAGAGGAAGTTCGAGGAAATTTCAATAGTGGAACTTAATGTAGAATGCTCAGCTATCATCTAAAACAAGCTACCAACCAAATTGAAAGACCAGGAAGTTTCACTATTCCTTGTTTAGTTGGTAGTTTGAACATAGAGAAATCCCTTGCTGATTTAGGTGCTAGTATTAATTTCATGCCTTATGGAATTTTTAAGCAGCTTGGTCTCGGGGAACCAAAACCCACTAGGATGAGTATTCAGTTAGCTGACAGATCTGTTAAATATCCTAGGGGAATTATCGAAGATGTTCTGGTAAAGTACATAAATTTATATTCCCTGTTGATTTTGTTGTGCTTGAAATGAATGAGGACGTAGAGGTACCTTTAATTTTGGGACGACCCTTTCTAGCTACTGCTAGGGCTGTCATTGATGTTGGTGACGGTAAACTTGCATTAAAGGTAGGCGATGAGGAAATTATTTTTCAAATTTATGATGCCATGCGATATTCTAGAGAACAAGATGATTCCTGCTACTTTGTTGATGCTACTGATCACATTATTCAAGAGTCTTTGCAGGAAATCATGCACAATGACACGATGGAACTGTGTCTTACACAAGGTGAGGGGATAGACGACAATACTGATAAAGTGAATCTCAATACATCATCCTCTAGACTGATGAAAATAGAGGGTATTGAAATCGATGACAAACTAAAACAGAAACCCTCTATTGATGAGACACCCAGATTAGAACTAAAACAATTGCCAAAACATTTAGAATATGCATTCCTCGGGGATAATTCTACGCTACCAGTAATCATCTCTTCAGAACTAGGACCCAAGGAGAAAGAAGATTTGCTAAGGGTACTACGGAAACATAAAAGAGCCATAGCATGGAAAATGTCTGACATTAAAGGAATAAACCCATCATTTTGCACCCACAAAATTTTAATGGAGGATGAGTATAAACCATGTGTGCAACCTCAGAGACGTTTGAACCCCAATATGAAAGAAGTTGTCATAGCTGAGGTAATTAAACTTCTAGATGCAAGAATAATTTATCCTATCTCTGACAGTACTTGGGTAAGTCCTGTGCAGGTAGTTCCAAAGAAGGAGGCATGACTGTTGTAGCCAACGAAAAGAATGAATTGATTCCCACAAGAATAGTCACAAGTTGGAGAGTCTGTATTGACTATAGGAAGCTGAACGACACCACCAGGAAAGATTACTTCCCTTGCCCTTTATTGATCAGATGTTAGAAAGATTAGCTGGGCATATGTATTACTGCTTCTTAGACGGACTCTCCGGCTACTTCCAAATCCCAATTGCTCCTGAGGGTCAAGAAAAGACAACATTTACATGTCCATACGGTATGTTTGCTTATCGTATAATGCCTTTTGGATTATGTAATGCTCCTACTACTTTTCAGCGCTGCATGCTGGCCATCTTTGACTAACTTGTGGAAAACATTATGGAGGTATTTATGGATGACTTCTCGGTATTCGGTAATTCTTTCCATCTTTGCCTTAAAAATTTAGAACAAGTTCTAATGAGATGTGAAGAAACGAATCTTGTTTTAATTGGGAAAAATGTCACTTTATGGTTACAGAGGGGATTGTGTTAGGACATAAGATTTCTAGTAAAGGGATTGAGGTAGATAAAGCAAAGATTGAAACCATAGAAAAATTACCTCCTCCTAGTTCAGTTAAGGCTATTAGAAGTTTTTTAGGACATGCTGGATTTTATAGAAGATTCATTAAAGATTTCTCTAGAATAGCTAAGCCTTTAACAAGATTACTAGAAAAAGATATTCCTTTCAATTTTGATCAGGAGTGTTTAGATGCATTTAATATCCTCAAAGATAAACTAATAAATGCTCCGATTATAATTGCACCTGATTGGAATTTACCCTTTGAACTAATATGTGATGCGAGTGATTTTATAGTAGGTACAATTCTGGGACAGCGAAAAGACAAGCATTTTCAGCCAATTTATTATGCTAGTAGAACATTGACGCCCGCACAAGAAAACTACACCACCACAGAGAAAGAATTGCTAGTTGTAGTTTTTGCATTTGGCAAATTTAGACAGTATTTAATATTATCTAAAGTTGTCGTTTACACTGACCATTCAGCTCTTCGTTATATCTTAACTAAATCTGATGCAAATCCTCGACTCATACGATGGATCTTACTCTTACAAGAATTTGATTTGGAAATACAGGATAAGAAGGGAGCTGAAAATCTTGCAGCAAATCACCTCTCCAGGCTTGAGAACCCACATATCGAAGAGCTCGACGAGAGTGAGATAAACGACTTGTTCCCCGAGGAACAACTCTTTTCTATAACCAACTCTGAGGTACCGTGGTTTGCAGATAGTGCGAATTATTTAGCTGCTAACATCCTACCAAAAATGTAAACACATCATTAAAAGAAGCAATTCTTTGCTGATGCGAAATGCTATTTTTGGGAGGATCCCTTTCTTTTTCACATATGTGCAGATCAAATAATTCAGAGATGCGTTACAAAGGCAGAAGCAAGTAAAATCCTAAAACATTGCCATTCAGGACCTTCAGGAGGACATTACAGGGGGATTAAGACAGCACACAAAACTCTCGAATCAGGATTTTATTTGCCAACTTTGTTTAAAGATGCCAACAGGTATGTCGCTTCATGTGATAAATGCCAAAGAACAGGTAATATTTCTAAACGCAATGAAATGCCTCAAACATATATGTTATCATGTGAAATATTCGACGTATGGGGTATTGACCTTATGGGTCCGTTTCCTAGTTCATTCGGAAATAAATACATCTTAATAGCAGTAGATTACATGTCAAAATGGGTGGAAGCCCAACCTTTACCTACTAACGATGCTAGAACTGTAGTAAGGTTTCTTAAGAAACTCTTCTCTCATTTTGGAACACCCAGAGCGATCATTAGTGATAGGGGTACTCACTTTTGCAATACTCAATTTGATAAAGTCTTAAAAATATATGGAGTACACAACAAAACAACTATCCCTTATCATCCTCAAACCAGTGGGCAAGTGGAAGTGGCAAATTGAGAGCTTAAGCGGATCCTAGAGAAAACTGTTGAATCATACAGGAAAGATTGGGTAGTAAAAGTAGATGATGCTTTATGGGCCTATAGAACAGCATTCAAAACCCCTTTAGGAACATCTCCGTACAAACTTGTTTATGAAAAAAGTTGTCATCTACCATTTGAGTTAGAGCACAAAGCTTACTAGGCTATAAAATTCTTGAATTATGATCTTAAAACCGCAGGTGAGAAGAGGATGATGCAGTTAAACGAATTAGATGAATGGCAAGCTGAGGCTTATGAGAATTCACGACTATATAAGGAGGCAACAAAATGACGCCATGATGCTCGTTTAAAACAATCAAAGCAATTCGAAGTAGGAGACTTAGTCCTGCTATATAATTCAAGGATCAAACTATTTCTTGGAAAGCTGAAATCAAGGTTGTCAGGCCCATGTGTGATCAAAACTATTTTTCCTTACGGCACAGTCGAGGTAACCCATCCAACTCAGGGAACATTCAAGGTAAATGGCCATCGATTGAAACTTTATAATGGTGAAGATTTCATGGAATTGAGAGAGGAGCTTCAACTCTGTGAACCTTCACTTAGAAATGAAAACAGGGTGAGTCTAGCTTAAGACTTTAAATGAGCGCTTCTCGGGAAGCAACCCGAGCACTGACCTCACTAACATTATATTTGTGATTTTAGCATCTAACCCCAAACTAACCAATTCAGTGAAGCGCAGGTTTCCTTACCAAAAAGCCTTGCACACGGGCATGTCCGTGGCTGTGTGGACGCCGTAAGACGAAAAACGGGCATGCCGATAGACGTGCGAGATAAAGAAGAAAATTTTTTCCAACACGGGCTGTGATAACAAGACCACGGCCGTGCGATGCAACCCTGGTCTACCCTGAGTAAACCAACACGGGCATAAGCCACGCCCGTGCCTACCAACCGTGTGAGACACTGACTACATAGACATGGGCGTGGCAACCTTAGCATGGGCGTAGGAGAAGCGAACATATTAGAACACGACCAAGGAGCACGGGTGTGGGTAACATCTCAAAACGCGCCCAAATTTAAAGAATCACGAAAAAACACGGGCTCAATAAAAGAAACACGGGCGTGGCACCTGCTCGTGTCCCCCTCCCTATTTGAAGAACATCGCTCACCGTCTTCCCCTAAAACTTTCCCCAAATCTCCCAACCCTAGCCGTTTCTCTCAAAATCCCTTTCCCCCACTCTGGCCACCATCAAAGGAACCCCAACCATTGACCTCTCGCACCCTTTATCTTCCTCATTCTTTCACATTCCCATTAAAAAACTAGTACACGCTCGTGCCAACGGAGTACATGCTTGCCCCAAAGGTGTTCCACCGCTGTGTTGCCTCGACTATTTGCAGAACACTCCCGTGTATCACCCCAACATGCCCGTGCTCTGCCCAACTACACCATCACTCCCCAAAACTACTACTGGTCAGATCTCATTGTTACA
Source organism: Gossypium australe (assembly GCA_005393395.2). Taxonomy (NCBI): domain Eukaryota; kingdom Viridiplantae; phylum Streptophyta; class Magnoliopsida; order Malvales; family Malvaceae; genus Gossypium; species Gossypium australe. The sequence goes on along the minus strand of CM016621.1, from coordinate 78,129,018 downwards.
TTTACCACCATTTAACAGTTTTAGACTTAGAATTTTATCTATTTAATTAAGTTTAATATTAGATTAGCCTTTTTATTTTATTATTATTAGATTGATTTGATCATTGAATCTTTGCGTAAATAATAATGCTTAGATAGAATAACTCTTTGTCCAATTCTTGCCCTGATAAATATGGTTAAACTATCCTATTAAGAGTTTAGCTTTCGTCTATTGTGGATATTGGTCTAAGCATTGATATATTTTCGCAGTTATTACGTGAATCATTGATTATCTGATATTTTCAGGCACATAATGTCATCGTCCCGCGGTAAGAAAACCGCAATCCCTAGCTCCAAAAAATGAAAGGGACCCGGTTCGTCATCAACCGGCGCAACCACCAAAGTGCACCACCCATTCTTACGTTTTGCTCTAGGTATTCAGGAGGATCATTATCAGATACTACGCGCAAGAACTCTCGGCGTAGGACGATGTATCAACTGGAGGGCTCTGGAGCAGGTTCAGCTAGCCGACGACGTACGGGCTCTCCTAACTACCGACCCTTGGAACCAATTCTTCAACATCATCGAGCCAACATATCTAGAACTCACTTTGGAGCTCTATTCAACATTCCACCTTCAGATAGTGATGTCGCAACACGATGATCCCGGTACGATCCAGTTCCGTCTCGGAGCCATTGTACGAGAACCAAATGTACCGCAATTTGGGGTCGCATTGGGACTTTATACCGACAAATTCATGGAGGAAAATGATCTCTCAGAGCTTCATCGCCATATCCACAAACCCCCACGAGATGTTGGTACAATATAGCCCCTAACAACAACAATTATGACCCCAGCCGCTCAAAGGCAACGACCCTTGCTCCATCCCTGAGATACATACATGCTATTTTAGCTCATACACTAACAGGTCGGCAAGAGAGCACCGGCATCGTCAACACTCACGACGCCTACTTCCTATGGTGCATGGTGAACGGGCATGTTTTCGACTTAGCCTATTTCATAGCTCGCGTCATTCAACATCAGATGGAGCAACATAGGAAATGGGTCATATCTTTGGGTCCATACATCACACGCTTAGCTCGGTATTTCGGGCGCCTGAACACCGTTGCCCAGACATCCTCACTCACACTGATAGGTTAGATGTCCCCACAGGGCATCCAGACAATGCTACACAAGAGGATGATTCAACGTCGACGTGGGACAGATCCCCCCAATATCGGCTAGCACCCACCACCGACGAGGAGGACCCTGAGGACATTACCGATGATGTCCCCCCAACACAGGAAGCACCACCACCGAGCCATCATCCATCCCATACGGCAGCATTTATTTTAGACATATCTGAGCGCCTAACACAATTTGAGCAGCAATGCTTCCATCTTCGACCATATTGACACCACCCTCCAACAGATATGTCAGTACCTTCACATCTCATCGCTGCCACCACCGCCCGACCCAGCTGACGCAGAAGACCTTTGAGTTCTTTTCTTTTTCTTTTTATTATCTTTATTTTTATTTTCATTTCTAGTTTTATTTTCATTTATATTTTGCTTCTATTTTAGTTGATTGTTTAAAGACTTGAACGTTTAATTAGTACTATTGATCTCACTTTATCACTGGCTATCCAACAACAAGTTTCCATAACAACATCCATCCCCTAAAATCTTATTGATGACTTCGCAGAATAAATAGATTAAATATACCACTCAAGGAATGAAAACATCACGTATACCTAGTCATCACATTCGTCATGGAACACCCTCCAAGGATTTCATCCATAATTCAGGAAATTTCACTTCTCTCCCTATCTTTTGATTATTGCTATTATCTATCTTTATACATTGAGGGCAATGTACATCTTAAGTGTGGGGGTGAATATTTATTTTGAGAAAGTGCCTAACTTTCTTCATTATTCTCAAATCCCTAAATTATGCCATGAATGATATCTTGTTCTTAAATAAGTTTCTCATATTATGATTAGAATGAAATTTCCTATGATTTATGATTTTTATTGATATGTTTTGGATTAAGTCATTGATAACTGTGCATTGATGATTAAACTTTAAGATACTAGAGAATCAAGCATAATAAGTCTATTTTTCAGAAATTTAAAATTTTCTAGGTTGTCTACCTGAATTTGAATATTACCTTGAAGTTTGAAATTTACGAGGTTGTTATCAAATAACCGTAATTTGTGTGAGATTTTGAGCCTTATAGAGCATATATATTTTTTTCGTGCTCACTTTTTGATTATGAGTGTGTCAACATTGATTTGTTATTCTATAACTTGCTTTGATTATACATGTCGAGACCACACCTTTGATTTAATATACAGAGATGATAAAGGCACATAGGTTTTAACCCACTTACTTCACTAAAAAACCTACCCTTCATAATTAACCCCTAGTGAACCCCGTTGATCCTAACAACCCATTTATTAACTCACCCACTAATATTAACCCAAAAACCCTTTGTATTTGTTATCACCATTCCTTGACTACCTTTTTGTCGAGATTCGATTTTGAACAATTTCTTAACTATGTTCTATATTTTAGTTGTTAAAGTTCTTTCTTATTATGTATTTGATTTGTTCTTAAAAAAAAGAAAAACAAAGTATATTCAATATTTGTTATATTTAATCGAGCTTATACGTTTAAAACTCCACATCTTGAAGAAGAAGCTCGTATTATTAGTAATGAATTCTTCAATTGATGTAAGTAATTAGGATTAGTTCATTTTTTCTAGTTAGGTAAATTGTCAAATTCAATCTCGATTTAACCTTTTAATTCAGCCTTTATCCACACCTTTAACCCAAGCCCCGTTACAACCCTTTCAAAGACCTTTTGATTTGGGTATCATCTCATATTATAGTGGTGGAGATTTGATCTTCATGCAAGCCTATGGGATTAACTCTTCATGTTTGACTTTTGAGTGCTTTTTCTTGAACCTTAAACACCTCGAGTGATTTGAGTGAATCTTTAGTGAGGATGTCAACCCTTGTCGGTTTTGAATCAGAGGTAATTATTTAGGTAAAGGGAAACGTCTATGTTTTCGTACTATAAAAACTATGACTTTGATTGTTTGAATCTTTAGGACTCTTTGAGTTGAATTATCCATGTATGAATTATCTTTGAATTATGATGAAACATTATTGATGAATATTATGAATAAAGGAAGTTTGTTTTAATTGTAAGTTGAGAATTTTGCTTGAGGACAAGCAAAAGCTTAAGTGTGGGGGTATTTGATAAACCGTAATAGTAACATATTTTAGGCCCACATTTAGCATGCTTATGGATGATTTAAGCCTTGAATTGTGTAATTTGGTGCTCTTAATCCTTTGTTTTCATGTTTTATACCCAAAAGGGCACCAAAGGATGAAAAGAACGAGAAACGGGCCCCAAAACGGAGTAAATGGATCATATCACGAAATCCATATGGCCTGGGCCCAAGACTACACGGCCGGGCCTTATTCAACAGTCTCGAACACGGCCTGGCCACGATTCACACGGGCGTGTGCCATGGGCGTGTCCCTACCGTGATAAAGAGAAATTTCACTCGAATTAGGATACTTAGGGGCGAAGAAACACATTCCGAAGCCTATATAAACACCCTAAGTATAACCTTTAGGGAGGGAACCCAAGGCCTTAGTCAGGGGGCGTTCAGCTAGGCCAAAGAGGGCAGATTTGTGGGAATTTATGCGAAGATAGCCAATTGATTCATCTCAAAAAGCCAGAATTATACTCAAGACAGAGGATCTCTCCTTCAATTCCTTCAGGGGGTTTTAGGGATTTCTTATGTTTTGTTTTATCTTTTCTTCTGAGATGTTCTCTTTTATTGTTATGAACTAAACCCTCAGATACCTGAGGGGGATGAAACCTAAGATGAATCTTGTTATCGTTTGCTGAACTATATGATAAATATTTGACTTGTTCTTAATTATGTGTTCTTAATTCTTGTGTTGATATTTCTGGGATATTAATTCAAGTATGATGTGTTTAGGTGGAGGAGCAAAAGTCCCTGCCTAAGAGTAGATCTAACATAATTAAGCGGAGTTGATCGCACGCCTAGAGATAGGGTGACGAGATTTTGCCGGATTAGGGTGAAACTTAATATGGGAGTCCATAGATCGAGTTAATGCAATTCTAGAGGTTTTAATTAGAAAGGGATTTCAATTAATCAACCTAGGGTTAGACGTTAGTCGCCTCAAGAGAGGGATTAATATAAATTAGGGAATCTTACGGATCAAGTCAAGTGAATAAATCGTCTGGTTCAGAGTTAGATAACAAGTGAAGTCTAGGTGGATTCTTCCTCGGGTATTGTCTTAATCAATTGGTTTTTCTTCAAAGTTACTTTCCCAATTTCATTCTTCTTTGTCTTAGAGTCTTTAGTTTAGTAGTTAGTTAATTTTAGATTAGATAAAAATTCATTCAATCCTTAAGCTAAATAATAAAAAGTAAGTTAGTATTAGTACTTTTGGTTCCTTTGGGTTCGACAATCTAGTATTGCCTTAAATATACTACTATCCGATAGGTGCGCTTGCCTCAAATCATTGTCATAGTTAGTTTCCAGGTTCGATCATTCTTTATATAAATTTTAAGACTTTGACATCGCATAAAACAAGATCAATTGTATTAAATTAATTAATATTTTGGGAATAGAAAATAGGTTATTAAATTGGTGAAATTATATAGGTTGGTTTAAAGACCAAACAACACACATAATTATACCCAATACATGAAAGTCATAGTGGGTGTAACACCCCTAAAACCACTATGCTATATAAGTGGTACCAAAATTGAGAACTTGTATAACGGATTTCTTGATTAAATGAAATAATGCATATCAGTAATAGCCAAGAAGGTTGATGGATGTCAAAGGAAGTTCAAATGAGTAGTATGTTGAGAGATATTAGTTTAGGTATGTACTAAAATGTAAAGAGTTGAAAAGTGATATGAATCAATCATGCGATATTTGTAATATTCGTAACATACATACTTCGTTGTGGCCACTTTTGAACACTCTATTTCGTCATCGATTTTTATTATTAACTCGTTTCGCTTGAGGTCGATTGTCGATTTAGAAGTGGCCAGAAATAGCTCACCCAACAGAATGGGGATTTCTCGATCTTCCTCAAAGTTAAGGACTACAAAGTTGACGAGAATTATGAGTCATCGTACCTTAACCAATACATCCTCAAGTATACCTTTGGAGTGCACTAAGGATCTATCAGCGAGTTGTAGCGTTACTGAGGTGTGTTTTAGATCCCCAAGTCTGAGTTTCTGATAGATTAATAGGGGCATTAAATTTACGCTAGCCCTTAAGTCAAATAGGGCTTTGCTAAAATATTGATCCCCTATCTCTATTAGGATTGTAAAGCTACCTTGATTTATTAAATTTGGGGGTATTGATCTACCGTAATTCGATGTAGAAGATTAAAATAGTTTTCACATTTAAAGAGCTTGAATACAAGCATTTTCATTATGTTTTAATTAAGTTTCTTTAGTTTTACTTACATCCAATAAAATGTGCACATTACGTATTTTATTTACCTTAAGGGCTGAATGACGCCTAAATGAGGGCTAACATACTTTGTAAGTGTACATGAGACCATTAGAAGGCATTTTGGACCAATACTAGATGCTATGTCGCAACATGAGAGATCCAATGTCGTAACAAAGAGAATAGAATGGAGAACATAAGAAACTGCCTTCAATTTCAGGATATAGGCTGAGGGTGTCACGACATACCCTTGAAGATGGCTGCAGAGGAGCATACTAGTTGCTATGTCGTCACACAGGCCCTGGTGTGTCGTGACATCAAATTTGTGACGAGAATAAAACACGAGGTAGGGGCATTTTGGTCTGCACAATTGAACTTAAAGCTCGAGAACGCCAGCTAACCTAGGGTTAAGGACGAAGGCTACCTGAAGACTATAAATAGGCTCATTTGGCACACATTATAAACATATTCCATTAGCTTAGATTCTTTATTTAAGTTTAAGTTTTGTTTTCTTACTTTCTTTAGGTTTTCACAGTTTTAGTTTATTTGTTCTTTGTTTCTTTCAAAAGTGCTGAGTTATAAAGAAGATAAACTATTGTGGATTTGTACTTATTATTAATATCAATCAGGCTTTTATTAAAATCTTTATTCCAATCCATTTTCTATGCCTAATTCTTCCATCTATTCCATGTTGTTTATGAAATCCATGAGAAACTAATTCTTCTATGGGGGACTAGCGAGTGGAAGCATTATCTTTTAACTTTTTTGTAGGGTTATTCACTGGATCAACTATTTGGGAAAGGAGGAACGTGAAACAAACCCTAGACCTGACAACCCTGGGAAGTCATCAAGGTAGGAATTAACCCAAAATTGGTATTGCCCATTCGTGAATACCTTTACCCCAAGCCAGTTTGGACAGTGAGGTCAGAAGATAAGTAGTTCTTTCTGACTCGTTATGTTAGTGGAAGATCAAAAGATCCTGCTAGGGTAGGAACTAGTTGATTGAAGAAGAACTTGAGACGACAGTTGATTGAGATTGCTGAAGTAAGCTAATCACCCATTTTCAGATTTGATTCACTTTTTTTCTCTCTATCTCTTGCAATTTTAATTCTATTATGTTATTTTATTAATTTAAAAACCTTAAAACAATGTTTCTTATTTTACTTTTGTACTATAACTGACTTAAAGTATTAATTAATCTTTAATTGTTTAGGTTAAGATTGATTTAGTATTCGCCTCCCTTGGATATAATCTTCGGAGTACTCACATATTTCGTTGTAAATCTATATTACAACTCGACCCATATACTTGCGGATACTATATCATAAGTTTCTATCTTATAGCAGTATTCACACATTGGATGTTAGTACGTTCGGAGGCAGTCGGATATCTTCTTTGCAATTAGTGCACTACATGAGAAATCAATTTCAATTTGCTTATCCTTTTTCATTCTCTTATGTCATTTCATGATTTCCTTTAAATATTTGACATATTTTGGCATTTTATCTATGAGCTCTAGTAGTGACAAATTGACATTGAGGGATTTAAATAAATTAAGGAAATTTATAAAATCTACTTCGTCCCTCTTCTGCTTGCCTTTAATCTTGTTGGGAATGGTACATTTATTGTGCTCGGGTTTGACATCACCAAATCAGACAATGATTCGACTTCGAACTCTTCGTGAACCTCCTCCTTTTCAAGGATGGGCATGATTGGTATCTTCAATGCCTTGCTCAATCGCAATGCGATCACCTTTGAGTGCTATTTGCAATCACTAGGGAGGATTTGACCATTTTGTTTTTAGAACATTGTCATTAATTGGCTCATTTGGTTGCAAACATTATCCATTCGGGATTCGATTCATTGACAGTAGTTTGGACTTATTGAATGTTCATCTTCATGATTTGCATCTCTCCCTCTAGTCGATCAAATCTTTGACCACATGCAGTTTGGTCATTTCCCATGGTTCTTTGGTGCACTAGTGGAGGTTGATAATGAGTGTTCGATCAAGTTTGTGCTTGGTTTGCACCTCCTTGATTACCCCCTACTTGAGGTTCAGATGATCCCACCAACTAAGATTATAGGTATTTGAATAGGGATCTCAACCCATATTATTCACGTAGTTCGCCTTCTTTAGTTGGCTTTCGCAATGTGGCTTCTCTCTTGTTGGCTTAATGGGTGTCTCCAAACAGTTAAGCTTTTTTAGGATTCTTTGGAATCGATCGTCGTCATTCTCGTCGTTCACTGCTTTCATCATCAAAGTGTAACACCCCAAACCCGGCCTGGATGTCATGGCCGAATCAGACGATGTCACATGGTGGTGTGTTTGAAAACCATAGCTTTGCTTAAAATAATTCCCGTTTAGAAACTTTTTATTATTACTTATTAATTCTAAAATCGTGTTATTTAATCAGTTGAAAGTTTTCAAAACGTTTATTCAATGTGGAAGCTTTTAGAACAGTTTACATATTTGTGAGTATTTTGTTAAAACATTTGTTTCTTTTGAAAACTCGAGATATCCTAATACTAGCAATTATAAACCATAACCAAAAAAAATTCCAAAAACAAAACCCCAGAGGCCATATTTACAATAAAATACCCACATAAAATTTAAAATCATAAGTACGAAACAGTGTCAAGAGATCGTGTGGCCACCGCTGACTCCTTTGCCGCACCGATCCGCCTAAGTTTGGGGGTTACCTATACATATTAGACAGAAGGGGTGAGTTTACATAAACTCAGTGTGTAATCCCCATAAGGATAAACAGACAATATGCAATTAATCACAGTCTGGGTCTAAGCCCTTTTTCAGTAACAGAATCAGTTTGGGCCTTAGCCCATTTCAGTATAGAAGAAGTCATGTAGTAGGGCATTAGCCCCTCACAATAACAGTAACAGTAACAGATATGCAGTCACAGAATCCTACCCATCCAACCTCTACACACCATCTCCATCCAACCCTACACTCCATGTGAGGATATAATCAACCCAACCATTCCTACACTCCAAATAGTACCGTAAGCGGCACTAGACAATAGTTTGCAGCTGAGCTGCCAGTAAGTTAGGCTCGAAGCCTTTCAGTACACTTCCTTCAATTAACATCAACCCCCAACCCAATGCAATGCAATATACAGTTATGGCATACTATCTCGTGGTAACAATACATACAATATTAGATCAGTAGAATCTCATCATGCTCAATAACATGCATATATATATATATATATATATATATATATATATCAATCATACAGTCATTTCAGTCCACTAGAGGTCTAGGTAAGCTTATTGACCCTGCAGTAGGTTCACAATCGACTGGGGCGACCCGTGCAACCTTAGCAACAAAGTAGTGAAAATGGGCTCATACGCCATTGCTGTCTGCCTGTGTGGGCCCACTGCCCGTGTGGCCCACATGGCCCAAAATGGCCTTGGACGTTTGATCACACGACCTGGCCAAAAAATTCCACACGCTTGTGTGGTTCACACGTGTGGGCCATAAGGCCCAATTCGATCCGGCCTGTGTGTCGCACACGGCTCGCCTCGTCAATCACACGCCCGTGCTTCATCACATGGCCTATCACATGTCCGCGTGGTGTCGACAACCCCATTTTTGGCTTTTCGCCGATTTTTGTTTTCAGTGTTGTGGTGACACACACCTGCTTTGATCTTAACGTCTAGAACTCCCGAGCACACCCAGCACCTAAAATCAGAAATATACAATTTATTAATCGATTAAACCATCGAATTCCTCTAAATCTAGAAGCACGGTAATCATTTTCGAGTGATAAGCCATTACCTTATTTCGAGTAGAACAAATTCCCCGTCTTCAGAATGTTGACGAGTGATCAACAGCCTTTCAATAAACCCCTAACCACCAAAAGAATCCATATAAACACTTGTCCACATCCTAGTTAAAAGTTTAAACAAAACTCAACTTACTAAAAGAACGGAGAGGACGATGTGCAGCAAGAAAGTAAAAGATAAAAAAGGACCGGAAAAAGGGGAAGAAGCAAGGCAAAGGTTCGGTTAGGGAAAGAATAAGAGAAACATCAGGAGACTTCCAGCAAGAAAGGGAGAAATCGAAAATTGAGAAGAAAACCAAATCCGCCTTATTTCACTTGCCGTACAGATGGAAACGAAGGTTGCCACAAAAGAACGATTGAAGCAAAGAAAAGCAAAAAGAAACATCAATGGTGGGTGAAGAGAAGCAAAATTGGGCAGCAAGGGAAAGAATTGAGGAATGAAAATGGTAGAGATGGGGGAGAGAAATCATCAAAAAGATGGAGAGAAAATTGACTCTCTTTTTTCGAAAAAGAAAAGAAAATCATCAGATTTTGGATATTCTCCCCCATAATTCCCTAATTTTCTCCCACTTATCCCTAAATTCACTCCCACACTTCTCCACACCCCTCAAACACTTCAAAACCATCCACTACTTCCCCACACACCTCAAACACTTAGCATTTTACCACACTTCAAACTCCTACACGGTAAGTACAAAAAAAAAAAAAACTCCCTTGCACGCACAAGGATTCGAACTTAAGTACACCAGCATATTGACACTCCACTTAATCACCAGACCAGCAGGCCCATTCTGACATGTTTTTACAAACAATTAAATAAAATTTTACTTTCTAGAGATAGGGCTTAATTCACATAAAAACAAAATTTTTGCCCAAGTCAAGGCTTGAACCTAGGACTTCTCAGACACTCCCAGAACACTTAACCTCTGAGGTAGATACACAATTATGTCAAGTAATACAGGATCATAAACATGTATTTTTGGGGCGTTACAACTCTACCCCATAAATGAAAATTTTAGCCTCAAAAGTTTACCTGATCAGAACAGATGAGGATACTGCTGACGCATCGCATCTTCAGGCTCCCACGTGTCCTCCTCAGAATCTTTACGTCACAATCCAATATCTGAATTGGCTCCTCCTCGAAAGCCAAATCTGGCCTAACCTCAATCTCCTTAATTGGGAATAATATGTGTGGAATCACAGCGGTAACGCCTCAGCATCGAGACATGGAAAACATCATGGATCCGATCCAACTCTGGAAGTAGCTCCAACTGGTAAGCAACATGTCCCACTCGTTTCAAAATGTGGTAAGGTCCAATAAACCCAGGGCTCAACTTGCCTTTGCGACTAAACCTTAGTACTTTCTTCCATGGTGAGACATTGAGAAAAACAAAGTCTCCCACAGAATACTAGATCTCGCGTCGCTTCAAGTCCACATAAGACTTTTGTCTATCAGCTGCCACTTTCAATCGGTCCCAAATTAGTCTAACTTTATCCTCGGTATTAGAAACCAGTTCAGGATCTAGAACTCGTCGCTTGCCCAACTCAGTCCAGCATAAAGGAGTGCGGCATTTACGACCATAAAGTGCCTCATAAGGTGCCATCTGTATACTAGACTGGTAACTATTATTGTAAGCGAACTCTGCCAACGGTAAATACTCCTCCCAACTGCCTCTGAAGTCAATCACACAGCTCCTCAACATTTCCTCCAGTATCTGAACCACCCTCTCAGATTGACCATCTGTTTGAGGATGGAAATTAGTACTGAAGTCCAACCTTGAACCTAGAGCCTCATGTAGCTTTTTCCAAAACCGAGACGTGTAAGCGAGGATCCTTATTAGAGATGATCGAAGCCGGTACCCCATGCAGTCTCACTATCTCAGAAATATATAGTTTAGCCAGCTTCTGTAGTGAATAATCAGTACAAACTGGTATGAAGTGGGCGGACTTGGTCAATCGATCCATGATGACCCATACTGAATCCTTCTTAGTGGGTGTTAGAGGCAACCCATTAACGAAGTCTATAGTTACGTACTCCCACTTCTATAGAGGAATTTTAACCAGCTGCAGCAAACCCGAAGGTAACTGGTGCTCAACCTTAACCTACTGGCATGTCAGACATTTAGCTACAAACTCGGTAACCTCTCGCTTAAGTCCTTGCCACCAATATAACTCACGAAGGTCTCGGTACATCTTATTTTCGCCAGGATACATAGCATAAGGGCTACTATGCGCCTCCCTCAGTATAGACTGCCTCAACTCAATATCATTTGGTACATAGATTCTCCCACGAAAACAAAGTACCCCTTCGTTATTCAGTCCAAAATTCACAGTATTCCCACTCTCAAGCTGTCGTAAGCAAAGACCGAAAGATTACCATCATCAAATAAACTGCTCAATCTGCTCAATCATCAAATAAACTGAGGTGAGCAAATATCGCCCTCAAATCAGTCATGACCTTACGGCTCAGTGCGTCGGCCACCACATTGGCCTTACCAGGGTGGTACTCAATAGCACAGTCGTAGTCCTTAAGTAGCTCAATCCATCTACACTGCCTAAGATTTAGCTCTTTCTGAGTGAGGACGTACTTGAGGCTCTTTTGATCAGTATAGATGATACACTTCTCACCATACAGATAATGCCTCCAGATTTTTAGTGTGAATACCACCACGACCAACTCCAAGTCATGCCTCAGATAATTAGCCTCACGAGTCTTAAGTTGACGAGGCACATACGCTACAACCTTTCCTTCCCGCGTCAACACACATGCCAAATCGACATGTGATGCATTGCTGTAAACAGTGAACTCTTTTCCAGACTCTGGCTGTACCAGAACAGAGGCCTCAGTCAGTACAGTCTTGAGCTTCTCAAAGCTCTTTTTTTGCGCATCAGTCCAGTGAAACAACACACCCTTACGTAGCAACTTAGTCAATGGTGCTGCAATCAATGAAAAGTCCTCTACAAATTGTCGATAATACCCTACCAGTCCCAGAAAATTGTGAATCTCAGATATATTCTTAGGCTATTTCCAATCCATCATCGCATCAATCTTTCAAGGATTGACCCAAATTCCCTCCGCAGAAACCACATGGCCCAGAAATGTTACTTCTCGTAACCAGAACTCACATTTATTGAACTTGGCGTACAATTATTTCTCTCACAAAATCTGCAGAACCACTCTAAGGTGTTCATCATGTTCATCCTCAATCCTCGAATACACCAGCATGTCATCAATAAATACCACTATGAATCGATCCAGATAAGGCTAGAACACTCGGTTCATCAGATCTATGAAAGCTGCTGGTGCATTTGTCAGTCTAAATGGCATTATAGGAACTCGTAGTGACCATAGCGAGTCCTAAATGCCATCTTATGCACATCAGCCTCCTTAACTCTCAACTGGTGATACCCTGATCGAAGGTCAATCTTGGAGAAAACTGAAGCTCCTTGGAACTGATCAAACATATCATCTATCCTCGGTAGGGGGTATTTATTCGTGATGGTCAACTGGTTCAGTTGCCGATAGTCGATACACAGACGTATGAATCCATCTTTTTTCTTCACAAACAGAACAGGTGCTCCCCAAGGAGACACACTAGGGCGGATGAACCCACAATCCAGGAGCTCTTGAATCTGAGTCTTAAGCTCCACAAGCTCCTTCGGTGCCATTCTCTAGGGAGCTATGGACACCAGAGTTGTTCTAGGAATGAGCTTAATCCCAAACTCTACTTTATGACTCGGAGGTAATCCAAGTAGCTCCTCAGGAAAAATGTTCGGAAAGTCCTTTACCGTTCTGATATCTTTAACTGAAGAATACCTAGAATCTAAACATTAATGTAGGCTAGGTACGCCTCACATCCCTTACGAACCAACTTTTCTGCCATCAGTGTAGAAATCACATTCGTCAAATAGTTTCGACGTTCTCCAATTACGATTACCTCACTGTCCTCCTTGGTTCTCAGTACAACCCTTTTTCTGGCACAATCTAAGCTCACTTGGTACTTAACCAACCAGTCCATTCCCAATATCAGATCAAACTCTCCAAAAGGAAGTTCCATCAGATCAGCTAGAAAGATAGTCCCTTGGACCTCTAAAGGGACGTCTCTAAATAATTTATTTACCCGTATCGGCTCCTAGTACTACCCCTATTTCTATTACTCCATACAGAATGGCTCCAATCGGGCTAAAAGAACTGAAGGTGTAGTTACAAGAATTAACGGATAAAGGCTTTGTAAGACCGAGTTATTCTCTATGGGGTGCTCCCGTTTTATTTGTGAAAAATAAATATGGTTCCATGAAGTTATGTATAGATTATCGGCAGCTCAATAAGGTAATTGTGAAGAGCAAGTACTCGTTGCCAAGAATCGATGATTTGTTGGTTCAATTTAAGGGAGCCACAGTGTTTTCCAAGATAGACTTGAGGTCTGGATATTATTAGTTGAGAGTCAAGAACTCGAATGTGCAAAAAATCGCATTTCGAACAAGGTATGGTCACTATGAATTTGTGGTCATGCCTTTTGATTTAACAAATGCCCCTGCAGTTTTCATGGATTTGATGAATCACATATTTCGGCTGTATTTGAATAAATTTATGGTAGTCTTTATCGATGATATATTGATCTACTCTCGAGATGAGAACGAGCATGCTAAGCATTTGAGAATGGTCCTGCAAATTTTGAGAGACAGACAATTATATGCCAAGTTTAATAAAAGTGAATTTTGGCTTAAGGAAGTTGGATTTTTGGGGCACATTGTATCAGGAGATGGAATTAGAGTCGACCCGAGCAAGATTTCAACAATTGTGGATTGGAAACCACCAAGGAACGTAATCGAGGATAAAAGTTTTCTGGGCCTAGCTGGCTAATATAGACGTTTTGTTAAGGGATTTTCCATTATCGTTACTCCAATGACGAGGCTATTGTAAAAAGATGTGAAGTTCGAGTGGACAGAAAAGTGCCAACAAAGTTTTGAAAGATTGAAGGCATTGTTGACCGAGGCTCTAGTTCTAGTACAACCCAAACCAGGAAAAGAATTTGTGGTTTACAGCGATGCATCCTTGAATGGATTGGGTTGTGTACTCATGCAAGAGGGTAATGTGATAGCATATGCCTCTAGACAATTAAAGTCACACGAGAAGAATTACCCGACCCACAATTTGGAGTTAGCCGCAATTGTATTTGCACTAAAGATTTGGAGACATCATTTATATGGTGAGAAATGTCGGGTGTTCACTGATCATAAGAGCCTAAAGTACTTGATGAATCAAAAGGAGTTGAATCTAAGGCAGAGAAGATGGTTAGAGCTAACAAAGGATTATGAGCTAGTGATTGACTACCATCCGGGAAAGGCGAACGTGGTCGCCGATGCCTTGAGCAGGAAATCCCTATTTGTGTTGAAAGCCATGAATACATGGATAGCTTTGTCAGATGATGGTTCTATTCTAGCCGAGTTGAGGGCTAAACCAATGTTTCTTCAAGAGATTTGTGAAGCTTAGAAAGGCGACAATAATTTACAATCTAAAAGAGTTTAATGCAAGTCAAATGTTGAGTCGGACTTTTGGATAAGTCCTGACGAATGTTTGATGTTCTGAGATAGGGTCTGTGTACCCAGAAATGATGAACTTATCCAGAAGATTCAGCATGAAACACATAGTAGATGTTTGTCTATACATCCAGGCAGCACGAAGATGTATAACGATTTGAAGAAATGGTATTGGTGGCCGAGTATGAAGAAAGACGTTTTTGAGTTTGTATCGAGACGTCTAATTTGTCAACAAGTGAAGGCTAAACATCAAGTACCCTCGGGTTTACTTCAGCATATTATGGTTCTCGAGTGGAAATGGGATCGTATTACTATGGACTTCGTGACGGGTTTGCCGTTGACATCGAAAAAGAAGGATGACGTATGGGTCATGGTCGATAGACTCATGAAGTCAGCCCATTTCATACCAGTACAGGTTGACTACTCACTTGACAAGTTGGTGGATTTGTATGTGACAGAAATAGTAAGACTTCACGGAGTACCGTTGTCGATTATTTCGGATACAGATTTGAGATTTATGTCACGGTTTTGGAAAAAGTTGCAAGAGGCCTTAGGCACAAAATTGATCTTTAGTACAGCTTTCCATCCACAAACTGACGGGCAGTCAGAGAGAGTGATACGGATACTTTAGCACATGCTTCGATGTTGTGTTTTGGAATTCCAAGGTAATTGGGAGAAATACTTACCGTTGGTGGAATTCGCCTACAATAACAGCTTTTAGTCGAGTTTGAAGATGGTGCCTTATGAAGCATTGTATGGGTGTAAGTGTCGAACGCCCCTATATTGGACCGAACTCAGAGAGAATCAAATTCATGGGGTCAATTTAGTCAGAGAAACCAAAGGGAAGGTAAAAGTGATACGTGAATGTCTGAAAGCTGCCTCAGATAGACAAAAGTCCTATTCGGATTTGAAACGGAAAGAGATTGAGTTTCAAGTAGGTGATAAAGTGTTTCTGAAAGTATCACCATGGAGAAAAGTCCTCAGATTCGGCCGAAAAGGCAAATTGAGTCCGCGCTTTATCGGACCATATGAGGTTACTGAGAGGATAGGGTCGACATCTTATCATTTGGCTTTGCCACCTGAGCTGGAAAAGATTCATGATGTCTTCCACGTGTCTATGTTACGCCGATATCATTCAGACCCTTCACATGTGATTGTACCATCAGAGGTTGAGATTCGACCATACATGACTTATGGCGAAGTGCTGGTTAAGATTTTGGCATGAGAGGTCAAACAATTGAGAAACAAAAGCATATCTCTTGTGAAGGTACTATGGCAAAGGCACTGTAACAGACCGAATTTGACCCTAATCGGAACGGTAGTTTCGGGACCACGAATCCGAGTCCGAGGAATATTTTTATAGTATATTTTGTGTTTATTATATGTGAATTACTGTGTTTGAAAGTCTCGTAGAAAAATTTTATTGTTTATGTGTTTAATTTAGAAAAAGGACTTAATCGCGTAAAGTGCAAAAGTTGCAAAATATAGTGAAAAGTCCTAATGTGATAGTGGCTTTTTAAATTGAAGTCCTAAAAGGACAAATTGCCCATTTCTATAGTAAGTGGCCGGCCAAGTACACAACTAGCCTTAATTTATAATGTTTAATATGTTATATCATAAGGTTAAAATGGTAATTATTAAATTATGTTAATAATAGTTAAACAATTCATAAAATAAAGCCATTTGCATGTTTATCTTGCCGAAACTAAAAGAGAAACAAAGGAGAAAATCTTTGAAGCATTCGGCATTATTCAAGCTTATTTAGGTATGAAATCTAGCTCGGTTTTTGTTAATTTTTCTGTTTTTGTGATCGTTGCTTAGTATATTACCCGACCCATGCTAGAATTTCTAAGATTAGTGTGTATATATGATTCGGCCATTGATGAATTCTTGAGGTTTTGATGTTTGATGATTTGTAAATTAAAGATATGTTAAGGATTGATATGTTTTGTATTAGAAATTTTAGTGAATTTTAGTATTTTGGGCTAAATTGCAAAAATGAAATTTTGAGGGGTTTAAAATGCAAAATAAATTAAAGAAATGGACTTGTATGGTCCTTGTTAATATTTGGCCCTAGAGAATTGTAGTGAAATTTTGTATATTTTGTGTTTTGTGCAATTAGGACTAAATTGTAAAAATGTGAAACCCTAGGGGTAAAATGGTAATTTTCCTATTTATGTGTTTAGGGATTAAATTGAGATGAAATGTATTTGAATGAGCTGAATTTTAATGTATTTAGATCAAGAACAACGAAAAATGGATTTGGATCGGGGAAAGACGAAAGTTATAGAATAATCGGTATACGCGGTTCGTCGATAGTCGAGGTAAGCTCTTAAGCTAAAATATGCCAAAGTGTTATTTATGAACATGGCAGTTGATGAAATTTAGAAATGTTGAGTATAAAAGTATGTGATAGCCGAATGTAGGAATGTGGTTGAAGAGAAAATAAATTGTTACTTGTGATGTTAAGAAGTTTATTTGCATTGAGATGCAAAAGTAAATTAAACTACATTTGATGTTTGTGACAGCTGTATTGATATTCAGGCTTTAAGCCTAGCAGGCCTAGTGCCGGTGTTATTTATCGGGTTAAATGCCTAGCAGGCCTTGTGCCGGTGGTGTAATTCGGGCTTTGAGCCTAGCAGGCCTTGTGCTGGTGATGTGTATCAGGCTTATTGCCTAGCAGGCTTAAATGCCGGTGATGAATTTCGAACCCTTTCAAGGCGAAATGTAATTACCTCAATGAATAAGATGCTCAGGAAATATAAATGTTTATAGATGCAAGGAATGAGGTAAGTTATTATTTTTCTTTTCGAATTACATAAGAGATGAAATGGTCACGATTTATAGTAATGGAATTTTATGATATGTGCCTTTAATCTATTCATTAATGGGTGTGATATGTGTGCTAGAATATAAGCATGGAAATAGCTTGAGAGTCGGTCATTTGCTTAGATGTCAAAGATGAAAATTATTGAAAATGCTTACATATACGCATGGTAAATGGTATGTGTTTAAGGTATATGTACGATTAATAATGAGGGAATATGTGAATATGTAAGATTTCAAGTACTTTGAAAGATGGTATGCCTTCGATAAGAAATATTAGATGCTAAAATAAAGACATGGCAAATTTCGACCATAATGGAATTTAAAAGTTAAATCATTTGTACTTTAAAGTTATTTATACGTGAATTTATATGTTTATATATGTACTTGATGTTTCACTGTTTAATTACTAATTCGCAAATGCTTAAGACTTACTAAGCTAGTAAGCTTACTCTATGTGTTCATTGTTCTATTTTATAGATTTGGTCAAGCTACGAGCTCAGGGTGGGGAAATCGTCATCGAAGTCATCCACACTATCGATTATTTTTGGTACCTTTAAAGTCTAGATTTCAAACTAAAGGCATGTATAGGCTAGAGTAGGTTCTGTGGCAATGAATTTTGTTCTTGTATATATGTTTAGAGCCATGCGAAAATGGCTATATTATAGTATTTTGGTCTTTAATATATTCGGCCCTAATGCTTGATCTTTATAAAGGTAGAATCCTTAAAATTAGAAAACATGGTTGCTAATTTGGTTAAATTATATGTCTATTATGTCAAGCCTTTGCAATTTAGTAAATAGCTTATCTTAGAAGTATATCTTATAGTATGTTATCTACGATAAATGTTCTTATGACTTGACTTTGAGGTTAAGATATTTGTTGAATATGTTTGTTTGTGTACTTGGTTTCAATAATTCGTCTATGGTCTGTTTCTTTAAGTCCAGTTTATGTACTAAGCTTTTGACATAGTTACATGGTTATAATAGCTTTATTAAAGATGATAGTGAATGTCTATATTAGGTCATAATAAGTTATGCATGAAATGTGAAGATATAAGAAAAGTGTTAAGTGATTGGCTATTATATGCTAAACATGGTTGTTGCGGTCATTTGTTAAGTTTGGTCACATGTATCGATAGTAAAGTAGATAATAATATATGTGTAATGTATTTAGAAGGAGTAATGATGTTATGCTTAAATGACTTTGGTTGTGTGATAATTATAGTTGTAAAATGAGGTATTATTTTTTTAAAGTGGTTATAAAGGTACGAATGCTAATGGTAAGAAGTGAATTGTTTTATGGTTACTTCAAATGCATGTCTAAGTGGTAAGTGATATGATATGGTTGGAAATATGAAAATTATGAAGTCTAGGTAAACCAACATTTATATTCGATTTTGGTATACATTGTAAGGTTAATGATGTGCAACGCAAATGTAGTTATATTCAATACATGTGAATAAAGTGAAAAGTATTTAATTAAATATGTATTTTTGGTTTGATAAATTTATGTACGGTGATATATGACTGTGATGATCTGATTTGGGTTTGGTAATGCCACTTTACCCTAATCCGGCGACGGATACGGGTTAGGGGTGTTACATTTGATTGGTATCAGAGCCTACAGTTTAGTCGATTCTAGGACTACCGTAGCGCGTGAGGGTCTAGCTATACATGCCTTTATTGTATATTTGATAGTGTGGTGACTTCTGACATTCCGAACTGTGTTTTATATAGTAAATGGACACTGATCTCGATAGAGCCGTAGCGGATGATGTAGAGAGTGTAGCGCCTGATCGTGCACGCAGATCAGTGCCGGTAGACTCTTGACCTGTTTCGGGTAGCCATGAGGGGGAGGCTAAACAAGCCTTCTACCAGATGATGAACGAATGGTTTACCCAGTTTATTCAAACTAACCCAGCTGTACAACAACCTCCACCCCTGAATAATCCAACTCCGGTACCTTCAGCACCCCCAATGATAGATCCGATGAGATCTAGTAGGCCTCCCGTTGATAAAATCAGGAAATTTGGGGCTGAAGAATTCAAGGCCAACGATGATGATGATGCAGAGCGAGCTGAAATGTGGCTTGATAACACTATTCGGGTACTTGATGAGCTATCCTGCACTCCAGATGAATGTTTGAAATGTGCTATATCTTTACTTCAGGACACTGCTTATCACTGGTGGAATACACTAGTATCAGTGGTTCCAAAAGAAAAAGTGACGTGGGATTTCTTCCAGAATGAATTCCGAAAGAAATATATCAGCCAGAGGTTCATCGACCAGAAACGTAAGGAATTTCTTGAACTGAAACAGGGGCGAATGACCGTGACTGAATATGAGTGAAAATTTGTTAGACTGAGCCGATATGCTCGAGAGTGTGTATCAACTGAAGCCATTATGTGCAAAAAGTTTGAAGACGGATTGAATGAAGATATAAAGTTGCTTGTTGGCATTCTTGAAATCAAAGAATTCGTGACATTAGTCGAGCGAGCTTGTAAAGCCGAAGAGCTTGGAAAGGAGAAAAGAAAAGCTGGGGTAGAAGCTAGAGACACTCGGAAAAGATCATCGAGTAAGACTTTCCAATCAGTGCCTAAGAAGTTCAGAGATGACTTAAGTCGACACAAGACTACTTCCGACATGCCTAGACGAGATCGACCCCCAGTGAGTTCACAAGCCACTTCAATGGCTAGTGTTGTAATGCTCAACAGAATCGAGTTGAATGCAAGCATTGCGGTAAATGGCATTCCGGGAGTTGTAGATTCTGTGATCGGTCTTGCTTTAAATGTGGATCTTTAGATCATTTTATTAAGGAATGCCCAATGTTAGCTGAGCAGAGTACAGTTCAGAACATTAAGTCGAGCAATGCATCAGTACGAGGCAGGCCACCCAGACATTCAGGCAATGTAGGTGGTAGTCAGAGAGGGACGAAGAACACTGCAGTTCGATCCGAGGCTAGAGCACCAGCTAGAGCTTATGCTGTACGAGCTAGGGAGGATGCTTCGTCTCCAGATGTTATTACCGGTACTTTTACACTTTGTGATACTAGTGTGATTGCATTGATTGATCCTGGTTCAACTCATTCATATGTGTGTGAAACTTTAGTATTCGGTAAGACTCTACCTGTTGAGTCTACTGAGTTTGTGATCCGTGTGTCCAGCCCATTGGGTCGCTGTGTAAAGGTTGATAAAGTGTGTAAAGGTTGCCCATTGATGATTCACGATTCCTGTTTTCCAGCTGATTTAATGTTATTACCTTTCGACGAGTTTGATATAATTCTGAGAATGGACTGGCTAACTTTGTATGAGGCAGTGGTGAATTGTAAAAGAAAGATCATTGATTTGAGATGCCATAACGGGGAGATCATTCGGGTTGAATCTAATGATTTGAGTGGGTTGCCTACAGTGATATCTTCGATGTTAGCCCGAAAATATGTGAGAAAAGGGTATGAAGCTTATTTGGCTTATGTGTTGGATAATAAAGTATCTGAAAAGCAGATTGAATCAGTACCAGTTGTGTGTGAATATCCAGATGTGTTTCCTGAAGAACTACCGGGTTTACCACCAGTAAGAGAGATTAAGTTTGGCATTGAATTAGTACCGGGGACGACTCCGATTTCGATAGCTCCGTATCGGATGGCACCTGCTGAGTTAAAAGAGTTGAAAGCACAGTTGCAAGAGTTAACAGATAGGGGCTTTGCACGACCGAGCTTTTCTCCTTGGGGTGCACCAGTTCTTTTTGTGAAAAAGAAAGATGGAAAGATGCGAATGTGTATTGATTATCGGCAATTGAATAAGGTAACTATAAAGATAAGTACCCGTTACCTCGGATTGATGACTTGTTTGATCAGTTGAAAGGGGCTTCAGTATTTTCGAAGATAGACTTGAGATCAGGTTATTATCAGTTGCGAGTCAGAGATACAGATGTGCCAAAGACTGCATTCCGGACTAGGTACGGACATTTTGAGTTTCTGGTTATGCCTTTTGGACTCACTAATGCACCTGCTGTTTTTATGGATCTAATGAATCAAGTTTTCAGACAGTTTTTGGATCGGTTTGTAGTAGTGTTTATTGATGATATACTGATTTACTCCAAAAATGAAACCAAGCATGCCGAGCATTTGAGCTTAGTGCTACAAACTTTGAGAGATCAACAGTTGTATGCGAAGTTTAGTAAGTGTGAGTTCTGGATGAAAGAGGTCAGCTTTTTGGGACATGTTGTTTCAACATCAGGTATTCGAGTCGATCCGAACAAAATTTCGGCTATACTTGATTGGAAGCCACCGAAAAATGTTTTCGAGATTCGAAGTTTTCTGGGACTTGTGGGCTACTACAGACGGTTTGTGAAAGGTTTTTCTGTGATAGCTACACCTTTGACAAAGCTACTACAGAAAGATGTAAAGTCCTAGTGGTCAGAAAATTGTCAGAAGAGTTTCGATCAGTTGAAAGCCCTTTTGACGAAAGCTCCAGTGTTAGCTCAGCCTGAATCGGGTAAGGATTTTGTTGTGTATTCTGATGCTTCCGTAAGTGGTTTGGGCTGCGTATTGATGCAGGAAGGCAAAGTAGTAGCCTACGCATCGAGACAATTGAAGCCGCATGAAAGAAATTGTCCGACGCATGATTTAGAGCTTGCAGCCATTGTGTTCGCGCTGAAAATTTGGCGTCATTACTTATTCGACGAGAAATGCCATGTTTACTCGGATCGCAAAAGTCTGAAGTATTTGATGACTCAAAAAGACCTGAATTTAAGACAGCGCAGGTGGTTGGAATTGTTAAAAGATTACGAAATGGTAATTGACTATCATCCTGGAAAAGCTAACGTTGTTGCGGATGCACTAAATCGAAAATCATTGTTTGCTCTTCGTGCGTTGAATGCACATATGGTTATGTCCAGAGATGGTTCGATCATAGCTAAGATGAAGGCTAGACCGTTGTTTATTCAGCAAATTAGTGATGCACAGAAAGTTGACAAATATATGATTTCTAGACGAGCACAATGTGAAAATGATGCAGAGTCAGAATTTCGAATTGATATAAATGACTGTTTGAACTATAAAGGCCAATTGTGTATACCGAGAAATGCTGACTTGATTCAAATGGTATTGGATGAAGCTCATAATAGTCAAATGTCGATACATCCGGGTAGCACAAAGATGTATAATGATTTGAAACAGTTCTATTGGTGGCCGGGCATGAAACGGGATATATCTGAATTTGTTTTGAAATGCGTAGTTTGTCAGGAAGTAAAAGCTAAGCATCAAGTGCCATCCGGACTACTTCAGCCAATCATGATACCTGAATGGAAATGGGATAGAATTACAATGGATTTTGTATCCAGTCTCCCTATGACACCAAGTAAGAAAGATGTCGTCTGGGTTATAGTTGATAGACTGACTAAATCAGCTCATTTTGTGCCAGTACGTACAGACTATTCACTCGATAAACTTGCTGAATTGTACGTACCACAGATTTTAAGATTGCATGGTGTACCGAGTTCCATTGTTTCAGACAGAGACCCGAGATTCACATCGCGGTTTTGGAAGAAGTTCAAGATGCTTTGGGTACTAAACTTCATTTTAGTACAGCCTTTCATCCGCAGACAGACGGTCAGTCTGAACGAACTATTCAGATACTTGAGGACATGTTGAGATGTTGCATTCTCGAGTTTGAAGGTACATGGGAACGATACCTACCTTTGATTGAATTTGCTTACAATAATAGCTTTCAATCTAGTATCAAAATGGCACCCTACGAAGCTTTGTACGGTCGCAAATGTCGAACACCATTGTATTGGACTGAGCTTAGTGAAAACAAAATACACGGGGTTGATTTGATCAGAGAAACTGAACAAAAAGTGGCTGTGATCAGAGATCTTTGAAAGCTGCCTTAGACCGACAAAAGTCCTATGCTGATTTGAAACGTAAAGACATTGAATTTCAGGTCGGAGATCGTGTATTCTTAAAAGTTTCTCCGTGGAAGAAAGTACTCCGATTTGGTCAGAAAGGCAAGTTGAGTCCGAGATTTATCGGACCTTATGAAATTACTGAACGTATTGGGCCTGTTGCTTATAGATTGAAGTTGCCCTCTGAGTTAGAAAAGATACATGACGTATTTCATGTTTCGATGCTTCGTAAGTACAGATCAGATCCGTCTCATGTGATGACACCGTCAGAGATTGAAATCCGATCCGATTTGACATATGACGAAGAACCGATCCGTATCTTAGCTCGGAAAATAAAAGAGTTGAGAAATAAGAGAATTCCATTAGTGAAGGTACTATGGAATCGTCACGGAGTTGAAGAGGCTACGTGGGAGCCTGAGGATTCAATGAGGCAACAATATCCAACTTTGTTTAACGGTAAGATTTTCGGGGACGAAAATCCTAAAGGGGGGAGAGTTGTAACAGACCGAATTTGACCCTAATCGGAACGGTGGTTTTGGGACCACGAATCCGAGTCCGAGGAATATCTTTATAGTATATTTTGTGTTTATTATATGTGAATTACTGTGTTTGAAAGTCTCGTAGAAAAATTTTATTGTTTATGTGTTTAATTTAGAAAAAGGACTTAATCGCGTAAAGTGCAAAAGTTGCAAAATATAGTGAAAAGTCCTAATGTGATAGTGGCTTTTTAAATTTAAGTCCTAAAAGGACAAATTGCCCATTTCTATAGTAAGTGGCCGGCCAAGTACACAACTAGCCTTAATTTATAATGTTTCATATGTTATATCATAAGGTTAAAATGGTAATTATTAAATTATGTTAATAATAGTTAAACAATTCATAAAATAAAGCCATTTTCATGTTTATCTTGCCGAAACTAAAAGAGAAACAAAGGAGAAAATCTTTGAAGCATTCGGCATTATTCAAGCTTATTTAGGTATGAAATCTAGCTCGGTTTTTGTTAACTTTTATGTTTTCAAATCGTTGCTTAGTATATTACCCGACCCATGCTAGAATTTCTAAGATTAGTGTGTATATATGATTCGGCCATTGATGAATTTTTGAATTTTTGATGTTTGATGATTTGTAAATTAAAGATATGTTAAGGATTGATATGTTTTGTATTAGAAATTTTAGTGAATTTTAGTATTTTGGGCTAAATTGCAAAAATGAAATTTTGAGGGGTCTAAAATGCAAAATAAATTAAACAAATGGACTTGTATGGTCCTTGTTAATATTCGGCCCTAGAGAATTGTAGTGAAATTTTGTATATTTTGTGTTTTGTGCAATTAGGACTAAATTGTAAAAATGTGAAACCCTAGGGGTAAAATGGTAATTTTCCTATTTATGTGTTTAGGGATTAAATTGAGATGAAATGTATTTGAATGAGCTGAATTTTAATGTATTTAGATCAAGAACAACGAAAAATGGATTTGGATCGGGGAAAGACGAAAGTTATGGAATAATCGGTATACGCGGTTCGTCGATAGTCAAGGTAAGCTCTTAAGCTAAAATATGCCAAAGTGTTATTTATGAACATAGCAGTTGATGAAATTTAGAAATGTTGAGTATAAAAGTATGTGATAGCCGAATGTAGGAATGTGGTTGAAGAGAAAATAAATTGTTACTTGTGATGTTAAGAAGTTTATTTGCATTGAGATGCAAAAGTAAATTAAACTACATTTGATGTTTGTGACAGCTGTATTGATATTCAGGCTTTAAGCCTAGCAGGCCTAGTGCCGGTGTTATTTATCGGGTTAAATGCCTAGCAGGCCTTGTGCCGGTGGTGTAATTCGGGCTTTGAGCCTAGCAGGCCTTGTGCCGGTGATGTGTATCAGGCTTATTGCCTAGCAGGCTTAAATGCCGGTGATGAATTTCGAACCCTTTCAAGGCGAAATGTAATTACCTCAATGAATAAGATGCTCAGTAAATATAAATGTTTATAGATGCAAGGAATGAGGTAAGTTATTATTTTTCTTTTCGAATTACATAAGAGATGAAATGGTCAAGATTTATAGTAATGGAATTTTATGATATGTGCCTTTGAACTATTCATTAATGGGTGTGATATGTGTGCTAGAATATAAGCATGGAAATAGCTTGAGAGTCGGTCATTTGCTTAGATGTCAAAGATGAAAATTATTGAAAATGCTTACATATACGCATGGTAAATGGTATGTGTTTAAGGTATATGTACGATTAATAATGAGGGAATATGTGAATATGTAAGATTTCAAGTACTTTGAAAGATGGTATGCCTTCGATAAGAAATATTAGATGCTAAAATAAAGACATGGCAAATTTCGACCATAATGGAATTTAAAAGTTAAATCATTTGTACTTTAAAGTTATTTATAAGTGAATTTATATGTTTATATATGTACTTGATGTTTCACTGTTTAATTACTGATTCGCAAATGCTTAAGACTTACTAAGCTAGTAAGCTTACTCTATGTGTTCATTGTTCTATTTTATAGATTTGGTCAAGCTACGAGCTCAGGGTGGGGAAATCGTCATCGAAGTCATCCACACTATCGATTATTTTTGGTACCTTTAAAGTCTAGATTTCAAACTAAAGGCATGTATAGGCTAGAGTAGGTTCTGTGGCAATGAATTTTGTTCTTGTATATATGTTTAGAGCCATGCAAAAATGGCTATATTATAGTATTTTGGTCTTTAATATTCGACCCTAATGCTTGATCTTTATAAAGGTAGAATCCTTCAAATTAGAAAACATGGTTGCTAATTTGGTTAAATTATATGTCTATTATGTCAAGCCTTTGCAATTTAGTAAATAGCTTATCTTAGAAGTATATCTTATAGTATGTTATCTATGATAAATGTTCTTATGACTTGACTTTGAGGTTAAGATATTTGTTGAATATGTTTGTTTGTGTACTTGGTTTCAATAATTCGTCTATGTTTCTTTAAGTCCAGTTTATGTACTAAGCTTTTGACATAGTTACATGGTTATAATAGCTTTATTAAAGATGATAGTGAATGTCTATATTAGGTAATAATAAGTTATGCATGAAATGTGAAGATATAAGAAAAGTGTTAAGTGATCGGCTATTATATGCTAAACATGGTTGTTGCGGTCATTTGTTAAGTTTGGTCACATGTATCGATAGTAAAGTAGATAATAATATATGTGTAATGTATTTAGAAGGAGCAATGATGTTATGCTTAAATGACTTTGGTTGTCTGATAATTATAGTTGTAAAATGAGGTATTATTTTTTTAAAGTGGTTATAAAGGTACGGATGCTAATGGTAAGAAGTGAATTGTTTTATGGTTATTTGAAATGCATGTCTAAGTGGTAAGTGATATGATATGGTTAGAAATATGAAAATTATGAAGTCTAGGTAAACCAACATTTATATTCGATTTTGGTATACATTGTAAGGTTAATGATGTGCAACGCAAATGTAGTTATATTCAATACATGTGAATAAAGTGAAAAGTATTTAATTAAATATGTATTTTTGGTTTGATAAATTTATGTACGGTGATATATGACTGTGATGATCTGAATTGGGTTTGGTAATGCCTCTTTACCCTAATCCGGCGACGGATACGGGTTAGGGGTGTTACAGGCACGGGGTAGAAGAGGCTACATAGGAGCTCGAAGAGACTATGAGAAACCAATATCCCAAAATTTACTCAAGCAAGATTTTCAGGGACGAAAATCCCTAAGGGGGAGAATTGTAATAGCCCGATTTAGGGGCTAGACGGAACGGTGGTTTTGGAACCACTAATCCAAGGTCAGAAAAAATTATATTAATGTTATTTTATGAGTTATAGCATGATTATATAGGTGCATGAAAATTTTGGTTCTTTAATTTTAGCGATTGCATGCTTAATTTCGAAAAAGGACTAAATCGCATAAAGTGTGAAAGTTCTATTTTACAAGCCAAATGTGTTTAGAAGCCATAGGATATTATTTGGAGGCCCTTAATGTGCAATTAGACCCTTAGATATAGGGTGGCCGGCCATAGGGGACAAACCATGTCAAAATGGGTCAAAGTTGTGACATTAGGTGGACTAAATTGATGTTTTATAATAAAATAAAGAAAGGAAAGATATCATCGTTTCTTCTCTTCTTCTCCACCAAATATTAGCAGCAAAATAGGGGGTTTGGAAGCTCAAAAATTTCAGCAAGCTTTTCTCCTTGCAAGTAAGTGCTTTAATGGCCATTCTTTGTTAATTTTTGTACTTTTGTACCCCTAAAGCTTAAGCTAGCTAAATAGGTGACTATTTTGCAAAGAGGTAGAAATTTTAGGGTTTTTCCATGTGATCATTTATGTTGCTTCCTGCATTTTTGTGGAAGAAAATGAGTCTTAGTTGTTAGATAAACAACTTTTGTGAAAGTTTCCATGAAAACACCCAAGAGGACCTCTTTGCAAAGGTTGTAAAATAGGTGTTAAATGTGTGAAATAATGAGTATTGAGAGTTGTTATAAGAGAAATAAATGTTCACCTAGGCTCATTAAAGGATGAAATTTGATTAGAATTGATTTACGAGCCTATGGGTAAATAGTCATTTTGTAAAAGTCTAAGGGCAAAATGGTAATTTTGCCAAAATATGATTATTGAAATGTAATGATTAATGTAGTAATTAAATGAGCTAATTTGCTATCATAGATCAAGAAGAACGAGGAATTAACCTTGACCAAGGAAAAGGCAAGGTTTCGGACTAGATCGGTAAATTGGCATATTTTGGTACTGAGGTAAGTTTGTGTGTAATAAATTCAACATCATGTTATTAAGTTTAAAATGTTTGATATTACTGATGTTGTATATTAATTCTATGAAATTGAATAACGATGTTGAATGAGAAAATGATAAAAAATTATGATGTTGAAGTCTCGGTTGGACTTTAAGAAGTGAGAGGATATCATCATCAAGACATGAGATTGGTAAGGTCCCGTGAAAGACCATGTCTGAGACATGGCTTCGACACTGAATTGAGAATCTGTATAAGACCATATCTAGGATATGGCTTCGGCACTGAATTGAGAACCCCGTATAAAACCATATCTGGGATATGACATCAACAATCGATATGAGATCTCGTAAAAGACCATATCTGGGATATGGCATCACATATAGAGGTGACCCCATGTAAAACCATATCTAGGATATGGCATTGGCATTGTATTTATGTGAATGATGATGAATATGTATCTTCGAGTACCTTAGGTGATCAAATGAGGTGATTTAAGCTTATAATAGAGATTAGATTAGTACTAAAGCTATGTGATAAAGTGATACAGGTACATGTGAGTAATTCACGAGAAATGTTTACGATATGTGACATGACATGTAATTGGTAAGAGTAAGCATGAGTAAGTTATAGCAATGTGCTTGGGACTTTGTGTTCTTATTTAATGCAATGGATGGATGGGATTATGAGCCTTTATGTTGCTATTTATTTCATGCAAACTTACTAAGCTTTATGCTTACCCCTCTCATTTCCCTTTTCCTTGTAGTATCGCCAAACTAACTCGGGGATCGTACGACTTCAGAGTTTGGAATCACACTATCAACTTCTTTTTGGTATAGCAAAGTTAGATTTATTTTGAGTATGACATGTATAGGACTTGGTCATTTTGTTATGTCATATTTGTTACCCAAAGTGTTGGCTATTAATGTTGTTCAATTCATTTTGTAAATGGTCATTGGAAATTGACCAATACTTGACAAGTTCATATATTTAATGATTATGAAATTCATAAAGTGCATGTTTATATGGATGTCTTAATTTTGGGTTCTTGGAAGTGCCTTATGGTCATGATGCATGTTGAATTGATTTGGTATAAGTGTGGTTGCTTTGTAGGGTGGCAAATGGCTTGGTAGATAGCCTTACAATTGTCCATACGGGTAGACACACGGGCGTGTGTCTAGGCCGTGTATGACACACGGTCAGCCCCATGGGCCTTAGAGGCCGTGTGTCCCCATGCATGCTAGGTTCACAAGTCAGGATACCCAGTAGTAAACACACGGGCTGAGACACGGCCGTCTGTCTCAACCGTGTGGGAGACATGGCCTAAGACACGGGCATGTGCCCCTGGCCATGTAAAGTCTGCAGTTGAAATTAGGAATTTAATTCGACACACGGCCTAAGGACACGGGCGTGTGCCTTGGCCGTGTGACCTTATTGAGGTGATGACGTCATAAACAGAATGCCAAGGTTTTCACACACGGGCGGAGACACGAGCGTGTCATGGCCGTGTGAGGGACACAGGCTATGGACACGGGTATGTGTCAGGCTGTGTAAAAACCCCTGTAGGTTCAAATTGGAAAATAAATCCACACGGGTGTGGAACACAGGCATGTGATATGCCATGCGGGCGTCTTCTTTCCTTCACACGCGCGTGTGGCCCTGTTTTGCGTCAAATTTGTGTAAGTGTTCAAAAATTTCCGGTTTGGTTTCAAATCTTTCCGGGTACAAGTTTAAGGTCTCGTAGACCTATAATAAGGACATTAAGGTCTTGAATGAAAAGTTTTAAACTTGAAATAAAATTTCATGAATCGATGATGCATGATTGAGCAAGTTAAGTACGGTAATGCCTGGTACCCGGTTCCTGTGTCGAATACGGGTAAGGGGTGTTGCACTATCTCCCTAAGTCGGATTTAGGAACTCTCTCATACAGGCATCCACATAACTGGCCCCCACATATTTCCCCTAGAAAGCGGTCTTGAAGAACTCCCAGGTCAGTCGTTCGGGCCGAGTGCCCTCCTTAACAGTAAGCCACCACTAGTAAGCCTCATCACACAGTAGTGACACTGCACCCTTTAGTTTCTGCTCGGGGGTGCAGTCTAGATCACCAATGATCCTTTCTATGGCCTCAATCCAGTACTTAGCCGCATTAGGGGTGACCCCAGCGACACCCCTGAATATCATAGCTTTATTTGTTCGGAGTCGTTCCGTAACCTTTGGCCTCCAGCTCCAGTATTGGGCCCAACGACCCTCTCCAAGATCCTTAACATTGCTTGGGACAATGCGTTTTCCCCAGCCATACGATCATGAGGCCCATACCTAGTTTTTGTGAAAGGCGACATCGGCGTCTCACTAGTGTCTAAATTTGGCATACCGCCCAGTGAAGAGGACTCAGCTCGAGCCCCTCTACGGCCTTTACCATGGCCTCTTGTACCCTATTCGCGAGTACCTCTTGTGCTCATTATCTAACTGCGTTTTATCTGTATTAATAGTTTTATGTATCAGTTTACAGTTTAGTTATTTATTAGCAAAGTTTTATTCAAATCAGTATCGGTAATTCAGTGTCTGTTTTCTTAAATCGTAGCCTCAATACAATTTTCAATGTACATTAACTAAAGTGTTTTCAGTACAGTATCCTACCTACAGTAGTCTCAATATATACTATTCATAGTATTTTTAGTTTAGCACACATAACAGTTTCAGTGAACTTACAGGATCGACACGAGGAACTCGGAGTACCACACGTTCAGTAGAAACATTTCAAATCACTTAAAAATCTTTTTTTTTTTTTGAAATCAAGTCTTAAAACCCAAATCCACAGCCGAGTTGTGCAACCTAGCTCTGATACCACTAAATGTAACACCCAAACCAGGCCTGGACGTCATGGCCGGATCAGGCAATGTCACATGGTAGTGTGTTTGAAAACCGTAACTTTACTTAAAATAATTCCCATTTAGAAACTTTTTATTATTACTTATTAATTCTAAAATCGTATTATTTAATCAGTCGAAAGTTTTCAAAATGTTTATCCAATGCGGAAGCTTTTAGAACAATTTGTGTATTTGTGAATATTTTGTTAAAATGTTTGTTTCTTTTGAAAACTCGAGATATCCTAATACTAACAGTTATAAACCATAACCAATAAAAATTCCAAAAAAAAAACTCCACAGAGGCCATATTTACAATAAAATACCCAAATAAAATTTAAAATCATAAGTAAGTACGAAACAGTGTCAAGAGATCGTGTGGCCACCGTTGAGTCCTCTGCAGTACCAATCCTCCTAAGTCTAGGGTTACCTGTACAGATTAGACAGAAGGAGTGAGTTTACGTAAACTCAGTGTGTAATCCCCATAAGAATAAACAGTCAGTATGCAATTAATCACAGTCTAGGTCTAAGCCCTTTTTCAGTAATAGTATCAGTTTTGGCCTTAGCCCATTTCAGTACAGAAGAAGTCATGTTGTAGGGCATTATCCCTTCACAATAACAGTAATAGTAATAGATATGTAGTCACAGAATCCTACCCAGCCAGCCTCTACACACCATCTCCGTCCAACCATACACTCCATGTGGGGATATAATCAACCCACCTATCCTTACACTCCAAATAATACCGTAAACGACACTAGACAATAGTTTGCAGCTGAGTTGCCAGTAAGTTAGGCTCGAAGCCTTTTAGTACACTTCCTCCAATTAACATCAACCCGCAACCCAATGCAATGTAATCTACAGTTATGACATGCTATCTCATGGTAACAGTACATACAATATTAGATCAGTAGAATCTCATCATGCTCAATAACATGCATATATATATATATTAGTCATACAGTCATTTCAGTCCATTAGGGGTATAGGTAAGCTTACCTACCCTACAGTAGGTTCACAGTCAACTCGGGCGACCCGTGTAACCTTAGCAACAAAGCAGTGAAAATGGGCTCACACGCCCATTTCGTCTACCCGTGTGGGCCCACAAGCTCGTGTGGCCCAAACAGCCTAAAATGGCCTTGGACGTGTGGATCACACGGCCTGGCCCAAAAATTCCACACGCCTTTGTGGTTCACTCATGTGGGCCGTACGACCCAATTCGGTCCGACCCGTGTGTCACACACGGCCTGCCTCGTCGAGCACACACTCGTGTTCCATCACACGGCCTACCACACAGACGGCCACACGTCCATGTGGTGTCGACAGCCTCATTTTCGGCTTTTCATCGATTTCTGTTTTCAGTGTTGTGGTTACACACGCTTGCTTTGATCTTGATGTCTAGAACTCCCGAGCACTCCCGGTACCTAAAATCGACAATATACAATTGATTAATCAATTAAACCATCTAATTTCTCTAAATTCTGAAGTACGGCAATCGTTTTTTGAGCGATAAGCCATTACCTTATTTAGAGTAGCAGGAATTCCCCGATTTCAAAACATTGATGAACGATCAACAACCTTTTGATAAACCCTTAACCACCAAAAGAATCCATATAAACACTTGTCCACATCCTAGTTAAAAGTTTAAACAAAACTCAACTTATTGAAAGAGCGGAGAGGACGATGCGCAGGAAGAAAGTAAAAGAGAAAAAAGGACTGGAAAAAGGGGAAGAAGCAAGGAAAAGGTTTTGCTAGGGAAAGACTAGGAGAAACATCAAGAGACTTCCAGTAAGAAGGGGAGAAACCGAAAATTGAGAAGAAATCCAAATCCACCTTATTTCACTTACCATACAGGCGGAAACAAAGATTGACACAAAAGAGCGGTTGAAGCAAAGAAAAGCAAAAAGAAACGTCAAGGGTGGGTGAAGAGAAGCAGCATTCAGCAGCAAAGGAAAGAATTGAGGAATGAAAATTGTAGAGATAGGGGAGAGAAATATTCAGAAAGATGGAGAGAAAACCGACTCTTTTTTTCGAAAAAGAAAAGAAAATGATCAGATTTTGGATATTCTCCCCCATAATCCCTTATCCCTAAAATCGCTCCCACACTTCCCCACACCCCTCAAACACTCCAAAACCATCCACTACTTCCCCACACACCTCAAACACTCAGCATTTTACCACACTTCAAACTCCTACACGGTAAGTACCAAAAAAAAAAACAACTCCCTTGCACGCACAGGGATTCGAATTCAAGTCCACAAGCATATTAATACTCCACTTAACCACCAGACCTGCAGGCCCATTCTGACATGTTTTTACAAACAATTAAATAACATTTACTGTCCAGAGATAGGGTTTAATTCACATAAAAAACAGAAATTTTACCCAAGTCAAGGCTTGAACCCAGGACTTCTCAGACACTCCCAGAACACTTAACCACTTAGGTCGATACACAGTTATGTCAATTAAAACAGGTATTTTTGAGGCGTTACACGAAGGCTTAGATTTGTACATGAACCTCTCATTGGGCCACATGTACGAATTCGTGGCCATGTCTTCAGTAATTTTGTAAGCTTGTTTACATGTGTGAAACATGAGAGATCCGCTAGATGCTCCATCTAAGTTAGATCTAATGTGCCCATCAACACCGTTGTAGAAAATTTGTATCTAGAGCCATGCTTGCAGTCTATGGTGTGGGCATTTCCTTAGCATTGTCTTGAAACGCTCCCACACCTCGTATAAGGACTCTCCTTCATATTGTTTAAAATTTGTGATTTTCTGCTAGAGTTGAATGGTTCGACTAATTGGGAAAGACTTATGAATAAATTTTCTGCGAGATCATTCCATGTGGTAATGGAACCTGGTTCTAACAAGTCCAACCAATCGACTGCATTATCACATAATGAAAATGGGAATAATCGAAGGTGTATAGCATTGCCGGATACTCCATTGTATTCGAAGGTGTCGCATAGTTGAAGAAACCACTTTAGGTGCTGTTTCGAATCTTCAACCATGTTTCCTTTGAACTGCAATGTGTTTTGGATCATCTAGATGGTGTCCGTCTTTATCTCAAAATTATTAGCGTTAATTGTTGGTTGCTCAATGCTTCCTCGCACCACGTCTAAGGTAGGTAAGGCATTATTATGAAATGATGATTTAAGAATTTTTAGTGATTTTAGGGTTTAAGGACTTATTCATGAAAATAGTAAAATTTCATGGTATTATTATGAAATGATGATTTAATTGGGTTGATATGAGTCCCTAAGAAATTTAGCTAGCTTGTATGGAGGATCAAAATTGTTAAATTTCAAGTTATGTGCTTAATGACTAAATTGTGAAAGTTAAAATATTACGAGTAATTTCATAATTTTACATAAATATGAATTATGGACTGAATTGAATACTTGGAATACTTAATTGAATGAAATTATCTATTTAGATCAAAATAAACAACAACCAGACTTAAATCAAGGAAAGGTGAAAGCTTTGGATTTGTTTAAAATTCTACTTCTACAACCATAGTTATCGAGGTAAGTTCGTATGAATTATAATCATATTAATGATATCTAAATTGATTATTTTGTAACATCCCCAAACCCGGCCCATTCACTACGACCGAATCTGGTTATGTCACTGGGGAAATTCGGTTGAAAAGCTTTGTTAACTTAGCATAAAGCATGGAAGAATTTAATTTTTGAAAACCATGCTCATTTATTGTCTTATGAAAAACTTTGAAGTTATAAGGTGTCTGAATAAAAACTATATTAAACATACACTTATAAGTAGGTTACTAAAATTAAAATCATTTTCACATAGAACCTCATATTAATTAAACCATAGTTAAAATAATACCAAAAATAATAAAATGGCCTTTATTACAACCCAATACTTAAAATGAAATACTAGTATCAAAATCAAGCATAAAATATTAAATCATCATCTTCTGCATGGGCCACCTTGTCCTCTCCGATCCCGGTCCAGCTTTATGCACTACCTGAAATGGTTAAAGGAAAAAGGTGAGTCACCAAGACTCAGTGTGCTACCATTTTTCCCGGATTAGCAAAATATCATATGCAAACATAAACATGATCATCATGCATCCAATTAATATGCACCCAACCTACCCATCCATAACACCTTTCTCTACCCCGTGTGGTACCAAACCACTGGTGGTGCCAAACCACTGGTGACGTATAGTCACAAATGTGATGCCAAATCACTGGAGGTGCCAAACCTCTGGTGTCCGTAGACACGATATCCGCCAATGTGGTGCCAAACCACTGGTGTCAAAAGACACGATTGTGATACCAAATCACTGGTGACCGAAGTCACGAATCAATTATGGGGCCAACCCATCGTGTGATACCAAATCACTGGCGTCAATCCCTCAATACCGCCTTGTGAGGCCAACCCACTGTGGTGCGAAACCACGGGGACGAGACGCTGAGGTGCCAAACCTCTGGAGGTGCCAAACCTCTGGTGACCCAAAGTCACAAAGTTGTGTTACCAAAACACTGGTGCTCGTCAGCACAAAATATCACTTCCCCCTCCACTCGTACAACCCACATCAACCACTAATATGCATTTTAACAGAAATATACATCATGCTTATTTAGCAACATACGTATTGTTTATCCACAATCAAGTATTATAGCACACATATTGGATATACTATGCTTACCAAAAGCATCAACATGACAACTCATAGCAGATACAGCATGCTTACCAAAAGCATCACAACAGGGACTTACCTGACCCTTCGCCTCATACCTTAATGGTACTTAATCCACCTTCTCATGGATCCAAACAACACACAATAATAAGCATATTTATTAATAGAAAAGTGTGTGTGCGTACACACCTGCAAGCCTTAATCGAAGAACCAAACTAAGACCCTTGATAACCTCGATACCCTTGCTCCTCACGAATAATTTAGTTTCATACCAAAACCCGAACCAACTATGGTTCCTCTTTTAGCAATCGGCACACCCTAATAAAAAGAACAGTTAGTCCATTGCAGTCTTTGATTTAACGAAATACTAAAAGAATGACCAATAAAGCCATCCCTCACCACCACTTACCAAAGATTAACAGAGTGGAAAAACTCTTCTTGCTCGTTTTCAAAATCCTGATGTCCTAAAATAAAATCGATTAAACACAAGAGATTAACACCCTTTACTCAATGCCGAAATCTGCCCTTAATCAAACCTAAGTCAATTAAGAACAAGAAAGAAAGAAAAAGAACATTCGGCCTAATCTTACCTTCCTCTGAACTTGAGAAAAACAACCGAGATCAACACTTATACCAACATTCGGCCAAAATAAACACCACTAGGAGAGGGGGAGAGATTCGGTTAACACTTTACAACAAAAAGGGAAGAGATTTCGGCTTCACCCAAGGGAAGAGAACACAAGAGAAAAATGGAGAAAAAGGGGTAGATATTCGGCCAACCAATCAACATAGAACCAAGAGGAAAAAGGTACCTTCGGTTTGAAAGAGAAAGAAAATGGAGAAAGGTATTTTGGAGAATGAAGTTTCGGCCAAGGAGATTTCAAGAAGAAAAAGAATGAAAGTGGGATGCTAGGTTCGGCCTAGTTCAAATGAAGAAAAGAAGAAGAAATGGAAACCAAGCATTCGGCGAATGAGCAGAAAAGATAGAAGCTTGGGGTTCAAGAGCATTCGGCTATCAACAATATTGAAAGAACACAAACCAATATTAGAAAGCTATAGGGAGGTTTGGTCTTTCGGTTTCAAGAAGAAAGATGGAGGAATTCTCTTGGAAAATAAATCGGCTAGCTAAAAGAGAGGATTTTTGCTAGACAGAAAGTGACCGAATATGCACTAAAATTCAAAAATGAATTTCAGCACCTAACAAACCCCTAAAACCGATTAAACACTCTAAACCCCACATTCGGCCATGGCTGCTCCAAATCCCAAAATTCTTTCCTAAAATCACTCAATACCAACCAATTCAAATTAAATTAAAAACCCACCTTTAATCCAACACCACCTCTTTCAAATAAAATACAACAAAAATAGAATAAATAAAAGATAAACTAATAACTATTCATCCAGCCGAATTTAAAATTAACTTAATCCTTATCCCAATCAAAGGTTCCATGTGCCGTCCCACCTTCAAATTTGCTGCCAAAAAGAATAAAAAAATTAAAACTCCAAATGCCACTCACCAGGTTCGAACCTGGAACCTCTGCTGCACTCCTCTCCTCCAACGCCCAGGCCACTCGGCCACTTTGATTTTTATGCCATAAAGCCACACCATTTAATTTTAAACCCTTCTTACTCCAGCCCCATAACCGCATATAAAAATAAATCACGCCCAAAATGCTGCTGCAGCCCCTCGAACCAGCGCCCACGCATACCTCCAGCTCCTAAGTGACGCACGAGCACCACTTGGACAAGTTGCTGCTTGCGTCAAAACACGCCCCCACTCCTTTTTAAGGCCTCCCACCTTGCAACGCCAAGATCCAAAAATTAAAACCAGCCTGCTGCCTCTTTGATTCGAACCCAAGACCCTCAATGGCGCTACCTCTAGCCCTTTAAGCAGCGCATGAAGCCACTTTGCCAATGCCTCTCATGTGTCCTATTCTCCCAATTAATTCCTTTAAGGCCTCCAAAAGCCAAGCTCCCCTTTATTACTTAAAAAATCCAAAATTTTCCCAAGTCTTCCCGTTTAACCCGAGCGTTCTCAATACCTCCAAAACACAACCACGCATACCCAAAACCCACTAGAACTTGAATTATACCCACCATGCACAGCCCCTAAACCAGGGTGTTACATATTTACTATATTGTGTTAATATAAATGGACTTGAAAATGCTTATGAATAGATGTTTTGAGTAATAGAAAGATAACAAATCCCATTTGAACCTTAAGAATTCTTAGGATACGAATGACATGTCATTAGGGATTTCATGTTTCGGGTGCTGGTCTTGAATGTCCTACCGATGGCTGAGGTCCTGCATTTGTTGTGGATTCTCCATAGCTCATGTGAGCAGCATCGTGTAGCTAACATTCTGACCCACAGCTCATGTTAGCAGACCCATTTCATAGCTTGTGTGAGCACTACTAAAAAGAAAAGGTGACGGTTATATGGAAAGGCACACTATGTGTGAGCATTCTTGAGTATCCGATGTAATTCTAGATGGTTCAACAGGTAAGTAAATTGAACACATATGTATATTATGAAAAGGTTGATGAGTTAAATGATGTATATTATGAAATCTACTTATGATATAATTGAACACATATGTATCATGGATGAACTTACTAACTTGTGAGTTTGATGGTGTTTGTATAGGATTTTACTAAGCTTATGGTCTTGGTAATGATATTATGCTTGTTCTATAAATTGTGCTAATGAAATATGAGCTTACTAAGTATTAGTTTCTTACGTAGTTACTTTCCTTTGTTTTATAGATTATCGGAAAAGAGGAGGTTTTGTCAAGAGAGTGAAACGAGAAGTGAAAAAGGGGATGTGTCTCACAACATAAGAAAATCTTCACTTGGTAAAGGAAGAAAGAAATCCTCCACATATGGAAACAAAGGAGTGGACGACAAGGCTTGAATTCACATGCCAATTGTGTGCAAAAGTTTTATTAAATAAAATGAGAACATAGGGGTTTGAACTAGGGACTTCTAGGATAGTTAATGAGCTTCATTCCAATAAGGCACAACACTTCCTTGTGTTCATTTTTGCGCAAATAATTTAAGACATAGGAGATGGTAGTTTCACTACATTACAATTAATAGAAAAAAATGGGATGTGAAACCATACCAAAAAGCACCGAAGTGCTAAATATAGAGCACTGAAGTGTTAAACCCATACAAGTGCACAAATAACCCTGTTGCATGTCAATCGTATCCTAATCATTTACTAAATTCACGCTTGCATTAAAACTTTATTTGCAACATTTTAGTCATTATAGTGTCATCATATACATATCATCCCAACATAAAGCATTTTTTTTTACAATTTAGTCCATGCCTCACCTTTTTGTACCAAGTCGTAATAAGTTTAAAATTACATTTACACTTCAAAAATATTATAATTCAAACATATTTATATTAATATTGCATATAATTACATTCATATGAACTTACTTGGAAGAAACTACAATAATAAGATGTCAAGGACTAATCTACAATTTTTCCTTTTCCCCGATTATCTTCTAGTTGGTTCAATTCTTGATCTATATGATAATTCATTTAATTTTTCAATTTCAAATACTTTATAAGATGCTATCTTATGCATATGACATTTCAATTTTATTTTTTGAATGTTCCTTAAAGTTTTACATTTCCTTCAATTTAGTCCCTAAAACTGAAATTATCATGATTTCAAATTTGAGCTTTGAATGTAACCTTAAAATCTAAGATAAAGGAATTGTATACTTACCAAAATGTTGACCGAAAGTTTGAATGCTATTAAACCCTATTTTCTTCCTTTCTAAATAGTGGAGATGAAGATGATCTTAAAAGCATAAAAAATTATAAGAGAAGGAATTGTATATGTAATAGCCCAATTTTCAGTGATGTCAGAAAAAGTGGTTTGAGACCACTAAAGTTTGACAAGTGAGCTTATAAATTATTATTTAGTATTTATGAGCCAATCTTGAATTTAGGAAGGCTTATGAGTTAGTGATTTGTGCTTTAGAAATATTTATCAAATTAATTAGTTTAAAACCAAGGTATCGAGACCTCGATTTCATAAATCGAGCCGTAAATATTTTTATAAATATTTAATGAGTGTCATTGAGTTAGTATTAAAGTTTCGTTGATAGTTAATTAATTAAAAAGGATCAAATTTAAAAAAGGCATTCTTGAGACTTAGTTATCGTAAATCGGATTCGTAAATATTTTTAAATATTTACGAAGTTAGTTGTGTAGTTAATTAGGTTTCGGTTAAGTGAATTTGCTTGAATTAAAAGTAATTAGGTATAAGGACTAAATTGTATATAGGGTAAAAGTTAAATTATAGATTAAAGAAAAATTAAAGGGACTAAATAAGCAATTATGCCATTACTCATAAATGAGGCGGCATAAAGAAGATTTTTTTGAATTTAATATATATTATATTAAAATATCTTTTACTTAACATATAAGTATAAATATATATTATATTATATTATATTATATATAATAAAACAAATAAAGAAAGAATAAATAAATAGAAATAGAAAAAGAAAGCCAAAGCAGAAACAAAACAGAAAAGGAAAGAAAGAAAAGAAAAAGAGAAAGAAAGGAGAAAAAGCTAGGATTTTCAAGGGTTCCAAGCTCAACCGATTAGTTAATTTAGTCTATTTTCTTGTAATTTTTATGTTTTTGGAATCCCGGTATTAAATACTACCCGACCCATGTCAAAATTTTAGAAATTATTGTGTTTTTAAATGTTGTTAATGTTGAATAATTAGAGTATTAGGGATTAAATTGATAGATTTTCAAGTTAGAAATGAAAAAGGATTGAATTGTAGAATAAATTGTAAATTTTGTGTAATAGGGACTAAATTGTGAAAAATTCAAAATTTAGAAATTTATGTGAAAATAGGGAGTTGAATTTAGTCTAAAGAGGAATTTGCATGAAAATAAAGAATTAAATGTGAAGAATAAAAATTAGTCTCGATTTAGGGACTAAATTGAAATTTAGGCAAAAATTGAGTAAAAATTAAAATTTTCAATATGAAATTAAATTGTGTTGTATTGATGAATTTTAATTGTTTTAATTCCGTAGCTAATGTAACATCCTAGATTAGGGGTTATGCGTTCGTGCGTAATTCATGAGATAGTGGGCTCAGTGGGTGTGTTGGATGTGTTCTGAGGAGTTTTAGGAACCCTAAGATTTGAGGGAATGCATTGGAAATGATTTAGAAATGTTAAGTTTCAAAAGAGGAAAGTGAACATTTTTGGAAATGTCTTGTATTGGAAATGTAAGGAAATGTCCTGTCTTGGAAATGTGTTGGAAATGTAAGGAAATGTCTTGTCTTGGAAATGTAGGGAAATGTGTTGGAAATGTAAGGAAATGATTTAGAAATGTTGAGTTTAAAGGAGGCAAACGAACATTTTTGGAAACTTGGAAATATAAGGAAATGATAAGTTTTAAAGTTTAAAAAGAGGAAATTAAGGCAAGGTGGCCTTAAGAAAATTTATAGAGGAAATATGACATGAAATTGGGCTTGTAAAAGTGGCCTGGAAATGCCACTTAAAGGGTTAGCATGTGACGCCACCTACATGTGCAATTGGGCCAGGGTTCGAATCACTTAGGAAGCAGAAGAAAGCTTTTATTTTTGCGGCAACAAGAGTGTGGATATTATTTCTTTTATTTTGATAGATAAGGAAGAGATAAAAGAGGATTATTATTAGTATTATTTTTATTAGGAGATAAGAGATAAATATTGGATTAAGTTTTGTTGATAATTAAAGTGATAAATCAAGGGATAAAGTTATCAAAATAGAAGAGTGGTGGCCAAGTAAGGGACTCTAGCCTAGTAATTTCGGCTATAAAAGGAAAAGAGAGGCCATTCTGCATTATTTTCTGTTCTTTGAAAGCCTCTGCCGAATTCTCTTCACCAAATCTCTTTCTTCTTTTATTTTTGCCAAGCCGAAATACCCTGTGTTCTAGCCGAATCCTCCATCTTTATTCTTCCTTCTCTTTTCTTTCTAATCCCTCCAAAAGCCGAAAGTTGTGAGAGCATCATTTAGCCATAGCCGAATCTCTGAAGGTTGAAGTAAAGGTGCAATTGATTTCTCCAAATAAGGGTAAGATCTAGATTCGGTTTCCTTTCTTTCCTTTTTAAGCCTGTCGAAATTCAGGGACTAATCCTTCATATTGTGTTTTGGCCGAAACTATGGAAGGGAATTTCGGGATTTAGGTGGTGTCGATTAGAGAAGGAGTTCTCCGGGATTTCAACATTCAAGGTAAGCGAATATAAGATGCGGCCATAGCCATTCTATAGTGTTTTAATGTTAGATTAAACTCTAACGTTTGTCTATAGGGTTTTCGACAGCATTAAGGAAGCAAAGATCAATTCCGGGATTTAAGATTTGGAAGGTAAGCATCTATGTATATTCGGCTAAGGCCTAGATTAGTATTTAGATCTGTTCTTTAAATGTTCAAGAGCCGAAAACTAACCAAGTTAATTGATTCAATGCCTGGCCGAATACAAGGAGGAATAAAGCAAAGATTTTGGGATTTGTTGGTGTCCCAATCGGTAACAAGGTAGGTATTAAGTGTACAAATCCTACTAGGATTTGGTTTTATAGCCGAATAGGCTTTATGCTAATATATTAAGGTTGGCCGAATGTAGGAATTGAGATCTAAGGCATTAGATCAAGCTTTTCGGGATTTAAGTGAATCGCTAAGCAAATCAGGTGTGTACCCTACCCTAAGTTTTGATATGTTCATGGCTATGTTTAAATTAATGTAATATTAAGAATGTGAAAATATGGCTAAGTACCATGCTATGGTACAAAGTACTCAGGTACGTTTCCTACTCCTACTAGGATTATGAAATATGTTATATTTAACATGAGAATAATGATAAGAATGTGAACTTTGGCATGTTAATGCATAATATGATATGGGGCATATGGGTTATTGAAAAGGGGAAGTGAATGTGGTGACCTAAGACCACGAAATCTGAATGCGGTGACCTAAGACCGCGATATCTGAATGTGGTGACCTAAGACCACGATATCTGAATGTGGTGACTTAAGACCACGAAATCTGAATGTGGTGACCTAAGACCACGAATTTTATAAGGGCGATGAGTACGTCGACTGCAGCGACTGCCTTCGATGGAGTGTAGCGGAAGGAGGGTCGACTTAGTAGTCCCCACGGTGTGCAGGTTGGTACGGGGAAGTGTAGCGGATGGCTAATTAGGTTTGGGTTTGGGTTGCATCATTGTTTTTACTTGTTATATGAATATGTATGTGATATGATAATGCATGCCTGAAATGTTAATTCTTAGTGTTGGTTACACATTGAGTCTGTTTGACTCACCCCGTTGGGGAATATTTTTCAGGTGATGAGCAGTAATGGACCGGGTCGGCAGGAGCTTAAAGGTGGCCATGCACAGCAAGAAATTTACGATTTGGGACTTTTATTTTATTTTAAGTATTTTAATTTTTAATTTTTGGAATATTTGATGTAATAAGGGCATAGTTGAATTTCTCTATTTTTACTTTTATGATTACGAACTATTATTGATTAATGAATTCAATAAACTTATTTTAAAACAAACCCTAAATGTTTGTCACTCTAAATAAATGGATTTCAATATAAGATAAATTGGTTTTCAACACAAGCCCAACCCAAAACAATATTTTTTTAAAATTGCACAAGTTTTTCCTAAGGAACAAAAGAACTTTGAACCGGTTTACCTAAGGAACATACCAAATCTGGTCAAAGCTCGTGGGCCGGGTTTGGGGTGTTTCAGCTAACGTCGAACCGAAATATTTGACCAAAAAAATGGAAAGATAAAGTCGACGTAGAATAACTCGGAATTTCTAGTTTGTATTTCTATAATCCGAAACTAGTTATTAATTGTTATATTTTTTATTTAATGTATATGGTAAGTGCTAAGGTGAGAATTATTGTGTTTTGCAATTGAAATGGATTGATTTAGAATATGATGAATTTATTGAATTTATATTGATTGACTTGGTATATATATATTGATTATATATTGATTATTTGAATTGAAATGGATATTGGTTGTATTGGAAAAGTGAATTATATATTGAATGGATTGATTTTTGAATTGAAATGATTGTATGTGTAGTTATGTGATTATATGAAAAAAAAATTGATATTGGATATTTATTGTTGTTAAAATGAAAAAAAAATATTGAGTTGAGATTTATGTGAATTTGTGATTAATGTGATAATTGAATATTGAATATTGGTTGTATTTGAAAATGTGAATTGAATACCCTATTAATTGTATCGGGCTAAGTTGGATATAGTTCGCATG
The DNA here is from genome assembly GCA_005393395.2 of Gossypium australe. Taxonomy (NCBI): domain Eukaryota; kingdom Viridiplantae; phylum Streptophyta; class Magnoliopsida; order Malvales; family Malvaceae; genus Gossypium; species Gossypium australe. Next base: position 78,084,825 of record CM016621.1, on the reverse strand, counting down.
CCATAGGATTGGAAGAGTTTAGGGATACTTCGACCACGAGTTGATGAGACACTGGGTGTCATATTATTACTTCGGATAAATTCGATGAGGTATTAGGTACCAACTTACTTCGGCATGGCCGATGAGACACTGGGTATCATTTTATTATTTCGAATTATCCGATGAGGCACTGGGTGCCATATTGGTGTGTTTTGGGTTGGATCCTTGTATCCATCCGAGTCCGAGTCATGTTAATAGGGGTAAATAAATGAATTTAATTGAAACATGAAAATGAAATGTATGAACCAAGTGTTCATGGAATGGTTATTGAATGAGACAGTGCTATGATTGAAATTGGAGAATGAATTTAAATGTGATTGAGACACATGATTGTGTCATATAGTGAAAGCTATCTGGGATAGCAAATTGATTGAATAGAATGAGTACAAATTCTTTATCTATGAAATGATTATTTGTAAAACTATGTCTACCGTATGATAAAATGTGTATGCTTTATAATATTATTTTCTCTAATGTATTCCGATTATAGAAATACCACTGAGTTTTACACTCAGCATACGGCTTGTTTCCTTGCGCAGGTTAGGTTAAAGTTGAATTGCTTAATTAGCATCCAAGGCCAACCCTAAACTCATTGTGGTGAAGCACATGTCTTTTTTGTAATGGCATGTACCTAGGACATTTGTATTTTTCATTTTGAAAAGTGTTGCAAAATATGTTATAAAATGTTATTGAATTCATATATATATATATATATATATATTATGTACTATATTAAGATTATAAATAGTATGTTTTGGTATGAAAATTAGATTTGATTTGAATGAAGTAATTGAATTGATTGGGATATTATATGAGAAATAATATGTTTGATAGATAATTATGTAATGTTCATATTTGATTCGAAATATCTGGTAATGCTCTGTAACCTAGTTCCGGCGATGGATATGGTTTAGGGGGTGTTACAATATATGATAAACCAAAATAGTAACATCTTTTAATCCCACAATTAGCATGCTTTTGGATGATTTAAGCCTTGATTTGTGTAACTTGGTGCTCTCAATCCTTTGTTTTCATGTTTTACACTCAGAAGAGCATCGGATGATGAAAAGAACAGAAAACAGGCCCAAAACGGAGTAAATGGGCCATATCACGAAATACACATGGCCTGGGCCCAAGACCACACGGCTGTGCCTCACTCAACATTCTCGAACACGGCTTGGCTACAATTTACACAGGTGTGTGCCATGGGCGTGTCCCTGCCGTGACAAAGAGAAATTTCACTCGGATTAGGATACTTAGGGACAAAGAAACACATTCCGAAGCCTATATAAACACCCTAAGTATAACCTTCAGGGAGGGAACCCAAGGCCTTAGTCAGGGGGCGTTCAGCCAGGCCAAAGAGGGCAGATTTGTGGGAATTTACGCGAAGATAGCCAGTTGATTCATCTCAAAAAGCCGAAATTATACTCAAGACGGAGGATCTCTCCTGTAATTCCTTCAAGGGGTTTTAGGGATTTCTTATGTTTTGTTTTATCTTTTCTTCTGAGATGTTCTCTTTTATTGTTATGAACTAAACCCTCAGATAGCTGAGGGGGATGAAACCTAAGATGAATCTTGTTATCGTTTGCTGAACTATATGATAAATATTTGACTTGTTCTTAATTATGTGTTCTTAATTATGTGTTCTTAATTCTTGTGTTGATATTTCCGGGATATTAATTCAAGTGTGATGTGCTTAGGTGGAGGAGCAAAAGTCCCCGCCTAAGAGTAGATCTATCATAATTAAGTGGAGTTGATCGTACGCCTAGAGATAGGGTGACGGGATTTTGCCGGATTAGGGTGAAACCTAATATGGGAGTCTATAGATTAAGTTACTGCAATTCTAGGGGTTTTAATTAGAAAGAGATTTCAATTAATCAACCTAGGGTTAGACGTTAGTCGCCTCGAGAGAGGGATTAATATACGTTAGGGAATCCTACATATCAAGTCAAATGAATAAATCATCTGGTTCAGAGTTAGGTAACAAGTGAAGTCTAGGTGGATTCTTCCTTAGGTATCGTCTTAATCAATTGGTTTTTCCTAAAGTTATTTTCCCAATTCATTCTCTTTGTCTTTGCATCTTTAGATTAGTTGATTAGTTAATTTTAGATTAGATAAACAATTCTCTTAATTCTTAGGCTAGATAATAAAAAGAGAGTTAGTACTAGTACTTTTAGTTCCTTTGGGTTCGACAATCCAGTCTTGCCTTAACTATACTATTGTTCGATAGGTGCGCTTGCCTCACATCGTTGTCATAGTTAGTTTTCAGGTTCGATCATTCTTTATATAAATTTTAAGACTTTGACATCGCATAAAACAACGATCAGTATACTTACCAAAATGTTGGCCGAAAGTTTGAATGTTATAAAACCCTATTTTCTTCCTTTCTAAACAGTGGAGAAGAAGATGATGAGAAATGGTTTTTAATCTCTTTTAATTTTCCATTTGATACTAAGTTTAGTAGTTAATAAATCATAATTAACCTAAGTTAAACCTTGATTAACTTACTAATGATTATGATTAAGAAAATA